>CM060369.1:168045952-168723571 GCA_030545235.1 Helianthus tuberosus | reverse complement strand
ATAATTGTTAAACAAATTAAAATTAAAAGAATATATTATAAAAAATCACACTCATTAAGGTTGGACGGTACGGAAGAAAGACCAAGCCAGGCAAGGTTGACATGACAATATGGTACACCGAGCCACCGCGATTTGTAGACTAAGCAAAGGAAAGATCCAACGTGTAGTTCAAAACTAAAAAAAACAAGAGAGCTATGAGCGTTATACACATGGAGCACCCTAACAAAATAAATTTAGAGATACATGATGAAGAAAATGGCTAATATTATTACAATCACTTCGAAGTCTTGGACTTCGGTTATATCACTACAACAAAATCATGAATTTCAATCTTCCTATGTCTAATTTACAACTACTTAACCAAATGTACATTTTTAACCTTTAAAACTATTAAAAAAAAAATAATACAAAACAAAAATTAATACCATCTACTTTCCACCTAGTCATTCCGTACCAATCAAACCCCTCCGTTTTCACCTATTCAAACGATGAAAACGGAGGTTTCAAAAGATCATAAGGCGCCCAAAGGGCGTCAAGCGGGCAAGGCCTGCCCGCATCAAGCCGTACCCACGGCTTCCCCTTCCCACTCCAATGCAACAAACTAACTGGGCCAGGATGCAAATCCCGGCACAACCCCCTAAAATTATCCCCACCAAGCCCATGCTGGTTCCACCGGTGATCCACCGGCGAAATCTTCCCGCCAAACACCAACAAAAACGGCGGCAAAGATCCCAACTCATAAATCCTCATCCGCTTCTGCAACTCCATCCATTCCTCAATCTTTGTTGTAAACTCACCAAAACGCCACCGTTTTAGGTCAATCACCATCACGCCGGTATTGAAGTAGCATGGTTTACGGTCAACGAAAGTCAACGAGAGAGATGGGTTTGACCAGAAAGTGGGAGTGAAGTAGGAAGTGAAGTTGGCGTTGCAATATTCGGGTGCGGCTAAAACGGCGTCGTTTAGGAAGGGTGTGTTGGCGAGTTTTGTAATGTCGTCGACAAGGATTATGTCGGAGTCTAGGTAGACAACTTTGGTGACGTGGAGGGGGAGGATGTCGGGGAGGTAGGTACGGGCGTAGTTTAAAGGGCAGTCTAAGGCGGAGCGGATGGAGGTGGAGATGAGGCGGGAGACGGTGGAGTAGTGGTGGTGGAAGGGGTAGAGTTGGTAGTTAAGGTAGGGGAAGGTGGTGGTGAGGGTTGTGTGGAGGGGGGTGGAGGTGGGGATGGGGGAGGTGATGAAGTGGAAGAAGATGTTTTGGGGGCAGGAGGAGTGTTGGAGGATGGAGAGGATGGCGGCGATGGATCCCCGGAGGTAGGTGGTGTCTAGGGTCATTGCCACGTGGACGGTGGTGTCGGTGGTGGTGTTGGTGGTGGTGGTGGGGCAATGGGGGGAGTTGTAGAATTTGGGGGCTTCTTTGAATTGGTGGTGAGTGGTGGTGGAGGTGGTGGTGGAGATGAGGAGGAGGAGAAGGATGGGGAGGAGGAGTGGTGGTTTGTGGTGGAGCATGGTGGTGGTCGGTTGGTGGAGCATGGTGGTTGCCGGTGAGAGTAGATTTGAGGAGGGGGTGATTTGGTGGTATTTAAGAGAGTGGAGAGAGAGAGGTGATTGATTGGTGTGAAGCATGACACGGTTTAGTCAAAGGGTCTTTTTTATTAATATTTTGAAATTTTAAAAAAATAATAAAAACACTAATATTTATTATTATTATTATTATTATTATTATTATTATTATTATGATGTTGTAAACCGGACACACCTAGCTTTTGGTTTCAATTTCCACGGACGGCAGAAATAAAAAGAAATTTGTCGTTCAAAAAAGATTTGTAAACTGTATTTTATTGTTTCAACTATGACACGTTTGAAAACTAATCTTCTATACCGACCATTTGACAAATAACACTATTAACTTTAGTTTTATTGTCAAATATAATTTGTATAATAATTATAGAATTTTTATTCGATTTTTTTTTTCAAAAGGATGATTATAACGATATGAAGAAATCTAGCGTGAAAACCAAATGTAAACCAAGTCTAAATTTATGCTTGTGAGATTGATTTTAACGGTTGATAATGTTATCAATCAAATTTTGATAGCATAACTGTTATTAGAAAATAATAATAGTTCTTACTTGTGTGATTATGATTATTGAAATTCATTTTTCAATAATCATGTCTTTGTCCCCTTTGTCTTTGATACATTTAGCTTCATAGCGTCAGAATTTATCCACTTTTTGATCAGGGTCAAACGGATCATTCACAACAATTGTTCAGGGGCAGGGGTTTGTCTTTAGGAGATTATGGTTTGCAATTTAGAAAGGAATTGTGTTTTAGGTTGTTGCCCATCTGTAGCTTGGCAAATTTCTTTTTTGTGAAATGCAAGAAATATCAATAATAATAATAATAATAATAATAAGGGTTTGCAATTTAGAAAGGAATTATGGCGTAGCTTGTTGCCCGTCTGTAACTAGGCAAATTTTTTTTTTTTTTTTTTTTTTTTGTGAAATGCAAGAAATATCAATAATAATAATAATAATAATAAAAGTTTGTGAATAATAATAAAAATTAGAAATTAGCTGGAATGGAAGCTGATCTCACCGGCCAAACGAAAGAAAATTCCATTTAACAGGGAAAGAAAGCCAAATGGCCCCAGGCCCTCATCCATCCTCAGAGAGAGATTTACAAATACGGCTGTTATTATATTATAAGTATCATTTTAATTAGTAGTTTGCATACTTCTAGATAAAGAAAATTTGATAATCGAATATTGATAAAAACTTTTAATATAATATTTAACATTCTTTAATATAACAATCAAAATTTAAGATAAAAAATAATTGAGATATGACGTATAAACAAGTCTTCTAGAAAAGCTGATTTTTCATCGAAAATATATATAGATAAATATATTTGAAGTAAAAGAATGAGAAAAGGTGTAATATATTATCATGTTTTTATTTTTATTTTTTGGTTGAATAACATATCTATACTAGTTTATATATAATATGCATATTCGAGGGCAACTTTAGTCATTTACCATGTTTTTTCTTTGACTTAGTATATTTTTTTTTGGAAGGAGACTTTCTGTACAAGACCGATTGGTCTCCAGGGACATGTCTAAGACATTCCCCGTCAACCCCGCATCTCCGGACGCGATGTTCGATCGTGCCCCGGCCGGCGCGTGAGCTGACTTCCGCCCGGAAACCATGCTGCCCCCACACGTGTTGCTGGTGTAACAGTTGGGTAAAACCGGGTTACCCTCAAGACCGCACCATACCTCGGAAGGATGCGATCTATCATTGGGACGTCCCCCAAATGCAGCAGGTGGGGATCGAACCCGGGTCTCCAAGGAAACCCAAAGTTCTTTCCACCACTCCACCACAAGTGGGGGATTCTTTGACTTTGTATATATTATCATGTTTTTATTTTTCTATGTTTTTTATTTAAGTTTGTGGGTTGTTGATGGTTTGCATGATTATGTATATATGTTTTTAAACTTCAATTTTTGCTGGAATTAAATTAGGGTTTCGTTTTCCTTTTAGGGCTAATTTTTCTATATATGTTATCACCTTACAGAGATTTGATACAATCAGGTACTTACTCTAAATTTGAATTCTTTATTTTTAAAATGAAAATTTAGGTTTCTTTGGTATCTTTCAGGGTAAGATCTATTTTTTTGCTAAGGTTAAGAGTTATACTTCAATCACCGTTGTTTAACCTCCCTTTGTAGGAAACCATCACCATGGCCATTGTATGTCGTCTTTTGTTTAGATTCAAATGTATCATAGCTATCATTCTGTAGCAAATTTCGTTCACAATGCAGATATATATGGTGTGACTTTGATGCATATAACCCAAAGAAGACCTGGATATGAAATCGAATCGAATCAAGCAATGAAGAACGTCCATTGTAGTTTATCAGTTGTAGGTGAGTTAGTTATGTTCTTCTGAATGATTCAAATTTAAGTTGTTTGGTCTAATTTCATTAATTGTTAATTTTAAGTTTTTAGGCATAATGGTGACACTATTTGACTTATGGTGTAAAGTTTCTTTTTGTTTGTAGATTTTCCTACAGCTGGAACCCAAATTATATTTGTAATTAAGTTTCATTCTGAACAAATCAGATTCTGAATTTGGTTAGTTGGATCAAAACTGAACACCTGAAGATGATTCTTGTTTAGAAGTTTAATCAAAAGAAACTGGTTTCCTTAACGAGAATGAGTGGCATTTTCAGAATTTTTTTTAATATATAATAATAATATATACTATATATAATTTGGTTTTGAGTCCAGTACTCCAATTCATATTAATATACCACTGCTTCTAGTTATTTCAGTCGAAAGTTTTTCGTGTTTTAATGGCAGGGACACTGGCTCATAGGTTGAAGAGTGACGTTGCTACAGTGAGTTTTCATTATTTGTAATGCTTTTTTGTCTTCGTATACTTCGTAATTAAATCTTGAGAAATTTATTTGTGTGATCTATGTAATATTTTGTGAAGCATTTTTTGGTGTCTTTATGCCTCTACTAATGAAATTCTTTACTAAAATGTGTGTAGATATTATTGGCTATTGGTGTTACATTTAGGGCAGCTGCGAGTGACCAACGGGAGATTTGCGTTGAAAGAACAGGATGCGATATTATTTTAGCTGAAAAAGAGAAGGCAAAAGCATCAACAGGTAGACTAATGTCCTACCCCAACTGATGGCGGAAAAATCGGAGTGAGACGAAAACGAGATTGCTCGAGACTTCATAACACTAAATTGTGACAAATATTTAATAACAAATTTCATTTCATTGCTAACATCAATTACATTGTTTGAAATAGAAAATACAACAATGTTGAAACAAATAAAGTACAACAAGTATTTAAATTTAGTGTGCGTTTCTACACATTATACTAGATTATGTGCATCATCATCATCCATAATCCTGCAACATGTTTTAAAATATAGTTCAATACAAAAGTATTGGTGAGTATACAAGTTTTAGAGTACTAGCATATAAGTATAAAAGTTTGAACAATCCACACAGCAAACTTAGTTATCAAGATTAACTTATAAACTGGCATGTGAACAAACAAGTCAACCCAAGGTTTAACGCAAGTATGAATGAATGACTTAACATGATCTCACGAACACAGGCGGTGCGTTACTTCTATAGCGTTATACATGTTAAGGGTAGGCTCGTACGAAGTTAATGACAAGTTTATCACAAAAAGAATAACCCCATAACAACAAATCAAGTATAACATATTAGCATGCATGCATTGGATTGTTGTGTAATTGCATAAAGATTGTGTGTTTGTGTAAGTTTGTATAATGTAAACATGTTGCACCCAAAAGTATAAACGAAAAAGGGTGTCGAGTATACTCACGGTTTGTGAAGAAATTTCCACTTAGTGAGTTTGACGAGTCTTGAGTTGTTGGAACACCGAAGTTACCGATTTTGGTTCTTGAACTTTTTGCCCAAAGTTGAAAATTTTGGAGATTTTAGAGAGTTTGGAAGTAATTTGGAGGTGCTGCAAGTGTTTGGAAGGTGTTATAGTTGGTATTTATAAGATGGTTAAGTGGTTGGGGTTTAAATGAAGGTGGTTGAGAGTTCGGAGGGGTATTAAATGAGTTGGTTGGAGGTTAAAATGTGGGTTTGGGGTATTAGACTGTGGGGTATGGGGCTTGGGTTGGGGCGTGGGTTGAGGGAAAACACCCAAGCCACCACCCCTTGGGGCTTGGGTTGGGGCGTGGCCCTTGGGGCTTGGGTTTGAAGCCGGGCGTGGGGTGGGCTTGGGTTTGATGTAGCGGCCTCTTATTCGCCTTGGGTTTTAAATTATATATATATATATATATATTAATAACCTGCCAACCCACGCGGTGCACCCACGCCCCGCCATACCCCACGGACACGTCACTAGGCGATGGGAGGGCTCGAACTCCACGTGTTAACTCATGCCCCCAACCCAAGCCCTACCATACCCCACGGTCTTAAATGAGTTGGTTGGAGGTTAGGACATTAAAGAAAGTAGTTGGGGAGATGAAAATTTTCATTTTTAGTCCTTGCACTTGTATTGTTGGTTATTTTATGCTATAAAAGTATATGCAAGTATATTATAAGTATGATACATGTATGAATGTAATTCCGAGAAAATATAATCTCGATGTATGTCTCGGTTTTAAACTACAACGTGTATTTCGCGAGTGATTATATATTATACATGTATAATGAAACAATGTTGATATAAAAATATGATTTCCATTATGATCAAAGTCTCGAGATTATAAGGATTAAAATGAAGTAAGAATACAAGTTTCTAAAAATAAAAATGTGAATACAACTTTCTAAATATGGAAAGTACAGAAAATGAGCATCGTTACAACTAATTTAACCTAAAGGATTGTTTTAACAAATATTGTTGGTTTTATGAAAGCTACTATTACTAACATTTGATATACATGCATCTTAGACGAGTAAGAATTACCAAAGTATCTAGCCTCAACTTAATGATCACCATAACTGGAGTATAAATCACGTCGTTTATTCAATTGTGGATAATCTACAAATCTTGAGCACATATCCGCTCTAAATAGACCATACCAAACCATTAAGAAATGGTAAAAGAAAAGGTTAGCAAACAGGCGCTACATGAAACAACAAACAATATAAAAAACGAAGGGATGTGTTACCATATCCGGTTATGCTGATTTTCACAAATTTTAGGCCAAACCGCTAACTATTGTTTTTGGGAAGCCTCAAACCATGGGTTAAGTGGGGATTCGACGGCTTTAGTGGTTTGCCGTTTGGTTTGACAGTTTAAACTGTTTTTTTTTTCTTTCGAAGCTGATGGTTTATGCTAATTTTATTAAAATTGATAATTATTGTTTTCAATAGTATATATAAATCTGAACCTGTATTTCATCTAAAAGCTCCTCAATTAATTTATATAGAGTAAATTGACATTTTAGTCCCTGAGTTTTTGTTTAAATTGCCATTCTAGTACAAATAGTTTTTTTTCTCCTCTGGGTCCCTGACTTTTCCTTTTTCTTGCCATTTTGATCAGGGGTATTTTTGGCATTAAATTATTATAAGGTTTATAAATTATGTTGTAAACTACCCGTGGTTATCATTACACAACAGTTATGCCAAAAATACCCCTGGTTATAACTAGATTTTTAGACTGAGTTAGGAAATGTGATCAAAATGGCAAGAAAATGGAAAAGTCAGGGACCCAGGGGAGGAAAAAAATTTATTTTGACTAAACTGGTAATTTGAACCAAACCTCAGGGACTAAAATGACAATTTACTCATTTATATATGAATCTATATTTCTTCCAAAGCTCCTCAAGTAGACAAAGTTCTGTGGAAGAAATGATGATAAGATATACTTCTAAATTATTTTATTTTGTCATTTGTAGTTTTTTTTTACTTTTGGTATCTTCAATACACAATATAACAAACATAAAAGGAGTACGAACTGGGATGTTTTATTTATTTTATTTTTTCAACTTTTTAGTTGTTAAATTGAGTGAATTTCTTGTGAAGCATATATATTTTTCATACAAGCTTTTCAATTGTGAATAAAAAAAATTGTAGGCAAAGCAGAGGCGTTTTTGAGACTCCATCAACTTAAATTACATTCATAACCAAACCAACCCACTATGCAAAACTGAAAACGGAATAACCATGTGAATGGAAGCAATCGGTTTCATCAATCCCCTTTTGTCTTTTTTAGGCTTTTTATTAATTGTAAATGAAACCAATCTGTTTCATCAATCTCCTATTGGGATTTTTTTTATTAATAGTGGTGTCTGTTAGGGGGATGGGGCACCCATCCGGGTACCCTCCCAGGTTTGAAGCAGTGGCGGACCCAGGAATTTTTTCAAGGGGGTGCGGAACATTTTTAAAAATTTTAATCCCCAATGTATATAAGTAAAAACATCGGTTCGTATCGGGTCGGTTCGAGTCGGGTCGGGTCATGTAAAACAAAAGAACATCAAACTAAATTTATATAATCATCAAAACATGTCAAACCTTGTTATAAACATAATCAAAACGTCGCATTACGGGTTTTCATTTTTTGAAATCTATCCAAAACATCATCTAAACCTACTTTCTTAAGAAACTATTTCTCTATATAACACAGCGGCGGAACTATCCCAAAAATTTAGGGGTATTCCAATTTTTTATTTTTTAGACCAGGGGTATCCTTTGTATAACGGAGACGAAGTTGCAGGGTATAACACTACGGAAACGGAGTTAAGGGGTATTTTTACATTACCAGGTCTGATCGTTGTGGTGTATGCGACTATAAAAAAATGAAAAATATCATCACTAACAAAATATAAGAATATAACCCACCACAAAAAAAAAATATCATCACTAACAAAATCATCAAAACGAAGCACATGTCTCCTGTCATCAAAAAATCACTTCCGGTGGGCTACCGGTTCCATCCCACCAAAAATTAACCAAAAAATAATAAAAAAATCAACCAAAAATCATCAAAAAATCAACCAATAATCATCAAAAATAACAAAGAAACTTACCCGTGTTCGATCGGCGGTGGTATGGTGGCTGGCTGATTACGGTGGTATGCGGCTGGTGACTGTTCACTGTTGTCGCTGATGTTCTGATCGCTGGCGTTCGTGCAGGGACTATACAGAGAGCGGAGAGAATATGTAAGGGGTTTTGGGCTTGTTTATTTTATTTTAGTTTGAAATATTGTTGATTTGTTGGGTTTGTTTATTGGGCTAAGACTTAGTAGTGTGCTAGTTAAAGGTATTGGGTATTTGGGTTTAGTTATTTAGGTATTAAAAGTTATATAATTTAGGTAGTATTTTTTAAAAAAATAAGAGTTTACTAAAAAAAATTAAAATATAAATTGATAACATTTTTTACATAAGGGGTGCTGACGGAAAATTCCAATGGGTGCGGACAAAAAATTTCAAGGGGTGCGGACGAGATTTTCGACGGAACTTAGCACTAAATTTTTTTTTCCTGGGGGTGCGACCGCCCACCTTGGGCTACCCTTATGTCCGCCCTTAGTTTGAAGCCGCCCCAGGACACCGCCGCCACCCTTACGGGTTAGGCGGGTATCAAATGCCACATACAACCCGTGGTTCATTTGTTCTTTTCGAGACAAACATGACCGTTATACACCGGTCCTTTGACCATTTTAAACAAGCCATACTAGAATAGTAGGCAAGAAAATAGAAGCTTACGTCCAAAGAAGGAAGCGAGGATGTCTCGCAGCTACAACCTTGATTAACAAACAACGCGAAAGTTTCGCCCAAGCAACGAAAGACAGAGATTCTCAGACGTATATTATGCCACACGAATATCTCCACTACAAAGTGCAAAAAAATCTTTAGGCTACACGGTATGATGATGGTCCTCCCTTGGAGGATGGTCCGCCACGTAAGCGACACGTAGGATGGGCATGAGGATGGGGCAAAGAGGATGGAGGTGTGGAAATGGGAGGATGGACCTAAAATGTGTATGTATATATTGTATGTACTAGTGGGAAGCCCGCACGTTGTTGCGGGGGCTACAATTTACGATACGATACTCGTTTATGTTAGTTTATCAATCCTCCCGTCATATATAATGTAGTACTTTTGTTAGTAATTTTATTGGTATAAATGAAGGTCATAGGTATATTTGGTTAAGATACAATTGATGAGAATTGTTTCTTTTTGTTAAAGGTGGTCAAGTACTTTCAACCCATTTACGAATGGGTTGATTTAGGGTATGTTTTTATTTTTAGCACAAAACTAAAAAAAATGCTAAAAAGGATCTTGAAGAAACATTTTTAAAGTCACACGAAGTTAGTAAAACCTCTAAAAGTGTATTAGTAAGAATGATAAGATTACTATTGAACATCTTCTTATTGTCTTAATCTAATAGTTATGAATTTACATCGAAATAGATGGTAAACGGGCAACAAGCTGCGTAGCTACCCATTTTTTAATAGCAAAATTAAGTCTTTTCAAAACTACGTTCATATATCTCGGGGTCATAACATTATTATGCATAACCATTTGAACTCGACTAAGTAGGCCCACAGCCTCTTGCGTCAGAAAACCAAAAGTATCAAAAGCAAATGGGATAATGTAACACCCCGTGTTTTCACTAGGCAAAGTCAAAGTCAAGGTCAAAGTCAACGACCGATTTCGCGCAACTTGACTAGTAGTAGATTTCTTTTATTGTAACTATTATGTGGAGTAAGTGTCTATAAATGCAATAAATCGACGTATGTTAATCGCTACTCAATCGACCAACAACTGTGAACTATAGGAAGTAACAATGCGATAAAGTTAATCAATTAATAATCAAGCTATGCTAATCAAATCGACATCGAATCGCAACTCGAGCTACGTATTTTACTGGTTGTTTATACGTGTGTGTGTGCCTTACGTGTTATTTGTGCATGTTTATTTATGCTATGATATGGTAATCAAGCGAACTCAATCGAAACTCGAATGCAATCGAACTCGAACTCGAATCACAATCGAACTATGATAGTTAGTGGAGAAGAGATTATGCGAGATGTGAGTGTTTGGGACTGAAAGTAATTTGACTAGGAAACCCTATCGTATCAAACCGCTCGCACTCGAAACGCCAAAAATCGTCGCGTCGAACACTTGAACCCAGCGCCATCCGGCCGGATAGCCACCCGACCGGATAGCCATCCGACCGGATAGCTCTATTGGTCACAGGTCAAGTGTCATCCGACCAGGATGTCATCCGACCGGATTGTCATCCGACCAGGATGTCATCCGACCGGATTGTCATCCGAGCGGGGAGTCATCCGATCGGATCACCCTTTCCTCTTTTGGAATCCTATAAATACCCCTGTCATTGTCATTCTTTCCACTTTTGGAAACCCTCTGTCCGAACCACTCGTGCTCCTCACCTTTTCTTTGATTTCTCTCAATCCAGGTAAGATCTCGCCCTAAATCTTGTACTTTCTTAATCCACACGCACTCCTACACCTTTCTATCTTTTAAATCTTAACTTTTAACCATGAAATCACTAGATTTCGGGTGTTCGAGGATGACGTCATCATGTGTTCTTCAAGAACTTTATGCTTTGACCTCAATCCACCCAGAACAACTGAGATCTAACCGATTTCCACCTGATTACACAAGGATCTTGTAGAGATCTCGACACAAGAGCGGTGAAAAAGGATTGAAAGATGGTTTCCAACTTTCTTTCAACTCTTTTACACTCAAAACACTCTAAACCGGTAGAATCGGGATCAGCTCTAGTCTCCTACTCATCCATAGTGTTGTACTAGTTCAGATCTGGATTTCCGCCTACGAGACCACCGATTTCGGGTTAAACAAGAATAACCGTCCAGAGCCGGTAACTGACCAAGCTAGGGTGATTCCTGGTCGGTTTAGTCACTTGGGTCAAAACGGGGGTTCTATTGGTTAACACGTTATCAAGGCGTCTCGACAAAACAACAAACCATCAAAACGACCAAGTGCAGAACGAACGGGACAGTTGGAACGGATTGCCGTCCGACCGGATTGCTGTCCGATCGGATAGGTCATCCGAACGGATTGCCACCCGAACGGATCACACTTGGGTCCCACCTTAAACAACTTAAGTGAAGTTTGAGTATTGAACGAATTGCAATCCGATCGGACGACCATCTGGTTGGATTACTCTTCGGATCATGAGATACTAAGGCTTTAAAGACTTAAGCAATTTTCAACATGTTCATTGACAAGGTTGCCACCCGATCGGATGAACATCCGATCGAGTGACACTTCTGTTATGAACTTGTCTTCACCAAAGTAATCTCATTACCTAGTTGCCGTCCGACCGGACCACCGTCCGACCGGATGACCATCCGAACGAATTGTCATCCGCACGACCCACCATCCGGTCGAACGAATTGAAAGATAGAGATACTTCAATGTTTTCAAAATACTACAACGAAAACTTCAAAAGTCAAGCCATCATACACAAACACATCTTTCCTCATAGGAAGAAACAATCCACTCGAATAGTCACCCGTTCGGATAAGCTATCCAACCGGATGACCATCCGAACAGATTATCATCCACACGGATTGCGGTCCGCTCGGATTGCCATCCGAACGGACTACCATCCGATCCATTCATACTTTGCGACGTTTTACGTGTCACTTATCGTTATGCTATCGAATCTATTCAGGCTAACCTTACTCGTTAAGCGCTCCCTTCAATCCATTTATTGCTGTGAGTATACTCGATCCCTTTTTGCTTTAAGCACTTTTGGGTGTTACATACGTTACGAATATTCAAACTACAACAATCACACTACTCAAATACTATTTGAACGCTAACCGTTAATGCATGTTATACATGGCTCATGAATGCTTGTTTGTTATGTTTACACATGGAATGCTGTCTACCTGCCTTAGCAACGATAGTACTATAGTTTGGACTCAGCACCCGTTCACACGGGGGTTGTTAAGGACATTTACTTGCATGGATTACGGTGGTAATCATGTATTACGAACTGCCTCGGGCAGTCAACCCGCAGTCATTGGTATTGATGGATCTGTGTCGATAACTAACATGCTTCATTTCACTATGTGTACGTGCTGGTTATGCGTAAACGAATTTGAACTCTATATGCTATTATCAAACTTGATTGCTCAGATTTACATTTTATGTATTGACTTTATTTTAACGTATGTGACAGGTGCTTAGGATACACATGTGGTAGGAAGTTGAAGCTAGAATAAAGCTTTAGAGCCCAACAAATAGTTGTCTGTAGATAACGAATCAAGGGTCTCTAGAAGCAGATAAACAATTGCTGTCTATTTAAATCTGAGTTGTCGGAAAAGAATATTTGCCTAGAACTTTGTCTGTAATAATTATTTGCTGTTTGAGATACGGTATGGGACGTATTATTTAAATTGAATAGTATTGGTAATTGTTATGGAAACTTCTGGACAATCTGTTTCGCTCAGTGCCATGCCCCGATGATTCCGCCATCGGTTGGGGTGTGACAGATTGGTATCAAAGCCATAACTATAGGGAATTAGGCAAGACTCGACCTAGTCCGGGTCGAAGTCTTAGATACCTAGACTATAGTTAAGAACCAACAGACCTATTCGGGTACATCCAGTTGGAATTTTGTACGTGCTTATTCCTCACTATCCTTGCTTATACTACACTACCACCACACTCGAACTTTCAACTATAAAAGGGCGATAAAGTCGAGATCAGGTGTGAAAACCTCAAACTCCCGACTAAATTGTTTGATCAATACTGTTGAGCGGGGGAATTATACCAAACTAGGGGTGAAACCCATATTTTGATGAGTAATCTCCTCTATTTTATCAAAAGGGTGAAACCCTAACCTTGACGACTTGTTCCGCACATTTTACAAAACTCTCACCAAAGTCTCGACGGACTCCAACGACCTGAAACCACGATATGACTAACGGGATGCGTGCCAAATGCCCAAGAATCGAGGCGAATGCACAATCCTGAAGGTTAAATGTGCGCAACGGATCCTTGTGAATAGTCGAACCACTTTGGGTAGTCGAAGTCTACTAGCCGTGGACGATCTATCTCTCGATTTTTATGAGTTTCGAAGCTAAGTCGCTACTGCCGACTCTGATAATTTGTCGATTTGTGTGTTTTATGTGCTATTACCCGTTTATGTGCTTAATTTTTGCTCCGAAACGATTGCAAACCGAACACGTGATGTGTGGAATCCGTACACGAACGTGACCGAACACACGAGAACGTAATATAATCTGTGATTCTATAGATCGATATGAAATCGTACAAAGCACCAGAATCACGATGTCACTTTCTCTCTCTAGTTTCTCTTTCTAAACCTATAACTTTTTAATTCTCCAATAATGCCACCTTGCCTTTACTAACTAGATACAACATAAAGTCTAGAATTAAATAGCCTCAGCTACGATTTGAGATAACAGAGGCGATAGACACAAATGCACTAACAGCTTATACTACGCTATTCCCGAACAATCGCAGACTTTGAATATTAGGTTTCTGTTTTCTGACTACCTCTAGTGATTAAATGCGAATGTGTTTCCTTGCTTCTTTGCTTTACGTGCTTAGGTGGTATGTGATTATGTGTCCTACCTGCTTATGTGATTTTATGTTCTATGTGTTATGTGTTTACGTGAATCTGCATGTTCCTGAGCTTTAGTAAGTAGTAGACGTGTGAGGTGAGATTCGAATACAGTGTGTTGAGTCCTGTGACGATGTCTGTTGCAGACAATGTCGTCTGGATCCCGTCATGCACTTTCTCAACAAGAAAAGAGGGACAAACGCCTTGCTTCCATCATCGCGAAAAGTGTGGCAAAGGCTGTGAGTGATGTTTACGAGAATGCCAGCAAGTCATCTGAGGAATCCAGGACCGAAGCTCCTAAAGCTACTGCCAAGTCCTTCAATTTCAAGCAGTTCAAGTCGTGTGGGCCAAAAGAATTCACTGGGGAAGGAGGTCCTACTGCACTATTCCAATGGTTTGATTCCATTGAGGTCACTCTGCGACAGAGTGGTTGCCCTGATGACCTTCGAACTCTAAATGCTACCGGCGTTTTCCAGTCCCGTGCACTAGACTGGTGGACGGCCGAGAGGAACAAGCGAGGGAACGATGCAGCCTACGGTCTGTCGTGGGACGAGCTCAAGGAAGTCATGCTAGAAAAATTCTGCCCTCCTCACGAACGTCAAAAGCTAGAAGATGAATTTTGGCACATACACCAGCATGAGGGTGACAACTCTGCCCTCACTGCTTGTTTCAAACAGCTCAGCATCATCTGTCCCGATCAAGTCAAGACTCCGGAGATCACAATCAAGAAGTACATCCGAGCTTTTCCCGACTGCGTCGCAGATTTCGTGCAAGCGGCTAAGACTAAGACGATCGAAGAGACTTATCTACTGGCCGCCGAAATCAACGACAAGAGGGTCAAGGCTGGTGTCTGGGATAAAACTCTGAAGCACCTGCATCAAGCCACTGCCACCGCATCAACTGCTGAACCCGCCTCATCGAACAACAAGAGGAAGAACAAGAGAAAGAACAGCTCCAGCAACAAGAACTGTGCGATCACTGCTGCACCGATTCAAGCTGTACCAGCTCAACAGCGTCAAGTAGCACCGCCTGTGGCTAATGCACCGCCTGCAAAGCGTGCATACACTGGGCCACATCCGCTCTGCCCTACTTGCACCTACCACCACCCGACTGCCATTGCTTGCCGTTTCTGTGCTCATTGCAATGTATACGACCACTTTACTTCCAACTGCCGTATTCGATAAGCTCCTGCTCATCAAGCTCTACTCACTGCCCCACAGGGTCAACAAGCTCCTCCGGCACCCGCAGTCAAAGCCAGAGCCTGCTTCGCATGTGGCGACCCGAACCACTTCGCCAACATGTGCCCAAACAGGGTTGTGAAACAAGAGCCCCAGCAACAGCAGCCTCAGCAGCAACAACAACAGCAGCAGCAACAACAGGCCGCACGCGCCAGAACTTTCAACCTCAATGTGCTTCAAGCCCAGGCCGACAACAACGTGGTCAATAGTACGTTCCTTGTGAATGGTATGTATGCTTCATGTTTGTTTGATACTGGAGCCGATAATTGCTTTGTGTCGTTCGAATTTGAGAAACTCCTTAATCGTAAACGCTCCCAACTCTCCTCGACGTTCGATGTTGAAGTCGCTACCGGAAGAACCGTCACTGTCAATTCTGTTCTTCGTGATTGTACTCTTGAACTCAACAATCACATCTTCCCAATCGACCTTATTCCGATGCAACTCGGAAGTTTCGACGTCATAGTAGGCATGGACTTTCTTCGAGAAAACCATGCTGAAGTTGTATGCTTCGACAAGATGATTCGATTTTCACTCGCGAATGGTGATTTATTATGCGTATACGGTGATACTACTTCGAAGGGTCTCAAGCTTATGTCATGTGTGCAAGCTAGCAAGTATCTCCGCAAGGAATACAGGGCTTTCTTGGCTAACATCGTAGTAGCAGAGAAGGAAAAGAAAGAAAAGAAGTAAGTGAAAGACGTTCCTGTGGTTCGAGAATTTCCTAATGTTTTTCCCGAGGATCTTCCCGGACTACCGCCAAGTCGTGATATCGACTTTCGTATCGACCTCATTCTTGGAGCCAACCCCATTGCCAAAGCTCCTTATCGACTTGCGACGTCAGAAATGCGCGAACTCTCAAACCAACTCCAGGAATTACTTGAGAAAGGCTTCATTCGCCCGAGCACCTCTCCTTAGGGCGCACCAGTCCTCTTCGTCAAAAAGAAGGATGGGTCGTTCAGGATGTGCATCGACTATCGGGAATTGAATAAGTTAACTATCAAGAACCGCTATCCCCTACCTCACATCGACGATTTGTATAACCAACTACAAGGCGCTACATGTTTCTCTAAGATCGATCTACGCTCAGGATATCACCAGCTACGTATTCAAGAGGAGGATATACCTAAAACCGCATTTCGCACTCGTTACGGCCATTACGAATTCGTTGTTATGCCTTTTGGTTTAACCAACGCACCAGCGGTTTTCATGGATCTGATGAATCGCGTGTGTAAACCGTATCTCGACCATTTCATCATCGTGTTCATCGATGATGTCTTGATCTATTCCAAATCGAAAGCCGAACACACGCAACATCTACGTTTGGTTCTTGAGTTACTCCAGGGGAACCAAATCTATGCCAAGTTCTCCAAGTGCGAATTCTGGTTGGAGGAAGCTCAGTTTCTGGGTCACATTGTTAATAGTCAAGGCATTCACGTCGATCCGGCGAAGATTGAAGCTGTCAAGAGCTGGGTTACGCCTAAGAACCCGTCTGAAGTCCACTCTTTTCTCGGACTAGCGGGCTATTATCGACGATTCATCGAGGGATTCTCAAAGATCGCTGTGCCGGTTACCTCTCTCACGCATAAAGACAAGCCTTTTGTTTGGGAAACTAAACAAGAGACTGCTTTTCAAACCCTCAAACACATGCTTTGCAACGCTCCTGTTCTCACATTACCCGACGGAAACAATGATTTCATTGTCTATTGTGATGCTTCCAACCTTGGTCTTGGTTGTGTTCTCATGCAACGGGACAAGGTCATAGCTTACGCATCTCGTCTGCTCAAAGTCCACGAGAAGAACTATACAACCCATGATCTCGAGCTAGGCGCAGTTGTTTTTGCATTAAAGATTTGGTGACACTACCTCTATGGTACCAAGTGTACGATCTTCACCGATCATAGGAGCGTGCAACACATCTTTAATCAGAAGGAACTTAATATGCGTCAACGCCGATGGGTAGAACTTCTCAACGATTACGACTGTGAGATCCGTTATCACCCAGGCAAGGCAAATGTTGTTGCCGACGCACTTAGCAGACGGAGCTATCTGCTTAGCACTCGTAATGTTCAAGCCCAACATGATCTCGAAACCGTCATCCGCGACGCTCAACATGCGTGTTTTAAAGAACGCACCTTGAAGAAAGAAAGGATCTACCACGATGGAGCCCAACTTGTAAGCAAATCGAATGGGATATTCCACTTTCTGGACCGAATTTGGATTCCCAAACGAACCTAATTGCGACAAATTTTAATGGACGAAGCCCACAAGTCCCGATACTCTATTCACCCCGGTGCTGATAAAATGTACCAGGACCTTCGTTATAAGTACTGGTGGTCGGGCATGAAAAGGGATATCGCTCTCTACGTCGGGAAATGCCTAACTTGTGCTAGAGTCAAGGCTGAACATCAAAGACCCTCTGGCTTACTCGAACAACCACCAATTCCCATGTGGAAGTGGAAAAGTATAGCCATGGACTTTATAACCAAGCTACCGCACACGTCATCAGGTCATGACAGCATCTGGGTTGTGGTCGATCGTTTGACTAAATCCGCACACTTTCTGCCAATACGGGAAGACTACAAGGTAGAACGATTAGCCCGAATCTACACCGACGAGATCATTTGTAATCATGGGACGCCTCTTGACATCATCTCTGATCGTGATGCTCGGTTTACCTCGCGACTGTGGGAAACGTTTCAAATGGCACTCGGTACATCGCTTAATCTAAATACTGCTTTCCACCCTCAAACCGACGGCCAGACTGAAAGAACGATTCGTACTCTTGAGGACATGCTCCGTTCGTATGTTTTAGACTTCGGTGGTAATTGGGATAAATACCTGCCGTTAGTCGAATTCTCGTACAACAACAACTATCATGCTAGCATCCAAATGGCACCTTTCGAGGCATTATATGGAAGAAGATGTCGATCGCCTATTGTGTGGCACGAGATCGGTCATTCCCAATTAACCGGTCCTGAGCTGTTACAAGAAATGACAGACAAAATTTTCCAAATTCGAGACAACCTGGTGAAAGATCGGGATCGACAGAAAAGTTACGCCGATAAAAAGCGCAAGCCCCGTGAATTTGACGTTGGTGACTACGTACTCCTAAAGGTATCACCTTGGAAGGGTGTGGTCCGATTCAGCAAGAAGGGAAAACTCGCGCCTCGATATGTTGGACCTTTTAAGATTCTGGAAAGGATCGGAAAAGTCGCCTACAGACTCGAACTACCGGAGGAACTGAGTAATGTCCATCCGACTTTCCACGTGTCAAACCTCCGAAAGTGCCTAGCCAACCACGATTTACACGTTCCTCTTGATGATCTGCAAGTGAACAAAACATTACACTTCGTGGAAAAGCCTGTCGAAATCATGGATCGCCAAACCAAACAACTCAGATGCTCTCGCATTCCTATCGAGAAAGTCCGATGGGAAGGCAAACGAGGCGCAGATTTCACGTGGGAACTCGAAAGTGACATGAAGGCTAAGTACCCGCAGTTGTTTACAGAGAGTCCTCAACCGTGAATCACGGCGTTGTACAACCTCAGTCTAATTTCGGGACAAAATTCCCCAAACAAGGGGAGGCTGTAACACCCCGTGTTTTCACCAGGCAAAGTCAAAGTCAAGGTCAAAGTCAACGACCGATTTCGCGCAACTTGACTAGTAGTAGATTTCTTTTATTGTAACTATTATGTGGAGTAATTGTCTATAAATGCACTAAATCGACGTATGTTAATCGCTACTCAATCGACCAACGACTGTGAACTATAGGAAGTAACAATGCGATAAAGTTAATCAATTAATAATCAAGCTATGCTAATCAAATCGACATCGAATCACAACTCGAGCTACGTATTTTACTGGTTGTTTATACGTGTGTGTGCCTTACGTGTTATTTGTGCATGTTTATTTATGCTATGATATGGTAATCAAGCGAACTCAATCGAAACTCGAATGCAATCGAACTCGAACTCGAATCACAATCGAACTATGATAGTTAGTGGAGAAGAGATTATACGAGATGTGAGTGTTTGGGACTGAAAGTAATTTGACTAGGAAACCCTATCGTATCAAACCGCTCGCAGTCGAAACGCCAAAAATCGTCGCGTCGAACACTTGAACCCAGCGCCATCCGGCCGGATAGCCACCCGACCGGATAGCCATCCGACCGGATAGCTCTATTGGTCACAGGTCAAGTGTCATCCGACCAGGATGTCATCCGACCGAATTGTCATCCGATCGGATCACCCTTTCCTCTTTTGGAATCCTATAAATACCCCTGTCATTGTCATTCTTTCCACTTTTGGAAACCCTCTGTCCGAACCACTCGTGCTCCTCACCTTTTCTTCGATTTCTATCAATCCAGGTAAGATCTCGCCCTAAATCTTGTACTTTCTTAATCCACACGCACTCCTACACCTTTCTATCTTTTAAATCTTAACTTTTAACCATGAAATCACTAGATTTCAGGTGTTCGAGGATGACGTCATCATGTGTTCTTCAAGAACCTTATGCTTTGACCTTAATCCACCCAGAACAACTGAGATCTAACCGATTTCCACCCGATTACACAAGGATCTTGTAGAGATCTCGACACAAGAGCGGTGAAAAAGGATTGAAAGATGGTTTCCAACTTTCTTTCAATTCTTTTACACTCAAAATACTCCAAACCGGTAGAATCGGGATCAGCTCTAGTCTCCTACTCATCCATAGTGTTGTACTAGTTCAGATCTGGATTTCCGCCTACGAGACCACCGATTTCGGGTTAAACAAGAATAACCATCTAGAGCCGGTAACTGACCAAGCTAGGGTGATTCCTGGTCGGTTTAGTCACCTGGGTCAAAACGGGGGTTCTATTGGTTAACACGTTATCAAGGCGTCTCGACAAAACGACAAACCATCAAAACGACCAAGTGCATAACGAACGGGACAGTTGGAACGGATTGCCGTCCAACCGGATTGCTGTCCGATCGGATAGGTCATCCGAACGGATTGCCACCCGAACGGATCACACTTGGGTCCCACCTTAAACAACTTAAGTAAAGTTTGAGTATTGAACGAATTGCAATCCGATCGGACGACCATCTGGTTGGATTACTCTTCGGATCATGAGATACTAAGGCTTTAAAGACTTAAGCAATTTTCAACATGTTCATTGACAAGGTTGCCACCCGATCGGATGAACATCCGATCGAGTGACACTTCTGTTATGAACTTGTCTTCTCCAAAGTAATCTCATTACCTAGTTGCCGTCCGACCGGACCACCGTCCGACCGGATGACCATCCGAACGAATTGTCATCCGCACGACCCACCATCCGGTCGAACGACTTGAAAGATAGAGATACTTCAATGTTTTCAAAATACTACAACGAAAACTTCAAAAGTCAAGCCATCATACACAAACACATCTTTCCTCATAGGAAGAAATAATCCACTCGAATAGTCACCCGTTCGGATAAGCTATCCAACCGGATGACCATCCGAACGGATTATCATCCACACGGATTGCGGTCCGCTCGGATTGCCATCCGAACGGACTACCATCCGATCCATTCATACTTTGCGACGTTTTATGTGTCACTTATCGTTATGCTATCGAATCTATTCAGTCTAACCTTACTCGTTAAGCGCTCCCTTCAATCCATTTATCGCTGTGAGTATACTCGATCCCTTTTTGCTTTAAGCACTTTTGGGTGTTACATACATTACGAATATTCAAACTACAACAATCACACTACTCAAATACTATTTGAACTCTAACCGTTAATGCATGTTATATGTGGCTCATGAATGCTTGTTTGTTATGTTTACACATGGAATGCTGTCTACCTGCCTTAGCGACGATAGTACTATAGTTTGGACTCAGCACCCGTTCACACGGGGGTTGTTAAGGACATTTACTTGCATGGATTACGGTGGTAATCATGTATTGCGAACTGCCTCGGGCAGTCAACCCGCAGTCATTGGTATCGATGGATCTGTGTCGATAACTAATGTGCTTCATTTCACTATGTGTACGTGCTGGTTATGCGTAAACGAATTCGAACTCTATATACTATTATCAAACTTGTATGCTCACCTTTACATTTTATGTATTGACTTTATTTTAACGTATGTGACAGGTGCTTAGGATACACATGTGGTAGGAAGTTGAAGCTAGAATAAAGCTTTAGAGCCCAACAAATAGTTGTCTGTAGATAACGAATCAAGGGTCTCTAGAAGCAGATAAACAATTGCTGTCTATTTAAATCTGAGTTGTCGGAACAGAATATTTGCCTAGAACTTTGTCTGTAATAATTATTTGCTGTTTGAGATACGGTATGGGACGTATTATTTAAATTGAATAGTATTGGTAATTGTTATGGAAACTTCTGGACAATCTGTTTCGCTCAGTGCCATGCCCCGATGATTCCGCCATCGGTTGGGGTGTGACAGATAAACACATGCTGATGGTTTTTTTTAATTTATTTTGTTTATAAAAAGATAACTGTTTTCAATTTTTTCCCAGATTACGTTACTACATTTTACTTTATTAGAGTTTCATTTATTTAATTTAAATCATTTTCAAAAAATATACAACCATAGATCATTTTTTTATCACAAGTAATGTCTTTAAAAAATAATATTTAATTACATTTATTAATATATAAACTAACATAATTTAATAATAACATCTGGTTAAAACAACCCATGTAAACCACTTTACCAAACATATAAACATATAAATGTATGAAAGAGAAGATATATATACAATTATATAATGAGATAAATGAAAAAAAAAGATGCAAATTACGTCATACCACGTGACATGGGCATTATTCACAAACTTCACCTTTTAATAGATAGATAAAATTAACAACTGCATCCCGAAACCGAGTTCGTGGCAGAAGGGAAAAAGCATTGGAATGATTTAAAAGCTCTGGCCTATGAGGTCTTAAAATATCACCAGGAGAAGCAAGTCCATCGTAATCCAAAATCTACACAAAATAATGATACGCAATTATTAAAACGCAATTATTAAATCACAATTATTAAACTATGCATATGAATACACCCAATGACACCTAAATCCTGCCTGGATCAGATATGTGAAGCTGCATGTCTGTGATGTAGGCTATCACAATTCTAGTCAGGGATATGGTGACTGCAGCCGTGTCCGCTAAGTTCCATGTTTTGTTTACGGAGTGGACGGTGTACAGTGGCAGGCATACACTTATATAGTCCCCCATCCCTCTAAAAAAATACCTTAATATCTCAACTGACATAAGACCAAAATAAAAAGATAAACCAAATATACTGATGTGTTACAAAAAGAATAATATCATGATTTTGCCATCTGGGCATCCTTAAACAACACACCAAATAACCTATTCATTATTGGTCCTAGGATGGGGGGAAGAAGTTGTTCTCTCTTGCCTCAAGTTATGCCACACCACGGTACGACCTCTTCAAGCACCCGCTCGACCTAAAACAACGCCATCCATCTTATTTTATTGTATTAAAAAATAGCATAAACCAATAATAGTATTGTACTTTTAATGAATGAAAACACAGACTGATAAGGCACCATGAAAGTCTAAATCTAACCTGCTTTGACCAGTTTATAAGTATTTGTGACTTTGTGTGTTAACCGAACCTACTTTGACCTGTTGACTCAACCTGCCTTGTGCCACTCATGTGTGTGAGTTCGGAACAAGTGGTTAACTGGCTTTAAGCCAAGTTTAAGTTCATCTTTTTCTAAACCTCCTTAAGCAGTGAAGTTAAAAAAATAACAGAGGTGTATTAGAAAAAAACAGATAAGTTAATTGTTTTTACCATAAATAGAAAGTACGAGGGCAACCTTTGATCAAAATAAGATGCATAAAACCATCTGAAAGCTGTGCATCAGCAATCCATCAGGTGCGTTTTCATTTCCGACAGCAGCCCCAATGCTAACAAACTGCCCTTTAACCCCTATGTGGCACGGGGACGCCTAGAACCATCGGGTACTCGTCCCGGGGACGTTTTGGGGACGGGGACGCCATGGGGACGTCCCCTAAACGTTTCCAGGTATTGGGGACGGAAACGTGTCACGTTTTACATTAACCCTAACCCAATACAATTTGATTATTGTTACGTGTCACGTTTTACTATTTGTGGGTCAATGATGTGGTGTTACAAATATCACACTTGGCCTGACAAGCTACTCTTGCTGAATCTTTAGATAAACCCCAAAATGCCTTCATCCTTCTCGCATGCGCACCCACATTCATCTTTTCTGATTTAGCTTCCATATATGCTACTTTCGCCTCATATGACCTAAAAAATGAAGACGGCCAATTTAAATTAGATAAGATATTCTATTGGCTGTTGTGTTATGAAAACAGTATGTAGGTGAATACCTATGCCTAAGTAACACTTTTGTTCCTACATAATCATATCTCTTTGGCCCTATCCACCGACATTTCTCACTCTCTGTAATAACATCTCCATAAAATCCATAACTGGTGATATCCAAGAGACCAAAAAGAAATGTCACTACAATTAGTTCCCTTGTGTTTACTCTGACTATAGGTAGAAAATGGGTGAGTTGGATAGGAAGTCAAAGAGCTATTCCATCTTCCTGGTGAAAGCAAAAAAAAAATTGTTTAATATAACTGCATTGGAGCAAAATAATTCTGACCTGCTAAATTCACAATTCTCGAAACTTGGACATGCATATATAATGGAAGCAGAAATGTCATATCCTGTCTTATTGCATACCCGTATGTTTTAGATCATTTTGCAGTTGTGAATGCAAGTCTCTGAATTTTGCCTTTGTATTTCACAACAATTCTGTCGCAACCCCCGATCCCTGATTCCCGGGAACGGGCGGTCGCGAGCCAGTTTCGGTGGTATCGTGGTATTAGTCTAATTTGGCAGCGGAAATTTTCATAAGGACCGTAGTTAGGATATATTTAATCAGAGTAAAATACCACTCTTTTTATAACTTTAAATAAATGGGATAAAACCCAAGTTCATAGTACACACATTTTCATAGGAATATATCCTATTTTATTTAATAAAAACATCTATTTTATTTTAGGTAACTTCATTGCCACTTTTACAAGCCTTCAGTGCTGTCCAGCTGGCTTCTATTTGGCTTTCACATTTTGTTACCTGAAACGCGTTTTAAAAACATTTGTCAGTGGGAAATACTGGTGAGTGAATCTCAGTTTAATCAAGTTTAAATAAAAAGTCACAGTGCACAGTATTGAGGGCGCATCCGCAATTACATTTGTTTCCAAGTTATATCAATTACCACCACACGGTAATGTCGTTCTGACTTATGGTCATGTTACTCCTTTACCAGGTGGTAACAAATTTTGTATACAAAACCCCAAATTTACCGACTGTAATTGTATTCTTACAAATACTCAATAACTGTTATTCGCATGGAAAGATATTTAAGGTTTTGTAAAACAGTTCACAAAAAGGTTTACAAAAGTGGATCAACTCACATTGCTGTTTTAGGGTTTTCAGTAAGGATTTCCTGGGAATAATCTATAATTTACACAAAAGCACACGTGTTAGTACAATAACCCAATTTAACATTAGCAATACCCTCCCTGAGACGGTATTCCAACGACTACGTCGGGCAGAACCACGACAGCCGTTACGGAATCCTAGATCAATCGGGCAGAGTATCTAATACGTCTCCAGGGGTTATAATACTTACAACGGAGCAGAACTTCGCTATTTAGGGGGATATAATACCCGCGTATAATAAGCGTACTACAGAACTTGAGATTGAGAAATTGAGAATGAGCGAGTTCGACTGAGATCCGATGCTATCTATTTATAGGTGCTGAATTCGACTTTTAGGCGGCCCGCGTAAGGTAAGGCGAAGCCTTACGCGGCCCGCGTCAACACCTGGTCAACCTATAGCTTATCCGGCTCATCATATAGACCCGCCACGATGTCGACATGTGTCAGCTCAGGGTGTCTCCGCGTTGTTGATCTCTCGCGGCCCGCGTTAACTTAAACGGGGTCTTACGCGGCCCGTTTGAACTAAAGGAACTTAAAAGAATCCGGTATCCACTTTGATACCGCCCGCGTAAATGGTTGGGGTGGGTCTACGCGGCCCGCCTCAGCCCTAGATTTAAACTTTTATTTATTTTAATTACTATTTTTATATATTTCGGGTTCGGTTTTCACATACGGGTTGTATTTAAAACATAATGGAACATTTAAAATATACTAGGGTGTCGGAAATATTCGAGAGTGTCGGTTTTATTAAGGGTTGTTACATCCTCCCCACCTTATTTTAGAGCTCGTCCTCGAGATCTACTGGAACAAGTGTGGATATTTCTTTTTCATTTCAGATTCAAGCTCCCATGTGTACCCAGGTCCTCTTTTGGAGTTCCACTTCACTTTGACTAGAACTAGTCTTTTATGCTTGAGGTTCTTGACTTTCCTGTCTTCGATTTGTAGAGGCCTTTCTATAAACTTGAGTTGTTCATTTACCTCTATATCCTGAAGAGGTACTACTAGTGATTCATCAGCTAAACACTTTTTGAGATTTGATACATGAAATACATCATGTATTCCTGTCATTTCCTCTGGCAGTTGTAGCTGGTAGGCTACAAGTCCTATTCTTCTAATAATCTTAAAAGGTCCAATATACCGGGGACTTAACTTTCCTCGTTTGATGAATCTTACTACTCCTTTCCAAGGAGAGACTCTTAACAATACTTTATCTCCTACTTGAAATTCCAATGGCTTGCGTCGGTTATCGGCATAGCTCTTTTGTCGATCACGTGCGGCTTTCAGTCGTTCCTTGACTTGAATGATTTTGTCGGTTGTTTCTTGCACTATTTCAGGTCCGGATAATTGCTTTTCCCCAATTTCTGCCCAACAGACTGGGGTTCGGCACTTTCATTTGTAAAGTGCTTCGAATGGTGCAGCATTAATACTTGTGTGATAACTATTATTATAAGAAAATTCTATTAAAGGTAACTGTTCGTCCCAACTACCTCCGAAATCAATTACACTGGCTCTAAGCATATCCTCCATTGTCTGGATGGTCCTTTCGCTTTGTCCGTCAGTTTGAGGATGATAAGCTGTACTCAGTTTTAACTTAGTTCCCATTGCCTTTTGGAAACTTGACCTAAAATGAGAGGTAAATCGGCTATCCCTATCAGAAACAATTGATAAAGGTATTCCATGTAAAGAAACAATTTCATTTACATACAATTTAGCTAATTGTTCCATACTAAAAGTTTCCTTCATTGGTAGGAAATGAGCTGACTTGGTTAGCCTATCTACAATCACCCAGATTGTATCATTACCTTTCTTTGTTTTGGGTAATTTAGTAACAAAATCCATTGTTATTAATTCCCACTTCCATACTGACATTTCTAATTGCTGTAACAAACCTGAGGGGTTCTGATGTTCAGCTTTAACTTGTGAGCAAGTTAAACATTTAGAAACGTAAGCTGCTATGTCCTTTTTCATTCCTATCCACCAAAAATTTTTCTTTAAGTCCTGGTACATTTTATCACTTCCTGGATGCATCGTATACTTAGACTTATGGGCTTCTTCTAATATACGATGGCGTAGGTTTCCTAAGTTAGGTATCCACATTCTCTTTTCATGGAATCTCCAAATTCCATCTGTTCCTTGTTCTAACTCCTTAATCATGCCTTTTAGTTTTTCAGTATCTTCCTTGATTACTAATTCTTGTGCTTTTCTAATTTGATCATTTAAATCTACTTTTAGATTTAATTTAAGAGAACGTACCCTTCTTGGCTTTTCATGATACTTTCGGCTTAAAGCATCTGCCACTACATTTGCTTTTCCTTCATGATACTGGATATCACAATCATAATCACTAAGCAATTCCATCCAACGTCTTTGTCTCATATTCAATTCTTTTTGCCCGAAAACATACCTTAAACTTTTGTGATCAGTAAATATGGTAAACTTACTACCATAAAGGTAATGTCTCCAAATCTTAAGGGCAAAAATTATAGCTCCTATTTCTAAATCATGGGTAGAATAATTCTTTTCATGACTCTTAAGTTGTCTGGATGCATAAGCTATAACTTTTTGGCGTTGCATTAATACACATCCATAACCTAATTTAGAAGCATCACAATAGACTACAAAGTCTCCAGTTCCTTCTGGTAACGCTAGTATGGGTGTGTTAGTTAATCTTTTCTTAAGAATTCTAAATGCTTCTTCTTGTTTTGGTCCCCATTCAAACTTAATGGATTTATAGGTTAACTTAGTTAAAGGAATGGCTATTCTAGAGAAATCTTTAATAAATCTTCTATAATAACCGGCCAATTCTAAGAAACTTCTAACCTCGGTTGGTGACTCAGGGGTTTTCCATTTGGTAATCGCCTCGATCTTTGTTGAATCTACATGAATTCCTTCATGATTGACTAGGTGTCCGAGAAATTATACTTGTTCTAACCAAAATTCACACTTTGAAAACTTAGCATAAAGTTTTTCCTTTCGTAGTAAACTCAAAAGTGCGTGCAAATGTCTTGCATGATCTTCTTTACTCTTAGAGTAAATTAGAATATCATCTATAAATACAATTATGAATTTTTCCAAATATGGCTTACATATTCGGTTCATCATGTCCATAAATGCAGCTGGGGCATTGGTTAAACCAAATGGCATGACAGTAAATTC
This sequence comes from Helianthus tuberosus, assembly GCA_030545235.1. Taxonomy (NCBI): domain Eukaryota; kingdom Viridiplantae; phylum Streptophyta; class Magnoliopsida; order Asterales; family Asteraceae; genus Helianthus; species Helianthus tuberosus. Next base: position 168,695,566 of record CM060369.1, on the reverse strand, counting down.
ATAATGACCATACCTTGTTCTGAATGCGGTTTTAGGAATATCCTCTTCATGTACCTTTAATTGATGATACCCCGACCTTAAATCGATTTTTGAGAAAAATCGAGCTCCTTGCAGTTGATCAAACAGATCATCGATTCTCGGTAATGGGTACCGATTCTTAATCGTAACCTTGTTTAATTCACGGTAGTCAATGCACATACGCATTGATCCGTCTTTCTTTTTAACAAATAAGATTGGCGCTCCCCATGGCGATGAAATTGGTTGTATGAATCCCTTTTCTAGCAATTCATCTAATTGTTTCTTCAGTTCCTGCATTTCGGCGGGTGCCAAACCGTAAGGTGCTTTGGCAATTGGTGCTGTTCCTGGTAGCAGGTGAATTCTGATTTCAACTTCTCTGTCGGGTGGTAGTCCTGGTAATTCTTCTGGAAAGACATCTGAAAACTGAGACACTACTGGAATGTCTTTTAGTTCTTTTCCTTTAGTGTTAGTGATTATATAAATCAAATACACTATAGAACCTTTTCTTATAGAACTTGCAGTTTTCATCACAGAGATGAATTTTGTGGATATAGATGGCTTATTTCCTTTAATTGTGATCGTTTTACCTTTAGATGAATTTACTTGAATTGACTTTTGATCACATAAAATACTGGCTTTATTGGCTATTAACCAATCCATTCCTAAAACAACATCAAATCCTGCCAGATTCATTGGATAAAGATTTGCCCTAAATGTTTGGTTTAAAATTTCTATTCTTGCTCCCTGCAAGACTTCAGAAATCCTAATAGTTTCTCCATTAGCTGTCTCTACTAGACATTCTTGTGGTAGTTTAGTTAATGGCTGATTTAGAATTTTGCAAAACGAAGTATTAATAAAACTTTGGTTCGCACCAGAGTCAAATAATACTTTAGCAAATACATCATTAACTAAAAACGTACCAGCTATTATGTTTGGAATCATCTTAGCTTCTTCTACAGTTAGAACAAATGCTCTAGCATTTTTAGTGTTCTTGTTATTCGTAGCTGGAGTCAATTTTAGACAGTTTGGCTTGATATGACCTTTTTCTCCACAGTTGAAGCACAGTCCATTTGTTGGTTTCCTTCTGCAGGTCTCTTCCTTATGTCCTGGTGCTTTGTAGAAATTGCAGTAAGTTGAGCATTTTCCAGAATGCTTCTTCTTGCAGATTCTGCAGTATGGTGCATAGGTAGAACCTACGTTCCTACGGTTGAAATTCCCAGAACGGAATTCTTGGGTAAACCTTTGAGTTAAATTTCTCCTCTGATCTTCTTCTCTAGTATGAACTAGTTCATCAGTCAAGGTATTAGCTAGTTCTACGGCTTCTTCTATGGTTTGGGGTCTAGCTGCCTTGACTACATGTCTAATTTCTCCAATTAATCCCCAGATGTAACGGGAGATTAATATCGGTTCGGGTGATGCAAGGGTTGGCACTATCCTAGCATATTCAAAGAATGTAGTAGTGTACCCTTTACTATCCACTCCATTCATCCTAAGATTTAGGAATTTGTTTGCTATTTGCTCTTTTTCATTAGGAGGGCAAAACTTTCTTTCCACTGTATTCCTAAATTCTTCCCATTCCATATTATAAACCTTATCACTTCCTCTAGACTGGAGGATAGTATTCCACCATTCTAAGGCTGAATTCTTGAATAGATTGGAAGCAAACATTATCTTGTTCTCTTCCGCACATTTACTTATTTTCAGAACAGCCTCAGTCTTTTCTATCCAGCGTAGGGCTGCAATAGGTTCTTCATTGCCCGAGAATTCTATTGGTTTGCAGGACCAGAATTCCTTGTAAGAACAACCGTAAGGCACAGTTCTTCTTCTTTTGGGAATGGGCATCTGAAGTATAGGGCCATTGTTCACACTGTGTTCTGGTTCAATTGGTCGCTTACTGCTATGTTTACTTTTATTATTCGCTTCTTGAACCGTTTGAATAATAAATGGCATTGCATCTATAATTCCTTGTGCCACTATGTGTTGAACGACACTTGTAACATCCGTCTCAATTTAACATGTTTATAACCTTAGTTACGCATTTTATATGAAAAATGTGACTTTCAAAAAAACTTTGTCAAGTCAAAGTTCATACGTGTTTAAAGTAAACAAAATATAGTTCCAAGTGTTTACATAGTTCACTTAAAACAAAAACAACATAACGTCATTGCGGAAGCTTCATTTGACATGTGTTCGGTTCACTTGATTGCTTGATCGTCTTCCGGATGCTTGCTATACTCACCTAAGATCAAACCCAACTTAAAAGTTAGTTTTTACAGCTTATAAACATGTATAAATAAGTTCCAATATCAAATAATGATAATCAAAATAAAATTTCCAAAATCATGCCTCCCGCGTGTCGCGGAAGGCAACTTTTAATCTGTCGCGAGTCGCGACACCTGTCGCGTGTCGCGCCCCAATTGAGGAACCCTGTCGCGTGTCGCGAGGGAGACTAATTTCCAGCAGGTCCGTTTCTGAACCTGCATTTTCTGCCCAGCTCAATTATTCAACAAAAATCGAACTTTAAACGGCCATAACTTTTTATCTACTAGTCCGTTTTAGGCGATTCTTTTTCCTATGCGTTCGAAATTTAATTCTCCATCTTATGGAGTTAAAACCTGACATTCCACTAGTTCAAAAATTCAGATTTCAAGCTCTCGGCTTGAAATCCCTTTTTAACACTTTTGACCCGTTTCATGATTCCTTAAACCACTTTCTTCTAATCATTATAAATTCTGGAGATATTTATTATCTCAAAACCACTAACTCGTGAGTCTAAAACTTTCATACATTATACCACCAAAGGTTGAGTTATGTGTAAAACTTCATTTTGACCCGTTAGAGGAATTTACCATTTACTTTAAATTTCACTCTCCTTTCACCCATCATTTTACTACATTAAAGTATCTACTTTTACTTCGTAATCTTAATACTAATTCCTAAACAACCTCTAAGGGTCGTTTGCCCGGTTTTCCCATCAAGGGCTTTTTGGTCAATTTTAGTCCTTCATTTTACGACGAAGGACTTTCGCTAATATTTGACCAAGAATATCGCTTTTAACAATAATTCTAAATATGCGTACCTGGCTCGAGTCATAGGATTGACCCGTTTAAATATCTTTCTGTAACACCCCGAAAACGGGTTTGGTAATCAAACTCCGTTAATACTAAAAGACGGGTAAAGTACCGTTAGTGGTGAAATTTACCCGGTAAATATTAGGATTTATTTAATTAATCCTAATATTAAATAAAAAGTGAATAAAAGCTTTTAAGGAAATAAAATGGATAAAAGGCCCGGGTTAACGGGACCTAAAATAAACTTAGTCATAAATATTCCCGAACCCGCTAAGTTAACTAGGAATATTAAACCTAGTTAATAAGTGGGAATATTATTGAAAATAGTTAGGTTGTGACCTAATTAATAACTAGCCAAACACGAGGGACCAAAGCCGGGTAACTTGAAAATGGAATTATAACTTAAAAAAAAAATAATAACATAACACACACACTTGATGTGTGTGTGCGTGCGTGAAGTAGTCCAGGAGAAGGAGCAAGAGCTCCAAACCCAAGCTCAAACAATCTCAACAAGGTTAATGGCAAGGAACGCCCGTCGGGGCAAACATTACCAGGTGCACATTTTAAATAATCGCACAAATAGTAATATGCAACCAATAAGTAGAAATTGAAAGTTGCATATGTAGATTAAAAATTTGGAAAAACCCGAATAGAAAATGTATTCGGGATATTGTTTCCAAGAGAAACAAATAGAGGCGTTACTTACATAGGGCGTGATGTGAAAACTATAAAAAGGTCATGTGTGTCATGTGTTAATCGCTTACTCTGGCCAAGTAAGTAGTGGCATATGATACCATGAACTTCTTATGGCGGACACGTTTACATCCGATGTAGTAAGGGCGGTGTGAATGGGACTAACTTAAAAGTACCCAAATGAATCAAATGAGCAAAATAATTGATAATAATGTAAACGCACAGCCGGGTGACGGAAGCGTATTACATTAGGATGATGAGCCCGAGTGAAGGGACAAAGAAGCATGTAAAATGATTTAGACGAGTATTGGGAGGGAGTGTACTTACACTCGAACCCAGAAAACGCAAGCATGAAAAATGATTTAAACGAGTATTGGGAGGGAGTGTACTTACACTCGAACCCAGAAAACCCAAGCATGAAAAATGATTTAGACGAGTATTGGGAGGGAGTGTACTTACACTCGAACCCAGAAAACGCAAGCATGAAAAATGATTTAGACAAGTATTGGGAGGGAGTGTACTTACACTCGAACCCGGAAAAATGCAAATATGTCCCTTAACGGGTCGTTTTTGTAAAACGTCAAACTTAAAGACAAAGTCGAAATATAAAAATGAAACGAGGTCTTAATGCACACCGGGAGGGTTGCAATAATAACGACTTCGGTAAAACACCCGGTTGACGGGCAGGGATTAAACACATGCGTAAACCGAGAAACGGGAACTCGGATGGAAAGTTAAAAGACTCGGGTTTTGAGTCATAACTAAAAGACAACAAGATAATGTAAATAGAAAATTAAAAAAAAAATAGTGTTCAACTATTTTAAAGTTAAACGGGTCGAATGTAATATCATGCCGGACAGCATGAGTAAACGCAAGCGGGATACTAGTAGCGTAAAAAAGCAAAAGGATAATGAGCCCGGTAATGGGACATAATCAAATACGAATGTATGTAAACTAGATAATGGTGAGCATAAGATAAACCGATGCATAAATGACGTGAGAAGTCATAAAGTCGGAGAATTGTTCGAAAGAAAACGATGTAGCCTTAGACTACGGTCAAGGTCGAACGAAATCCAAAAAGTAAAGGTGAATGATTCTAAACATAAAAAGGGGTGTCTTAACGCCATATGCATATATATAAACGTATACACAATTGAATAAAGACTCGAATAAAAGATGATCTACGGGATCATCATAACCTACGGGAGCATCATAACCTACGGGATCATCATAACCTACGGGATATCAATTAGTGTAAAGGTCTACGAGGCCTGAATGACCCACGGGTCATGAATTGAAGCAAAGGGATCATAAGGGCCTCGCCTTAAAGAGGCAAAAGCTTAAGGAAATAGCCTACGAGGTTAAGTGAAGGAACCTACGGGTTAATTAGATAAAGCGAGGGAATCGGTTGAGAATCCCCGCATAAAACTAAGACTGTAAAAGAATAAATTATGGATTGTCAATATCATGGTATGGATAATTGACAAAAGTTAAAGAAAAGATCCTACAACTAAAACTTCGGTTTTAGTAAGAAATAACGTTTTTACAAATATAAATTCTGGTAGGAATTTGAATAGTAAGTATGTAAGATTCAAGTCTTGACACTAATAGGCGCAAGACGACATATTCGAAGAGTGATACTTTCGAAAATGAAAGGTTGATACAAACTAAACATGATGTGACACGATCACGGTTAGGAAATGTAATGCGAAGTAAAATCACATTATAACCAAGCGAGCGGTAAAAGTAACGGATTCATAAAGAATTCAATAGTACATGAAAGCGATGGATATCGCTAAGATAACTAAACTAGTGAAAATAACGAGATTACGTTATTTCAAGTAGCACTATGTCGTATGAGTTATGTAGACAATTAGTAACCAAAAAGATGTTACCATACTTTTTGGTAATACTAACTATTGGATAAAAATATAAGTAATGCTTGAAAGATTTCTTGGATCGAATACATTGAGCTAAACTCAATGAATTATGTAAGAAAAGGTTTCGAGGACGAAACCTCTTTAAGGGGGGTAGACTTGTAACACCCCGAAAACGGGTTTGGTAATCAAACTCCGTTAATACTAAAAGACGGGTAAAGTACCGTTAGTGGTGAAATTTACCCGGTAAATATTAGGATTTATTTAATTAATCCTAATATTAAATAAAAAGTGAATAAAAGCTTTTAAGGAAATAAAATGGATAAAAGGCCCGGGTTAACGGGACCTAAAATAAACTTAGTCATAAATATTCCCGAACCCGCTAAGTTAACTAGGAATATTAAACCTAGTTAATAAGTGGGAATATTATTGAAAATAGTTAGGTTGTGACCTAATTAATAACTAGCCAAACACGAGGGACCAAAGCCGGGTAACTTGAAAATGGAATTATAACTTAAAAAAAAATAATAATAACATAACACACACACTTGATGTGTGTGTGCGTGCGTGAAGTAGTCCAGGAGAAGGAGCAAGAGCTCCAAACCCTAGCTCAAACAATCTCAACAAATTGAAGCTCAAATCAAGACCCAAATCGATGCATGAACACATATAAATGATCACCTAGTCGTGGGGATCATAAGGTATGTCGAATTTCTAACATTCGTGAAGTTGTAAAAATTTGATAATCATCCTAATCGCGAATTAGGTATGGATTAGAGGAGCTATGGCTAAATTAGTGATGTAGACATGCTTAGGAACTAAACCCTAAGTGAAAATCATACATATGATGCTATGATTTGAATGATTTGATGATTTCCCATATATATGTTAAGTGGGTTTTCATGATAAAATGATGAACACTTGAATTTGAGTGTTTAATTGTGAAATTTGAAAGATAGGATGCAAGACCTAGATGTTGCTTATAAACACTAGACATAGAGATTGATTCTTGATGTAAATCTTGGTAAAAATAGCTAGTTATGAACTAGTTAGTAAACATGTAGAATTATGCCCGTTAGGTGTTTGTTAAAATGCCTAAATGAGAAGTAAAGTGTTGAAATCCAAGTGAAACGCGTAATTGGCAAGCTTGACTAATTACATGAGATATGGGATAAAACGGGTTTTAATCATAATGTTTATTTGCCTTAATCGTGCATATTATATGATTAAAGGTAGTTGACTTTATAAAGTCGAACTAACCTATGATGAAGTCAAATAGAAGTTTCGACATAAAGTCCGTAAGATGAAATAGTCATAATAGTGATGACTAATCTAACCATCTTACGAATTATGATGTTAGTTTGACTCTTGACAAGCTAGACGGAGGCTTGGGGAAAGAAGCGGGTCAAACGGATTGTATACGCGGAAAAGAGCATAATCCGGATACAAGGTAAGTAAAGCTTACACTCTAGTTATTTGATACCTATTGGTTTGATAGGTCGTGAATAGTAAGTCTTGTTTTAAATTATGATGTTCCGACACGGCAAGTGCGGTCCGGAACAAAAGACAATGGTCATAAATCATGTTTAATGGATAAAAAAGGAGCTAATGCGGTTAATTAGTCATGAAATGACTAAAAGATAATGAGTTTTTAAATGGTTACCTTATAAGGTAAACCATTGCAAATAATAAGGGTAAAATGGTACTTTGGTCATTTGTTGACAATAACCGTTAAATTGGGGAAAGACACATTATAGCTTGGGTCATAATGGGTCAAAGAAATCAATAGATGATTTACAAGTAGAACGACTATACGGTGTAAACCGAAGTTAGTCATATAGATAAGATGGTAATAAATACCACCTCATAGAGTTTCATGGTCCTTTAGACCAAACGGGTCAAAAGGTGAAATTATCACCCTTTGACAATATCGACTAATAGTTTGTTGAGCTATGTGATCATAGAAATAAATATCGGATGGATATGTACATCGCTATCGCTTAGCGGCTACTAAGGCAAGGTATCAAAACGAATCAATATATTGATTCGAGCCAGGTATGTATAATTGGTCAAATCATCATTAGAACTTGAAGTTCAATGAGGGCTAAACAAGTTAAAATGGACATTGGGTTATCTTTTAAGTAAACCGAATGATTTAAGTTATTGTCATTGTGTTTTAAAAACATGATGGCTATTTAAACAAGATCCTAGTTTAAAAAGTGGAATTTTGGTCAATTACGATATGAAAAGTCCTTTGTTGTAAAGAAAGGGTTTAAGATGACCAAAACGCCCTCGTAAGCAAAATCGAGTAAATGAACCTTAAGAGTCGTTTAAAAACAAGTTATATGATCAAGCAAATACTTTGAATAAGTATAGAGAATGAAAAGGGTAAATCTTGGGTCAAAAGACTCAATATGAGTCTTTGTCGTAAATTAGCAATCCGACGAGAAAAACTCGGATTATATAGATCATCTCATTGAGTTCACCACAAATTTAGTTGTGGTGGAAGATCACATGATAAGTAATGTGGTATAATAACGCTAGAAACGAATGAAAGCGTTTCATGCTCAAAATATGCCTAAATACCCTTAACGGGTCAAATTACGCATATAAGCGTAAACGGGTTTAAGATACGTAAGAAACCCGTGACTTGAACCTAATATGATAGGAATTATTGAAATTATGATTATCGTGAGAATAAGGATCAAACAAACATGTTTTGTTTGATAAAACCATGAACGGGTCAAAATTGGGAAAAAGGGCGATAAGCCGAAGACTTAAAAGTCTGAAATTTTATTATGTAGGATGTTGGATTTTAACTCCATAAGATGGAGAATTAAATTACGGACGCGTAGGAAAAAGAATCTGGTAAAACGGATCAATAACGAAGAAGTTATGGCCGTTTCCGTGAAATCAAATCGTGCTGGGAATGTGCAGCAACATTCTGCTGAAAAGAGGGCCTAGCGTCACGCGACGCCTCCAAACTCAGAAAAATATTATTTTTTGTCATATTTAACCCCTGTACTTATTTGAACTTCATATTTAACCCCTGTGCTTGTTTGAACATCATATTTGACTATCAAAACTAACTTTTAAGTTGGTTTTGATCATAGGTGATTGCCATGAGTGCCCGGATGAAGATCAAGCTCGATGAGGAACCGAACACGATAAAATACAAGCTTCCGCGCGACGTTTCGTTGTACCTTTTAAACGACGAATTCATATACAATGTGTTGTCAAACTTTTAAACTGTAAAAGTTTTAGTAAACCCGTTTTTCCGATGTATATGTAATCTAAATTACATGATTGTTTTCGTAAATAATACGCTAAACCTTGATTTATAAGAACGGGTGTTACAAGTTGGTATCAGAGCCTTGGTTTAAGAGATTCGAGTATGGTGGGGAGGAACCATGCTTGGACTTAAACCTTATGCTCTTGACAAAGAATAGTGTTCGGTTCGAAGCTTGATCGCAAATCCGGTAAGTACAAGTATGTTAATAGTTTAACATGCTAAAGTGTTGTAAACAACACATAGGGCTATCGTGTGATACACGTTACCCCAATTAAAATGATTGATATAGTTGACGAAAATACGCATGTTGACGCGTATAGTAGAAAAAGTCTTGTATTATAATACGGGCGATTATTGAAGTTGACGTTACTAACTTTGTGAATGTTTTAATTGAGGGACACTCGCGTTTGAAGATGACGAGAGTCAAACGAATTGTGGATATGATGATGGAACGGTCCGAAGTATGACGAGAGGAGCATGCTCACCGAGGACTAAATCGCGTAACGATCGCAAACAAGGTTAATGGCAAGGAACGCCCGTCGGGGCAAACATTACCAGGTGCACATTTTAAATAATCGCACAAATAGTAATATGCAACCAATAAGTAGAAATTGAAAGTTGCATATGTAGATTAAAAACTTGGAAAAACCCGAATAGAAAATGTATTCGGGATATTGTTTCCAAGAGAAACAAATAGAGGCGTTACTTACATAGGGCGTGATGTGAAAACTATAAAAAGGTCATGTGTGTCATGTGTTAATCGCTTACTCTGGCCAAGTAAGTAGTGGCATATGATACCATGAACTTCTTATGGCGGACACGTTTACATCCGATGTAGTAAGGGCGGTGTGAATGGGACTAACTTAAAAGTACCCAAATGAATCAAATGAGCAAAATAATTGATAATAATGTAAACGCACAGCCGGGTGACGGAAGCGTATTACATTAGGATGATGAGCCCGAGTGAAGGGACAAAGAAGCATGTAAAATGATTTAGACGAGTATTGGGAGGGAGTGTACTTACACTCGAACCCAGAAAACGCAAGCATGAAAAATGATTTAGACGAGTATTGGGAGGGAGTGTACTTACACTCGAACCCAGAAAACGCAAGCATGAAAAATGATTTAGACGAGTATTGGGAGGGAGTGTACTTACACTCGAACCCAGAAAACGCAAGCATGAAAAATGATTTAGACAAGTATTGGGAGGGAGTGTACTTACACTCGAACCCGGAAAAATGCAAATATGTCCCTTAACGGGTCGTTTTTGTAAAACGTCAAACTTAAAGACAAAGTCGAAATATAAAAATGAAACGAGGTCTTAATGCACACCGGGAGGGTTGCAATAATAACGACTTCGGTAAAACACCCGGTTGACGGGCAGGGATTAAACACATGCGTAAACCGAGAAACGGGAACTCGGATGGAAAGTTAAAAGACTCGGGTTTTGAGTCATAACTAAAAGACAACAAGATAATGTAAATAGAAAATTAAAAAAAAAATAGTGTTCAACTATTTTAAAGTTAAACGGGTCGAATGTAATATCATGCCGGACAGCATGAGTAAACGCAAGCGGGATACTAGTAGCGTAAAAAGCAAAAGGATAATGAGCCCGGTAATGGGACATAATCAAATACGAATGTATGTAAACTAGATAATGGTGAGCATAAGATAAACCGATGCATAAATGACGTGAGAAGTCATAAAGTCGGAGAATTGTTCGAAAGAAAACGATGTAGCCTTAGACTACGGTCAAGGTCGAACGAAATCCAAAAAGTAAAGGTGAATGATTCTAAACATAAAAAGGGGTGTCTTAACGCCATATGCATATATATATAAACGTATACACAATTGAATAAAGACTCGAATAAAAGATGATCTACGGGATCATCATAACCTACGGGATCATCATAACCTACGGGATATCAATTAGTGTAAAGGTCTACGAGGCCTGAATGACCCACGGGTCATGAATTGAAGCAAAGGGATCATAAGGGCCTCGCCTTAAAGAGGCAAAAGCTTAAGGAAATAGCCTACGAGGTTAAGTGAAGGAACCTACGGGTTAATTAGATAAAGCGAGGGAATCGGTTGAGAATCCCCGCATAAAACTAAGACTGTAAAAGAATAAATTATGGATTGTCAATATCATGGTATGGATAATTGACAAAAGTTAAAGAAAAGATCCTACAACTAAAACTTCGGTTTTAGTAAGAAATAACGTTTTTACAAATATAAATTCTGGTAGGAATTTGAATAGTAAGTATGTAAGATTCAAGTCTTGACACTAATAGGCGCAAGACGACATATTCGAAGAGTGATACTTTCGAAAATGAAAGGTTGATACAAACTAAACATGATGTGACACGATCACGGTTAGGAAATGTAATGCGAAGTAAAATCACATTATAACCAAGCGAGCGGTAAAAGTAACGGATTCATAAAGAATTCAATAGTACATGAAAGCGATGGATATCGCTAAGATAACTAAACTAGTGAAAATAACGAGATTACGTTATTTCAAGTAGCACTATGTCGTATGAGTTATGTAGACAATTAGTAACCAAAAAGATGTTACCATACTTTTTGGTAATACTAACTATTGGATAAAAATATAAGTAATGCTTGAAAGATTTCTTGGATCGAATACATTGAGCTAAACTCAATGAATTATGTAAGAAAAGGTTTCGAGGACGAAACCTCTTTAAGGGGGGTAGACTTGTAACACCCCGAAAACGGGTTTGGTAATCAAACTCCGTTAATACTAAAAGACGGGTAAAGTACCGTTAGTGGTGAAATTTACCCGGTAAATATTAGGATTTATTTAATTAATCCTAATATTAAATAAAAAGTGAATAAAAGCTTTTAAGGAAATAAAATGGATAAAAGGCCCGGGTTAACGGGACCTAAAATAAACTTAGTCATAAATATTCCCGAACCCGCTAAGTTAACTAGGAATATTAAACCTAGTTAATAAGTGGGAATATTATTGAAAATAGTTAGGTTGTGACCTAATTAATAACTAGCCAAACACGAGGGACCAAAGCCGGGTAACTTGAAAATGGAATTATAACTTAAAAAAAAATAATAATAACATAACACACACACTTGATGTGTGTGTGCGTGCGTGAAGTAGTCCAGGAGAAGGAGCAAGAGCTCCAAACCCTAGCTCAAACAATCTCAACAAATTGAAGCTCAAATCAAGACCCAAATCGATGCATGAACACATATAAATGATCACCTAGTCGTGGGGATCATAAGGTATGTCGAATTTCTAACATTCGTGAAGTTGTAAAAATTTGATAATCATCCTAATCGCGAATTAGGTATGGATTAGAGGAGCTATGGCTAAATTAGTGATGTAGACATGCTTAGGAACTAAACCCTAAGTGAAAATCATACATATGATGCTATGATTTGAATGATTTGATGATTTCCCATATATATGTTAAGTGGGTTTTCATGATAAAATGATGAACACTTGAATTTGAGTGTTTAATTGTGAAATTTGAAAGATAGGATGCAAGACCTAGATGTTGCTTATAAACACTAGACATAGAGATTGATTCTTGATGTAAATCTTGGTAAAAATAGCTAGTTATGAACTAGTTAGTAAACATGTAGAATTATGCCCGTTAGGTGTTTGTTAAAATGCCTAAATGAGAAGTAAAGTGTTGAAATCCAAGTGAAACGCGTAATTGGCAAGCTTGACTAATTACATGAGATATGGGATAAAAGGGGTTTTAATCATAATGTTTATTTGCCTTAATCGTGCATATTATATGATTAAAGGTAGTTGACTTTATAAAGTCGAACTAACCTATGATGAAGTCAAATAGAAGTTTCGACATAAAGTCCGTAAGATGAAATAGTCATAATAGTGATGACTAATCTAACCATCTTACGAATTATGATGTTAGTTTGACTCTTGACAAGCTAGACGGAGGCTTGGGGAAAGAAGCGGGTCAAACGGATTGTATACGCGGAAAAGAGCATAATCCGGATACAAGGTAAGTAAAGCTTACACTCTAGTTATTTGATACCTATTGGTTTGATAGGTCGTGAATAGTAAGTCTTGTTTTAAATTATGATGTTCCGACACGGCAAGTGCGGTCCGGAACAAAAGACAATGGTCATAAATCATGTTTAATGGATAAAAAGGAGCTAATGCGGTTAATTAGTCATGAAATGACTAAAAGATAATGAGTTTTTAAATGGTTACCTTATAAGGTAAACCATTGCAAATAATAAGGGTAAAATGGTACTTTGGTCATTTGTTGACAATAACCGTTAAATTGGGGAAAGACACATTATAGCTTGGGTCATAATGGGTCAAAGAAATCAATAGATGATTTACAAGTAGAACGACTATACGGTGTAAACCGAAGTTAGTCATATAGATAAGATGGTAATAAATACCACCTCATAGAGTTTCATGGTCCTTTAGACCAAACGGGTCAAAAGGTGAAATTATCACCCTTTGACAATATCGACTAATAGTTTGTTGAGCTATGTGATCATAGAAATAAATATCGGATGGATATGTACATCGCTATCGCTTAGCGGCTACTAAGGCAAGGTATCAAAACGAATCAATATATTGATTCGAGCCAGGTATGTATAATTGGTCAAATCATCATTAGAACTTGAAGTTCAATGAGGGCTAAACAAGTTAAAATGGACATTGGGTTATCTTTTAAGTAAACCGAATGATTTAAGTTATTGTCATTGTGTTTTAAAAACATGATGGCTATTTAAACAAGATCCTAGTTTAAAAAGTGGAATTTTGGTCAATTACGATATGAAAAGTCCTTTGTTGTAAAGAAAGGGTTTAAGATGACCAAAACGCCCTCGTAAGCAAAATCGAGTAAATGAACCTTAAGAGTCGTTTAAAAACAAGTTATATGATCAAGCAAATACTTTGAATAAGTATAGAGAATGAAAAGGGTAAATCTTGGGTCAAAAGACTCAATATGAGTCTTTGTCGTAAATTAGCAATCCGACGAGAAAAACTCGGATTATATAGATCATCTCATTGAGTTCACCACAAATTTAGTTGTGGTGGAAGATCACATGATAAGTAATGTGGTATAATAACGCTAGAAACGAATGAAAGCGTTTCATGCTCAAAATATGCCTAAATACCCTTAACGGGTCAAATTACGCATATAAGCGTAAACGGGTTTAAGATACGTAAGAAACCCGTGACTTGAACCTAATATGATAGGAATTATTGAAATTATGATTATCGTGAGAATAAGGATCAAACAAACATGTTTTGTTTGATAAAAACATGAACGGGTCAAAATTGGGAAAAAGGGCGATAAGCCGAAGACTAAAAAGTCTGAAATTTTATTATGTAGGATGTTGGATTTTAAATCCATAAGATGGAGAATTAAATTACGGACGCGTAGGAAAAAGAATCTGGTAAAACGGATCAATAACGAAGAAGTTATGGCCGTTTCCGTGAAATCAGATCGTGCTGGGAATGTGCAGCAACATTCTGCTGAAAAGAGGGCCTAGCGTCACGCGACGCCTCCAAACTCAGAAAAATATTATTTTTTGTCATATTTAACCCCTGTACTTGTTTGAACTTCATATTTAACCCCTGTGCTTGTTTGAACATCATATTTGACTATCAAAACTAACTTTTAAGTTGGTTTTGATCATAGGTGATTGCCATGAGTGCCCGGATGAAGATCAAGCTCGATGAGGAACCGAACACGATAAAATACAAGCTTCCGCGCGACGTTTCGTTGTACCTTTTAAACGACGAATTCATATACAATGTGTTGTCAAACTTTTAAACTGTAAAATATTTAGTAAACCCGTTTTTCCGATGTATATGTAATCTAAATTACATGATTGTTTTCGTAAATAATACGCTAAACCTTGATTTATAAGAACGGGTGTTACAAGTTGGTATCAGAGCCTTGGTTTAAGAGATTCGAGTATGGTGGGGAGGAACCATGCTTGGACTTAAACCTTATGCTCTTGACAAAGAATAGTGTTCGGTTCGAAGCTTGATCGCAAATCCGGTAAGTACAAGTATGTTAATAGTTTAACATGCTAAAGTGTTGTAAACAACACATAGGGCTATCGTGTGATACACGTTACCCCAATTAAAATGATTGATATAGTTGACGAAAATACGCATGTTGACGCGTATAGTAGAAAAAGTCTTTTATTATAATACGGGCGATTATTGAAGTTGACGTTACTAACTTTGTGAATGTTTTAATTGAGGGACACTCGCGTTTGAAGATGACGAGAGTCAAACGAATTGTGGATATGATGATGGAACGGTCCGAAGTATGACGAGAGGAGCATGCTCACCGAGGACTAAATCGCGTAACGATCGCAAACAAGGTTAATGGCAAGGAACGCCCGTCGGGGCAAACATTACCAGGTGCACATTTTAAATAATCGCACAAATAGTAATATGCAACCAATAAGTAGAAATTGAAAGTTGCATATGTAGATTAAAAACTTGGAAAAACCCGAATAGAAAATGTATTCGGGATATTGTTTCCAAGAGAAACAAATAGAGGCGTTACTTACATAGGGCGTGATGTGAAAACTATAAAAAGGTCATGTGTGTCATGTGTTAATCGCTTACTCTGGCCAAGTAAGTAGTGGCATATGATACCATGAACTTCTTATGGCGGATACGTTTACATCCGATGTAGTAAGGGCGGTGTGAATGGGACTAACTTAAAAGTACCCAAATGAATCAAATGAGCAAAATAATTGATAATAATGTAAACGCACAGCCGGGTGACGGAAGCGTATTACATTAGGATGATGAGCCCGAGTGAAGGGACAAAGAAGCATGTAAAATGATTTAGACGAGTATTGGGAGGGAGTGTACTTACACTCGAACCCAGAAAACGCAAGCATGAAAAATGATTTAGACGAGTATTGGGAGGGAGTGTACTTACACTCGAACCCAGAAAACGCAAGCATGAAAAATGATTTAGACGAGTATTGGGAGGGAGTGTACTTACACTCGAACCCAGAAAACGCAAGCATGAAAAATGATTTAGACAAGTATTGGGAGGGAGTGTACTTACACTCGAACCCGGAAAAATGCAAATATGTCCCTTAACGGGTCGTTTTTGTAAAACGTCAAACTTAAAGACAAAGTCGAAATATAAAAATGAAACGAGGTCTTAATGCACACCGGGAGGGTTGCAATAATAACGACTTCGGTAAAACACCCGGTTGACGGGCAGGGATTAAACACATGCGTAAACCGAGAAACGGGAACTCGGATGGAAAGTTAAAAGACTCGGGTTTTGAGTCATAACTAAAAGACAACAAGATAATGTAAATAGAAAATTAAAAAAAAAATAGTGTTCAACTATTTTAAAGTTAAACGGGTCGAATGTAATATCATGCCGGACAGCATGAGTAAACGCAAGCGGGATACTAGTAGCGTAAAAAGCAAAAGGATAATGAGCCCGGTAATGGGACATAATCAAATACGAATGTATGTAAACTAGATAATGGCGAGCATAAGATAAACCGATGCATAAATGACGTGAGAAGTCATAAAGTCGGAGAATTGTTCGAAAGAAAACGATGTAGCCTTAGACTACGGTCAAGGTCGAACGAAATCCAAAAAGTAAAGGTGAATGATTCTAAACATAAAAAGGGGTGTCTTAACGCCATATGCATATATATATAAACGTATACACAATTGAATAAAGACTCGAATAAAAGATGATCTACGGGATCATCATAACCTACGGGATCATCATAACCTACGGGATATCAATTAGTGTAAAGGTCTACGAGGCCTGAATGACCCACGGGTCATGAATTGAAGCAAAGGGATCATAAGGGCCTCGCCTTAAAGAGGCAAAAGCTTAAGGAAATAGCCTACGAGGTTAAGTGAAGGAACCTACGGGTTAATTAGATAAAGCGAGGGAATCGGTTGAGAATCCCCGCATAAAACTAAGACTGTAAAAGAATAAATTATGGATTGTCAATATCATGGTATGGATAATTGACAAAAGTTAAAGAAAAGATCCTACAACTAAAACTTCGGTTTTAGTAAGAAATAACGTTTTTACAAATATAAATTCTGGTAGGAATTTGAATAGTAAGTATGTAAGATTCAAGTCTTGACACTAATAGGCGCAAGACGACATATTCGAAGAGTGATACTTTCGAAAATGAAAGGTTGATACAAACTAAACATGATGTGACACGATCACGGTTAGGAAATGTAATGCGAAGTAAAATCACATTATAACCAAGCGAGCGGTAAAAGTAACGGATTCATAAAGAATTCAATAGTACATGAAAGCGATGGATATCGCTAAGATAACTAAACTAGTGAAAATAACGAGATTACGTTATTTCAAGTAGCACTATGTCGTATGAGTTATGTAGACAATTAGTAACCAAAAAGATGTTACCATACTTTTTGGTAATACTAACTATTGGATAAAAATATAAGTAATGCTTGAAAGATTTCTTGGATCGAATACATTGAGCTAAACTCAATGAATTATGTAAGAAAAGGTTTCGAGGACGAAACCTCTTTAAGGGGGGTAGACTTGTAACACCCCGAAAACGGGTTTGGTAATCAAACTCCGTTAATACTAAAAGACGGGTAAAGTACCGTTAGTGGTGAAATTTACCCGGTAAATATTAGGATTTATTTAATTAATCCTAATATTAAATAAAAAGTGAATAAAAGCTTTTAAGGAAATAAAATGGATAAAAGGCCCGGGTTAACGGGACCTAAAATAAACTTAGTCATAAATATTCCCGAACCCGCTAAGTTAACTAGGAATATTAAACCTAGTTAATAAGTGGGAATATTATTGAAAATAGTTAGGTTGTGACCTAATTAATAACTAGCCAAACACGAGGGACCAAAGCCGGGTAACTTGAAAATGGAATTATAACTTAAAAAAAATAATAATAACATAACACACACACTTGATGTGTGTGTGCGTGCGTGAAGTAGTCCAGGAGAAGGAGCAAGAGCTCCAAACCCTAGCTCAAACAATCTCAACAAATTGAAGCTCAAATCAAGACCCAAATCGATGCATGAACACATATAAATGATCACCTAGTCGTGGGGATCATAAGGTATGTCGAATTTCTAACATTCGTGAAGTTGTAAAAATTTGATAATCATCCTAATCGCGAATTAGGTATGGATTAGAGGAGCTATGGCTAAATTAGTGATGTAGACATGCTTAGGAACTAAACCCTAAGTGAAAATCATACATATGATGCTATGATTTGAATGATTTGATGATTTCCCATATATATGTTAAGTGGGTTTTCATGATAAAATGATGAACACTTGAATTTGAGTGTTTAATTGTGAAATTTGAAAGATAGGATGCAAGACCTAGATGTTGCTTATAAACACTAGACATAGAGATTGATTCTTGATGTAAATCTTGGTAAAAATAGCTAGTTATGAACTAGTTAGTAAACATGTAGAATTATGCCCGTTAGGTGTTTGTTAAAATGCCTAAATGAGAAGTAAAGTGTTGAAATCCAAGTGAAACGCGTAATTGGCAAGCTTGACTAATTACATGAGATATGGGATAAAACGGGTTTTAATCATAATGTTTATTTGCCTTAATCGTGCATATTATATGATTAAAGGTAGTTGACTTTATAAAGTCGAACTAACCTATGATGAAGTCAAATAGAAGTTTCGACATAAAGTCCGTAAGATGAAATAGTCATAATAGTGATGACTAATCTAACCATCTTACGAATTATGATGTTAGTTTGACTCTTGACAAGCTAGACGGAGGCTTGGGGAAAGAAGCGGGTCAAACGGATTGTATACGCGGAAAAGAGCATAATCCGGATACAAGGTAAGTAAAGCTTACACTCTAGTTATTTGATACCTATTGGTTTGATAGGTCGTGAATAGTAAGTCTTGTTTTAAATTATGATGTTCCGACACGGCAAGTGCGGTCCGGAACAAAAGACAATGGTCATAAATCATGTTTAATGGATAAAAAGGAGCTAATGCGGTTAATTAGTCATGAAATGACTAAAAGATAATGAGTTTTTAAATGGTTACCTTATAAGGTAAACCATTGCAAATAATAAGGGTAAAATGGTACTTTGGTCATTTGTTGACAATAACCGTTAAATTGGGGAAAGACACATTATAGCTTGGGTCATAATGGGTCAAAGAAATCAATAGATGATTTACAAGTAGAACGACTATACGGTGTAAACCGAAGTTAGTCATATAGATAAGATGGTAATAAATACCACCTCATAGAGTTTCATGGTCCTTTAGACCAAACGGGTCAAAAGGTGAAATTATCACCCTTTGACAATATCGACTAATAGTTTGTTGAGCTATGTGATCATAGAAATAAATATCGGATGGATATGTACATCGCTATCGCTTAGCGGCTACTAAGGCAAGGTATCAAAACGAATCAATATATTGATTCGAGCCAGGTATGTATAATTGGTCAAATCATCATTAGAACTTGAAGTTCAATGAGGGCTAAACAAGTTAAAATGGACATTGGGTTATCTTTTAAGTAAACCGAATGATTTAAGTTATTGTCATTGTGTTTTAAAAACATGATGGCTATTTAAACAAGATCCTAGTTTAAAAAGTGGAATTTTGGTCAATTACGATATGAAAAGTCCTTTGTTGTAAAGAAAGGGTTTAAGATGACCAAAACGCCCTCGTAAGCAAAATCGAGTAAATGAACCTTAAGAGTCGTTTAAAAACAAGTTATATGATCAAGCAAATACTTTGAATAAGTATAGAGAATGAAAAGGGTAAATCTTGGGTCAAAAGACTCAATATGAGTCTTTGTCGTAAATTAGCAATCCGACGAGAAAAACTCGGATTATATAGATCATCTCATTGAGTTCACCACAAATTTAGTTGTGGTGGAAGATCACATGATAAGTAATGTGGTATAATAACGCTAGAAACGAATGAAAGCGTTTCATGCTCAAAATATGCCTAAATACCCTTAACGGGTCAAATTACGCATATAAGCGTAAACAGGTTTAAGATACGTAAGAAACCCGTGACTTGAACCTAATATGATAGGAATTATTGAAATTATGATTATCGTGAGAATAAGGATCAAACAAACATGTTTTGTTTGATAAAAACATGAACGGGTCAAAATTGGGAAAAAGGGCGATAAGCCGAAGACTTAAAAGTCTAAAATTTTATTATGTAGGATGTTGGATTTTAACTCCATAAGATGGAGAATTAAATTACGGACGCGTAGGAAAAAGAATCGGGAAAAACGGATCAATAACGAAGAAGTTATGGCCGTTTCCGTGAAATCAGATCGTGCTGGGAATGTGCAGCAACATTCTGCTGAAAAGAGGGCCTAGCGTCACGCGACGCCCCTTGGCGTCACGCGACGCCTCCAAACTCAGAAAAATATTATTTTTTGTCATATTTAACCCCTGTACTTGTTTGAACTTCATATTTAACCCCTGTGCTTGTTTGAACATCATATTTGACTATCAAAACTAACTTTTAAGTTGGTTTTGATCATAGGTGATTGCCATGAGTGCCCGGATGAAGATCAAGCTCGATGAGGAACCGAACACGATAAAATACAAGCTTCCGCGCGACGTTTCGTTGTACCTTTTAAACGACGAATTCATATACAATGTGTTGTCAAACTTTTAAACTGTAAAAGTTTTAGTAAACCCGTTTTTCCGATGTATATGTAATCTAAATTACATGATTGTTTTCGTAAATAATACGCTAAACCTTGATTTATAAGAACGGGTGTTACACTTTCACTATTAATTTCTAATTAATACCAACGCGAACCGTATGATATTTCCTGTAATCACAAAACTCAACAAGCGATCATCAATTAATATTGTCAAATGATCTTGCCAATGTCATTTAACCCGTTTAGTCCGAACGACCATTTTCCATTATGAGATGATATCTAGTTACCATCTCGCCCTTTTACCCATTCCGGTTTACACCATAACGTAGTGTTTCAAAATTTCTTATTAGTTCATCGTCACATGACTAATTTACCAATTTACCCATTTTTGCCATTGTTTATGATTTCTCACCATTGCACTAGTTCCGACTCATATTATTTGCGTCGGAACATTATAACTTTATTACTAACTTTTCCTTATTCATTTTCAATACACACAACTAATGTATACTAAAAGGGGTGTAAGCTTTTACTTACCTCGCATCCAAATTACGCTTTCCTTTTCGTACTTGCTCCGTTTGACCCGCTTCATCCCCAAGCCTCCATCTAGCTTGTCAAGAGTCAAACTATTATCATAATTCACAAGGTGGTTAGATTAGGCATTATAACCACGACTATTCCACCTTACGTATTTTCTATGTCAAAACTACTATTCGACTCTGTCCATGGTTAGTTTAACTTTTCAAAAGTTAACTACCCTTAATTATATGATTGTGCATATAAGCTAAATCGACTTCATAATTAAAATTTGTATTACCCCACATCACACGTAATTAGTCGAACTAGGAAATTACGCGTTTGATTCATAATTTCAACATATGAACATTGTGGGCATAATTTATAACATCAACAATCAAGTTTCGTATCACTGAAAATAGGCTGTTTTTGGTGACCTGTTTAGCCTGTTTACAAGTCTTCAAAAATTATGATTTTTTTATGTGGCTCTACCTCTCGGAGGGTTAGGCCTTGTGTTAAAATTTCAAGATCTAACTCTTTACCAAAAATTCGTAAAAATTCATCCACTAAGCTGCAATCAGATTCGTCACTTCTGACTGCAGCTTACAAAAAAATTCATTAAAAATTCCTCGTTTATCCGATTGACGAAATTCCAATTGGCGATTCTTTTAATTAATTAATAATTTCTACAGTAAGAATTTGAGATCATAACTCAATTCCTAAATTGAGTTATGACATTCGTAATGGGCTGCAAATTCTGCCAGAAAACGCAGCTTGAACCTTTGATACGGAAAAATTCATAAAACGCACAATTTTCGTCGAAAAAATGCGATTCCAGTGGGGTTTTATAGATATTTCCTGGAATTACATTTTAGACTCAAGAAACACACGTTTTTGTCAAGTTTTGTCCACGTTACAGCCAATACAAGTCGGCTGTAAATTCTGATCAGAAGCTGTTTGAATTCAGCTTTCAATCAAAACATGTTTATGACATTATAGCACTATTTTTAGCCATCAAAAACCCTAAAAACATCACATTACTCGAATTTAGCATCATCACACTTATCACCTTCAATGGTGATCATGAATTCACAAGATTTAGACCTAATTTCAGCATATGCTTGTCTAGGGTTTACTCCTAGACACTGCAATGTTCCTATTTCATCATATAACGAACATGCAACCATCTAATTCGAATTCTCTAAGTTCATCCAGAAATTTAGATGGAAATTTTCTACAAAATTTACATACCTTATGATCTCCTTGCAATGGGGATCACCAATCTAAGCTCAGATTTCGTTTTGGAATGGATTTGAGCCTTCAATTTGTGAATTTTGTGCAAGTTAGGGTTTGTGGGAGAACCCTGGTCGTGCTCCCTGTGTTCTAGTCGATCCACACATACACTAGTATGTGTTGGATTTTTTTTTTGTTTTAATGAATCTTGTTTCACAATGTGCACAATTAACCCTCCTACTTTCATGAGGTTTATAGTTTAATTGTTTTAACACTCTAACTTGGTATTTCTTGGCTCTTATCTAACTGGGTTAGATCTTATAACTAGTTAGTTTATCCCGTTTAACTGCAACGTCGGATTAAATTAAAGAATTTATATTTTAGGGATGTTACAGCACTATTATCCATTTGGTTTCCATGGTTATTGTCGCTTGGATTCTCATTAAGCACGTTAATGTTACTCTGGTTATCGTTATTCAGATTATCTTGATGTCCTTCGTCGGCCATCTGAATTTTAAACATTTACCCCGTATTAATATCACAAAATAATGTTTAATATAGTCAATCACATGACACACAATTTAACCAAAAGCGTCGATCATTGCGACTTACTCTATTCATATACTATGCGTCTATTACACACTAGTACTGAAAATAAAAATTACAATACCAACTGAAAGAAAATTACACTAATAATAGTAGGCATCCGTACACACATATTTTATTTTTATGATATTATTATATTATTATTATTACTACTACCGTTTCTTCCCTTCACATTCCCGGATATGGATTCATCCAGAAATCCATATTGCGTTCGTCATACTTCCAGACGAGACACTCTCCCACTTGTCGAATTCTCTCACTGCTTTCTAAAATTTCCTCACCGAAAGTCCTAAGTTCTTGGACGTTTTCTGCACTCATTGGGGGTGCAGGTTCTAGGACTGGGTTTGGAATCTGGGGTGCGGGTTCCTGATATGGAGGTGTATGAGTTCGGAGATGGTAAGGATCTTCTAAAATCTCCCTAATGTATTCGTCATGGTAATAGGGATCTAAAGGGTCCATACCTGGGTAGTCTCCTAGAGTTGGCATAGGCATGTCTTCGTGCATCTGGTAACGTGGCACATAGTCCCTATTATTTTCCCACCAGGGGTCATAATTTGGGTCTAGGGGGTTTGGTGCTGCTACCCTTGGTATTTCCTCCGGGTTGAAGTCATGCATCTCTACTTGGTTTTCAGGGTTTTCTAGCTCCATAGGTTGGTCAGGAAATTGTGGTTGGGGTGCTATTATTTGTTCTAGGTTAGGGTCAGCTGCAGTGGTTGCTAATATATGGATGTTGGCTATACCCCTATTTATCATATCCTGGGCATAGGCATCTGTTTCTCTCTTGGCTGCTGCTAATACCCTCTGTTCCTGTAACTTTTTCATACGTTTTCTACGCTCATGCGCCCCTCGACTGAACCATCCCCTTTTCTTTTGAGGAAATGGTTCCTTGGATTGAGCCTTAAACACAAAGATTCCTTCTTCCGTGTCAGCAGAGTACCCAGAGAGGGCAGGCTGAGAAGAGGATGTGCCTTCGCTTCTAGGCGAACCAGACAATTGACGATACGCATCAGATGGTCCTTGGTCGCTCATACTGTAAACTAACAGATAGTCAAATAACACATAACAAATAATTACAGTTATACACATATTTCCATAATTTATTTCCTAACACTTTGCATTTTGATGTCAGCAGAACACCTCTGTGGCTGAATCAGTGGCTTAGCTCTGATACCACCTTCTGTCGCAACCCCCGATCCCTGATTCCCGGGAACGGGCGGCCGCGAGCCAGTTTCGGTGGTATCGTGGTATTAGTCAAATTTGGCAGCGGAAATTTTCATCAGGACCGTAGTTAGGAAATATTTAATCAGAGTAAAATACCAATCTTTTTATAACTTTAAATAAATGGGATAAAACCCAAGTTCATAGTACACACATTTTCATAGGAATATATCCTATTTTATTTAATAAAAACATCTATTTTATTTTAGGTAACTTCATTGCCACTTTTACAAGCCTTCAGTGCTGTCTAGCTGGCTTCTATTTGGCTTTCATATTTTGTTACCTGAAACGCGTTTTAAAAACATTTCTCAGTGGGAAATACTGGTGAGTGAATCCCAGTTTAATCAAGTTTAAATAAAAAGTCACAGTGCACAGTATTGAGGGCGCATCCGCAATTACATTTGTTTCCAAGTTATATCAATTACCAATGTCGTTCCGACTTATGGTCATGTTACTCCTTTACCAGGTGGTAACAAATTTTGTATACAAAACCCCAAATTTACCGATTTTAATTGTATTCTTACAAATACTCAATAACTGTTATTCGCATGGAAAGATATTTAAGGTTTTGTAAAACAGTTCACAAAAAGGTTTACAAAAAGTGGATCAACTCACATTGCTGTTTTAGGGTTTTCAGTAAGGATTTCCTGGGAATAATCTATAATTTACACAAAAGCACACGTGTTAGTACAATAACCCAATTTAACATTAGCAATACCCTCCCCGAGACGGTATTCCAACGACTACGTCGGGCAGAACCACGACAGCCGTTACGGAATCCTAGATCAATCGGGCAGAGTATCTAATACGTCTCCAGGGGTTATAATACTTACAACGGAGCAGAACTTCGCTATTTAGGGGGATATAATACCCCGCGTATAATAAGCGTACTACAGAAATTGAGATTGAGAAATTGAGAATGAGCGAGTTCGACTGAGATCCGATGCTATCTATTTATAGGTGCTGAATTCGACTTTTAGGCGGCCCGCGTAAGGTAAGGCGAAGCCTTACGCGGCCCGCGTCAACACCTGGTCAACCTATAGCTTATCCGGCTCATCCTATAGACCCGCCACGATGTCGACATGTGTCAGGTCAGGGTGTCTCCGCGTTGTTGATCTCTCGCGGCCCGCGTTAACTTAAACGGGGTCTTACGCGGCCCGTTTGAACTAAAGAAACTTAAAAGAATCCGGTATCCACTTTGATACCCCCTGCGTAAATGGTTGGGGTGGGTCTACGCAGCCCGCCTCAGCCCTAGATTTAAAATTTTATTTATTTTAATTACTATTTTATATATTTCGGGTTCGGTTTTCACATACGGGTTGTATTTAAACATAATGGAACATTTAAAATATACTAGGGTGTCGGAAATATTCGAGAGTGTCGGTTTTATTGAGGGTTGTTACAAATTCCTTTAAGTTCTGCACAATGGAGTTATAATTGACAATGAGACGGTTGCTTAACAATTTAATGACGGGAAAAAAGTAAAAAAGGGCATACTGGTTGCGTTTTTTCTTGTACTTGAATCATCTGCCAGCGCTTACAATCGCTAGCTTAACAATACTGCAAAAAAGATTTCAAGAATCTTTGAATAGATGCATACTAAAACGAGCTTTCTATTATTATGGTGAAAATTGATTTATTTAAAAGAACATATCAATCCACTTACCAGTGAAGATGAAGTTACTGAACTCGAAATTTATCTACTCCTGTTAATGAACCCAGCTCAAGACCAGGCAACAAAACCTTCTCATCTTTCTTATATGCTTGGCAAAATAAGATGCTCCACCTAATCTATGTCAGGAATTCAAAAATTAGATTCTGTGCTTATCGATCTATATTTTGAAATGATCTAATTTGTAAAGGATAGGTGCATACCTAGATCTGTTGAAATTCATATTTGTAATATTTCTTCCTTCACCGTTTGACTTCCTAAAGTCAAAGTACATATCAATATGATCTCAAAGATCCATTGCATATCTCACAATTACTTAACTCATTAGTTCTTATGAAATATACTTGAATTTACTTAATCTTTTAATAATTCAACTTCTATCTCTGGCTTTATTTTTAGTCAACTTCAATCTTCCCCAATCCATTGCCAAGCCCCAAATGTTGTTCAAAAACCCCAAAATTAGAGTTCACCAAAATTTATCATGGAACTTTTTGTAATCTAAAATGAAGAAAGATGGGAACACTAATACTCACCGAAGTTTGTTGATGAATCCAAAATACAATGGATGACCAAATAAGTGATGATGATTAAATCTCAAATACTCGTTCCGGCTGCCGCCAGAGCCATGGCAGCAACTCCCTTTGGTGTCGCCATCGCTGACTTGAACCACCAGATGATTCACACATCGAGATTGTTTGTTGCTAGAAATCCATCTAATCATTTGATCAGCATGATCCTGAGTGAACAAAACAAGTCAGCACCATGCTTATTGTCATACCATTACAAAAAAGATTAGCTAGCCCCTCTATAGATCATGCTATATGGGTATGTCACATACTTTGAAAGACTAAATAAACCTTCTTTCGCAATTGAGAGACTTACCACGCCAAGAAAATGTGCTATAAGATTAAGAACATCCCAATCATCATCATACAAGGTTGGAATTCGTTAAACAATAAGAAAGATGCAACAGGAAGAACTGGAAATAGTTTACCTGATCAAACAATGAGACAGCCAATCCTCGGTCATTCCCTAACCCTAAATAAAGATTCATAACACAAATACATAGCAGAATTATCTCCAACTGAAAACCGAAACTTTAAAAGATACCTTTGATCTCCTCTACTTTGGTCTCCATTCCCAACCATGTCAACCGTTTGAGGGAAGGTGTCCAGAATAGCATATCCAGATCCAAATCTAAGAGACAGAGGGGGGAATAGCAGATCCAGATCCAATCCAGATAATCGCCAGAGAGAGAGAGAGATCAGATGGAGAGATGGAATTAAAGGTGGAATTCATTGTGATGCACATTCAATTGAGCCGCTTTTTTGTAACTGACAACCATGATGAGGGCAGTGAGTGTAGGCATAGTTGAAGGTCGTAATATTTATTTAGAATAAGAGTTAATTTAAACTCTTCACATGTCTTCTTAATTATAATATTGATTAATTTTCATATTACATGTTAAATTTTCATTTAATTAATTCTTTGTTTTTTTTAATTGTGCATGTAGAAAGACCATTTTACCCACTTAGTAACTTCATTAACTTATTGTACCATAAGCATAAAATATTGTAATTACTTAAATTTGGTTGGTATCCTTCTGAAATACTTTATAATATAGTATAGATAGATAGGGGTGTGTGAGAGGGGATGGCTGCCTTTTTGTCTTGTTGTAGAGCGTCGGAGACGTCTTCCAAAGGACGGTGAGGACGCGACGAAGGGGGGGGGGGGGGAGGGGGCAGCATGGATGGAGGACCGACGCTGGTAGGGGACGGTCCAAAGCCGATCCCCATACCGAGCAGCCTTATAGCCCGCAAACGAGAACTTGCGTAAAAATATGGTTGGCCGACAACCCAAAAAATCTTCAAAGTGTTCAACCCATTTGACCCATTGGCTCCATACCATACCTTTATTTACTTGTTTCTACGTAATGGACAAAAACGAGCATCGCATTTTAAATTGCTGTCGCCGCAGCATCACGCGAGTATCCTACTAGTAAATGCATAAGCTTTAATTACTGATATTTTTAAAATGATGTCCTATATTCTGTACATTAAATATAAAATATTGTTAACCCAAAATAAAACTTACGAATATTTATTATACCATAGTAAAAAAATATATATACAAAACAATTATTTTATCTGTTTCTATCACCTTCTAATGTTGACATCGAAAGGGATGTGAAAATGGCACCCCAGCAACCAAACCCTCTTGATTTCATCTTTCAGTAAAAGTAACATCCTAACTAAAGTTGCATAAACATAAACTCTATGACGATATTTCATTTAAATAAATAAATAAATATATATATATATATATATATATATATATATATATATATATATAGGGTAGGGATCCTAAGAGAAGTCCACCCTATTTGAGAAACTTGAGAAGCAATCTGGACCAAACATTTTCCCTAAGCAAAAAATGCAAAAAAAAGGTGAAAAAAATGCAAAAATTTTTTTTTTTTTTTTTTGAAAAATCGCTGCTTTTTCTTTAAGAATTAAAAAAAAAAAATTTTAAATTTTTTTTTTGATTGATACACATGTGTATATTGTTAATCTTTTAACTATACATATATGTATATTGTCAATTATACATATATGTATATACATGTTTAAAATTGAAAAAATGTGTATATTGTTAATCTTAAACCATAAACACTAAAGCTAAACCCTAAAGCTAAACCCTAAACTCTAAACCCTAAAGCTAAACCCTAAAGCTAAACCCTAAGACTGCGGGGTATGGTGGGGCGGGGGTTGGGCTTGGGTTGGGGCATTTGTTGACACGTGGCTTGGGGTGGCAGACATGGGGCGACCCACATTTAAACAGGGTATGGTGGGGCGGGGGTTGGGGGCGTGGGTTTGGTGGGCTTCGCTGGGCTGACCCGGCTGGGCTCTTTGTATTTGTTTTTAATTAAAGAAAATTACATAAAAATTAAAGAAAATTACATAAAAATTACATAAAAAAATTTCCTAACGTTTATATTTGTTTTTTTATCTCTTCTCTCATCTCCAAGACTATTTCCAACTCGTCACCCTTTAGGTGATCAATCGGCTGGGATAGAATTTTCAAATCCTCCCGTCTTTGTCTCTGGGCTTCTCTAGCGGCATTTCTAGCTTCTTTGCTCTTCCGAATTTCGGCCCTTTGTTGTTGGAAGACGTTGAATGTATCCATCTTGGATGAAATGTCATCCAACTGGTCGCTGTATATTCCTCTATGCAAGAGCGAACTCCCAGCTGAAGGTGATGTCGTAGCAGATCTTGATTTTTGAGCACGCCTTTTTGTGGCATCTCTTCCATACTCAGGCCGGTTTGGGCTTGGCGAATCATCAAAAAGGTCCTCAATCTCTTGATCTCGTGCATCAGATTGGGTTTGGGACGAGGCCCTCGACCTTTTGGAAGACGTGTTGCTTTCGCTACCACTGGGGATATTCGCCCACTTTGGATGAAACTTACAAATCTCCCAACAATGCATGAAACGGAAGTCGGTCCCCACATTTGTCTTGAATTGAACCAATGCATTCGTCACAATGTCGGCTTCGGTTTCACCACTTTTTGGGTTTTGTTTTGCTTTATTTAAAAAACCACTATATTTTATAAGTTGGCCGCTTATCTCGGTCCACTTCGAGGATAAGCTATCGTTTTCACGATAAACCTCTTTTCCCAATTCTTGATGGAATATTCTACTAACCCCTTGCCACAAATAGGTTTGATGTTGAGAATTTCCTGTTTTTATAAAAACAAAATTTAATATATTACAAAGTTATATAAAAAAAACATTAATAAAAACAAAGTTTAAGAATACCTAAAGTTGAATATTGAGATTGTTGAAACCAACCCCTCGCCAATGCAAGTTCTTCAGGAACGGTCCATTTTAGTTGTTTTCGCTTGATGGTTTCAAGTGCTTTATCCGCCTCGGTTTTTTTCTTATGGCTTCTCTTTTTTATGGGTTGGGGTGCGGAAGGACCATCGTTGGGTGGTTGAGTTTCGGGGACGGTTTCGTTTTGTGAAAGGTCGATGGAGGTTGGTGAAAGGTTGATGGACGTTTGTGTAAACGGTGTAGGTATCGCATCATCGGAGTGTGGGAAGTTAGTAAACAAACAATTCCCAAGATACGATGCATAACTCGCTTCTTGGGGCATAGAAGAGTGTATCATAAATGGACGAGGCATTCGACGAATGGGTGGTGGGCTAGGATTATTTTCTTGGAGTGCATACGGGTAGGGCTGTAAACGAACTGAACGTTCAACGAAAAGTTCATGTTCGTTCGTTTAGTAAATGAACGAACATGAACAAAAATTTTCGTCCGATAAGTTAAATGAACGAACATGAACAAAGGTCTCGTTCGTTCATTTATGTTCGTGAACGTTCGATAATGTGTCCGCGAACGTTCGTTCGATTACGTTCGTTTATGTTCGTTTGTTTACGTTCGTCCATGTTTGTTTGTTTATATTATTCATTAAAGAATAATTTTTTTTATATATTCTATTTTAATTATATTATCTTTTCTTTTTATATTTGTCATATTCATTTTTATGTTGTATTTTTGTTATACTGATTATAATTGTAACTTATAGGACATATTAAATTACATCACAAACACAACAGTTCCCAATTTTAAGTTTATTTACAAATTACTCCACAAGACCACAACATAACTGAGAAACCCTAATACCCAAATCGACCACCGCCCTCCATCTCCATCACCACATCGCACCCCGCCACCCACTCCGTCGCACCCCGCCATCGACCACCGCCGTCGCACCCTGCCATCGTCCTCAACCCCAAACGCCGTCGCACCCTGCCATCGTCCTCAACACCCCCGCCATCGGTCTCCGACATCAGGTAAGTCAGATGTTTCTTCATTGATGCTGAATGTGGCCTGTGACCAAAACGCATTTTCATATGCTTGCTGAGAAAATGCATTATGCGTGTAGACGATAGACTGCTGGTTTGTTTATGTGTATTGATGATGTGCATTTGTGGCTAAGGATGCTAGATTGAACATATTTGAACTAGCAGTTGCAGTATTGTGTATAGATTTTGGAGTTAGCTAACATCAGTACTATGTTAAGGATAGAGATCCTGTAGGTTATGGTAATCTACATGGAGGAGACTGTTAAGCTTATAAGAATATACAAGGAACGTGAGGTTTTATTATTACAACAAGAGGGAGGGAGAGGTGTCTACTGTCTAATAGTTCATATTGGTAGAAGATGCTATGGAAGTAAATGCAAAATTGTTTGTGGTGTGTCTATTGCTCGAAGTATATGTTGTTTGACTGTTTGACTTTTTGTATAGGTTGTTTATAATACAATTTTTTTTCATCTTCTCTGTTTGCATAGTTAGAAATAACTTATTCCAAATTGCAAAAGTTTGATGAGTTTGAAGACATTAGTAGTTGTTTCAAACTGCAATAATGCTTCCAACCTTGGTTTTAAAATGTGCAGATGTCAAATGTCAGCAGAATTTCAATCAAGCGCAGACACTCCAACGATGGAAGATAATCCAGAAGTTGTTATTCTTGATGAACAAGCGCGTGCATCAAATGATGAAGATCATGAGGCATTCCGTAAAAAGAAAAGAAAGACAAGTTCAGTCATTTGGGAACATTTTCATGAGATAACTTTGGCTGATGGAACTATAGTGCATCAGTGCAACCATTGTGGGGAGAAAGTAAAGAAGTACAAAGATGGAACAACCACACCAATGCGTAGACACCTTCAGGAGTGCCCGAAATTAAAAGTGGTGCAGAAAGGTCAATTAAAGTTGAATGCTATGCCTGGAAAATCAGATGGTGCATCAGGTATTCTAAATTGGAAGTTTGATATGACTAGGATGAGAGAGGTTATTGCTCATATGATCATGGTTCATGAGTTGCCATTTAGTTTTGTTGAGTATGATCTCGTTAATGTGTTGATGAAGGAAGCTAATCCATCATATACCAAGATCTCACGTGCAATGGTTAAGCAAGATTGTATATCTGCTTATGGAATTGCAAGAAAAAGAATTCAAAAATTGTTAAATTTAGTCAATAGTTGTAGCATTACAACTGATATGTGGACATCAATTCAGAATATTCATTACATGGTTGTTACATGCCACTTTGTTGATTCGGATTTTAAGCTACATAAATGCATACTGAATTTTGTTGAGGTACCTCCACCATATACAGGAATTCGTATACATGATTGCCTCTACGAGTGTCTAAAAGAGTGGAAAATTGAGAAAAAGGTTGTTACTTTAACCGTTGATAATGCTAAAACTAATGATGTGGTGGCTAAGAAGTTAATGGAAAACGTGTCTATTCAAAAGAAGCTTCCGATTGATGGAAAAATGTTTCATGTGCGTTGTTGTGCACATATTCTGAATTTGTTAGTACAGGATGGTTTAACAAAGATTAAAGACATAATTCACAATGTTCGTGAAAGTGTGAAACACGTGAGTGCATCTCCGGGTCGATTGCATACCTTTAGTGAGCTTTCTAAGCAATTACAAATGCCAAAGAAGCATCTAATCTTAGACGTTAGTACTCGGTGGAATGCCACATATGCTATGTTATCCACAGCTTTTGAGTTTAAAAAAGTGTTTGTGAATTATGCCGAGCGGGAATCTACATACAAAACTTTGCCTAGTGAAGAAGATTGGCAAAAAGTTGAAGATGTTTGCCATTTCTTGGGACTTTTCAACGAGGCCACAAAAGTTATATCAGGTATTAAATTTTATTTCTTGCATGCATGCTACATTTGAATTATTAACAAGCGTTTACTCTCTTTTCCTAGGCTCTGAGTATCCAACATCCAACTTATTTCTTCAAGAGTTATACGGGATAAAAGAAGCTATGGATGATTTATTTTTGGATGAAGGTGACTGGATGAAAGATATGGCTGCTGAGATGAATTTGAAATTTAATAAGTATTGGGGTGAATGTAATTTGTTGATTTCAATTGGTGCTGTTCTGGATCCACATCGCGCCTCTTTAGGAACTAAGATGGTGGATATGCTTATTTGTGGGGCTGATTGGTATCGTCATTATTATGGGTTGCAAAAGAAGAAAAAGAAGGTAATGTTTTATTATTGTTGAACATGATTATTTCTTTTATTATAGTGTATGCCTAATTTCCTTGATAATTGTAGGAAAATGATGACGTTATATATGTTGAACTTCCATGAACTGAAGATGGGATGACGTTAGTGCAATGAAGATGGTGAATTCGTGATTATTATGGTTTATGTTAATACTTTTTGGGATATGCTAATACTTTTTGGGATATGCTAGTACTTTTGGGATAATTATGTCTAGTTGTTCAAGTATGCTTTAGATAAACTAAAATGTCTAGTTCTTTTGGATGTAAGAATGTTTTGAACGGTGTTTATGTTAATTTTAGTTTATCTATTGGAAGAATGAAGTAATGTTATGGATATAATTGATGTTGTTTTAATTACATTAATATTTGTTTGTTTTGTGTTCATGAACCGTTCGTTTATGTTCATAAACTGTTCGTTTATGTTCATGAACAATTCGATTATGTTCATGAACAATTCG
The DNA here is from genome assembly GCA_030545235.1 of Helianthus tuberosus. Classification (NCBI taxonomy): domain Eukaryota; kingdom Viridiplantae; phylum Streptophyta; class Magnoliopsida; order Asterales; family Asteraceae; genus Helianthus; species Helianthus tuberosus. The sequence goes on along the minus strand of CM060369.1, from coordinate 168,662,153 downwards.
TTTGTTAACGTCCGTGAACCAGTTCATTTGTGTCCGTTAAGGATCTTAACGAACGAACACAAACGGACATGAACAAATTCATATCCTTAATGAACGAACACGGACAAGAAAACTCGTTCGGTCCTCTGTCCGCGAACCGTCCGTTTGTCCGGTAAAACCTTGGCGGACGAACATGAACATGGTCCCATCCGGTCCGGTCCGTTTACACCCCTACATACGGGTGGGTCGGGTCAAAAGGACGGTTATGAGGATGCATTTTTTCGTTTTGTAGATGGAGAATTGAAGATGAATGTGGTAAAAAAATGGAAGAAATTGTGAGGTTTATGGTGGAAAAATAAATTTTTTTTTTTTAAGATAGCCGTTGGCCAACGGCTAGCCCAACGGCTTCTTTGGTTTGTCCAATTAGAGCCCGCCATGTCAGCTTGGCCAGACCGCCCCACGCCCGGCTTGAAACCCATGCCCCAAGGGCCACGCCGAAACCCATGCCCACCCGGGGTGGTGGCGTGGGCGTTTTCCCCCTACCCACGCCCAAACTCCCGCCCCATACCCCGCAGTCTAAAGCTAAACCCTAATTCTAAACCCTAATGCTAAACCCAAAAGCTAAAACTAAACACTAAAGCTAAACCCTTAATGCTAAACCCTAATACAAACCCTAAAGATAAAAGCTAAACCCAAAAGTTAAAGCTAAACCCAAAAGCTAAACCCTAATGCTAAACCCAAAAGCTAAACCCTAATGCTAAACCCTAAATACTATTGCTAAACCCTAATACTAAACCCTAATGTTAAACCCTAAAACTAAACCCTAAACCATAAAGCTAAACCCTAAACCCTAATGCTAAACCCTAAATACTAATGCTAAACCCTAAATAACACTTATTTTTCAATTTTAAACATGTATATACATATATGTATAATTGACAATATACATATATGTATAGTTAAAAGATTAACAATATACACATGTGTATAAATACAAAAAAAAAAAAAAAAATTAATTCTTAAAGAAAAAGCTGCGATTTTTCCAAAAAAAAAAATTTTTTTTTGCATTTTTTCACCTTTTTTTTGGTTAGGGAAAATGTGTGGTACAGAATGCTTCTCAAGTTTCTCATTTAGCCTACTACTTCTCACATGATCCTTATCCTATATATATATATATATAGGGAAAGACTACACAAGAAACCCTTCATTTTTAAAAAACTTTGCAAACTCTATGTGTGGCCTAGATTTATCCACGTGTCCCAAGTCATCTGATTTTGTTTTTTTGCCTCTAAGGGTATATTAGTCAATATACATACATTCACCCATCCCAAGATCTCTTTCCCCCCATTGAATTGACATGATCATTAATGCCCATCACCTCACAAATCACCAAACCCCCCCATTTATATAGATTTTTTCATTTTTAAAAGCTACAAATTATTAATCTCGTTCCTCATATCTCCTTCATCTTCACCTGCATTTCATCTTTTTCTCCATTAATGTCCATGGAGGCAAATCCACCAACCTCCGAGTTAATGTCGCCGGTTCATCTGTTCCCCAACATGTTCATAAAAATATATTGTGTTTGGGTTTGGGATTTTGAGAGATGGAAATGATGCCGGAAGGAGGTGGCGGAGGGAGGAGGAAGCCGTCGTCGAGAGAGAAGGAGAATAACCGGAGGAGAGAGAGACGACGGAGAGCGATTGCAGCGAATATATACAATGGGTTGAGAACACAGGGGAATTATAATTTGCCAAAACATTGTGATAATAATGAGGTATTGAAAGCTCTTTGTAAAGAAGCTGGTTGGGTTGTTCTTCCTGATGGTACTACTTTTCGTAAGGTATCTTTTTAGTTTAACTTTTCATCAATTCATTTTTAGATCTGGGGGTTATGATTTATGAAGTGTGTTGTGATCGATTAAACGGTTGAGATTGAATCGGAGTTGCATAAATTTTGTGTCTTCTGTTGTTGATTTAGGGTTTTTAAGGTGTAGATCTAATGAATTGATTTGAAATGTTAGTTAATGTTGTTGAGTTGATTCGATTAGTCGATTGATTGATTATGCATTTATGCAGCAGCTTAATCTGCTTGAAAGTAGAGGTGTACAATTGTTATTAAGTTTGTAACTTCAGTGTTTGTTTGAATTACAGGGTTCCAGGCCACCACTGCCTACCATTGATACCGATGCAAGATCAAATGCTACAACTCCATGTTCTTCCTAAAAACCGAGCCCATCGTCTTCAGCATTCCCTACCCCGATCCCATCATATCAATGCAGCCCGTCATCCTCGTCGTTTCCGAGCCCGTCCACCCAGGACATGAACAAGAACCCGTTTGCGTATCTTAATAACGCATTTTCTGTTGTAGGCGCCCGTATTTGTACCTCTACTGTTACAGTTACTATTGAAGTTTATGCATCCATTCTGGAAGTCTTAACACATGTTATAATAGATGCTTAACACACGTTATATCAGGTTTACTCTGTTGTTATTAAGTTACTATTGGAGTTTATTCATCCATTATGGAAGTCTTTACACACGTTATAATAAATGATTAACACCCGTTATACATTTCAGTCGCTTAACACTTGTTACAGTATGTATATACACATCATGGTGTTTTGGAAACAAATAGCTTATACATGACACCATGTTAGGTTAAACCAAGATTATAACAGAGGCTTAACACATGTTATCCCAGGTATACGGTGTTACAATATTAACTTGTATGTTCCATATTAACTTGTACACGTGTTACGATCAGTATATGCACATCATGGTGTTTTTGCAAACCACTTTCATATACATGAATACAAGTCGGGTTATAATGGATGCTTACATGTTAGGGTTACAACAAGATTACAATATTAACTAAGCTCACCATTAAAGTCATCGCCCCCGTCGATTGTTTTCACCCTTGTCACATGTTAAGCAATTACATGTTTCGAACAGACAAATTGTAACACATGTTAGATCAGTATATACACATCATGGTGCTTTGTAAACCACTAGCTTATACATGAATACATGTCAGGTTACAAAAAGATTATAACAGAGGCTTAACACATGTTATACATTCCAGAATGTGCAAAACAAATGGCCCGTTTCATATTATATGGTTAACGACTTAACGGTTATCTTATCTTTTTGTTTATTAGGACGGTAATGGATACAGGGGATATAAGATCCAATTCTCGGGACCGTTGGTTTCGTCAAACGTGGATCAGATACTCAAGGATCATGACCATGTTTATGTTGCAGCACAACACAACTAACACGTGTTATAGTTTGAACTTCTCGGACATGCATGTGTTACATGTGACATGAAACCCATGTACAACGTAACACGTGTTACGTGTGACATGAAAACACATTTTTATAACTTCCCTGGCATACGCACACCCACATGTTTACAAACCGTTTCAAGACCGACCCAAACAATAAAGCAAGGGTAGCCGCTGAAAAGCTAAGGCAGCAAAGGTAGCCGCTAAAAAGCTAAGGCAGATTTTCAAAGGAAGCTCCGCCATTTTCTTAGTGCTATGTATTTTCCTTTACTAGTAATATGTAATGTGAGACTCTTATTTTGTTTTGTCTAGTACATGATGTTAAAACGGTATGGACTTAACACATTCTGGAAGTCTTAACACACGTTATAAAAGAGGCTTAACACACGTTATATCAGGTATACTATGTTATTAAGTTACTATTGGAGTTTATGCATCCATTCTGGAAGTCTTAACACACGTTATAATAGAGGCTTAACACACGTTATACAATTTTAACTTGTATGTTCCATATTAACTTGTACACATATTAACTTGCAAACCACTTTCATTTACATGAATACAAGTCGGATTATAATGGATGCTTACATGTTATCATATGTATACAAGTGGGGTTACAACAAGATTACGATATTAACTAAGCTCACCATTAAACCAATAGCTTATACATGACACCATGTTAGGTTAAACCAAGATTATAACAGAGGCTTAACACATGTTATCCCAGGTATACGGTGTTACAATATTAACTTGTCTGTTCCATATTAACTTGTACACGTGTTACGATCAGTATATGCACATCATGGTGTTTTGCAAACCACTTTCATATACATGAATACAAGTCGGGTTATAATGGATGCTTACATGTTAGGGTTACAACAAGATTACAATATTAACTAAGCTCACCATTAAACTCATCGCCCCCGTCGACTGTTTTCACCCTTGTCACATGTTAAGCAATTACATGTTTCGAACAGACAAATTGTAACACATGTTAGATCAGTATATACACATCATGGTGTTTTGTAAACCACTAGCTTATACATGAATACATGTCAGGTTACAAAAAGATTATAACAGAGGCTTAACACATGTTATATATTCCAGAATGTGCAAAACAAATGACCCGTTTCATATTATATTTTCCAAAATTACCGGTACATATGTTACCATAAATGGCTCATTTCATATTACACGTTACATACTAACTTGTACATTTATTAGTTGTACAAGTTTTACGCTCAGTATCCACATTATCGGATATTTTAAACATCAACAAGATTATAATGGTGGAGGCGCCCGTATTTGTACCTCTACTGTTATAGTTACTATTGAAGTTTATGCATCCATTCTGAAGTCTTAACACATGTTATAATAGAGGCTTAACACACGTTATATCAGGAAGTCTTAACACACGTTATAATAGATGCTTAACACACGTTACTATTGGAGTTTATTCATCCATTATGGAAGTCTTAACACACGTTATAATAGATGCTTAACACACGTTATACATTTTCAGTCACTTAACACCTGTGTCAGTATGTATATACACATTTGTTATATTGCCTAAACATCCACAAATCTCAACAAAATAGGTTCATAACAAAAACAAATTAACGGAATCTTGAACAACTTCATCTTAATTAAAGAAACAAGAATCATAAGTGGGACACCTCATCCACCAAAGCCTAACACTCTCGATTCAGATTTAATTGGGGGAAAAACATATGCTATAACTTAAGACCGATTTAATTGTGAAAAAACACCAAACCATGATTCAGTTGCAGAAGACGATGGCGGTTGTAGCAAGGGTTAGGTCAAAACAAAATCATCACCACCGAATACCGCCCCATCAACCATCACTGCCCACTACTGCCCCTGCCACCATCTAACAGAACACACCAAATCAAACCACAACCCCACCTGCCACTATCCAACACACGAAAACCCCCTTCTCAATTTCGAACAATCTCGTCACCATCCAGCACCACCAACCACCCACCATCCACCACCTTCTACAACCACCCACTGTCGCCGCTATCAACCACCAACACCCTAGAATGAACCAGTCACCACCTTCCACCAACCACCAGATCTGCAACCACCATCGTGCCTCACTCATTCCCCTGCCCCAACCATAACGGTTAACAACACCACCGCCACAGCGCTGCTGCTGCCGTGAGTGGCTGGGAACCCACCAGTTTTCTCTCTCTCTCTTTCGATTTCTCTGGACCTCTCTTTCTCTTTCGATTTCTCTGGTACTCTCTCTCACGGCTCTCACTCTTTCTCTAGGCTTGCAGGTTGTAAGTGTTGTGTAGAGAGAAGGGAAAGTCATGGGGGCTCGGGTTTTGATTTGGGGAGGAGAAGATGAGATCTGTGATTTTAGAGAGAGGAATTGTGATTTTGAATTGGATATGAAGAGAGAGAAAGGGAGGTGCATTAAAGAGAGATGATAGGACTAGACATTGGAGAGAGAATAAATATACTACCCAAAATGCCCTTTTCAGTTGACTAATTGTACCAGCATGGAGTATTTTAATGTTTTAAATGCTAAAATTTGTCTAAACAAATCATGACCCTTAATCTATTAAGATGAAACAAGATCAATGGACCACATAGAGTTTCCAAAGTTTTTTAAAAAAGATGGGGTTTCTTGTATAGCCAAGCCCTATATATATATATATATAGGGGAGGGCTATATAGAAAACCCACTTGAGTTGAGAAAACCCAAATAAACCCTATGTAACATTTTTATTTTTTTCTAAAAAAAATAGGGAATGTAATATATATATACACGGACCTATTTATGAAAAAAAATGTAAAAAACGCTTAATAGTTTTTTTTTTTTTAAATGTTGAAAATTTGTATGTTACATTTTTTTTGGACATACATATTATGTAACCTGAAATTTTCAACATTTTAAAAAAAAAAAACTACTCAGTGTTTTTTTGTGTTTCTTTTTTAAAAATGTTCAAATATATGTATATTACATTTCCTATTTTTTTTAGAAATGTATCTTGAGTTTACATGGGTTTTTTACAAAGGTTTTCAGGGTTTAGTCAACTGGAGTGGGTTTTCGATTTATCTTTCCCCTATATATATATATATATATATAAGTATATTAATATTAGTTATAATAGAACTTTGACTACAAGTTAAAAAAACCTTTATGAATAAGTCTTACCAGTATAATGTTGTTTACAAATTTCCTTGTATACTTATTAACCTATATAGACATACATATTTGCATAAACCTCGATAGTAGCTCAAGTCAAGCCCTTAGAAGCAACACTCAGCTTGTTTCAATGTTTTAAATACCGGTATGAACCGGCCGGTTATACCGGTTAAACCGGATATCGGATACGAGTCCTGTACGATAAAGGCCGGTAAAACCCGAATACGGTATTACTTATGTACCTGCGGTAAATCTGGTTCTACCGGTTCAAACCGTTGTATCGGTTTGCATTATCTTAAGATTTGATTTCTCAATTTTAATAAAATACAATATTAAGGTAATATTGTTCTTCCATATTTCCGGTAATTAACCTAGTGCCTTCTATTCCAATATTTCATCGTTGTTGAAATTGTTACTCACCTCGTACAATGCAACAATATTGTTTATAACTGATAAAAATATTCTTAAAATGCTTAATAGTTTACAATAAAAATAGTTGTTTTTAGATAAAACTATGACACCTTACATAAATCCTAGTTGAGATTGAATTGTTTTTATAGATTATTTGTATTTTATGGAATTTATAGGGTTAACTAGTAACCCGGTTCAACCGCCCGATACAACGCGGTTCAACCGGTTGAACGATTTTAGAGCCCAACCCAGTATGACTTAAAAACCGGTTTTTAAAACATTGGCTTGTTGTATATTTCGAGCATGTTGTTTATGCTCGAGTGTGATGAAAGTTCAACTCGATCGAACAACCTTCAGTCCAAGGGCGGATCTTAGAAAGCTTGTGCCAGGGCCTCCTGGCACGTTTTTTTGGCCAGAAGTGCTAATTTTCGCGATTCGATCGAAATTCTTTATACCTACTATGTTTGGCACGTGCATGTTTTTAGTGTCCGTGGCTTTCGGCCCTGGAACGTTCAACGGACAAGATCCGCCACTGCTTCATTTTGATCCAAGCTCGAGTTGCTTAAAAAAAGGCTAGACTTGAATGAGTTTGAACCAAGCTCGTGTTTTTTTTATTATTTCGGTTATTCGGTTTTGATGCTCCTTTCTAGTTGCAGTGCTTTATGGTTGGTTATAGAGATTCATCTTTTAACGACGTCATTTATCGAATTTTTATTGTTATTATTATTATTAGAGTTAAATGTCATTTTAGTCCTTGTGGTTTGGGCAATTTTGCTTGTTTAAACCAAAGGTTTTATTTTTTGCCTATTGGTCCAAAAAAGTTTCAACGTTGCCATTTTAGTCCACTGGATTAACTTCATCCATTATTTCTGTTAACGAGAAAGGCAATTTGGTCATTTTGTATAGCCGAGTTACCCTTCTCATTAACAGAAAAACTGGATGACGCTAAACCAGTGGACTAAAATAACAATGGTGTAACCTTTTTGGACCCACAGACGAAAAGTAAAACCTTTAGACTAAACTGGAAAAATGGCCTAAACCACTAGGACTAAAATGACATTTAACTCTTATTATTATTACTAGGTTATAACCCCGTGTATTACACGGGTTGAATAAATTAACTTTATATACTAAATAATAAAACAATATATCTTTAAAAACCTTCTTTATTGCACAGGTTGAATAAAGGTAATTTTATATGTCAAATAATAAAAAGTTATATCTATAAGAACCATATTTTATGGATTGAATAAATGTAATTTATATACCAAATAATAAAATAAGTTATATCTTTAAAACCATGTGCATTACACGAGTTGAATAAATGTAATATTGTTTACCAAATAATAAAAAAAGTTATATATTTAAAAACCCTCGTGTATAGATATGATGATTGCGGAGATGATTATTGAAAAAAAGTTATAAATTTTGCTTGAATAAATATGATTTTATATACCAAATAATAAGAAAATTATTTAAAAAAAACTAATGGATATAACTCGGTACGCGATAGATATGATGATTGCGGAGATGATTATTGAAAAGAAGATACAGTGGTCAAACATTTGAGTGATAAAATATAAATTATATTGAAAAAACCCGTAATTAATCTAATTTTATATATAAAGTAATATTGAAAGTTTATATACAACTAATGAAAATAAAAATAAATAATATATTCTACTCGACATTTAAAGTAGGATAACATTTAATATTAATTTTTATTTATTTAGTAATATAAGATAGAAAAAATATTATTGAATATTTGGGTGGTTGTATGATAATAAATGGGTTAATTGTATTATAATGCCATATGTTTTTAGTTATATATTTTTTGAACTATTTAAAAAAATTAAGACTTTGTTATTATTAGTAAAATCAATGATTTTATATTTGTAATTTTGTTTGGTATTATTTTAGTAAAAAGTGCATATTATACATATAATTATATTATGTCTTAAGTTATTGATTTCATCCAAAATGTTTTTCAATTTTATATCTAGCATTATATATACTATGGTAAAGGTTTAAAGTTTATTAGAAATAATTACATCATCAAAAAGAATAAGAGCAAATTTGTATATATTACAAATAAAAAGTAGGTGTCTGTCATATGATATAGAAAATCAAATAAATAATATTATAAATGAGAAGTATACATTAAATTTAAGCTAATAGTTAAGTAGAAGAGATTAAACAAAATAATATTTAGTAGGAGATTATCTATAATTAATTAGAAGATATTAAACTAAATAATAATTATCCATAAGATATTAAACTAAATAATATTTACTAGGAGGGTTACAGAATGTCCCCCTTGTTGGGTTAGGATAAAAGAAAATTGTTTCGGCTGGCAAGATTGTGTTGAAGGCAGAATCAAAGAAAGTTGTCAAGCATGAAAAAGCTTGTGCTGAAGATCAACATTTCTTCATTCCCCTTGCCTTAAATACTTTTGGTTCCCTTGCTCCTGAAGTTGTCGGGTTCCCTGGACAAAGTGCAAAATGTCGTGCAAAACAATTTTCAACGTCGAGTAATCAAAGTTTTGTTTTTGATAGAATTGGATTTGCTATTAAAAAAGGAGTTACGGCGCAGCTTGTTGCATGTCTACCTGTCATTCTTATGTTATTTTCTGTATCTATATAAAATTATTACTTATCGGTGAATCAAAGTGTTAATTTTAAAATAAAGAAAAACAAATTATTAAAACTATTATATTAATTTACTATGGTAAAATTTAAAAAGAGATTAAATTAAAATAATAATTATCCGTACGATATAACCTAATACGATGACAAGTGTCCTCTAAATGGTTTCTTTTATTATATAGCAGGGGCGCAGGATTTAAGGGGCGGGGAGGGGCGTCCGACCCCCCGAACTTTTCGGTCAGTAGTGATATATATGTACGTTTTGTATAGGATTTTGTAGGTATATACGTTTTCGACCCCCCGGTTTTAATTTTTTTTTTATTTATATAGCCCAAATATTATAGCCCAAATCATTATATTTGGTAGAATACTAGAATGTATATTATATAACCCACATCAAATCATTATATAGCTCAACTTAAAAGCTCACCCTATCCAAAAAAAAACCAAATTCGTTTACTTTCGGACATCGACCAGAAGAACAGAAGCCACAAGCTAGAACTGCAGTAGGGGGGGGGGAACCCAGGTTTCAGAACTGTTCGACTTCAGCTTCTTGTTCGAGAACAGAAGCCAAAACGCTGCTTGTTGTTGTGGTCTTGTACTCTTTTTCGACTTCTTCAAACTTCATAAGGTTAAAGGTATGTGTTTTTTATCTTTAGGTTTAATTTAGGGCTGCATTTTATGTGATTTAGGTTGAAATTAGGGGTGAAATTGGTCCGAATTCTTGCCCTAAACTTGTTGAATCTTTTTGTAACTATGTCTAATTTTGTTTGTTTAATCTTATTGTGATTTAATTTAGATAGAAATTAGAGTTTGCATTTTGGGTGATTTGTTAACTTGTTTTGTTATTAGATTATGCTATGAGGAAGAATAAAATGATAACTTCTTTTTTAATTTTTAAGAACGTTTTTTATTTGATATTAATGTTTGACTCGACCGGAATCGAATCACCGACGTCCAACCAAAACATACACCTCGAAACTACGCGATAGAAAATTTTGTTTAGGTCCGTTACCTTCCGACCCCCCGAAATTTTTTTCAAGCTTCGCCACTGTTATATAGTATATATTATACGAAAGAATATTTTATTATCACTCTTTTTCTTTTCCATTCGATCTAACTTGTATTTAAAACTCTGATCCTAATTTGCTTCTATTTAATATTCTTATGAGCGATTACAGAAACTAAAGAAATCACGCAGCGTCACTAATTCGACGAGAGCATCATCACCACTAGAACCATTGTAATCCATCGACGATGTATTCGACTAACAATACAAGAATTATAACTATAATATATGTTGTGTTAAAATTTAAAAATAAATGTTTTAATGCAATCATCATGTTATATGGCCAATTTCAGCTGAACCACAAACATTATATTGCTGCTTCATTTGTCAAAGGACCTACTTGTGGTGGTATCTATATGGTCAAATAGTTATGAAGTGAGTAAACAAATTGAGAAAGTGTACTCTACAATCTGGGTTAACGTACGATGCATACGATGTGAGGATTTCGCATGTTATAAATGTCCAAAACCATAAAGCCACATGTTGACAATCGTTAATCTGCATGTTGAAACCAATTCCGCATGTTTATAACTAATCCCGCATGTTCAAACCAATGCCGCATGTTGAACATTAATCCGCATGTTGAACCATAAATCGGCATGACTCAGTATCCGCATGTTATAAACCCAAATCCGCATGTTATCTTTTCACATCGTACGCAGCGTACGTTAATAGAATTTGTACATTAACCAACCCCAAACAAATTAATGTAATATAAAAGGCATATAAAACCCACAATTATTACGTTATAAGCTTAGGGGCCTAATTTTGACTTTGGTAGGTCTAGTCGATTAATGCCTAGTGTTCATATTTTTTTAGTTTCAATAGATTGTTTTATATTCATATGGTTCGAGGTTTGGATATGTTTTCTAAAGAAAAAAGGCGTATGTATTTAATATAACTTGATTATTAAAATAAAGTTAGATTTTACTTAAGTATCAATTTAATTTTGTGCTTGTAGCTATACAAAATTGCTAGATAATTATGAAATGACAAATTGCTAGATAATTATGAAATGACAAATTGCTCTTTAGTTTATGTTTTGGACACATCTAAAGTTATAAAAACGGCATGAAAAAAGCTTCCGAATCTACTCAAAAGCATCAACTTTAAAACAAAATTGTAACTCTAGATAAAATAAAAAAGAGTAAACTGCCATTTTGGTCCCTGTGGTTTGGTCAGTTTTGCCATTTTAGTCCAAATCTCAAACTTTTTACATCTGGGTCCCTGTGGTTTGCATTTTGTTGCCATTTTAGTCCAAAATTCAAAAACATCATTTTTTTGACTGTTGCAACTTCCTATTTTGTCTTTTAGTTCAGGGGCATTTTGCTTTTCATTTAACATTTTCTATAAAACCCCTCTTTATTTATCTCTCTCTCAACTGACTCTCTCCCTTGTACTTTCTCTCTCTACAACCATCATCTTCCTTCTTCTACAATCATCATCATCATCATCATCAGGACACCATTACCCACCAACACCATCGACCACCGACATCATCTCCATCACCATCACCTTTGACCTCCATAGTCCCTCCACCATTAGAATCCAACCCCTCACGTTTTTCGGTGGTTGCAAAACTCAGATTTGAAGAAAGATCGAAGAGGCAACATTCTTGTGTTAGTGGACAACGAAACAGATCTGGATTGTAACCTCGTTTCGGTGGCGATTGTGTCTCTCTCTCTACAAACTGTCTCTCTCTCTACAAACTGTCTCTCTCTCTAAACAGTCAGGGGCCACCACCGCCGCCGCCACATCACCACCACCGTCCAGATTTGTTGTCGGAAACGATGTTGGTCATCTGCATATGAGAGAGAGAGATGGGGGGTTGGGGCTGGTGGATGAGTGATCGGCGGTGGTTGGGGCCGGTGTATATTGACATTTTGGGGGTTTGTTAGAGAGAGGGGGTAGAGAGAGAGAGAGAAGAGAGATCGCCGGTGATTGTTTTGGCCGGTGGATGAGTGATCGGCGGTGGTTTGGGTGTCTCTGATAAACACCCTCAGCACATTCATTCTTTCCAGGTTTGTCTTCAATTGGTCTTTAATTGGTTTCAATCTCATGAGAATTGTTAGGGGAATGCACAGATCGTTTCAGCTGGGAGACGAATCTGGACGGCGGTGGTGATGTGGCTGTGTTTGTTCAGAGAGAGGCAGTGGATCCTCATCTTTTTTTTTGTTTTTAGGGTTTCAATTTGGGAAATCATGACTCGTTTGTTGATTTTGTTCAGAAATTGAATCGGTGGGTGAATGGGTGGTGATGGTGGAAACAGGTGGTTGTGGAAGGAGGTTATGGCGGTGGTGGTGGTGCTATAGAGAGAGAGAAGAGAGAGAGAGGGAGGATGTGGTGGTGGTGGTGCTATAGAGAGAGAGAGAAGGGAGAGAGAGAAAGAGAGCTGATTATTTTTGGGGATGATGATGATCAGTTTATAATAAAACATAAATGACCAAAATACCCCTGCACTAAAGGACAAAATAAGCAGCTTTCAACAGTCAAAATAAGAGGTTTTTGAAATTTGGACTAAAATGGCAACAAAATGCAAACCACAGGGACCCAGATGTAAAAAGTTTGAGATTTGGACTAAAATGGCAAAACTGCCCAAACCACAGGGACCAAAATGGCAGTTTACTCAATAAAAAAATTAGGGGCATTTTGTCAATTACAAAAAAAAGAGGTTTTTTTAATCGACATAAATGAAACTGATTGATAACTAGATGGCCTCTAAAGTAGTTTTGATATTTAATTGACCTTATTAAAAGTTTTTAATTCCGGAGATGGTCCATCAAATTGCCTTTTTATATGATCAATATTGAAACTTGGAGAAAGAAACACTCATTATTATATATATCAAATTACATCGCATGATTGCTCGAGTGGTTTTTTTAGGTTTACAAATTTGGCCACCGTAGTTTGTCTTTTGAAATTGTTGCACCAATAAAGTAAGAGGGAGATTGTTTCCTTCAAACCCTATGCACACAACTACATGCAACCCCTATGCACTCCTTCTTCTTCGATTACACACACACCCACCCCTGATTCCCACCTCTTCACCAGCGATTAGCTGGTGCCGGCCGAAATTCTCGCCACCGGCGCTCACCAACAATCACCTGCAACTCCTCGATCGCCTGCAAACACCCCCCTTCATCTCATGTCTCCGGCACACATACACCACACGCACACCCTGGTTTCTTCCGGCAACGAGACGAACAGAGAGAGAGAGAGATCGGGGATCGACACGGAAGACCAGAGTGAGAGAGAGAGAGAGGAGGAACACACTGACGTCACTCCGGCAGCCGGAAACGGCGACGAGGCCGATGACGCCACATGGAGATGATTATGATGACGGTGCCGTTGATGATAACCTGAATTCTCAGGTAAGAGCACCTGCGTTCCTTCGATTTTTTTTGGGTAAAAATTTCTACTTAAAAACAAAGCAGACCCATTACCATTTACAATTTACACATTCAGGTATACACATTCAGGTACGATGCTATGTTGATAGTAAAATTGTCAATTTCTGCTTTATGTGTTTTAATATGATCTTGGTGCTACTTTCGATCTACTTCATTAACATTGTAATTTTTCAAAGACTAGATCTGTAGATGCCTTAATGCTTGCAATAGCAGCCTGCTGAAGCACTTGAGAAGCTTTTCTTTCTTTCTTTAACTCATTTAATCAGCCCTTAGTATATGCTGGTAGGTTTTTGCCATTTTGATTATGGTTTGTGTTTCATTTTGGCATTGACTAAAATTGTTCAATTTTTGTTTACCATAACATCCATGTATAGATGTACTGAGAAAAAAACCTCAATTTAAATGGATAAATGCATAATTTCATGTTTTTAAGTGTTTGCTTCCAACAATGCAAATCTACCCATCTCAAAGAAATCATCTTATTCATGAACAACAAGGCAATCGTGATATTTTGAAGGATTCTAAAAATTTAGCCAAGCAAAGGATTATTAATTCTTAACAAAAATAGGTCGAAGCAATTCGCTGTCATAAAATCCCAATGACCCGTTATGTGCAACTCGTGGCAAAAGAACTGTTATTCGTTTGTGGTACATTGACCCGTCATGTTATAAAAACACTTCAATTAGAAATACTTCGGGTAACACAGCACATTATGTTTTTTTATTTATATCTACTTGGTTTATGCCATAATGATTTTTGCTATGGTCGTAGGCTTAAGGGTTTTACACCCACTCCGTCATTCGGTATAAATTCGAGTCTGTCGATGTGTTTACGTCACATAATTCACTTGATCTTTTTTTCCGGTTTTGATCATTGTTGGGTTACTACTTAGCATGTTTTTACGCCTCCAACCTCTAATAGCACTGCTTTACGCCCCCCCCCCCCCCCCCCCCCGGCAACGCGGGGGGCTCAATTCTAGTTGGTTATTATGTAGCATTGATGTAAGTCATCTCGTTATGTTTGGTGGTTGGTGATGTACAAAGTGAATTGACAAGTGAACTACATTGGCTGGTGGTTGGTGATGTACAATGTGATTGACATAGGGATGAGTACAGTATCTGTTCGGTACTGAATCGGTATCGGTACAGAAAAATGAGGAAAAGTGGTACCGGTAACGGTGTCGAATATATTAGTTCAGTACCGGTACAGGTACTTACCGATGTTTTACCCGTAAATACGGGTATCGTACCGGTATCGGTACCGAAAAAAGGGGAAAATGGGAACTAGTACCGGTACCAAATGCTCATCCCTAAATTGACAAGTAAACTACATTGGCATTCACAGACTACAGGGTGTGGAGGGGTTTGGGTTGGGAGCATTGCTCGACACGTGGCGAGGATGAGATCCACAAACTAATACTTAAAAACTAGGGGTGTGGTGTAGCTAGTATTAAACCCACTTCAACGCCACAACCCACGCCCCATACCCACCAGTCTTATTATAGAAAAAGCAACAATTGGTTTGGTAAAGGAGAGCTTGAATATTAAAGAAGAAGATCATTGGAATGTGCCACTTAGGTTATAGCCTAGTGGTCAAGAGAAATTATCTCTTGTGGGAAGACGAATGTTCAATACTTGTGAGGTGTAAGTATTTAAAGGGAAAATTAGCCGTTAAAAAAAGATTATTGGAATGAAGTCATGATTCATTATATATATTGATTTTGATTGTGGAGCCATGTTGACTTTTGGAGGGCCAAGACATACTAAACCTTAGATTAAGGGGTTGTTTGGAAACTTTTGAATGGTTAAATGCTGAATCAATAAGAGATATGAATCATTAAGTGCTGAACTATTAAGAGCCAGTATAATGTTTAACCGTTCAGAGGCAAATGTATGACCAATTCAGACTAGAGGTCTTAACCATTCAGACTCAGTATAATGCTTAACCATTCAGAGACAAATGTCAGAACCATTCATGTCAGAAAGAAGACAATATGTTATAGTATAAGGGCTAGATGTGTAATATGGTATTCTATATAATATGGTATTCTATATAAACACCCTCCTTGTGTAACCCTAATTGAAAAATTTTCTACAATCTAATAAAAAAAACCCTTATTTTTCTCTATACGGTTTCACATAGTATCAGAGCAGAGTTTCTGATTATTGAACACTCTGTTCATCATCTACAACTTATCCCAGCCAATCCAACCTCAAACGTGAAAATCAAAATCAACAGCAACCAATCTAATCAAAATCAAACTCTGAAACAACATCAACAGTAGTCGCCGACACTAGCGTCGACATCAAAATCAATAGCAGCCAATCCAATCAACTCCGAAACAACATCAACAGCAATCGCCGACACCAACATCAACACCGGAAACCATATCTTCTGCCGCACAATAGAACGTCAATCTTTGTCGGTAAACCCTAGTTCACCGATCCGAAAAAAACCAAAACTAGTTGCACACTCTATTCCGTCCCATCACAGCCGCCTTCCTTTTTGATAAATACGCCCACACCCTAGCGTATATGATAAATACACCGGTTAGATAACACTTTTGTCCATCAATAGCGGATTTGGGCGACTTTAGATCTTGAACGAGAGTTCAAGTTGCCCGGCGTATTTGATAAATACGCCAGTAAGATAACGTGTTCCGGCATTTTTAGTATCTCCAGCGACTTTAAATCTTGAATGCGAGTTTAAGTGCAGCGTATTTGATAAATACGCCTAGTCAGTTGTTTTCTAAGTGAAATCTTTGAATAATAAACTAGAATGGGATTTATCTTTGAATAATAAACTAGAATGGGATTTGGATCTGAGTTGAGATCTAAATTGAGATATTTGAAGTCTTGGATATGATTAAATCTAAGAGAGAAGAAAAGGAAAAATATTTGTGAACTGTGTTGTTCATCGAAGGAAGGAAAAGTATTTTGGTGTTTGTAACTTTAAAGCAGAGAAGAAGAGAATGTATGTTGCAGTAGTTTCTTAGGGGTTTTAGGGTTAAAAGAGAGCTAGTTTGTTGATATTGTGTGCAGCACATGGTATTAGGTTTGAAAGAAATGTGACAACTAATATTTTTCCCTTTCGTTTAAAAAAAAACACACACACACAAAAAAAAAAAAAACTGTTGAGAATGGTTAATCACAGGAACTATGAGTTGTTGAAAGACTATCCGTCAACAAGTGGGGAGGCCTATTTAACAACACAGAAAAGCAGCGATCAAATCAGTCCTTGGATTTTTTATTGTGGAGCCACTGATTCGATGACATACGACCCATCGGACTTCGTCTCTGCAAAGAAACCAAACAGAACCCACATCAAAACTTCAAATGGCGAAAATGCTTTAGTAAAGGGAGGAGAACTATCGAAATATCTCCAAATCTGAGACTGTCAAATTGTTTATATGTTCCTTCATTAACACACAAATTGTTTATATGTTCCTTCATTAACACAAAAATTGTTATCAATAAGTCATGTTACAAAGGAACTCAATTGCACAGTTCTAATGCATCCTCATTTTTGCATTTTACAGGACATCAGAACTGGAAAGATAATTGGGTGTGGCAATGGACGACAGGGCTTATACTATGTGGATGAGGTGACTCTGTCAGGGACTGTAATGCTTGCTCATGGAACAAAGAGTAGAGAAGCATGGCTTTGGCATAAAAGACTAGGGCATCCTTCCGCTGGATATCTACACCTTTTACTCACTGAACTTTTCCCGTCCAACAGTACATTAGACTTTGAAACATGTGCCTTAGCCAAAAGTCATAAAAAACCATTCAAACCAAGTAACACTAGGGTCAGTGAACTTTTTTCACTAATACATTCAGATGTTTGGGGTCTAGCTGAAACTAATGGAGGTCAAAACCTCCGTTTTTTCCTATTATTTGTTGATGACTGTACCCGGATGACATGGGTGTATTTTTTAAAACACAAATCTGAAGTCTTTAACAAATTTAAACTATTCTACGCCATGATCCAAACTCAATTCAAAACCAACATTCAGATCTTACGATCTAATAATGGAGGGGGGGGGTACATTAATAACTCCATGAAACAATTTATTGAAGAGAGGGGAATGATTCATTAAACCACGTGCCCAAAACACCCAGAACATAATGGTGTAGTTGAGTGGAAAAATGGTATTCTGGTAGAAATGGCCCGAGCCCTTATGCTTGAATCCAAAGTCCCTAAATCTTTTTGGCCCGAAGCTATAAGCACAGCCGTGTATCTCCTTAATCGTTTACCAACCAAGGTCCTTAACCTAAAAACTCCCTTAGACACCTTATCCACATTCACCAAACTACCCCCACCCCTTACCTTATCACCTCGGGTCTTTGGGTGTACAACTTTTCCCCATATACCTAAAACCAAACGATCCAAACTTGACCCATGTGCCGAGAAATGTGTTTTTGTTGGTTATGGGGTGAATCAGAAAGGATACCGCTGTTATAACCCATTAAACCGTCGTGTGATTACCACTATCCACTACGACTTTCTTGAAACAGAATATTACTATCAGTCCCATCTTAGTGGTCAGGGGGATAGGGCATGAGGACTCACTAAGTTAGTTGAAGTGGATTCCATCTGCAAGCGAAGACGAGTCATCTCATACATCCACATATACTGAGCCTGTCGAAAGTCTCACCCAAGAATCCTCCAGACTGGTGTTCGAGGTGAGTGACTCTCCAAACCTTGAAAATATGCCTGAATCTAATCTAGCTACCACTAACAGTCATGAAAGTCCCGAGACAATAGAACAGGTGGAGATTGCTGAACAAAACAATGCTGCCCAAAGAGAGGTCGAATCTAATGAACAACATGATGGAGGCTCTGGAACAACACCGTGAACATATGTTTTACCTCCTAGAGCCAATAGAGGGGTTCCTCCAAAATGGTACTTCCCAGAGAGGGAAACTAGAAATTCAAGGTATCCTGTAGCTAATATGGTTAACGGGAACTTATCTAACAATGCGAAAGCATTTGTTACCTCACCATACTCCGAACAAATACCTAGTTTTGTAAAGGAAGCCCAAGGTAAGAAGAAGTGGAAAGAAGCAATGGAAACGGAGATGCATGCTCTTATGAAAAACAACACGTGGGAGAAGTGCATTCTTCCTAAAGGAAAGAAAACAGTTGGATGCCGGTGGGTGTACTCAATCAAATATAAACCAGATGGTTCCATGGGAAGATATAAAGCTCGGCTTGTAGCCAAGGGTTACACTCAGACGTATGGGATCGATTACTCTGAGACATTTTCTCCAGTTGCAAAAATGGACACCATCAGAGTCCTCTTCTCCGTGGCAGCCAATAAGGAGTGGCCTCTCCACCAGTTTGATGTTACAAACGCATTTCTCCATGGAGACCTAACGGACGATGTCTACATGGAAGCACCTCCAGGTTTTTCAGGGGGTTTTAAAGAATGGAAAGTTTATCGGTTGAAAAAGTCCTTATACGGACTAAAACAGTCTCCTCGGGCATGGTTTGGAAAGTTCACTTTGGCCATGAAAGAATATGGGTATCACCAAAGTAACGTTGATCATACTCTGTTCCTCAAGAGAAGAAACGGCCTTGTAACGTGCTTGATCATATATGTAGACGACATGATTATTACCGGAAATGATGTAGAAGAAATAACACGGCTGAAAAAGAATCTGTTCTCAAAGTTAGAAATGAAAGACCTTGGGAATCTCAAGTATTTCCTCGGCATAGAAGTTCTCAGGTCTAAACGGGGGATCTTCATTTTCTAAAAGAAGCATGTCCTTGATCTCCTGCCGGAAACTGGGTTGATTGAGTGTAAACCAGCAGATACTCCAATGGTGGTGAACCACAACCTTCACATGGAACTTAATGGAGAGCTCGCAGAAAAAGAAAGGTATCAATGGCTCGTGGGCAAGTTAATTTCTCTCTATCTCACACTCGCCCTGATATAGCTTATGCTGTTGGAGTGGTAAGTCACTTCATGCACCAACCACAAGTTGCCCACATGGAAGCTGCTTAGAGAATTTCAAGGTATCTCAAAGGAACCGTAGGCCATGGAGTGTTGTTCAAAACAAATGAACATTTAAATGTTAAGCTCTAGACTGACGCAGACTGGGCAGGAGATAAGGGAAACCAAAGGTCAACATCAGGATATTTCTCTTTAGTCGGCGGAAACCTAGTTACCTGGAGAAGTAAGAAACAGAAGGTGGTTGCTCTGTCGAGTGCAGAAGCAGAATTTAGAGGTATAGCTCGAGGGTTAAGCAAAGTTCAATCATTCAAGGAGCTACTAGAAGAAATTGGTTTTTCCCAAAGGGAACCCAGTAAAGTTATGTGTGACAATACGGCTGCAATACAAATCTCAAAAAACCCAGTTCAACATGATCGAACAAAACACGTGGAGGTAGATCAACATTTCATCAAGGAGAAATTGGAAGAAAGAATCATAGAGCTCCTGTATGTGTCGTCAAAAGATCAACTCGTAGATATTCTCACAAAAGCCGTCAACGGATACACTTTTAGTAGCTGTTTGAGCAAGTTAAGTATTGGTGACCCCACTACTCAGCTTAAGGGGGAGTGTCGGAAAGAAGACAATAAGTTATAGTATAGGGGCTAGATGTGTAATATGGTGTTCTATATAAACACCCTCCTTGTGTAACCCTAATTGAACAATTTTTTACAATCTAATAAAAAACCCCTATTTTTCTCTATACCGTTTGACAATTCAGACATCTTCTCGCGAAACAAACAGTCTGAATCATTAAGTGCTGAACCAGTAAGAGATCTGAACAATACCTTGAGCTAGAACTGATGAGCGTCTCGATAACTTATTCTAGTCGAATTGATTCAACTAGCCAACAATAAATGGAAGATGGAATAATAGCAGGCTACAACATGTGTTCCAATGTATGGAAGTTCAGATTTGTTACCAACATGAATGTTGCAAGGGTTGCATATGCGCATATTTAATCATGATAGATTTGGCAGGCTCTTTGCATTAATTTTAGAATATTTTAATGGTGAAAAGACACAAACCGATCATGTTTGACATCAAGATCGCCCATTGCCCATCCGGCGCAAGATGTCAAAGCCAATTGGGAATTCAGTAAAAGAAGCTTAGGGTGCGTTTGGTTCGCAGGAATTCAATGAAATTTATGGGAATTGGAATCTGAATTCCATTTCTTTAGATGTTTGGTTCATAGAATTTGATGAAATCTTTATGTGTTTGGTTTACAATGGAATTGGATTTGGAATTTGACATGAATTCCTTCAAATTCCTTTAACTAAAGGAATTCAAAATACATCCTATATGTGAAGGAATTTTAGTAAATTTATTGGAATCTTCAACCGTTTCGACCCGTACTGCTTCAATCCAAGCCGTTTCGATCCGAACCATTACGACCCGTACCGTTTCTACTCGAACCGTTTCATTCATCCCGAACCGTTTCGACATGTACCATTTCGACTCGAACTGTTTCGACCCGCACCGTTTCGACTCATATCATTTCGATCTGAATCATTTAGACCCGTACCATTTCGATTCGAAACGTCTCATACGACCTGAACAGAACCATCTCGACCCGCACCGTTTCATTGGGAACCGTTTCGACCCGAACGGTTTCGACCCACGCCGTTTCGATTTGTACCGTTTAGACTTGAACCATTATGACCCAAACCGTTTTAACCCGTACTTGAACCATTTTAACCTGTCCTGAAACGAACCGTTTCGACTTGAACCGTTTCGATGAGATTCGTTTCGACCTGTACCGTTCCAACGAGAATCGTTTCGACCCGAACCGTTCGACGTGAATCGTTCGACCTATACCGTTTCGATCCAAACCGTTTCGATCCGAACCGTTTCGACTCGTACAGTTTCGATCCGAACCGTTTGATGGGTGGTCCATAGGACAACCTTTAAGTGTGTTAAAAGACGAATTAATCCCTCATTTAATCATGTAATTGTCTTGAATTAGATAACTACAGTTGCTTATGTTTCAGGTGCGTTTGGAGCTTAAAACGAGGGAAAATCTACTTTGGATGGGAATGGATTGGAACAAGATACACAAGATTGGAAAGAAGAACAAAGGAGAAGACTCAGGGGTCCACCGTAAATTACGGTGGCTACCGTAATTTACGGTAGCCCCTGAATGTTCCCATTTTCCACCGTAAACCAGTAGCAATCCAACGTAACAACTTGTAGGCCACCGTAAATTACGGTACCTACCATAAATTACGGTAGGCTCTGATGCAAAACTTGTAACTGCCCCTTATTAAACCGTTTTCAAGTGTCTTTTCACATATCTTATCATTGGGACGTTTTTCTGGAGTTCTAGGGCGAATTTTAGCTTGTGCAAGTAATTGGGAACATTTCTAAACATTTCGGATTGTATTTTGATTCGTATGAACTTTGATTTTGTTGGAATAATGATTCACCAAGCTATGTCCGGCTAAACTTTCGGTGATCATCTTAGGTGAAGGTTTCTTATGACTATGGGTAGGTTACCGGTTGGGGTACAACATATTCGGCCACAAGGGCCACAATTGCAACGTCCTATACCTTTACATAAAGTTCGTCCACAAAATACACAACCTCAATTTCAAAGGCCGATTCAACAACCACCGATGCAACAATACCAATTTCAGCCACCATTTGCACCTCAAGGGCCTATGCAAGGGCAAATGGGTCAACCAAGAGCACCATTGGGTGCTCCACGAAGACATCACCGAGAGGTAGTGCGAGGAATCGAAGCTCATTTCCGACCCATTATCACTAACAATCCTTCTCCGGTAGTCATTCCTCATCATGCGGATGGAAGGACTTTTGAGGTTAGAACAACCGCACTCCAAAGTTTGCCAAAGTTTAAGGGGTTAGCAACGGAAGAACCTTACTTTCATTTGGAGACATATGACTCCATTTGCAACACTATTGGAGATCAAGGGTTTTCTTCGGACGATGTCAAATTGGTTCTCTTCCAATTTTCTTTGGAAGATAAAGCGAAAAATGGTTTCATACTTTGCCCTCCGCGTCGATTTTTACATGGGCCAACATGCAACAAATTTTCTTGGATGAGTTCTACACTTCTCAAAAGACAAATGATGTAAGGAGAGGTTTGAGAAGCTTCCAACAACAACCGGGGGAAATGTTTCATGAGGCTTTTGAAAGGTTCAACATGATGTTGAGGAATTGTCCTCGTCACGGTATACAACTGTGGGAGTTGTTAAATGCTTTTCACGAGGGGTTGAGTTCAGAGGATGCTCGTGATTTAATGTCAATCACTAACGGTACGTTTGGTACAAATTTTGAGCATGATGATTGGCAATTTTTAGAGCAAATGGCAGTTACTTCAAAGAGGAAGGCTCAATCGTCAAGACGGGCAAGGCATGTTATTACTAGGCCACAAGTACATGGGGTAGAGAATGGAGGTGTGCAAACCACAAATCAAGTGTACAACGTGTGCACTAATTGTAATGAAATAGGCCACACGACGGAAGTTTGTTTGGTGGGAGTAGTCGAAGAGAAAGTGGAAGAGGTGAATGCTATTCAAGGGGGTGGTCGAAACTTTAACATGAATTCGAACACATACCACCCCGGGTTAAGAAATCATCCTAACGTCCGTTATGGGAATTCGATGAACCAAGCTAACCCAAATTTCCAAGGAGCTCAAGGAAACTTTGCACCTTGTCAACAATACAATCAAGGTAATTACCGGGGTGGAAGCAATTTTGGTTACCAAGGGCAATTTCAACAAACGGGTCAAGGTGGTTCTTCGGGTCAAGGTTCCTCGGGTGGAAATGAGGTCATGGAGATGTTGAAAGCGATGCAAATGGAGATGCAACGAAGAAATCAGCTTGATGAGGTTCGTATGCAAAAAGATGAAATCCGTGACAAAGCTATTCAATCGCTGACCACTCAAATGGGTCAACTTGCGAGTGAAGTGGCGATATTGAAGAAAGCAAAAGGCCAGCTACCAAGTGACACGGTGACAAATCCCAAGAACATAAAAAGCGTTAATATCAATGTGGTAAGCACCGTTCCTAGTACCGAATTTAATGAAAATTTTTTAACCTCTTCGTGTCAAATAAATACAGGTATAGGGAAGGACGCCGATGGTGAGAATGATAAACAACATGGAGCACCAATCATGCCTATCCGTGTGGGAAAATTAAAAATCCCTCACGCATTGTTGGACTACGGGGCGAGCATGAGTGTGTTACCAGGTGATCTATATGACATGTATGATTTTGGTCCGCTTGAAGATATAGACACCATGGTGAGTTTGGCGGATGAGAGTTGGAGGCGTCCGCGAGGAGTGGTTAGGAATGTCATGATTCGGTTGGGATAATTCAACTATCCGGTGGATTTTCTGGTCTTAGATTATGCCTCTACTAAATTGGCATCACAACAAAGGGTAATTTTAGGTCGACCGTTTCTTTATACAGCAAATGCTCAAATCAACTGTAGAGACGGGGTTATTACTATGACCGAAAAGAATCGTAAGTTGTACTTTGATGTTCATACTAGGGAGATTAGTTATGAATCTATTGAAGAGAAGGGTAGAGAGTCTAGTGACCATATGAAAAGTGTGCATCAAAGAATAAAAACAAACAAACCACCGGGGTGTGAAAAGAAGTATGAGGGTTGGAGCAGGTATGTAGTTGGCTATTCACCGAATGGACATTTGATGGATGCGTTTCAACCAATGACAAGCTATAGTGGGGGAAGTGATAGGAACTGATTCTTTGAGCCACCATAAATGGGGGTGGCATGGTCTGGCTGAAGACTCGAAACTTAGCGCTGCTCGGGAGGCAACCCGGGGTTTTATATTGATCTTGCTGTTTTTATCTTTCTATGTTTCATGGCCATGGCGACATTCAAGTGTGGGGAAGATGTGCGGATATTTGTGTGAAGGTGGTGATAGGAAGTCGGATTATCTACAACATCTGTTGTGTCTAACTTCACCAGGTCAATGTACTCTTTCCTTAGTCTTGTTATGTTCTTTAGCTTTGAAATATTGGTAGTTAGTTCATTTTCTTTTAGATTAAAATAAATAAATAAATAAAGAGTTTGGTGTGTTTGGAGCGATCTTTCCCTTCAAAGCCATACATTGGGGTCAATGTATCCCAAGTGTGGGAATGGGGGGAAATTTTTGAAAAATTTTGTAATCAAGCGAAAATTGGTTTAAATTTGAAAACTTAAAGTATTGAAACCACATAACACACCGGTAACCCCGTATACCCTTTTTTTTCTTGGTGAGAGTTTGAGCCACTTATTTGAATTGTTAGAAATATTTTCTTTGATGAGAGTGGCAATGGGTGGGGGTACATTAGAACTTGTGCTTAAATGCGGTTTGAGGCCTTAGCTTAATATGCATGTGAAAAGGATAAGGGCAACTAGGTAGCCTCGTCATGGTGTGTGCGAGTGTGGGATTTGGGAGGTTGGACCTCATAAATTATATATATGAGCATGGTAGTGAGAGGGGCGGGGGTTTGGACTTTAGTAGCCCATTTGAGCTTGAAGCCGATCATTTGTAACCCATGCCTAGTTCCTCTAAATTTAACCCGTATTTGACCCGGTCTATTAGTGTTGCATCTCGTATTAGTACGTTTATCTTGTTATGTTTGAAAAGAAAAAAATAGAAAAAAGAGATATGAAAATGAAAAAAAAAAAGAAAAAATAGAAGAAGCAAAAGCAATGAAAAAAAAGAAAAAAAATGAATTGTATATAGTTGTTTATGTTATGTTTAGTTAGAAATAAAAAGACCGGGTTAAATCATGCGCTACTATACATATATATTTCTATTTCCTACCCATTTGCCTAACCACGTTACAAACCTTTAAGTCCCTTTGATTCATGTGCATGTTTAGCAAATTCTTTAGGCAATGGACCGATTTAGGTACAAGCTTTTTGTTGTGCAACTACCTGTTTGCCTTAAGTGTGTTCTAGCTCATCCTTGCTAGTTATTACTTGTCACCGAGGGGAGAGTTATTGTGAGGGGTGTGTTATGCGCGGCTTTAAGAAAAAGTTAGTAAATGAGGACATTTGGTTGCTTGGTTTGTGTTTAATCGCTTAAGTAAATTGTGGTTTGTTTAAATGAGTTGCTTGGGGGCAAGCAACGGTTAAGTGTGGGGATGTGACGGGTGGTCCATAGGACAACCCTTAAGTGTGTTAAAAGCTGAATTAATCCCTCATTTAATCATGTAATTGTCTTGAATTAGATAACTACAGTTGCTTATGTGTCAGGTGCGTTTGGAGCTTAAAACGAGGGAAAAAGCTACTCTGGATAGGAATGGATTGGAACGAGATACACAAGACTGGAAAGAAGAACAAAGGAGAAGACTCAGGGGTCCACCGTAAATTACGGTGGCTACCGTAATTTACGGTAGCCCCTAAATGTTCTCATTTTCCACCGTAAACCAGTAGCAATCCAACGTAACAACTTGTAGGCCACCGTAAATTACGGTACCTACCGTAAATTACGGTAGGCTCTGACGCAAAACTTGTAACTGCCCCTTATTAAACCGTTTTCAAGTGTCTTTTCACATATCTCATCATTGGAGATGTTTCTCAGGAGTTGGAGGGCGATTTTCAGCTTTGAATAGTGTTTGTGAACAATTTCTAACATTTCGGTTTGTATTTTGATTCGTATGAACTTCGATCTTGATGTTATGATGATCCACCAAACAATGTCCGGCTAAACTTTTGGTGATTATCTTAGGTGAAGGTTCCTTATGACTTTTGTGTGTTTATCCGTATTTCTAGGATAATGAACTTGGTGTGTTTTGCTATGTTTGTTATGGTGTATGAATGTTTGATTGTAATTTGTTAATTGATGTTTTGATCTTAGTCTAAACCGTACGTTCTTGGTGTCGTTGACAATCGAGATATCACGGGAAGGGTTAGGGTTGGATATTGGTTAATTGGTCATCGGGTAACAACCTCGCGTTTATATAATCTGAGTACTTAGTTCCCTTTTATCACAACAAACGTTTATGTATGAGTTATGTCTATGTAACTCTTTCTAGTTGGATTGATGCACAATTGTTAATGGAAACCGGAACCTAAGATGGTCATTTTCTCTTAATCTGTTAAACAACCAATTTTGATTTACAATTAGCTAGTAATTTAGTTTTTAAAACCAAACAATCCAAACTCTTGAATTTTAATTTATGCAAATTAGTTTAATTGTAGTTAATTCACAAAGCTATATAATCAACAGACTTTCCACAAACTCCCTGTGTTCGATACCCATTTTGCTGCCATCTATTAGTTGTAATTGGATTAAATTTGCGTGTGACTACGACAACACGTCAAACTTCATCAAGTGGGAATGAGGTTATGGACATGCTTCGGTCAATGCAACAAGACATGCAAAAAAGGTATCAACTTGATGAAGTCCGGATGCAAAAGGATGAGGTTCGTGACAAGAGCATTCAAGCACTAACAACTCAAATGGGTCAATTAGCAACCGATGTAGCGGAGTTGAAGAAAAGCAAAGGTCAACTTCCTAGCGACACTAAGGTAAATCCTTCCCATAGCTCATCACGTATTGTTAATATTAACCATGTTAGTGTTTTAAGAAGTGGCAAAGAATTTAAAGCAAATTTATCACCGGGATTGGTTGATGGGGTGTTGAAGATATAACGGGTAATGAAAGTGAAGAGGATGAAGTTTCACCACCTATTGTGTCTAAAGAGGTTAATGTTGAAAAACCAGGGTTGGGTGAAATTCAAAAAGATAAAAAAATGAAGGGGAGCCGAGTCAAGTCCCATTTCCATCGGCTCTACTTGACCCAGGTAGAAAAAATTTTATTTCAACAAGGGGTCCCCAAAAAGAAGAATCGTGGGACATTTTTAAACAAGTAAAAGTTAATCTCCCGTTACTTGATGCAATAAAGCAAGTAACCGCTTACGCTAAACTTTTAAAGAATTATGCACACAGAAAAGGCAACAAAAGAAAAGGTTGCCTAAGCGGGTCGACTTAACCGGGCAAGTGAGTGCGGTATTGAATGGGGAGCTTCCTCCTAAGCTCCAAGATCCGGGCACGCCATTAATAAATATTCAAGTTGGTAATTTTCAAATGTCAAAGGCATTGCTAGATCTTGGAGCCGGAGTGAGCATTTTACCGTGGGGCTTATATGACCAATATGATTTTGGTCCATTAGCACGGGTAGAGACAACGGTTGTGTTAGCCGATTTGTCTCATAAGCTACCTCGGGGGATGGTTCAAGATGTTATAGTGAAAATTGATGAGTTCTACTACCCGGTTGACTTTTTAGTCTTAGACTACTCATCCACGGACCCGAAACAACAACAAAATGTTATTTTGGGTCGGCCATTCTTGAGCACCGCGCATGCCGTGATTAATTGTCGATTTGGTACGGTCGACATGACTTTCGAAAATTGAAAAATGAGATTGAATGTTTTTACTAACAATTCTAACTCTATTGGTGTTGATGAGTATTTTATGGCAGATTTAGTCGACGGATGCAACCCGCATGAGTATGAGGAGGATAGTATGGATATGTGTGTTTGTGATTTTTCTGAACAGGTACATGCTTGTGCACTAAGGGTTGAAGAGGAGAAACAGGATGCGATGGCATTGAAGGAGGGTCGACCGCCATGGACCCATCAATTTGAAAGCTTGCCGGTGGAAATCATATCGGGTACCAAACCATCTTTAGAAGAACCGCCTAAATTGGAGTTGAATGACTTGCCAAGCCATTTAAAGTACGCATTTTTAGGGGATAATGACACTCTACCGGTCATTATTGCCTCTAATTTGGAGATGGCACAAGAGCAAGCTTTGTTGGAAGTTTTGAAGGCAAACAAAGGAGCTATAGGATGGACAATTGCCGACTTAAAAGGAATTAGTCCATCGATCGTTATGCACAAAATTATGACCACCGAAGATGCAAAACCAACAAGAGAGGCACAAAGAAGATTGAACCCGAATCTTTGGGAAGTGGTAAAAAAGGAGGTAATTAAGTGGTTAGATGCGGGAATTATCTATCCTATTTCGGATAGTGCTTGGGTAAGTCCTACCCAAGTTGTGCCTAAGAAGGCCGGCATTCAAATTATTAAAGATGAAAATGGTGAACAAATAGCCACCCGACCGGTCACTGGGTGGCGTGTTTATATTGATTACCGCAAATTGAATGCCGCCACTTCTAAGGACCATTTCCCGTTACCTTTTATTGACCAAATCATTGAAAAATTATCGGGTTAAAAATATTACTGCTTTTTGGACGGGTACTCGGGTTACAATCAAATTGCAATACACCCGGATGACCAACACAAGACCACCTTCACTTGTCCATATGGCACTTTTGCCTTTAGGCGAATGCCATTTGGCTTACGCAATGCACCGGCAACCTTCCAACGATGTATGATGAGTATTTTCTCGGACATGGTTGGAGAGTCGCTAGAAGTTTTTATGGATGACTTTTCAATTTTTGGCACTAGTTTTGAATCTTGTCTCAACGAGTTACAAAAAGTTTTAAAAAGATGTGTTGAGAAAAATTTGGTGCTTAGTTGGGAGAAAAGTCATTTCATGGTGCAAGAGGGTATTGTGTTAGGCCACGTGATTTCAGAGAGGGGTATGGAGGTGGATAAGGCAAAAATACGGGTAATATCATCTTTGCCTCCACCAAAAAATGTGAAAGGGGTAAGGTCATTTTTGGGACACGCGGGTTTTTATAGATGTTTCATTAAAGGTTTTAGTGTTATTACTAAACCTTTGTGCAATTTGTTATTAAAAGATGTTCCCTTTGACTTTACTAATGAGTGTTTGCAAGCTTTTAATGTTTTGAAGGAACACTTGGTAAAAGCTCCCATCTTGCAACCATCGGATTGGTCAAAGCCATTTGAAATCATGTGTGACGCAAGCGACACTACAATTGGTGCAGTTTTGGGTCAAAGAATTGATAAAAAGCCGGTGGTGATTTATTATGCAAGCAAGACGTTGTCCGAAGCGCAACTAAATTACACTACAACCACAAAGGAGTTATTAGCGGTGGTGTATGCTTTGGACAAGTTCCGGTCTTACATATGGGGAAGCAAGGTGGTTGTGTACTCGGATCATAGTGCGGTCCGGTATTTGATGGAGAAAAAAGATGCAAAGCCCCGTTTGATCCATTGGGTGTTATTGTTGCAAGAATTCGATTTAGAAATTCGGGATAAAAAGGAATTGAAAACGATGTGGCAGATCACTTATCTCGAATTCCGGTGGAAGGGGTTGATGATTTGAGCGAAATAAATGAACGGTTTTCTGATGAGCAACTACTAGCCGTGTCTACTTT
Source organism: Helianthus tuberosus (assembly GCA_030545235.1). NCBI lineage: Eukaryota > Viridiplantae > Streptophyta > Magnoliopsida > Asterales > Asteraceae > Helianthus > Helianthus tuberosus. The sequence goes on along the minus strand of CM060369.1, from coordinate 168,631,889 downwards.
CGTTGCACCGTGGTATGCCCATTATGTTAATTACCTAGCCACGGGTGCAATCCCAAGTCATTGGACCAAGAAAAGAAGGCAACAATTCATGGTTCAAGTTAAACAATATATTTGGGATGAGCGACCTTTTCAAGATTGGGCCCGATCAAGTCATTAGGAGGTGTCTGCCTGAAACAGAGGTGTTAGAGATTTTGACGCATGCCCATTCATCCACTTGTAGAGGTCATTTTAGTGGCCACAAGACGGGCTACCGGGTCCTTACATGCGGTTTTTATTGGCCCACAATTTTCAAAGATGCAAGTGAGTTTTCTAGGAACTGTGTCAATTGCCAAAAGATGGGGAGTATTTCAAAGAGGGACGAGATGCCTTTGCAACCGATTTTGGTTGTTGAAATATTCGATGTATGGGGCATTGACTTTATGGGTCCTTTTCCGAATTCAAATGGGTTCTTGTACATTCTAGTGGCGGTGGATTATGTCTCGAAATGGATTGAAGCTATTGCTACAAGAACAAATGATCATGCGGTTGTTTGTAAATTTGTTCAATCCAACAACATCTTTGCCCGTTTTGGTATTCCAAGAGTTATCATTAGTGATGGTGGGTCGCATTTCAAGAATTTCAATTTCGGAAAACTGTTGAAGCGGTACAACGTGAATCACCGGATCACTACACCGTACCATCCGCAAACTAGTGGACAAGTCGAAGTGTCCAACCGTCAAATTAAAGAAATTCTCATGAAGACGGTTCGAACGGATAGAAAGGATTGGTCAAGAAAACTAGACGATGCATTGTGGGCGTATCGGATGGCCTACAAAACTCCAATTGGTACAACGCCCTATCGAATGGTGTATGGTAAGGGATGTCACTTACCAATGGAGTTAGCTCATCGGGCGCATTGGGCAATCAAAACGGTGAACGCGGATTACGATGAAGCGGGTAAGATGCGGAAGTTGTAATTAAGTGAGATAGAAGAAATTTGAGACGAGGCTTATGAGTGTGCATCGGCATACAAGGATAAGCTTAAAAAGGTTCATGACGCGAAAATCAAGTAGCGAACCTTTGAAGTGGGCCAGAAAGTTTGGTTGTATAATTCAAGGTTGAAATTATTTGGGGGCAAATTAAAAATCAAATGGATGGGCCCATATGTCATTAGACGAGTCGGTAGATTTGGTGACGTTGATATCCAAGACATTCACACCAACAAGCAACAAACGGTGAACGGACATCGGTTAAAGCCATACTTGGAAGGAAACGACATCAATAACTTGGAGCTTGACAAGGTGGGCTACATCTTACACCCGTGGATGAGGAACAACCATGAGAGGCCTAGGTTTGGTAGTGTACATAGTTAGTTTATTTTGTTTGCTTTGTTTTGTTTTGTTTAGTTTGCACAATTACCGTATCCGCTTGAAGCTCGTGTTTGAAACAAGTGTGGGGATGTTCGTATGAATAGTTCTAACATAGTGTTGAGGACAACACGGGATTTTCGAAGGGGTAGGGTAAATTTCCATGTTTTTGAAAAATATAAAAACATAAAAATTATAAAACTAAAAAAAAACACTAAAAAACGAATTTTTGGCGAAACACAAATCCCCAGGTGCTACCTTAAATTACAATGGCTACTGTAATTTACGGTAGCCTGGGGATCTTGGTTCATTTATGCTGGATATCTACTGGTTTACGGTAGGTGTTTTTGTCCAGAGCCTATAGTAAATTACGGTAGCCACCGTAATTTACAGTGGCCTCTGGAAGTTTGTTGGTCTCTTCGGTCACGTGTTTACATAAAAAAAAGAAAGAAATAAATAAATCACGAGACTTAACCCCATCCACATTCTGCCTATCTTCTCTTCCACACAACATCATCTTTCATTATCATCAACCCCACAAAATCCCCAAGAATCCCACAACATTCAAACCTTCAATCCTCCATAACTTCCTCAAATCTTAGTCAAATCTAGTGATTTTTAGGTCTATCTTGGTTGAAATTTCATGAACTTTCTAATTTTGAGGAGATATTTGCAAGAAAACCTTGTTTTCTTGGCCGTTTGTGAAACCCTAGGTGCCGAACTTTTGGGGGTTTTTTGAAGCTTTTGTTTTCTTCATGTTCTTGCATCTTCAACTCAAGGTATGTGATGATTTTACTTTCCTTTTGATGATGCATTGTGAAGTTGAAGGTTTATGTTGTTCTTTGTTACATATACACTTGCTTGTTCTTAAATTATGTCATGAAATAATTAGTTGAAAGATTGATTATGGTTGTAGATGTAGATTGAGGTTAAATTTTTGAACTTTTGGGAACCTTTATATTGTAGAGGTACCATGCCCAAATTTTATGAAAATATCATATGAGACTTTGTGCTCTCTAGCATCTACAACCATAGTAACGAGCAAGTGTGGGGATTTCTGGAAAAAGGGGACTGATTTTTGTGTGTTTGGTCGTTGTGTTGTGTTTGCGATGTGTGTAGGAAATGATGAGAGCTAAAGACAAAGCGGGAGCAAGTTCTTCAAAAGGCAAACAAGTGGAAAAACAACCGAAGAAGCGGAGATATTTAGGAAGAGATGATGATAGCGATGAAGAGGAGGAGATAGAGTTGGACCCGGCGGACAAACCGGTATGGGAAACGAGTCCACTAGATGACCAACCGGAAGAATGGCAGCCTACATTGTTCAATGACCGTATGAATTGCTTAAAAGACAAAGCGGCTGCATTCATTTGTGAAAGAGAGGTTAGAGAGGTGGAGTTTGGTCCGTTCAACGTGTTTGCTAGGTTCCGTGCCTTGGGTTGGGAGGCGGCACTAAATTGCTATGATAAAGATAACAAGAATTTGTTCATGAATGAAATTCAGGAGTGGATGGCCACTCTAACATGCAACAAGTATGACAGGCCATCTCAAATGAAGTTAACCGACACTGTGAATGGTATTGATGTGGAGACGTCATTTGATACGTTGAGGAAGTTGGCGAGGTATGATAGTTTGCCCACACGTGACTACATGATTCCGAGTCTTGATGATTTGCTTCTCAAACCGGAGGCTCACCAAAGATGGAACGACATGTTGGCAGCGTTATTCTTACCGGGTACCTTTAGTGGCACGCTATATAGAAGGAACCTGAAAATTAAGGCAAAATTGTTGCTTACGATTTGTATCCTAAATGTGATTCCAAGGAGAGGTAACAAGCAAGAAGTGAGGTTTCAAGAGGTGCCTATTCTCTACTCGTTGCTTCATGGGTCACCCTGTTTCCCGTTTCGGTATTTGGTGATGAACAATGTTTGGATATGCCGGAATAAAATGGGAAAAAATATTAATCCGTACTGTCGGATAATCACGGGGTTGCTTAAATTGTTCAAGGCTATTACACCGGAGGATAAGGGGGCAGTGAAGAGGCACAAACCGTTTGACATTCGGAGAATGGGAGTTGGATGGACTTATGATGAATCGGAGCGATATCATAAGTTAAAGTCAGAAGGTCAAAGGTGGCGTGCGTTAAAAGTTGATGCGAGGGCGTTATTACCGGGCGAAGCGGATGAGCCCGAGAGCGAGGATGAGCCCCCGAGTGGGGATGAAGACTATGCCGATGAACCGCATGGTGAACCTATGGATGTGGGTCAAGGAGGCCATGCACTTGGTGGAGGATTCTTTGATTACACGGAGCGTTCTTATGAACCGAATTGGGCGTATCAAGGAACTATGCAAGAAATTGTTGAAAATCAACGTCCACCATCATCGGTATTTGATACTTGGTCTGGGTCCGAGCGCACATTCTTTGATCATCAAACATGGATGGGGGCAAGTATGGAGTGGGCATTGAAGCATAGCTTTGATCGACATGAGTCATGGAACCGCACACATGCTTATTCCTTTGAGCAAGAGATGAATAATAGGTACATTGATGATCAAAACCGGCGAATGCATGCGGATTGGCACGCGGGGCGGCCGGTAGTTGCGGATCTACCTCCGGTGGATTATGCGTCTCTACCACCTTATGATGGTAGCGTTTCATATCCGACACCGCCGCTACATCATTCGCAACGGGTGGACCCCTGTCAAGATCAACAACATGGAGCCTCACAACAAGGAGGAAGTGGGAGTGGAAGTGGCTCGTTTGCTTTTGGAGAATGGTCGGATATGATGACTTCCATCTTTGGGCCTCCTCAGCCGCGTTACTATTAGCTAGGTGGTGCTTGTTCTTGTACATTTTTGTGAATATTTGTTTGTTATGTTCATGGTTAGGATGATGGGTGGTGTATTGGTTGTTGATGTTTTGTTTGGGTTGTGCTAGTTTGGTGGTGTTAATGTGTTTTTTCTAAAAAAAATATAAAATATATAAAAATATATAAAATGAAAAAGACCAAAAAGAAATTTGGGGTTTGAGTGTTGAGCTTTTGTTGATGTTGAATGGGTTTTAGCGATCAATTCCTTCCAAAACCATACATTGGGGTTAATGTATCCCAAGTGTGGGGATGGGGGAAAATTTTGATGGTTTTAAAATTTTTTAAATCAAGCGAAACATTGATGGAATTTGAACACTTTGTACTAACCTCGAGTGACACACCGACAACCCTTATTTACCCTTTGTCTTGGTGAGAGTTGAAGCCACAATTGTAAATAAATAATGCTTGTCTTTGATGAGAGTGGCAATGGGTGGGGGTGCATTAGAATTTGTGCTTGAATGCGGTTTGAGGCCTTAGTTAATCATGAATGTAGAAAGGATAAGGGTATTTAGGTAGCCTCGTCATAGTGTGTGCGAGTGTGGGATTTGGGGGGTTGGACCTCATAAATTATATATATGAGCTTGGTAGTGAGAGGGGCGGGGGTTTGGACATTTAGTTGCCCATTTTGTGCCCAAAGCCAATCATTTGTTAACCCATACCTAGTTCCCCAAAAATTTACCTAACTTAACCCGGTCTTGTAAGTATTAGTAGTTGTTATAGTTGTGTTTAGTTATGTGATGTTGGATGTTTCTCTATGTTAAAAAAAATAAAAAAATGAGAAAAAAGCAATGTTAAAAAAAAAGATGAAATGAAAAAAAAAATGATGTGTGAGTTGTCTTGTATATAGAAGTTTATGTTTTGTTTCGTTTGTTTCATTGTGTAATAAAAGACCGGGTTAAGTCATTCGCTACTAATATATTTCCATTTCTTACCCGTATGCCTAGCCACGTTACAACCTTTAAGTCCCTTTGATTTGCATTCATGTTTGGCACTTGTTAGGCGGAGGACCGATTTAGGTACAAGCATATAGTTGTGCAATCACCCGTTTGCCTTTTGTGTGTCTAGCTTATCTTTGCTAGTGCTTACTTATAGCCGAGAGGAGAGTTATAGCGAGGGGTGTCTTGCTTGGGTGTTAGGAAAAGGTTAGTAAAAGGATGACACGTTATTGCTTGATTTGTGTTGATCGCTTGTGCGCTTGAAATTGGTTTTTGATGGGTTGCTTGGGGGCAATCAACGGTTAGGTGTGGGGATGTGACGGGTGGTCCGTAGGACAACCCTTAAGTGTGTTAAAAGACAAATTAATCCCTCATTTAATCATGTAATTGTTTTGAATTAGATAACTACAGTTGCTTATGTTTCAGGTGCGTTTGGAGCTTAAAACGAGGGAAAAAGCTACTTTGGATGGGAATGGATTGGAACGAGATACACAAGATTGGAAAGAAGAACAAAGGAGAAGACTCAGGGGTCCACTGTAAATTACGGTGGCTACCGTAATTTACGGTGGCTACCGTAATTTACGGTAGCCCCTGAATGTTCCCATTTTCTACCGTAAACCAGTAGTAATCCAACGTAACAACTTGTAGGCCACCGTAAATTACGGTACCTACCATAAATTACGGTAGGCTCTGATGCAAAACTTGTAACTGCCCCTTATTAAACCGTTTTCAAGTGTCTTTTCACATATCTCATCATTGGGGACGTTTCTCTGGAGTTCTAGGGCGAATTTTAGCTTGTGCAAGTAATTGGGAACATTTCTAAACATTTCGGTTTGTATTTTGATTCGTATGAACTTTGATTTTGTTGGAATGATGATTCACCAAGCTATGTCCGGCTAAACTTTCGGTGATCATCTTAGGTGAAGGTTTCTTATGACTATTGGGTGTTTATCTTTATTTCTAGAATAATAAACTTGGTGTGTTTGCTATGTTTATTATGGTGCATGAATGTTTGATTGTAATTTGTTAATTGATGTTTTGATCCTAGTCTAAATCGTACGTTCTTGGTGTCGTTGACAATCCAGATATCACGAGAATGGTTAGGGTTGGATATTGGTTAATTGGTTATCGGGTAACAACCTCGCGTTTATATAATCCGAGTACTTAGTTCCCTTTTATCACAACAAACGTTTATGCATGAGTTATGTCTATGTAACTCTTTCTAGTTGGATTGATGCATAATTGTTAATGGAAACCGGAACCTAAGATGGTCATTCTCTCGTAATCTGATTAACAACCAATTTTGATTTGCAATTAGCTAATAATTTAGTTCTTAAAACCAAACAATCCAAACTCTTGAATTTTAATTTATGCAAATTAGTCTGATTGTAGTTAATTCACAAAACTATAGAATCAACACACTTTCCACAAACTCCCTGTGTTCGATACCCATTTGCTGCTATCTATTAGTTGTAATTTGGATTAAATTTGCATGTGACTACGACAACACGTCACCGTTTCGCCTGTACCGTATAACCGAATTGTTTCAATGCGAACCGTTTGGACTTGAACCGTTTCGACGTGAACCGTTTCAACCCGTACTCTTTCCACCCCTACCGTTTCTACTCGAACTGGGGGTGGTGGGTGCCGGGGTGATGGATTCCAATTCATTTGACAATCAAACACATCAAAAATGGAATTGATATTCCAATTCCAACAATTTCCAATTCCAATTGGAATGTTTAACTTTAAAATCCAATTCATTCAAATCTATAGTATATAATAAAAGAAATCAATAAAGGGACACTTGTCATTATTCTAGAACATCCTTAATTGTAGATAATTATTATTTAATTTAAATTATTAAATATTAATTAAATTAGTATAAATCTTATCAACTCTAACTGAGCATTCACATCCAATCCACTAAAAATATACATACATTCCACTAAAAAACAACTCCTATATCAATATATTTCCACTAAAAACAAATATTTTTTCTCTCTCCTTTTCAATATATATTACAGTTTTCTCTCTCCTTCACTCACAACCACTTTCAATATATATTAAAAAATTATAGTGGGTGAACAGTGTCCCCCCAAATATACAGATGAACAGTAATATTTTCTCTCTCCTCCACTCACAACCATTTTTTATACTCTTTACATTTTAAAAACCCCACACTCACAATATGATGCCTTGGATGTGAATGCTCTTATTGATATAAACTTAACTTTAAATTGTAAAGTCTTATCTTAAACTAAAAAGCATTGTTTCACTTAAGAGTAGATAAACATGCATATTATTTATTGTTTTTTAACAATAGATAAACCCATGTAATACACATGGTTTTAAACATATAACATTTTTTTATTATTTGCTATATAAAATTAGATTTATTCAACCCATATAATACACAGAGTTTTTTTTTTAAAATATAACTTTTTTTATTATTTAGTATATAGAATTACATTTCTTCCACCCGTGAATACACATGGTGTTTTTTTAAATATAATTGTTTGGTATATAAAATGACATTTATTCAAACCGCACAATAAATGAGATTTTTAAAGATATCACTTTTTTATTATTTAGTATATAAAATTATATTTACTTAACACGTGTAATAAATGAGTTTTTAAAAATATATTGTTTTTTATTTAGCATATAAAATTACATTTATTCAACTCGTGTAATACACGAGGTTCTAACCTAGTTCTAATTCCTATACAAAATCTAATTCCAATTCTAAAACATTCCACACACCAAACGCCCCCTTATTTTAGTGCCTACGGTTTTGAGGGGTTATACGGTATAAAAAAACAATTCATGCAATCATTTTGTCATATCTTTGGATCGTTTGGAAGGAGAGGAATGATCCGACTTTTAACAATGTTTGTAAAAGCGTTGATCAAGTTGCTAAAAGCATTAAGATGAATCCTTTATTTCTGAGTGAAATATAGGGCCAAATTACACACGTTAGACTGAGTTTTCTATGTATCTAGCACCTTGCTATAACTCTCGTATAATTTGTTTTCTTTTCTATTTTTATGAAATTTATCTCCTGCTTGCTGGTAAAAAATAATTATAAAGAGAACATGTATGTTTGTTTGACTCATTATTTGTTGATTTGTTAAGCATTAAGATAAATTATTATTTATTGATTTGTTAAGCATTAAGATATATTAATATGCAAGGCTTCGTACTTATAAATAAATGAAGGATAATCTTATCATTTAAATATTAACACGTAAGGAACATAATACAATTATTAATGATTGATGATTATATCACCTTATTAAGACTTTTAATAATTTTTTAACTTGCTAATTAAAGTACTTTATCAAAGTTCCAAGTTTTTTTGTTAAATAAAAATTCCACATGAAAAGGATATATATTATATAATGATGTAAAAAGACACCCATGATCGGTATTCAAAAGGAAAATCGTTCTTCTAGATTAAACTCACCATGGAGCATCTTAAATTTAACTTATCTTTTTTCGTTATAAATCCATGATACATGATTGGCTTTCGCTTTAACGTTTTTCATTATTGAACATATATAAATAAAATTGGATGATACACAAAAAAAACATTAATTTGGAATTATAGGAGGGGATAAGGATTTAATTCAAAATTTTAATAAATCAAAAACGATAAAAAAACTTGTTTTCAGGTCGTTATCAAAGAAAAGGATTTAATTCAAAATTTTAATAAATCAAAAAACGAAAAAAACACCTGTTTTCATGTCGTTACCAAAGAAAAGGATTTAATTCAAAATTTTAATAAATCAAAAAACGATAAAAACACATGTTTTCAGGTCGTTACCAAAGAAAAGGATTTAATTCAAAATTTTAATAAATAAAAAACGATAAAAACACTTGTTTTCAAGTCGTTACCAAATAAAATTGCCCCTTTTTCATGTGTCCCTCTTAACGTCCCAACTCAAATTTAAAACATATAGCGGGTCCTTTCAATTTTCCCCTTTATAACTTTCTTTTCCGTTAAAAGGCATTATAAGTTTTAATACTTTATTACCTTGGGTATTTTATCGTTTTTACCATTATAAATATATATATTTTTATGTTCTTTCGCTATCAAATAATACAATAATATTAGTTAGTACAATTTAGCAGGTATAATTATCTACGGCAAATAAAAGCATAAACACTTGGCATAAGTTTATAGTCTTTGTACTATTGAACGGTAATTGTTTTTATAAGACCTCGGAAAATTATAACAATAATAAGGCAACACGTGTCCAATCAACTCTCAAATATGCCAAATTATTGGACGAGGGGGACTATATATGTAAAATTATGGAAGATTGGATGTAGATGGGCCATATGTGACAAAATCCCAAAGTTTGGCTTCTGAAGGATATATGCCTTACGGACCGTAAGGCAATTGTTAATATTTTATTCCTGATAGTCCCTTACGGACCGTAAGGATTATGCCTTACAAACCGTAAGGTAATTTAAACTATGAGCGCGCTAAGGTCCTTACGGACCGTAAGCCACTACCCCTTACGGTCCGTAAGGGGTGCAACTGATAGTTTGTGCTTGTTGCCCAAGACAGTCTGCACTACTGCCACATTGGTCACGAATTTGGCTACTTCTCTCCTCCATAGGACACCTGGGGTGCCACTAATCCTTACCTAAACACCTCAAGGGACACTTGTCTTGATTTGGAGGATCAAACTTAACTATAAATAGCACCATAGTTGCTTCATTTCAACTTGCACCTTTCTAAAATCTTTCTCTCTTTTCTTGGAGTGCTTCTGCTCATATAGAGGCCTCCTACCTGAAGCTTAGTCTTCATTGAACACTTGTAAGTGTTCTCTCTCAGTCTTATTTCACTTATAGGCTAGATAATGGCGAACGTCAAGAAAATTGACTTTTGCTTTGACTTTCGGTTATGACCATTTCGGTCAAGCCAATGTTCGAATCAAACATGGATACGTGATCCTAATAATGTAGGTGATAATCCCCTAAGAGGGCACCTTATGAAGATCACGTTATGTTGGTTAAATGATGGGTCAAAGTTCTATGGAAATAAAAGTCAAAACGCAGATTTTGGTAAATTATGGTAAATGAACTTCTAAGTATCGAAACATCAATTTTTTGACATTATATCAGTTAGTAAAGCATATTAGGACATGTTAGACCATGTCCAACCCATCATTTCCTGCTTATAGCTCGGTTCGTAACCGAAAGTCAAATAATTCGACTTCTGCTTTGGCTTTCGATTCTGACCTGTTTAAGCTAAGTTAGCTACTGATTTGATGTTGTATTATGATCATATTAATGTATGGAATAACCCTCTGAGGTTATACCATTTGATCATATTGTTTGTCGGGTTTTGCGCAAAGTACATGTATTATGCCTAAATTTATGACCAAAATGCCCTTTTTGCGCATAAATTGGTTTTGACATATAATGAACATATAATTTGAGATTAAACTGATATAATACTATCTTAAACATGTTTTGGCATAATGGACTTAACATTGACCATCCGATCACCCGATGCCGCCTATGCGCGTACGGTTGACTTATATAGCCGAGTTTATATAAGTTAGCCTCGCGGGCCAGATTCCTTCTAAATCAGTTCTAATCAGAATACATGATTGTTTGACCCATATTATACAGGCCATAGTACTCAAGAGGGTGCAAACCACATTCTATCCGGTCTCCGCTTAATCTAGCGAACCGTACCGATTTTATTATAAGTTAACCGGCCCAAGTCATATGACTTGAATAAGACCCGTTAATATTCTAAGTTTCTAACGGATCATAGTTCCGTTCATTCCAGACTAAGGCCATCTAGTAAATTGCAACCGTGTTAGTTATTTTGATTTAACGGCTATGCTTACTGACGTGGTGTGGTGTAGGTATATTTTTAGATATATTTTAGCTCTTTTTACTCGCAAATTGAAGATTTAAATTTATAAAACACGATATAATACTATCACTCTACACACACCTTAGGGCAAGTGCACTAATCGCGGACGTAATAGAGTGATGGCAAGATACGAGGTCGTCCAAGGACACAAGAGCTTTTAATATCGGCTTATCGTTAACGTCTAATCTAACCAAATTTTGATAAAAAGTTTTGAAAGTTATAAAAAGAAAAAATAAAATATAAGGAGAAACAAATAGACAAGAAGGAATCACTTGATTCGAACTCCTCTTTTATGTATCCTTTTAATGATTTCCGCACTTTGGGCATTTTAAAAGATTATCTTTAAGTTATAGTAGTAGGTCCCCTTCCAGGCAGCGTTACCCTCAACCTATTGGTCTAAGTCAGCAGGGATACAGTCCAGCAAGGTTGGATTACTGAAAGATAATTAAGTAAGTTATTAATGCAAAAAGTGGTAGGCCCCCTTCCAGGCAGCGTTACCCTCAACCCTTTAGTCTGAGTCAGCAGGGATACAGTCCTCGCAGGGTTGGTTTAAAGTTTTAATAGTAGTTTATAGATAAGGGATTCAAGTTGTTTCTTACTTTCTTCCAGGCCGGACAGTACCGCCCATTTGTGAAGTATTACTAAGCTTGAACCAGGTTCTCGCAAGATCTATACACCCTTCCAAGTAGTTAACGTGCTTTATATAGACCGTAAAGACACGAATATGTGAATCAACAACATATGAAGAATGGTTAAGTAAATTCGCCTTCAATATAAAAAACTAGTTATTAAAGTCATTAATACATACCCAAATAAAAAAGAGCCAAAGATTGGAAATAAAAAATTGATACATAAAAGATTTGTCTTCACCAAGTGATGTAAGAGTTTAGCCAAGCATGGACTTTGTTTGACAAGAACTCTTACGATTGATCTTGGATCCCGAGACTACTACACACTCTAAATGATGGAAGATGGATGATGGTGGTGGATGTTGGTGTTGTAGTGGCGGTGGAGTGGTGGAAAGTGTGAGAGAAGTGGTTTGCCAAGGGGTGGATTAGAATGGAACCAAACACCCCTATTTATAGCTTAAGTCAGACGATCAACACGACCCATGCCCACCTGGCACGGCCCCGTGGCCATCTTTTTCTCTCTTCCTCATTAACTACAGTATTAGGTCTTGTACTAACACGGCCCCGTGTGTCAACGGCATGACCCGTCGCCACTGTACTTGCTGTACTATCTCAGATTCTGCGAATCTTAGAGTTAACCACGCCCTGTGTTGCCTTAGCACGGCCCCGTGTTGGTTGTCTGGTTTGTCCTTTGCTGTTGTCTTTTCTTCTGCAGAGAATCTTGCCTTGGGCATGGCCCGTGCTTGGTGGGCACGGTGTCACAACCCGATATTTCCACGTATTACCGGTGGGCCCGGTGGGGAGTATCGTGACGTAGTTGATATCATCATGGTCAAACAACACAATTTAAATGCACAGCGGAAGCAAAAGATAAATATATTACAAACCGATATAAAGTAATATCAAAGTATTACAAACGGAATGTAAAAGATCCACAGGCGGATCAAAAGATAAAAAGAAACTCTATTCAACAGACTTTAAGGCATCCAAGCTTGCGAGACTCTTATTGATGCTAAGGAGAGGCCAGCCTATTACTAGTAGTACCTGCACTTAGCCTTTTTGGGAAAATACGTCCGTTTACACTGGTAAATACAATTAACTGACTCATTTTGAAAAGGTTTAGAAAAATTAATTTGAATGCACGTGGCACAAAACATTTTATAACTTGGGATAATTATTTGAATATAATACTTGTAAAAGAATTACATGTTTCTTATGCGTTCAGTAGCCCGGTTTGTGCCAGGTTAAAGATCAATAGACACACCACATTATTTATTTAGGCACTGACGGGTGTACGCCTACACCCCGTGCTTAGGTCGTGGCTATTTCGTAAAATGATGCCAAGGATATCCGGGACATGGTCATTAACCACCCAAAGGCTTTAAGCAAACAAAACATTTCCAAACAGAGCATATCAATGGTTTAACCTCTATTCGATTAAAGATTCAATGCCCGACCAAGCGGTATTTTATATACCATACCCCAAGCCCGTATAGGGAAAATAAGTTAAAAGTATTTACCTTTGCAAGTATAAATCACAATTAGCAAGTGTGTGTAGCTTTTACTGGGTCTCCTATTCTGGAATAAAGGTTTATAATAACCTATTAGATTTCTAACGGGTCTTTAATTAAGCTTAAGCTTAGACCGGTTAGTTTTCAAAGGAAGATACGGTGCAAACGCGTGAATAAGCGAAGACCGGAATAGAATGTGATTTAAACCCGACAAGTTTGAAGACTTGTATAATATGGGTAAACTAAACACATTTTGGATTTTGAGACAAAAATGATATGGTTTGACCCGTTTCGGCTAAATTATGCAAACTAGTTACATAAGCCGATCCGAACTCGAAAAGTGCGTAACGGGTAACCATATGAGTCATATACAAGTTTCCTAAGTTAATATGCCTTAAATATGTTGTGATATCAGTAGGATACCTTCCATTATGCCCAAAACGAATTTAAAACCAATTTATGCCCCGTAGGGGTATTTTGGTCATTTAAAAGGTTATAAAAGAGGTTTAATATAAATCTGAGTTATAGGTCTGATATAATCAGTAAAAATACTCATTTTTATAATTCATAACAGTAGGGTACTAAATATATGTGAAATTTATCCATTATAACCAAACTATGCACCGTAGGGGCATTTTGATAATTTCACATAGCCTTTAAAGGTCAAATCTGGAATTCTGAGTTTAAAACTTTAGCTTACTGTTAATGTATAAAAATATACTTAAAAATATCAGTAGGTATCAACCTTATATGTGTAAAATAGTTTTGATGCATACTATGCGTTAAAATGCTTAAAAAGGCGATTTGGAGCCATTTCCGGGTTCTAAATAGAAAGCTGATGTTTTGTTTATTCCAGAAGGTTTAAAATAATTTATTTATCATATAAAATCAGTAGCAAAAGGTTTGGGGTCAAAAAGATTTGTAAAACTCATTTCATAGCTCAAAAGGGCAAAACCGGAAATAACCGAATTAAAGCTACAACCCTATGTTATGCTCAGTCTAAAATTAATTAAAAATCTTCTAAAATCCCAAAATATTATATTACATCAATGGGTAAAAAGTTTGATATCAAAAAGTGGGTTAAACTAGGCTATATGCTAATTATGCCGTTTAATTAACAAAAAGTTTTTCATTTACGCTAATGAGCATAACTCCTAATCTAGACCTCAAACTGATGTCAAATTTTAAGGACAAGTTTATAAATCAGTTAAAAAAACATTATTGTCCTCTCACATTATCAAAATTCTCGTTTTAGGGTCAAAAGGGCATAATGGTCAACATTTAAGCATATAACGGAAACATGTAATTGAATAGGATAACTAAGGATCTAAGTTGTATAACCTCAGAGGGTTACACTGTCACACCCCGACCACGTAAAAACAATAAAACGTGGCGGAATCGTCGGGGAGTGTTGTAACAGAATCATTGTTTCATAACACATGGAAAATTGAAATTTCGTTTTATTGATTACGAGAGTTACAATGTCTTAACAGACAAGAAATATAACATAATTAACTAGTCTTGCATCTTTTATTGTTGCTAAAGTCCAAGTCTGCCTAGGTGTATCTTGATAAATCCTACGCATCATATCCTGAAACACATGTGAAAATAGGTACGTCAGCATAAAAATGCCTGTGAGATACATAGGTTTTGTGACAATAGGATCCATGACTTGAGTTTAAAGAAATGTTTAATAAAAGTTAGTCATGAACCTTGTAAATTGTTAAAAGTCCCAATATAGTCAAGTAATATGTAACAATTGTTATGTATAGTAAGTAAAGTGTAGTCACATAAATCAAATGTAAAAATGTACAAAACAAGGTATTTTGAATATATCAAAAAGTTATGTTTTGCAAAGTAAATACATGTTTTATTGGTACAAACATTTATGTGGTAAGTTAACGCATACATTCAAGCCTTTGTGACTCGTCGGATAACCCTTTTAGTCAAGGTTATCAAATTGTTTTCGGATTCAGTCATTCCATCCATCCAAACAAACCTAGGATTTTAGGAACGGGATTTGTCAAGTCCTATGGTACCATTACTTACTACCGAGCGGCGTAGCTAATGTTAATGAACGTATATATGTTCCGTTTGTACAAACCAAATGTTATACCGATTGTAAACGTGTTAAATGTAAACAATGTACTAAGTATGCTAAGTCAACATACATAGCAGAAATGTAATGTAAATCATGTACTATATGTGTACTAATAAACATAGCAAGTACATGATGTGAAAAACAGGAAAGCATGAAAGTAACAAATAGGCACATGTGTTTCACCCCAAAACAGTTTGAAAACAGTAAAAGAGGGGTACTATGTACTCACCTTGATTTCGGGTAAGTCCAAAGAGGTATTCAAAGTGTGAGAGTTTTGGCGGGAACAAGGTTTTTCCACGTTACTCTAATGGTATGAACATGCACAAAATATTGCAATTGGTATCAACAAATATTGTTAATTGTAAACTGGAACTAAGTCCATGGTGTTTGGTATGGTTTGACATAACCGGTAACTATGGTTTTCAAACAGTCTTGTTTGGGGAAAATGGGGGATAAGTATACTTGGATTATTTAAGAACAGTGTATTTTGTATAAATAACTAAGTTATACAATTACTGGATATAGAATTAATATGTGTATAGTTAAAACAGAAAATAAATATGTATTTAACTCAAATCTGTAATTCTATAATTAGTTATCTAAATAATTAATTTAAATCAGAAAAATTGAAAATAACATTTTAATTATCAACATGTAATATTACTGATTTACAGTAATTATTAGGGTTCTGGAATAATCTTATATAAATAAATGGAATTAAAATAGTTAAAATATCAGTATTTGAGTTTATCAGTTTAATTACTAAAAATAATCTGAAAATAAACAACTTAGTTTCTGAATTTTTATAGACTCAGAAAAATAGGTACTTTGTTATAAAAATATTTCTGAGCAGAATTTGTATAATTATATAAATAAAACAGTTTAGGTTTAAATAAATAACTTAACTGATTTAGTTATGTAAAATAAACTGTAAATAACTAAACAGTAACTTAATTTATATAAACTCAGAATAAAGCGTGTAATATCATAAAAATAATTTTGGACACAAATTAAATAGTTATTTAATTTAAATAAAGAAAATTTAGTCATATTTTTAAAGAGTAAACACTGTTTAATTTATAAAAATATCAAATTTTCATGAAATATTAACAACAACGTTATTTCTGTAAAGTTTATCATCTTAAGTAATTATCCTAAAAATTTCAGAAATTAACTCATAAAGACCGATTTATTATAAATTTGTAAAGTTTAAACTGTTTTTAATTAAATAAAACAGTTTTATAAAATTTTTGGCTAACATAATATTTTTAATAAATACATCAGTATATAAAGTAAATATGGTAAAATTTCCAGAATCTAACTGTTTAACATTGATTTGTTATGAATTTTATAAATAAACTGCATTTAATGGAAAATAAATAAATAATCTAAATCATCATCATCTTCCCCAAACTGGTCAACAGAAAGTCAACCGAACAAATTACCCGACCAAATCACGTTTGTTTTCAAATTAAACTTTACAGAACAAAGTGTGAACGATAATATACCGAATGGTGATCGTAAACAGGTCCGGTATCGGTCAGATGGGTACGTCGACTAACTCCGGCGAGCTTGGTTCCGGCGAGAAAACACAGAGACGAACAGACGGATTTTACGAAGTGTTTGCGTGTTTTGAAAGGTGTGGGAGATACGTAGAGGTTGCAGGAATCATATAACTAGCTCAATTGATTCAATAACAACAGAAAACAGACAAAACGATTCCCACTAAAAATTTTAAAATCAATTCCGGTTCCGAAGACAATTCTGCATGGTTTGGTACAATTGATGAGTTTGGACGGTTCAAGATGTCGAAGAGAACAAGCAGAAATGTACGTAGATCAGTGAGCCTTGTCCGTTTGCGATTTGGATTGGTTTCCGGCGTTATAAACGGTGTAAAAACCGGTTTGAATTGAAGTTTCAGGTTTGGTCCCTGATGTTTCTGTATAGTCTAAACAGGTCCCTCAATATTTAACCAAAAAGTTTAACAGAGTTAGTTCTTAAAACATGTTTCTTTATATAATATCTAACTGAGTTAGTTTATCCGGTTAAAATAACTTTGAAAACGACAAGAACGGTCCCTGGACTTGTTAACTGAACAGACTGAGTTAATGTTTAAAATTTGAACTCCTTTTATAAATTCTAACCCGGTTAGGGCTTTTTAACCGAAAATCAGTTTCAAAAAGGCAAGAATGGTCCCTAGACTTCAAGTTTGTTAAAATGACCCATTGGTCCTTGGACTTTAAAGTTTAAAATATATGTATTTTATTTTATAAAAATATGAGTTTCAAAAAGTGCATTTTAGACCCTAAACTTTTAAAAGTTTTTAAAAACTTATATTTTATTTATAAAACAAGTTTCAAAAATGACAATTTAGTCCCCGGACTTATGTTTTGCAAAATAGTGCCGGTTTTAAAATACGGATTAAATATCAAACATTTTAGACAAGTTTCAGGAAATGACAAAAGGAGTCCTTTAACTTATACTTCCACAAAATGACATGCTAGACCCTTGTAATTAATATTGTCTTGTTTATGAGTATGAAACTAGAACAAATTGAAATTATTCACGCGTTTGGGTCGGCAAAACATGTAGCAACAATAAAACTAAACATGTATCAAACAAATTGCATCTCAAAATATGATATGTGTATCAAACAAGTACATGTTTGAAAATCAAGGTTGTTACATACACTAACCTATAACATGATCCTAAAGGAATCCTAAGGCATATCTAAACTAAGCTAAATCGGGTCAGAACTGAAAGTCAAAGCAAAAGTCAACTTTTGCGACTTTCGGTTCCAAACCGAGCCTATACTTAGAATTGTCGGGTTGAACATGCTTAGACATGTTCAACTAATATTTACCAAGTTATTAAAGTGAGAAAACTGATTTTTATGACATCTATATTAATAGTTATGAATTTTATTTAAAACAAACCCGTTTGACTTTTATTTGACCCGACAATTAAACTAAGTAAACGTGGAAATTAGGAGGTGCCCTTTTTAGGGTTTAACACCTACTAATTACAGTCACGTAGCCATGTTCATTACGAACAATGGCTCATCCGCTTAAAAGTCAAAGCGTTTATCAAAACGCTTGACTTTCCGGCTATAACGCTAGAAATTTAAACTACGCACGAAATGACACTTACAAAGGGTCCAAGCAAGGAGGGTTGATCCTAAATTCTCAGGTATGAAGAGCAAAGTCTCCAACTTAGAGAATTCAAGATCAAGGTGTGAGTTTGGGGAAAGTTAAGGTGGGTATTTATAGGTTTTTCGGAACCGTTAAGATCGTTTCTTGATAAACGTGATCAAATATGGACCGTACACCTTTACCCCCTGTTTTATAACACAATAGGCAGCCCCTAGGATTGAAAAATACCATGTGCAAGAGCTGGATCAAGCTGGAACAGGCTGGCAACAGCTGGAAACTGATTTTTGCTGATCTGCAGGGCTTAGGCACCCCGCGTAAGACCTCAGGGAGGCTTACGCGCCCCGCCTGGGCTGCACCATTCAACAACAGTGTAACACCTCGTAAAAATCGTGTCAAATGATGTGGTGACACGTGTAATAAACCCTAATAAAGTCAAACGTTGACTACGAGGGATTAAATTCGTCAAAATCGAAAACTATGAATATAGAAGGATTGAAAGCGTCGACATGTTTAATTACACCTCTGAATGACCTTTGTAACGAACCTGAAGCATCGTGATGTATTATGATACTCTCAAGAATGCCTAACATGAGCTACATAAGGTTTTGATGCTATTCAATGACGTCATGCGCAAGTTTACGCATTTAAGGGACTAAAATTGACAAACAAAGAAACTATGTGAATATAAGGGTTCAAAGTATCAACAATGGATGAATATACTTTACTATAGCCCCACATAATGTTTATAGCCTCCAACGAATGAAGCATGGATCATACGAAGCTAATTGTGAAAGAAAGTGAGGAATTACAAACGACAGGGGTTAAATGTGTCAACATGTTTAAAGTATACCTCTGAGTGACCTTTTAGCAAACCCGAAGCTTTGTAATGATTAATTATGCTCACTAGAATGCGCGATAAAAATTTCACAAGGTTTCGTTAAAGTATGAGAAAGTTATGATAGTATTCGTATACGAGGGGTTAAAAGCGTCAACATTGAAATCTATGACTTTTCGGGTAATCAAAAGTTAACCAAGGACTTAACAAAGTTGGTATAAGTCTTGAAGCCCTTAGAATTCTATTTAGAGGGCCCAAAGTGCAAGAAATAAAGGTAAAAATCAAGTTTGGAAGTCCAGGGGTCAAAACTGTCAACATTTGAAAGATTTTGTGCTGCAGAAGGCTAGCGCACCTCTACACTTTTAATGTAACGGTGCGCTAGCAAGTGTCAGATGCTGAAAAACCCACAGCTGGCTGTTCTAACCCGTTCCACCGCCTTAACTTCGAATTTCTCGATCTTAGGAGCTGTAAGTCGGTTTAATATACTAGCTAGGCCACTTGGGATGATCTTAGAGCCCCCCATTACACCTGGAAGTGATCCATGATCATGCATTGGACTATATAAAGGATCAAGTTCATGTGTTCTTGACACACATTTGCAACACTTCACTTGAGGGACTTACTCTGGAGCTTCCATCAGTAAGAAGAGGATCATCAAGTGTAGAAAAGTTTGCTAGGACCTTAAGTAAGCTTCTAATTTCTTGTTTAGTCATCTTAATTAGCTTAATTACTCTAAAGTCAAACTTATAGTAAATTTAGTTTGACTTTCGTTTTAATTACATGTGGCTTAACCACTGATCAAATTGAAAGTGGTTATAGAACCACCTTAGTGTAGGTGATTAACCCTTAAAAGGGCACCTTCTAATTCTCTCATTTGACTGGTCAATTGTCGGGTCAAAGTAGTTTGACAAAAAGTCAAACTGGATAGAAATTATAAGAATGATGCAAATTAATAAACCAGAGGTTCTAGATTATATTCTATCATTCTAATGACTTAGTAATTAATATTAGAACATGTTTAACTTGTCCTAACCCGACAATTATCGGTCTAAGGTCAGTTGATAACCGAAAGTCGCAAAAGCTTGACTTTGCTTTGACTTTTCAGTTCTGACCCGATTAAGCTTGATTCTTCCATGTTTTAAGCTTCTATTAGGGCCGTATTATGATGTAGTATAACCCCCTAAGGTTATATTACCTGGTCCTTAGTAGTTGGAATTATACACTAGTTTCCGTTATTATGCTTGTAAACGCCCATTTTGCCCTTTTGACATTTGAATGAGATTTTTGAGATGTGAGAGGACAAAAACCTTTGTCACTGATATATAAGCTTGTCCCGAAAATTTGACAACAGTTCTTGGTCCCAAATAGGAATTATGCTCGATATCGTAATTAGAAACTTTTAACTAAGTAAATTGCGATATCTTGCATAAAGCATGTTTAAACTTGGATTTTGACCCGAAACTCATTACCTACTGTTAAGATATTATTTTTAGGGA
Source organism: Helianthus tuberosus (assembly GCA_030545235.1). Classification (NCBI taxonomy): domain Eukaryota; kingdom Viridiplantae; phylum Streptophyta; class Magnoliopsida; order Asterales; family Asteraceae; genus Helianthus; species Helianthus tuberosus. The sequence goes on along the minus strand of CM060369.1, from coordinate 168,611,112 downwards.
TTATTGGAGTTATTGATCAGATTATAAACTGATCATATCATAGAGTTCTCGTATTATTCGGTAAAGGACGATAATACCCTTTTCAAGCATAAAATGAGATTTACAAATGATTTGAATGCCAAACCTTTTCCTACTGATTTCATATATTAAATAAATTATTTTTGGGCATTCAAAAATGATCAAAATCTCAGATTACCATAAAACCCTTTAATTATCGTCAATTAGCGATTTTATGCTACTTAGATGCATAGTATGGTTCTCAAACCATATCTAGCATCTAAGACTTGTTACCTACTGATTTATAATTAAAATTTTAAATATTATTGCAGTAGGTATAAGTTGTGAACTCAGACTTCCAAGGATGTCCGTAAAAGCCTATGTGAAATGACCAAAATGCCCTTTCGGGACATAGTTTGGCCGTAAATAGTAAATTTCACATATGTGTAATATCTTAGTGATGTAATGAGGTAAATTAAATGTTTTTACTGATTGTAAAGGACCAGAACTTCAGTTTGATATAAAATCTCTTTTCTAAGTATTAAAATTACCAAAATGCTCTTATGGGACTTAATTTGGTTTTAAATACTTTTTGGGCATATATGTTGACATCCTACTGATGTATTGATATATTCTAAGCATAATAACATATGGAACTTGTATATGATTCATGTGGTTACCCGTTACGCATTTTACGCGTTCGGATCGGTTTATGTGACTAGTTTACTTATGTTTGCCGAAACGGGTTTAACCTTAACGTTTTTGTCTCAAAATCCGGAATGTGTTTAGTATACCCATATTATACAAGTATCCAAACTTGTTGGGTCTGAATAACATTCTATTCCGGTCATCGCTTGATCTAAGCGTGTCGTACCGCTTTAGATACTTTAAGCTAGCCGGTCTAAGTCTATGACTTAAATAAAGACCATTAGCATTCTGAATTTGGTTATATATTACCATCACTCCAGACTAGAGCCACCTGGTAAAAGCTACCTGCATTTAGATAGATTGGATACGACTGAGTTATATTGCTGTGAATCAAGTATTAGCTCAGGTAAATACTTTTAACTTATTTTCCCTATACGGGCTTGGGATATGGTATTATAATAATACCACTTGGTCGGGTATGAAATCATTTAATCGGATTGTGATTAATAAATTACATAACCCGTTTTAATCTGTTTTGTTTGATAACATAAGCATTGGGGGTTAACGACCGTGTCCTGGATATCCTTGGCTCATTAAAGTTAAAAATGTCCACGACCTATGCACGGGGTGTAGGCATACACCCGACAGATGCAAATGCTAAGTATAATTAACCCACAAGTTGGGGATAACTCCTTCGTGGGTCTTAAGTGGCGAGTCAGTTAATCACGACCGGCTTCTAGACCGGCCCCATATGTATGACAAACATGTGAAACAGTATACAAGATTTTCTTAAGAATTGTCCCAAGTTATAAAAGGTATTGTGCCTTGTGCGCTCAAATCAATTTTCATAAACTCTTTTCAAATGAGTCGGTTAAATTGTATTTACCAGTGAAAACTGACGTATTTTCCAAAGTCTAAGTGGCAGGTACTACTCGTAATAGGCTGGGAGTTGCTCGGTGTTGAAAAAGAGGATCTTGCAAATCCTTAAAGATGCCATAAAGTCTGCTAAGCTTCATTTTATATATCCTGTAACGATCCACCTGTGGATTTGATATTACGAACTCGTTTATAATAAATACTTTGATATTTTCAGACACTTGAGTTTGTAATAATATTTTATATATTCCAAGACTTCCGCTGTGCTATTCTGTGTATGTTTGACCATGATGATATCAACTACGTCACGATACCCCACCTGGCCCACCGGTGACAGATGTGGAAAAATCGGGGTGTGACAAACAGCTTTCATGTAATGACAGAAATGGTCCCTGTGAGCTCATAAGGTCATTTTAGGCACGTTTAAGGCTCGTTAACCTCATTTTAAGGCTCCACTATGATTTTTAAACATAGGGGACATGAAACATGTTCAAAAACATGTCGAACGTCGGTTCGTTTGGCCGTACGGTCACGTTGTGCGTCTAATTACGACGAAACACGAACGGACGCTAAAAACGAACCAAACTACGCGACGAAAGGGATTTTATCAATACAAACACTAAAATAAAATATTTTAGTGCTTACATAAATTTTTGGGTGTCCGGAGATATACAGAACGGAAGATATGCGCGAAAATGCAAACTTGTGCACTTTTTGACACTTTTAGTCCCTGGTGGACTTGAAAGTTTATTTTTGCGCACCAAACACCTCTAAGCCTATATCTAAGATATATAAAGGATAATTAGGGTATGTTTAACTCATGGTCATATTCCAAAAGGTCCGATACCCTACGAATCGGCATACTTTTTCCGTTTGACGCAAATAGTCCTTTAATTGCGCAAAGTAGCGCAAAGTGTTGTTTAATGATATCCAAGCCTTCCATGGCCCATATTGATCATTCCCAAGCATATACATATATGTTACTATGCTCCCGTTCGCTTAAATGGTCACCAAAAGGCGTAAATTCAAAAGTTGACACTTTAGGTCCCTCTATTGCGCAAACTTGCGCATCTAATCATTTAATAGCATTGAAGCCTCATCTAATCCATATTAGGTATTCTTGAAAGTATTATTAAACATAAAAATGCTTAGGGTTTGCTAAAAGGTCATTCAGAGGTATAATTAAACATATTGACACTTTTAGTCCCTCTAACTTGCAAAGTTGCGCGTAACCTTACTTATAGGCATAAAAACCTTAGTCGGCCAATAATTGGCATTCCCGAGAGTATAATTAAATATCATGAAGCTCCCAATTTGTTAAAAGGTCACTCAGAGATAAGAATTAACATGTTGACGCTTTTAACCCTTCATTGCGCAAACTTTCGATTAATCACGCAAACGGCTACACTCGATCAACAAGTGGCTCATTTGTGAATATAAACATCGTATGAGGTTATTTAGAAACTTATTTTAGGTATGCTAACACTCCCAGTCCTTTCATAATCAAAGTTTTCGATTTTTCGAAAAATTAGTCCCTAATTTCAATGTTTGACTTCATTAGGGTTTATTACACGTGTCAATACATCATTGGACGTGATTTTACGAGGTGTTACATCCTCACCCCCTTAAAAGAAATCTCGACCTCGAGATTTGCTAAAATGGTGGAAGTGCTTTTTTCGCATAATGGACTTAACTTCTGTAGCATATCTGGAGTCTCTCTAAGCTCCCAAAGTGACCTTTATATTAGGTACATGTATCCTTTTGGAGCTTCTTAACCTGTCGATCCTTAATCGATACAGGTTGCTCCTCATATCATAAATATGCATATCATTATGTGATAGTGTTTCTCGACTTATTGGTGAAACACATCCTTAAATCATTAGTGTGTAATGTATTGCGAGCTCCGCCAAGCTCATTAAATAGGTTTTACTTTATAAGCTATTTGATCTTGGTACATTTGATTTCCTTCGAATGGTTCTATATATTCAGGGCTTAACTAGCCTGATAATTTAACAAATTTGGCACATCCTTCCAGGGTAATATCTTTTGTTGAACCTCATTTCTTAACAAGAACTTAGGAGGGTTGCTACTTTCATAAATCTTTGATTTTCTGCCGAATACTGGCAACTTACAGATGATTATGGATTTGTATGATCTTATTCGTTGTTTCCAATGCAACTTTCAGATCCTGATAATTAGACTTACTAATCTTCTGTCTAACAATAGATGTTTAACATTCCACCTATGCAAGGTCTCTAAAGAAGCAGCCTTCATTCTTATATAACAACTATTATAGAAAAGCTTATTTTAAGGTGAGATGGTTATTCCAACCACTGCTTAAAACTAATCTTAAGGAATAGCTGATCCGTATAGTTAGTCGAATAGATCGACGATCCTGGGCAGTTGATGGCAAATTCTTAATTGTTGCCTAATTAGGGTTGCGGTAATCAATGCATATGCAAGACGAACCGTCTTTCTTAACTAATTATACCGAATTCTCAGAATACCGAGTTAGGCTATATGAATTCTTTATTTTAAAACTTTCTAAATCAGGGTTTCGATTCTTCCAATGATGGTACTAGTTATCATGGAGATTTCATAATAATACAGTCCTAAATGGGATGTAAATCTTAACTTTACTTGCCTCTCAGGAGGTAAACAGGGTAATCTTAGGAGAAGATACTCAAGATACAAGGAGGTTATAGAGATTTTCTATATCTCAGGTTCCAGTTCATCCATCATTGCTTGTGTCAATTAAGTGACATATTTATGTTACAAGTCCACGAATTTCTTAATCGGGGACATTTACTTGGAAACTTCCATTCTGGATATCTTCTTTGAATACCTTTAGTTGACTTTAGTACCTTATGATCATCGGAATATCTTTGTGGTCCCATGCATTAAACCTCCATACTGATCAGGCATGGAAGCAATCTATGGAACTTATTAAGATACACCAATCCTCATATGGCGCTTTAGTCATATCATCTAGTATCTGTAATCGATAGAGATAAAAAGATATTAATCACACATGATGATGCACTTCATCTGGAGAGAGGGTACACTAGAATTTCATGACTGAAGGTTTTTGACAGAAACAGAAGAAATGGTTCTTATGATTTCCCCGGTAAGTTTTACCTTACACTTAATATCTAGGGTTCTTACGGGAAAATTTCTAAAAGTTTGCTAAGCTTATGGTCTTATGAGAGACTTAGCAGTACCTGAAACTAAACATAACTCCTAGCAATAAAATTACAATAAGGGATTTATCTGGTGTCATTAATGTGAACAGCTTCTAATCATGCATCAGGAGGGTTAAACGCCTCCATTCTTAATCCTTTTAAACTCAGCTGTAGAATCTTTGACAAATTTAGGGCAGTCTCAACTTTGATTGGTTGTTTCTTAGTCTAAACAACGTGAGTAGCTGAGGTAGGTCCATAATGGGTTTATAATGAGTAGGCTTTGAAACTTAATGTGCCCTCTTATTGCCAATGCTAACCACTAATAATCATTTGCATTAAGCTTAGATTTTGGGTAAATTGAATAGAGCATTATCCCATCCAATGAATTAAAATTTGCAACATACTGTCGATAGTCTAGAACTTTTATGGTGAGAGTCAGAAAATTCTTATTCCATCTTATTCCATCTTGTGATGCGGATAATAGGTTTTCCTAATAAGGTCCTTAAAACTTGGTCCATCTCATATTGTATAAGAGGATCTTTCTTGTGGACTTCATTAATGTCCTCACTAATCACGGGTATTACCATCGAATGACTGTGACGCACACCTTACCGTGTGCTTTCCAGCATAACCGCTGATATACCTAATGGTTTCTACTTTCTCTAACAATTTCTTGCAATCGATGGCCCTTTTTTTTGAAGTCTCTTGACTTCCAAGAGACGGAGTACTTTTAAGTACATCCTAAAAAAATGGGGCTCCTTGCCATATATGCTTTTGCTGGGTTTATTCTTCGCATTTGAAGTATGAATATAGCTCTCCTCATGAGCAGCGACATGTGGTTTTAAGCGACCATCATTCAGCTTCTTGAACCTTTTCATAACTTTTCTCATAGCCTTTCAAACAACTGTGTTAATTTCAGTTTTGGAGATTAACTCCATTAACATTGAGGCTCATATTGGATGCACCATTAACATTTGTCACATCTCTAGCATCGCGACTGTTATTTGTCTCTTCTGAGTTTCTTATACTCGAATATTTGGTATTAAATACCATATTCAACAAGTGCTTAGGCAATCCATACCTAATGTCCCCTTGAATTGTCAAAGGCTCACCATAAGGAGTCTTGATAACTACTTGCTTCTTATCATTCTCAATATAGGCTTGACTTTTAAGACGACCAATTTATTCCTATCACTATGTCGAGTCCCTCTTATTTTAATGGAAACAAGGACAGCGGAAAGAATGATTCCTAATGGATATAAACATCCATCTAATATTGCTGGAGCAGTCTCTGAGGTACTATCGGTCAATTCTACTTTATACTTAACGCTTAGAGTTTTAACAGGCAGATTTAATGATTTACAAAATCTATTTTCTATGAAAGACTTATCTGAACCTGAATCAAATAATACTCTAGCATGAGCGTTATTGATAAAGAGAGTACCTGTTGTGACATTGTCATCCTGAATAGCCCCTCGAGCATCCATTTGAGAGCTTCCAGCTTTGGCCTCCTTAGCCTCCCCAGGCTTCTTGGTTTTATTTGGGCAATTTGTCTTGATGTGCCCTGTTTCATTGCAACCATAGCAGGTTGCGTCCTTTATGTCTTAGCACTCCAAAGTCTGGTGCCCTTTCTTGCCGCAACCATTGCATGTGGCATCCTTCAAGTCCTTGCACTCATGAGTCTTGTGATCCATTTCCTTACAAATGCCACATCCCCTGGTCTGTTCATAGAAGCATTTTCCGAAGTGCTTCTTCTTGCAGGTTTTACATTTGGGTTTTGCCTCCTTTGGCTTGGACTGGTTATAGTTTGAACCGGTCTTACCCTTTTTACAACCTTTATTTGGGGTATTATCGCACTTTCGCTTATGATTCTTCAACATACGGTCCACAGGGTTGTTTACGGCTGTATCTATCATAGCCTGTAACTCGGTGCTTGTTAAGTTCAGTCTTGCATCATCATTCTGATCAACTGGATGATTGTGAGCTTCAGAGGAGTCAGCCATGGTGAAGCTTTGAAGGCTACAAACCAAGTAGTAATAATTTGCTTAATTATAGCGAATTGTCGAATTTGATGATTAAATAGCCATGGTGCAAACAACCCATATAGGCCAATAGGTAGTATTTAATTTATTTGATTATGTTTTGCCTAGGTTTTTAAATAAACCATCTTTGGCATTTAAACGGAATATATCCTTCATATTTATTAGACAGGGGACATAAGTCACGACTGTCAATGTCGTACTGACATTTTATATAGAGTACAAGGGCTTGTTCCAAAGGACTTTTTGATGGCATAGATGCCTCGTCACTAGGGAAATTTTAAAACATAATCAATGATCCTTTGGGTCGGATAAATTTCGTAGTTCATTGCCTTTTGGCAGGAAGTTATGAAATAAAACTATCTTCTTCATGTATACACATCTTTGCCCGAGGGTATTCATCCTAATGGATGTTTTGATGTATTCATCATGTTCGACGTTTATTAGCCATGATCCCTCTTGATCATTTACGCTAAATAAGGGGTTTGGAATTTCCTAATATAAAGGTGACAAGTGTGATTTTATCGCATCACTTTTGTCGGGAGTGTTAACATGTTTTCAGATGTTAACGTGGATCTGAATCTCTTTTTAAACATGTTTTACCATCTTAGCTAGGTCTTTAATGACATTCAGGCTAGGTTATACCTTATAAGATTCTTTTTAATATATACTGGCAGAAAAAGGAATGATATTTATTTTTATTCAGGATTTTCATTATAATTATCCTAGATTTAATTAAAATATAATTATGGCACAAAACGCCAAGTCACAAGGACAAAATTATAAGCCAAGATTTTATAAAATCGAGGCATTAAGGCTTGAATCAAAGTTCATTACCTTTCCTTGACAGGGAGTTGTAGGCTACGACTGTCTTTAGTCTCAGAGGACGTTAATTATAGCCCGTAGGCACTTCATCCTTAAGGGATGATTATATAATTAAGGGAATGTAGAACAACCCAATTTAAGAATGACTTATGTGATTTTATCGAATCACATTTTGTCAAGCATGTTAATATGCTTTCAGATGTTAACAAGGATTTGAATCTTTAGGTTTTACCATCTTGGTCATGTCTGCAGTGACATTTAGGCTAGGTTTTACCTTTAAGATTCTTTTTAATATTTAACGCAGAACAATCCTAAATTGAGATGTTAACAAGGATCTGAATCTAATTGAGGAACTACCATCTTGGCCTTGTCTTAAAATGACACATGGGCTAGGTCTTGTCCTTTTTAGATTTTGCCATTTTATTATAATGGTAAATTTTATAAAAGGGATGATACTTTTCATTTATTTCATTTATTATATATATTGATAAGATGAAATTTCGATAAAGCATTCCAAGGATTTTTAAAAGGTACAGAATTTCCCTGAACGGGACTTGAAAGAAATGATGTTGTCCATGAAGGGACTGAAAGATAAGTATGCCCTTATAAGGACTTACTAAGGAAACGAACTTCAGCAAAAGGATTTTCTTCTTCATTTTATTTTTGAATGCTTTCTCCTTGGTTGTACGTTAATCCTTGTCGCAGTACGAAGCTCGGCCTTCCCTAGGCTTCGAATGGGGAGAATTTCCATTATGGCTTCTTTGCTAGGCGACATATTAAAATATATAGAATTGAAAGCAATAATTCTCCGAATAGAGCTGAGAGTATTCCTATGTTAAGTCTAGACTCAGAAGGTCGAGGAATGTGCTACTGTGTCTTTTAGATTAAACACAAAAGGCTAGTGTTTAATTCACTCAATGTTGGCTCTGATACCAACCTGTCACAGCCCGATATTTCCACGTATTACCGGTGGGCCCGGTGGGGAGTATCGTGACGTAGTTGATATCATCATGGTCAAACAACACAATTTAAATGCACAGCGAAAGCAAAAGATAAATATATTACAAACCGATATAAATTAATATCAAAGTATTACAAACGGAATGTAAAAGATCCACAGGCGGATCAAAAGATAAAAAGAAACTCTATTCAACAGAATTTAAGGCATCCAAGCTTGCGAGACTCTTATTGATGCTAAGGAGAGGCCAGCCTATTACGAGTAGTACCTGCACTTAGCCTTTTTGGGAAAATACGTCAGTTTACACTGGTAAATACAATTAACTGACTCATTTTGAAAAGGTTTAGAAAAATTGATTTGAATGCACGTGGCACAAAACATTTTATAACTTGGGATAATTATTTGAATATAATACTTGTAAAAGAATTACATGTTTTTTATGCATTCAGTAGCCCGGTTTGTGCCGGGTTAAAGATCAATAGACACACCACATTATTTATTTAGGCACTGACGGGTGTACGCCTACACCCCGTGCTTAGGTCGTGACCATTTCGTAAAATGATGCCAAGGATATCCGGGACATGGTCATTAACCCCCCAAAGGCTTTAAGCAAACAAAACATTTTCAAACGGAGCATATCAATGGTTTAACCTCTATTCGATTAAAGATTCAATGCCTGACCAAGCGGTATTTTATATACCATACCCCAAGCCCGTATAGGGAAAATAAGTTAAAAGTATTTACCTTTGCAAGTATAAATCACAATTAGCAAGTGCGTGTAGCTTTTACTGGGTCTCCTATTCTGGAACAAGGGTTTATAATAACCTATTAGATTTCTAACGGGTCTTTAATTAAGCTTAAGCTTAGACCGGTTAGTTTTCAAAGGAAGATACGGTGCAAACGCGTGAATAAGCGAAGACCGGAATAGAATGTGATTTAAACCCGACAAGTTTGAAGACTTGTATAATATGGGTAAACTAAACACATTCTGGATTTTGAGACGAAAATGATATGGTTTGACCCGTTTCAGCTAAATTATGCAAACTAGTTACATAAGCCGATCCGAACGTGAAAAGTGCGTAACGGGTAACCATATGAGTCATATACAAGTTTCCTAAGTTAATATGCCTTAAATATGTTGTGATATCAGTAGGATACCTTCCATTATGCCCAAAACGAATTTAAAACCAATTTATGCCCCGTAGGGGTATTTTGGTCATTTAAAAGGTTATAAAAGAGGTTTAATATAAATCTGAGTTATAGGTCTGATATAATCAGTAAAAATACTCATTTTTATAATTCATAACAGTAGGGTACTAAATATATGTGAAATTTATCCATTATAACCAAACTATGCACCGTAGGGGCATTTTGGTAATTTCACATAGCCTTTAAAGGTCAAATCTGGAATTCTGAGTTTAAAAATTTAGCTTACTGTTAATGTATAAAAATATACTTAAAAATATCAGTAGGTATCAACCTTATATGTGTAAAATAGTTTTGATGCATAATATGCGTTAAAATGCTTAAAAAGGCGATTTGGAGCCATTTCCGGGTTCTAAATAGAAAGCAGATGTTTTGTTTATTCCAAAAGGTTTAAAATAATTTATTTATCATATAAAATCAGTAGCAAAAGGTTTTGGGTCAAAAAGATTTGTAAAACTCATTTTATAGCTCAAAAGGGCAAAACCGGAAATAACCGAATTAAAGCTACAACCCTACGTTATGCTCAGTCTAAAATTAATTAAAACTCTTCAAAAATCCCAAAATATTATATTACATCAGTGGGTAAAAAGTTTGATATCAAAAAGTGGGTTAAACTAGGCTATATGCTAATTGTGCCGTTTAATTAACAAAAAACTTTTCATTTACGCTAATGAGCATAACTCCTAATCTAGACCTCAAACTGATGTCAAATTTTAGGGACAAGTTTATAAATCAGTAATAAACATTATTGTCCTCTCACATTTTCAAAATTCTCGTTTTAGGGTCAAAAGGGCCTAATGGTCAACATTTAAGCATATAACGGAAACATGTAATTGAATAGGATAACTAAGGATCTAAGTTGTATAACCTCAGAGGGTTACACTAACCTATAACATGATCCTAAAGGAATCCTAAGGCATATCTAAAATAAGCTAAATCGGGTCAGAACTGAAAGTCAAAGCAAAAGTCAACTTTTACGACTTTCGGTTCCAAACCGAGCCTATACTTAGAATTGTCGGATTGAACATGCTTAGACATGTTCAACTAATATTTACCAAGTTATTAAAGTGAGAAAACTGATTTTTATGACATCTATATTAATAGTTATGAATTTTATTTAAAACAAACCCGTTTGACTTTTATTTGACCCGACAATTAAACTAAGTAAACGTGGAAATTAGGAGGTGCCCTTTTGAGGGTTTAACACCTACTAATTACAGTCACGTAGCCATGTTCATTACGAACAATGGCTCATCCGCTTAAAAGTCAAAGCGTTTATCAAAATGCTTGACTTTCCGGCTATAATGCTAGAAATTTAAACTAAGCACGAAAGGACACTTACAAAGGGTCCAAGCAAGGGGGGTTGATCCTAAATTCTCAGGTATGAAGAGCAAAGTCTCCAACTTAGAGAATTCAAGATCAAGGTGTGAGTTTGGGGAAAGTTAAGGTGGGTATTTATAGGTTTTTCGGAACCGTTAAGATCATTTCTTGATAAACGTGATCAAATCTGGACCGTACACCTTTACCCCTGTTTTATAACACAATGGGCAGCCCCTAGGATTGAAAAATACCATGTGCAAGAGCTGGATCAAGCTGGAACAGGCTGGCAACACCTGGAAACTGATTTTTGCTGATCTGCAGGGCTAAGGCGCCCCACGTAAGACCTCAGGGAGGCTTACGCGCCCCGCCTGGGCTGCACCATTCAGCAACAGCTTTCATGTAATGACAGAAATGGTCCCTGTGAGCTCATAAGGTCATTTTAGGCACGTTTAAGGCCCGTTAACCTCATTTTAAGGCTCCACTATGATGTTTAAACATAGGGGACATGAAACATGTTCAAAAACATGTCGGACGTCGGTTCGTTTGGCCGTACGGTCACGTTGTGCGTTTAGTTACGACGAAACACGAACGGACGCTAAAAACGAACCAAACTACGCGACGAAAGGGATTTTATCAATCCAAACACTAAAATAAAATATTTTAGTGCTTACATAAATTTTTGGGTGTCCGGAGATATACAGAACGGAAGATATGCGCGAAAATGCAAACTTGTGCACTTTTTGACACTTTTAGTCCCTGGTGGACTTGAAAGTTTATTTTTGCGCACCAAACACCTCTAAGCCTATATCTAAGCTATATAAAGGATAATTAGGGTATGTTTAACTCATGCTCATATTCCGGAAGGTCCGATACCCTACGAATCGGCATACTTTTGCCGTTTGACGCAAATAGTCCTTTAATTGCGCAAAGTAGCGCGAAGTGCTGTTTAATGATATCCAAGCCTTCCATGGCCCATATTGATCATTCCCAAGCATATACGTAAATGTTACTATGCTCCCGTTCGCTTAAATGGTCACCGAAAGGCGTAAATTCAAAAGTTGACACTTTAGGTCCCTCTACTGTGCAAACTTGCGCATCTCATCATTTAATAGCATTGAAGCCTCATCTAATCCATATTAGGTATTCTTGAAAGTATTATTAAACATCACAATGCTTCGGGTTTGCTAAAAGGTCATTCAGAGGTATAATTAAACATATTGTCACTTTTAGTCCCTCTAACTTGCAAAGTTGCGCGTAACCTTACTTATAGGCATAAAAACCTTAGTCGGCCAATAATTGGCATTACCGAGAGTATAATTAAATATCATGAAGCTCCCAGTTTGTTAAAAGGTCACTCAGAGGTAAGAATTAACATGTTGATGCTTTTAACCCTTCATTGCGCAAACTTTCGATTAATCACGCAAACGGCTACACTCGATCATCAAGTGGCTCATTTGTGAATATAAACATCGTATGAGGTTATTTAGAAACTTATTTTAGGTATGCTAACACTCCCAGTCCTTTCATAATCAAAGTTTTTGATTTTTCGAAAAATTAGTCCCTAATTTCAATGTTTGACTTCATTAGGGTTTATTACACGTGTCAATACATCATTGGACGTGATTTTACGAGGTGTTACACACGGCCTCGTGCCAGAGCTTCTGATCTTGCTATTTTCTTGGTTTGGATGTGGATAGGGGCTTGGCGAGTTGTGTCAATCCTCATTCATTGTATTTATGTTGGTTTTTGCTGTTATTTTGCTCCTTTTGTGCGTTTAAGCTCTTTTAACCCTGTAAATTAAAAAGGAACAAAGAAACAAGCTTTTTCCAACATTAGTATTAAAAAAGGGTTGATTTTTCGTCGTATTTGATATAATTTATATGTTGTATTTTACGCACATCACTTACATATATCTTTGGATTGTAAAGATAAAGCTCAGGTAAATACTCATAGCCTATTTTACCTATATGGGCTTGGGATATGGTAAATTATTACCACTTGGTCGGGTGTGGGATCAATGACCAATGTGTCCAAAAATCCAAATAACCTGTTTTAAGCTTTTATGCTTGATAACTTAAACATTGGAGGTTAATGCGACCGTGTCCTGGATATCAACGGCTCACTTAATTGCAAGTTGCCACGACCTAAGTGATGTGAGGGTGTTTAATCATGTTTTAAAGTGTTTAATTATGAGGTCTTACATAATTTGTTTATTCTACACATTCAACTACAACTAGTTGAACATAGCATAATTTCCATATACGAAATTTTGCATAACTATTCATACTCAATACCTGAGTTTTTACCTTTAATCCGTGTTCCCGATTCTCAGATAACGCGTATAAGAACTTTCTACCCGTAAACGGGTATTATTCCGGAGTTATTAATTATGCAACCTTCCCGGTTTGCATTAAGACTCCAATTTGACCAATTAAGTCTTCTTAGCGACGTCTATTTCTTTCATATAACCAAAGTATCATTACTTTAGTTATTTTGACCCGTTTGGTTTTATTAGCAAAGTTCATCGCTTTCATACTACCAAACTTTCATCATTCGAGTCATTTTGACCCGTTTGAATATTATAGTGAAATCCATCACTTTTACATTTTAACTTATCGCTAGACTCTAATTAATCCGTTCGGTTTATTCATACGGAATCCACCGTTTTAGTATCAACCGAACTTCATAATATTGCATTTGTCATTCCACGTAAATAGACATAAAAATACTAACGAAAATCTACGAAGCATATAGCCGCGTACCTTTAAAGCTTTCCCTTTAAGCGGGTATCCATTCCGCCTTGACCACTCGACGATTTGCTTAATTTGCCTATAGAGTTCAATTTGAATATTTCGCTTAGAACTCAATTCACAATATTTAACACACAACGCGTCTAACTAATTAGTTAAGTGATTCTTTCGTATTTCTTAATATTTCAAGATCACTTAGACATTTTGTCGAACATCTTATGGGCGAGATTATTATACAAACATTATCAAATTCATGATTATTCATTTAACCATCATTTTCAAAATCATATTTCTAGTATACATAAACCACAACCAGAGTTGTATCATAAGAATCAAATAACACCAATTCATCACTATAATTCAAGTGTTCATTCTTTTGTTCATACAACCCATATAGCACATATATGGTTACTCATTAAATCACTAGGTTATGACACAAAATCACTAAATTCTTATCTAGGGTTTGTTCCTAGACTTGTAATCATATCAATTTTGCTATAACATCAATCATTCATTCAAGAATTTCATTTATGAGAGTTCATGACAAATCAAAACATCACCAAAGATCAAAATTGAACATACCTTGTGATCTCCTAACTATAGTGATCATGAATTTAGCTTGTAACTGATCTTTAACCCAATTCCTTCTTTGATTTTGAAGGTTTTTGGTGAATTTAGGGTTTTAGAGAGGAACTTTCTTAGTTCTGGGGTTTTGGTTGAACAAAGCACACACACAAGTGTGTGTTTTATGTTTAAATTTCTATTTATTAACTCTGTTTCAAGTTTGCCCCTTTTTAGTCCCTCTACTTTTAAGATTTGTAAAATAGGTTAGAATCTCTTTATTCTTTATCATTTTATAACATATAATTAACTAGGTTAAATATCCCTAGTTTTATTTTCGCAAATTTATTATCAATATAATTAATTATACATGTATACACATATATATAATTTAATAGTTTTGGGGTGTTACAAGTCTACCCCCCTTAAAGAGGATTTCGTCCTCGAAATCATAATACACACCAAATAAGGAAGGGTATAGGCGTTTCATCTCTTCTTCGGACTCCCAAGTGGTGTTCCCATTTAACTTTTTATTGGTGCATGTGTCTGTCGACTTCGTCTTGTATCGAGTCTTGTTTGTATTTAGACAGATCAGGGCACGTTTTATGAGGAATATGTCAAATATAGGGAGAGTGGCATGTTCAAGCGAAACTAGATAGGAGATTTCGCTTGAAAGTGTCATGATCATTTCAAGCGAAATCACATGTTCTTATTTAGCTTGAAGTGCTATCGCTTGAAACATGATTTCGCTTGAGACTGTTTGGAGCGAAATCAGGACCCTATATATACCTTTGTGTCTTGTTCATTTGTAACGATTCCGGTCAGAGCAACGAAGTGCTGCCGAAGTGTTGTCTCGCTGTAAAACGTCTTTATATGAATAATATTGACAGTTCAAGTGTATTTTGTGCTGAATTGACCTCAGAATGTTTGTTTCCGCCTTTCGTTCTGAGTAAAACTCTTCTGATTGACTCGTTCGGGTCAGAAAACGATCCTACAAGTGGTATCAGAGCTCAGGAAGAAGATTTCTTACCAATTCAGCCAAAATTTATGATTTCTACACCTTCTTTTCAAAATTAAACTTGTTTTCACGGTCAAAATGTCTTGATTTTCACACATCTTATTGCAATACTGTTTTAACAAAGCCTTAAAAGTTTCAGGTCTTAATTCAATCTAAATCAGATAAAAATCAGTAATTCCGCTCGAAAAACAACTTGAGAATATGACATCAGCAGTATTCCGCTTGAACTGATCTGTTGATTTCGCTTGAAATCACACTTTGGATCTGATTCCGCTTGAGAAATTGATCTGATTCCGTTTGAACTGGTATTTCGCTTGGAGATTTCTGGTGTTTTCGCTTGAACAGTGATTTCGCTTGAACAATCAGTTTTGTGGTCCTTGAAAATCCGAAATATGGAAGAGGAATTTTTCAACGCATTTGCTACCCCGGTTACCCCGATTACTCTTGCACAGAACACGATGTTAGAAAACGAAACGGGGACTATGCAAAAACCGCCTAAGCTCATGAACATTGAGGAGTATAAGGGTTGGGAAGGACGCTTCGAAAACTGGGTACAAGCTAACTATTTGGATGCTTGGGAATGTGTTGAGACGAAGTACGTTAGACCAATGAATGATGACGAAGAGATCATTGCAATCAAAGATCTAAGTGCCGATAATAGAAAGAAATACAAAGATGAGAAAATGATGCTAAGTTTACTTCAACAAGCTGTGAAAGAAGATATCTTGGTTTTATTGCAACACAATGGAACTTCGTATTCAATATGGAAAACATTAAGATCAAAGTTTCATGGAAGCCAAGAGATGGTCAAAAACAAGAAATCACTTTTGAAGAAAGAGTTTGATCTGTTTCGTGGGTTGAAAAATGAAAGTACAAAGCAAATCATTGAGAGATATTGCAATTTGCTAGCTAACATGAAGAGGTTGAGTATCGAGAAAGATAATGAGGAGTTAATTGAGAAGCTTGCTAATGCATTACCATATGAGACTTGGGGTACATATCTCATGATGTTGAGGAATAAGAAATGGTTTAGCAATCTGACACTGAGCAAATTCATTGAAAAGATTGAGGCTCAGGAAATGGAACAAAGAAAGGTTTTAAGAATGAAAGATTTCGATGGTGAACAAGACATTGGTCTTTACTACAAAGGTGGTGACAGTGATAAAACCACAAATATGTCACCAAAGATTGAGACTGCATTCAATGCAAAGAGTTCATATGGAAGTTCATCCAAAGGATCAAACAGCAACACAAGTTTTTCATCATATCCATCATTTGATCCAAACTTTTCTGCAACAAAGAATGGCAAAAAGCTACAATGCAATATTGTTCTGAATCTGGAAAATGATGAGGATTATTCAGCAGAAATTGCTAAGAGTCACATGTCTTTATTGGGAACCGTGTTGGAATCTTATGGAAGTTTTGTTGCAGGTCGGATCGGGAATCCAATGCTTACAAAAGAGGATTACGATCAGATTGACGCTGAAGAAATGGAATTAATGGTTATTAAATGGTGTTTGGCAAGTGTGTTGAGACGAGCTGAGAAATTTAAGCAGATCACAGGAAGACATGATCTACGTGAAGCTAATGTTTCTACTTTAGAATTTGATAAATCTAAAGTCACTTGTTTTCGTTGCAGGGAAAAAGGACACTTCAAGAGGGAGTGCAAAAACCGCGAAGCAAGTGTAGCTCAAAATCCGTTCAACAACAATAATGATTACTACCGGAAGGCGATCTATCATCAAGTCGCTCAACAACAACAAGAACCACAAGTGGCACATGGAAGAAAAGTAATCGAAGAATCATCAAAGAGAGCTTGTATGGTGAATCATGATGATCAAAAACCAACGGAAGGTTTCAGTTGAGACAAATATATCTCAGCTGATAATAAAGCATGCCTGATAAACCAAGATGATGAAAAATTGCCTGAAGGTTTTAGTTGGGCAAATTTTAATTGGGATGATTATGATCCAAACAAAGATTCAAATCACAAAGCATATGTCGCTTGAGTTGAAGAGGATAGTGATGATGATCGTGAGTATCATGCAAGAAGATTGGCAGCTCATTTTAAACTGATGGAAGAGAGTGACATTGATGACAATAAAGCTAAAAAGAAAAAGAAAAAGATCAAAACACCAGTCAGCAGTGATGACGAAGCTGTTCCAGTGATAAAGAAAAAGATGGATATTCCAAAGTTTAAGGTTGATGAAGAAGTAAATGCTAAAAAGATTCCGGTGATTTGTGAGAATTGTGAGATTATCAAGAAGAAAAACAGTGAACTGATTAACAACATAAATCAGTTGAAGGAATCTTATGATGTTCTGAACAAAGCCATGAATCAATATAATCAATCAAGTGAAGAACAAGCAACAGCAATGAAAACACTTCAGGGAGCTTTCATGATAAAGCAGAAAGTTGTGAATAACTACATTGAGAAGTGTGCTGTGCTAGAACAGAAACTTGAAACTCAAAGAATTGAAACAGAAAGAGTAAATCGTTTGTTAAAAAGTTACTCATGTACTTCTTATGTCATTGACAGGATTTATCCAACTGTTGAAGGCATGAAGGCTTTTGAAGATGATGAGGTAACTGAAGAACATAAGGTATCTGAAGAAAAGACTTCTGACAAGAAGAAAGAAAAGAAGAAGGATACTAAAGAAAAGACATCTGGTAAGAAACAAGGTTTCAGTTACAACAAGTGTCCACCCCCGCTTGAAAATGGATATTCTCCGAGAAATCCAAATTCAGAAAGAGTCGAAAAGGCAACAAATTTACAGTGGGAGTCGGAGTCTTCAGTTAACTTGCCAGAAAATATTGATGTCACGTTTACATCATCTGACACTGATCATGAGTCCGAGTTAATAAAGAAAGTGGTCGATCAGGTGTTGGATAAAGATGAATCCGAGGAGTCAAAATCGGAGTCTAGTTCTGAGTCAAAGTCTGAGTCCAGCATTCCGAGTCAAACCGACAAACAGGGCAAAAGAGTTTATAATAAAGAATTTCTATTATCAAAATCTAATTTAGATGACGAAATGTTTAAAGTTGTTTATACTTTGAATGATTCTGACAAATTATATTTTGATGAGGAATTTCCAATAAGAGGTGTTAAACCAGAAATGATTAAAAAGGTTTTCAAACTAACAGAAATTAATATTTCTGAAATAAAAGATGTAAATCTTAATGTTAAACCTAAAAAGTACACCTCAAGAGTTCAACAAAGAGAAAACAAGAAAAAGGGTTACAGTTCTGGTTCTGGTTATCGAAAAAAACCTAACCATAACGGTAATTTCAAAAAGAAAGGTGTTGGATTTATTCCATCATAAAAACAGAAAAATGAAAAATATGTTCGAGATTTTAAATCAAAAATGGTATTTGTTTCAGGTACAACTACTGAAGAAGAAAAAGAAAATCTGTTCAGGAATCAGTCAAATCGAGAATTTTTTGCAAAGAAGCAAGAAGAGATGAAGATTGCTGATCAGAAGAAAGAAACGAGAACTTGTTTCAAATGCAATACTGTTGGACATATTGCCAAAGATTGTTCTAAGACAATAAAATTAAAACAGGGTGTTTCTCGTAACCTGAAAGATAAAGAGGCTGTGTTTGAATCACTAATTGATAGAAACAAACTTTTCAAAGATTCAAAATTTGAAATTGGTGAATGTTCAAACAGATTTTACAAGAAAAGGGAAAATCTTGATAACCAGAAATGGGTTGTTAAGAAGTCTGATGATAGTTCTAGCAATGATTCTGATTCTTCAAAATCAGAGGAACTATCTTCTGGTGATGAATCTGATTCCACAAAATCAGAGGAGCCACAGGTTGAGGTTAAATGTGAAAAATCAATGCCGACTGTGGATGATGTGAATTCTCCACCACTTCGAGCTGAAAATTTTAAGAAGAAAGTTGGTAAAATTGAGATTTCAAATCAATTTTTCTCAGAAAAGGAAGATCTTGATGTTGAAAAGGCCTTCAATTCCAAAGTTCATAACATTTTTGGAAAAATGGTTGACAGGAAGGTCAAGGGAGTCAAGGAGTTTTACGAGAAGAAAACAAAGAAGCAAGGTAAAGTATCATCCCTGGTTCGTGACTGGGATGGTACCTACTACGAACAGTAAAATCCTGGACATGCCGGAGCTCCCAAGTTGGTAATCGTGGAGCATGAATCGACATCTTTCTTATATTTTTGAAAAATTGAAAATTAGTCACAAGTATGACTTGTCGGAACTCCCAGGTTGGTAATTGAGGAGTAGGAATTGACATCTTGAGAATTCAATCTACATGTGATATTGGTTGGTAAGCCATGTGGTTGAAAAAGAGGTTGTGAGTTTATAAGTAGGATAATCAAGGTCATTAGGTTGAACTTGATTAGACTATTCTTACAAATAGTATTTTGGAGACAAAATGATGAATCCCTAACTTACAAATAATTGTATAAAATCAACACAACTTATTTTCCTGAAAAACCATTTGATTAAAACAAACTTGAGTGTTTTGAAATCAATGGGAAAATAGTTTGTTGTGAGGGGGAGTTCTGATTGTTTATGCCAAGTGGATGGCGAATTGAAGTGATTCGATATCGGTTGTCAAATTTATTTGTATAGTTTGTTTTCAAATTTCTTTTAAATGTGTTTGTATTTTAGGGGGAGTAAGAATTTCAGAAAATCCAAAAACATTTAAAATTTTGAAAAAGTAAAAAACAAGATAAAATGAAAAATGAGTTTTGTGTCAAAGAAGAGGAAATGATAGTACATCAGTGGACTATCACAACATGCTAAAGAATTAGAAAGTTAAAAAGTGATAAACGGTCTCACTGATGATATGCCAGTAGGTTTTTACACATTTAGTAGATTGTGACGAGATATAAACCTAAAATTCAAACTTGCTTAATTCGTGGGTAACATCTCTCGGATATATGGGTAACCCCTGGAATTTCGTTTGAAAGATCCCTCTTTCTGAGATACTAGGTCTTTATACTCAGTGATATCTGGGGTATTATCCCGGGACTTCTGATTTTGCGGAAGCAATGGCCTAGTCCCTGTATAATACTTTACCGCTTGCTTGAAATATAGCACCGCCCTCAGCATAAAAAATGATGAAACATTGAAAAAATATGTAAATCATGTGCTGTTGTAAAAAAAAGATCCTCTAAAGGGGACACACCAAAAGTCGAAGCCGTCATCTCTCTGCTGAACGGAAGTTCTGACCTGAGCTCTCACGGCCTTCGCAATTTAACCCCTTACAGATATCATCTGTGGTATACTCACCTGTAAGACTGAATATTGGGTTCCGGATACGGGAGTATATTCAAGAGGTGGGACACATGAATGAGTTTAAGTTCTTAATACACCTAAATCGTATCTCGAAACAGTTGAACTTTGTGTGAGAATTTAAGTGTATCAGTATACTGACAATCTAAGTGAATCGTTTAGAACTTAAAATGATTAAAGCTTAATGGTGTTGGTGATTTGTCTCAAAAACTGATATGATCCTCTTACACAAACTCACAAAAATATTGTTTGTAAATATTTCTTCTCTGCATTTCGTTACATTCAAAAGTCCAAAAAGATTTTAGTGTGTTTTAGTATATATTTTGAAAAATACAAAAAGATTTTCGACAACTGATGTTGGAGAACTGATTTTCAAAATTCCAAATGCTAGACATGATGAACAGATGGTTTGGGAGAAAGTGTTCTAAATGAGAAATTTTTTTTGAATGTTTGCCTACAAGTGGTAAGTTTTTAAAATGATAATTTCTGCAAATGGTTCATCAAAGGTTAACATTGTAAAATCATTATTTGATTGTATAATTCTTGCAAGTGTTCATTAGATGATGAGATTGATTTTATAAGTAATCATCAGAAAATTTATTTTTGGGTAGAGTTTTTATACAGGTAATGATAGAGTCAGGAATCGATCTTGAACCTGTGGAAAGAGCACAGAGCTAGTTTATGATATCTGAGGACTCAGTGATTTTAACAAGCCAGACTGCGATCCCAGCATATTGAAAGGGGGAGTCTGAAGACATCTAAAGGAAGGAGATTGCTGATGCTGATGAACTTAAAGAATCAAGAGATCTGATCAAGAGAAAATAGATCCAGATTCCAATTCTGGGATTAAAGATTATTTGTTTGAGGAGAGTCTGTTGGTGATGAAAATAGAAGAGAAGATTTGAGGATTCTTATAGCGTAAGATACTTCAAAGAAGTTAGAAGAGGACTGATAAAGACTGAAGATGCGAAGACTCGACACTTTAAGACTCGTCAACATTCGAGGGGGAGTCTGTTGGTGCATGCGTCTGTCGACTTCATCTTGTATCGAGTCTTGTTTGTATTTAGACAGATTAGGGCACGTTTTACTAGGAATAAGTCAAATATAGGGTGAGTGGCATGTTCAAGCGAAACTAGATAGGAGATTTCGCTTGAAAGTGTCATGACCATTTCAAGCGAAATCACATGTTCTTATTTCGCTTGAAGTGCTATCGCTTGAAACATGATTTCGCTTGAGACTGTTTGGAGCGAAATCAGGACCCTATATATACCTTTGTGTCTTTTTCATTTGTAACGATTCCGGTCAGAGCAACAAAGTGCTGCCGAAGTGTCTTCTCGCTGTAAAACGTCATTATATCAATAATATTGACAGTTAAAGTGTATTTTGTGCTGAATTGACCCCAGAATGTTTGTTTCCGCCTTTCATTCTGAGTAAAACTCTTCTGATTGACTCGTTCGGGTCAGAAAACGATCCTACACTTTTACTTGATCGATTTCTTTATTCCTTAAACCTTTAACTTTCAGGTCAAGAATTGCAATAGGCTTTACGACATAATTCAGTTTATCGTCTACTTCAATGTCGTCTTAACTTATATAAGCCGTTTCATCAGCTAGACACTTTCGAAGATGCGATACCTGGAAAGTGCTATGTATACCGCTTAATTCTTCCAGCAGTTCGAGTCGGTAAGCTACTTTACCCACACGTTCAATGATTTTAAATGGCCCAATAAACCTTGGGCTCAACTCCCCTCTTTTTTCTGAATCGAATGACCCCCTTCCACGGAGATACTTTAAGCATAACCCTTTCACCGATCTGAAACTCCATTGATCTTCATCTTTTATTAGCGTGTCACACCCCGACCGTGTCAAAACAACAAAACCACGGCGAAAACATCGGAGAGTGTTGCAACAGAATCATCGTTTCACAACCATGGTAATTAAAAGTTTCGTTTTATTGAATTATTAAGTAATTTACATTGTCTTAAAATAAACAAACAAGTTATACATCGTCTATCATTATTATTATGTCACTAAGGCCTCGTCCAGATCCTATGTGAATCATGCATCCTAGCAATCAACATCATGCAACACCACCTGAAACATATGTAAAAACAATGTCAGCAAAGAAATGCTGGCGAGCACATAGGTTTTTATGAGAGTATCGGATTCATGGCTCGTTTGCATGTTGCAGTACCTCATTAGACTACAAGAGCCAAAATACAAACCTCATTTTGAAAAGTGTATTGCAACATGATTAACCAACTCAAATCAAGTTGGTTATAGTTTATAAAATCTCGTAGCCATGATTCTTAACCCCAAAACATTTGTTTTAGTAAACCAATTCGTAAAATATCTCGTAAAAACTCGTTAATAAAACTCGTATGGTTTATATCATTTCGAAAACCTCGTTGTGTGACATCGTTTCAAAATCGTTTCCCAAGTGAACTAAATAATGACATGAAATGTAATATGATAAGAGCACTTATATATAAGATGTACCAGCGGCTTATCTACCATGCTTTTATCATGCTACACCCATCCCATTATCTAATCACTACCCAAAACCAATCGTTTATCCAATTCGTTTATCTCATTTAAGTCGTTTCAAATCGTTTAACTCGTTTCCAAAATTGTTCTCGTTTTAATTGTGAAACTACTTTTGGTCGTCTCGCTAATAACATTCAAACCTTCGTGACTCGACTATCTCGCTTCTCGCATTAACAAACCACCAAAGGGTAAGTTAACAATCATCATATTCGGTCGTTACCTACATAACCCCCACACATAACCATGGGTGTAGTCTGATAACGGGATTTTTCAGATCCTATGGTACCATAACCTAATACTGGTCGGCTTGATCAATGCTAATGAATGTCGTTCGTTATGTAACTACGTCCAACAAGTTTGTTCACATTGTCGAAATCGTTATTAGTTTAATATAAACCATCTTTATCGTTTTTGAAACCATCGTTTAAATATCAAAATCGTTTAATACATATGAATCACCCCAAAACAATTGAAAACAGTAAAATAGGGGAACTATGTCCTCACATTGAATAGAAGGGTATCCTTGATCTAAAGAACTTAGCGAAGCTCAGGCAAACCAAGGAAATTCAAGTAGTACCTAGTAATCGGATCACTAGTAAATAAATCGACACCTAAATCTGAAGATCGGATAAAATGAGGTCTTGTAAACCAAATGAGTGTTGGAACTCATGTGACATGGTTTAACAAAGCCTACATTCTAAATCAGAACCTAACCTAAGTGCTTTCGAGCTGTTACGACCCATTAAGGTAGCTTACACTACTTTAACGCATCGTTCACGCAAATGCGCGTTCGAGACGTCTAACTAGTCCTATGGCAAGTATTATATGCCCTAACATGTTTAACCTTCAATAATAACCGGCTAGTCCTAGAAAACTTCTCACCTCCACTGGTGATTCAGGGACTTTCCACTTAGTAATTGCCTCAATCTTTGTGGAATCCACATGAATTCCTTCATGATTAACTAAATGTCCAAGAAATTGTACTTCTTTTAACCAAAATTCGTATTTCAAAAATTTAGCATAAAGCTTTTCTTTTCTCAGCAAACTTAGGAGTGCAAAGCAGATGCGCTGCATGTTCCTCTTTACTCTTAGAGTAAGGGGCTGTTTGTTTGTGTCTGAATGGAACCATTCAGATGTTCACATCTGATTCGGTCAGATGTAGAGGTGTTTGGTTCATCAAGACATCACCTCTGAATGGAGCCATTCAGATCTGAATGGGTCAGACAAATTTGATATCTGAATGGATCTGAATGGAATTTTGACAAGCTTGCCCTCATCCACACTGCCCCTTCATCTCCAAACCTACCGAATCAACATAACCGCCACCACTGTTGGCCGGCCTGAAGCCTCTATTAACGTCATTCATCACCGGCAAACCAAACAAACCTGAGTCAAAATCTAGATATAAGAATTAGCACACGAGTTGCCTGAAACGATAACTTACCGGAGTCGAAACACCGCCGCCGCTCACGGCGTCGCTGCCGCCGTCGCTACTCCTTCTCCGGTATCTCTTTCCCTCCGACTCTTCTCCTTATTCGGTCTCTCTTTCCCTCCGACTCTTCTCCTTCTCCGGCTCCGACTCTTTCTCCGCTCTGTGTTTTTAGAGAGAGAAGTGATGGGGAAGTGAGAATATTGAATTGTTGATGTCTGTGTTGATGGGGATTGAATTATTGAATTATTGATGTTACCAATAAGTGCTTCACACTCTTTCTCCGCTTTGGTTTGTTGGGTAAAGTATTTTGTTTTGTTTAGGGGTAAAAATGTCATTTTACACATCATTCAGATGTGCAACCAAACAGCGTTTTATTTGGTTCAGCACATACTGGTTCAGACCCTCTTACCCATTCAGACCTCTTATTTATTCAGCACTTATTGGTTCAGATGTTGCCAAACAGCCCCTAAATGTGAATATCATCTATAAAGACAATTATGAATTTATCCAGATATGGCTTACATATTCTGTTCATCATGTCCATAAATGCAGCTGGGGCATTGGTTAGACCAAATGGCATGACAGTAGATTCATAATGGCCATACCTTGTTCTGAAGACAGGTTTAGGAATGTCCTCTTCATGTACCTTTAATTGACGATATCCTGAGCGTAAGTCGATCTTAGAAAAGAATTGAGCTCCTTGCAGTTGGTTAAACAGATCATCGATTCTCGGTAATGGGTACCAATTTTTAATCGTGACCTTATTCAACTCTCGGTAATCAATGCACATACGCATTGACCCGTCTTTCTTTTGACAAACAAGATTGGTGCTCCCCAAGGTGATGAACTTGGCTGTATGAATCCTTTCTCCAAAAGTTCGTCCAACTGTTTCTTCAATTCTTGCATCTCTGCGGGTGCCAAACAGTAAGGTGCTTTGGCAATTGGTGCTGTTCCTGGTAGCAGATGAATTCTGAATTCAACTTCCCTGTTCGGCTGTAGTCCTAGCAATTCTTCGGAGAAAACATCTGAGAATTGAGATACTACGGGAATATCTTTCAATTCTTTTCCTTTGGTGTTAATGCTCATGGAAATCATATACACTAGGGATCCTTTCCTTGCACAACTTGCGGTTTTCATCACAGAGATGAATTTCGCGGATCGAGATGGCTTATTTCCTTTGATTGTGATCTTTTCACCCTTTGGTGAATTTACTTGGATTGACTTTTGATCACATAGAATACTGGCTTTATTGGCTACCAACCAATCCATTCCTAATATAATATCAAATCCAGCCAGATTCATTGGGTAAAGATTATCAATAAAATCTTGGTTTAAAATTTCTATTCTTACTCCCTGCAAGATTCAGTAATCTTAATGGATTCTCCAGTTGCTGTCTCTACTAGACATTCTTGTTGGAGTTTAGTTAATGGGTGATTGAGAATTTTGCAAAATGAAGTATGAATGAAACTTTGGTTCGTACCAGAGTCAAATAATACTTTAGCAAAAACATCATTAACTAAAAACGTACCGGCAATCACGTCCGGAATCATCTTTGCTTCTTCAGCTGTCTGAACAAATGCCCTAGCATTCTTAGTATTCTTGTTTTCATTGCTAGAGCTAGTTTCGAAAAATTCGGCTTGATATGTCCCTTTTCTCCACAACTAAAGCATACTCCATTGCTGGGTTTCTTCCTACAGTCGTCCTCCTTATGTCCCGGTATCTTGCAGAAGTTGCAGTAGGTAGAGCATTTTCCTGAATGCTTCTTCTTGCAGGCCTTACAATAAGGTGCAGAAGTAGAACCTACGTTTTTCCCACGGTTGGAATTACTATAACAAAATTCCTGGGTAAGCTTTTGGACTAGGTTCTTCCTCTAGTTCTCTTCTTGTGTAAGTACTAGTTCATCAGTCAAGGTGTTTACTAGTTCTACAACTTCTTCTATAGTTTGTGGTCTAGCTGCCTTGACTACATGTCTAATCTCACTGATTAGTCCCCAGATGTAACGGGAGATTAATACTTGTTCTGGTGAAGCTAGGGTTAGCACTATTCTAGCATACTCGAAGAATATGGTAGTGTAACCCTTACAATCCATTCCAGTCATTCTAAGGTTTAAGAACTTATTAGCTATCTGTTCTTTTTCATTGGGAGGACATAATTTCCTTTCAACCATGTTCTTAAACTCAGTCCATTTCATATTATAGACTGTGTCACTTCCCCTAGACTGGAGAATAGTGTTCCACCATTCTAGAGCTGCATTCTTAAAAAGATTGGAAGCAAACATGATTTTGTCTTCCTCTGCACACTTGCTTATTTTTAAGTCTGCCTCAGTCTTTTCTATCCAACGTAGAGCTGCAATGGATTCTTCATTGCCCGAGAATTCTATAGGTTTGCCGGACCAGAATTCTTTGTAAGAACAACCATAAGACATGGTTCTTCTTCTTTTTGGAATAGGCAATTGAAGTAATGGTCCATTGTTTACGCTGTGACTGGGTTCAGCGGGTGGTCGCTTACTTCCATTATTACTTTTATTTTCTGCTTCCTTAACCGTTTTGATAATATATTGCACAGTATCTATAATCCCTTGTGCTACTATATGTTGGATGGCACTATTATCTATCTGGTTGCCATTGTTATCATTATTCTGGTTTTCTTGATTCACTTCATTGTCCATCTGGATTATAAACAATTTACCAAGTATTAATATTACAGAGCAATGTTTAATGCGAATAATCACACAACAAGCATATTGATCAAAATCGTCATGCATTGCGACATTCACTCTATTTTATATATTATGCATCTAATACAAACTGCAACTGGAATTTAAAATACAATACTAGTATGCATCAGTAGTTATTGGGTTATCTATTTTAGTTGATGATTTTTTTTTCAACCTACACACACACACACACACACACACACACACATATATATATATATATATTTATATTTATATTACTATTATTATTACTACTAGTGGGGGTCCATCCAATACTGCATATTACGCTCGTCGTATTTCCAAACGAGCCTCTCCCCTATTTGTCTTATCTTCTCACTTTCATCTAACAACTCTTCACCAAAAGTGCGGAGTTCTTGCACGTTTTCGGTACTCATGGGTGGTGCGAATGCTGGTATCGGGTCAGGACACTGGGGCATCGGTTCTTCGTATGGGTATAGGTTTTCTAGGATCTCTCGAATATACTGGTCATTATCCCAGTATGGATCTAGAGGGTCAAGGTTTGGATATGGTGCTTCTGGGTTTGGTATGAGCTCCTCCTGTTGGTAGAGTTCTTGTAATCCCTATGGTCATCAAACCATGGGTCATAATTTGGGGGGTGCGGTGCTGAGACTCTAGGGATTTCGTTTGGGCCGAAGGCAGGTAATGAAATCTTGTTTCCTGGGTTTGGTTCTGTTTCCATGGGTTGAGTTGGGAATAAGGGTAGTGGATATGGTGCTATGATTTGTTCTAAGTTTGGGTCTGCGGCAGTGGTTGCTAGTATGTGAAAATTGGCTAATCGTCTATTGATCATATCCTGAGTCTGGGCATTCATCTCCCTATTTGCAGCTGCTAAAGATCTCTGCTGCTGTAATTTCCTCATTCTTTTCCTACGCTCGTGAGCTCCCCGGCTGAACCATCCTCTCTTTTTGGTAAGGAATGGCTCTTCGGATTGCGCTTTGAATATAAAGATCCCCTCTTTTGTGTCAGCTGAATACCCCTAAGGGGTAGGCTGGGAAGAAGTTCCTTCATCTCTAGGAGAACTAGACAATTGACTATAGGCGTCCGATGGTCCTTGATCACTCATAATGTAAACTAACAGATTGTCAAATAACACAAAACAATAGTACATGTATGCACATAGTTACATAAATTATTTTCTAACATAATTGACAATTTCATTATCAGCAGAACACTTCTGTGGCTGAAATCAGTGGCTGTAGCTCTGATACCACTCTCTGTCGCAACCCACGGACCCTATCTCTTGGGAATGGGCGGCTGCGAGCCAGTATCAGTGGTATCGGTGTTTATCAGTTTTCGCAGCGGAATTTTTATCAGGACCGTAGTTAGGAAATATTTTATCAGAGTAAAATACCATATTTTTATAATAATAAACACATGGGACATTTCCAAGTTTTTGTTACAAACATGTTTATAGGGATAAACCCTAATTTATTGCATAAAAACATTTTCTTTATTTAGGTAACTTTTATAGCCACATTTTCCAAGCCTTTAGTGCTGTCCAGCTGGCTTCTATTTGGCTTTCACATTTTGTTACCTGAAACGAGTTTTAAAAACATTTGTCAGTGGGGAATACTGGTGAGTGATTCCCAATTTAATCAAGACAGGTTTTATCATTTTACAGTATTGAGGGCAATCCAGCAATTACATTTGTTTACATCTATTCAATTACCACCCATGGCACTGTCAATCCTGACTGGTAGAAATGTTACTACTCACAGTGTAGTAACAAGTTATGTATACAAAATTCCAACATACCGACAGTAATTCTAGAATCACAAATACTCAATCACTGTTAAATGTAATTTAAAATAATTGAGGTTTTGTAAAAACAGTTTACAGAAAAAGGGAATGACTCACATTGTTTTTTAGCTTTAAAGAATTGAGAGAGAATCACGAATTTTGAATTGAGAGAGAATCACGAATTTTGAACGAAGGAAAATGAGAGCCGATGGCCTCTATTTATAGTTCTGATCCGACAGCAAGTCGCGGCCCGCGACACAGTTTACTTCGGACTTCTCGGCCCACGAGCTAGACTAGCTAGGCCATAGCCTTGACCAATCATCGATATAGCCTTGACACGGTCTCAACACGTGGCGGCTCCGGGGACGGCCTGGTGACCCAGCTGTCGCGGCCCGCGACTAGGGTAGCCAAGGGCTTCGCGCCACGCTAGCGCCCCTTGAATTTCATTTTTTTTAAATTTTTGTTAAATAAAAGGTATTTAGGGCCATTTTAAGTATACATGGTGTATTTTAGGACGTATAGTGACGTTCTAAATATTTTAGGATATATTTAGAATATACTTAGGATATATTTAGGCGAGTTGTTATAATAGGACCCATTAACATTCTAATTGGTTATTATACCATTCATTCCAAACTAAGGCGTCCAGTAGATTGCAACCATGCTAAGTAAATTGTTATATCGGCTGTGCTTATTATTATATCTTGGATTGTAAGATATTTAAGCCATGTAGATACTATTAACCTATTTTCCCTATACGAGCTTGGGATACGGTAAATTATTACCGCTTGGTCGGGTATGGGATCATATATCGGATTATGACTAGAAAATCCGCATAACCCGTTTTAATCTGTTTTGATTGATAACTTAAACATTGGGGGTTAATGCGATCGTGTCTTGGATATCCTTGGCTCATTTAATTTCAAATTGCCACGACTTAAACACGGGGTGTAGGCATACACCTGACAGATGCTAATGCTATTATAAAATATTTTTCTACCCATATTGGGGATACCCTTGATGGGTTATAGTGGCGTGTCAGTTAATCATGTTATCGGTGTTTAGTAACGGGACCCATATGTATTGACAAGCATGTAAATCTGTATACAAGATATTTTATATATTTTCCCAAGTTATTTATGAAAATACATGTGCCTAGTGCACTTAAAATAATTTTGAAATATTTTCAAAATGTGTCAGTTATTTGTATTTACCAGTGAAAACTAACATATCTTCAAAAGACTAAGTGCAGGTTGCAAGGTTACGTAATAGGCTGGAAGTTGCCTGGTAAATGCTTAAAAGGAATTTGTAACTCCTTGCATTGAAGCCTAGTAGTCTGCTTATGTATTCATTTTGTTATTTTCGATTCGCTTGTGGATCTTTAGGACACTTCCATCTGTATAATTAATTTTGAACATTCGGACACCTTAATTTGTAATAATATTTTAATTTCCAAGACTTCCGCTGTGCTATTTGTGTATCTTGATATCAATCGTCACGTACCCTAAGTCTGGGCCCACCAGAAAATACAAGGTGTGACAGGTTGGTATCAGAGCCAACGTTTGAGTGAATTAAACACTAGCCTTTTGTGTTTAATCTCAAATGTCACGAATAACATAATCCTTAGACTTTCTGAGTCTAGGCATTGACCTAGGATTACTCATATCATATTAAGTTATATATATTGTTGTTTTTGATTTTGACAGGATATAAAATATGCCGCCAAGATTCAAAGGAATATGAAAAGGCCCAATACGAGGAGGTCCATCTGGACACATACGACCCGGTCTCACAGCTCGGATCATCAGTAGTATTCGAGTGACTCTAACTCATCCCATCCAGCGAGACACTCTGTCTCCCACAATTCATCACCTTCTAACCATTCTCACCATTCTTACCACTCTCACCACTCCCATTCCCATTCTTTTCATGGGTCATTCGACCCAACCAGTACATTAACACACCACCTGCTACTCAAAACCAACTGGACCAGCAGAACGGATCGGATGACGACTCTGATCCGAAGATGCCACCTTCTGGGTCTCATATGCACCCAATAGAACTCTCCAGTGATACTGCATCTTATGAAGGATCACCATACTAGGGTCCTGATGAATGGGACCAGTACTTCAACTAGTACACTTTTGTTAATACACCTCCGTATCAACCTCTGATGCTGCCAACGCCGCCTCCACTAGAGGAAGCGTGGTGCACGTACGTCTATACGTGCGGGCCAATGGTCGAGATCTCTTCCACCATTACCCCCAACTTATCCTACCATTCCTGAG
The DNA here is from genome assembly GCA_030545235.1 of Helianthus tuberosus. Lineage (NCBI taxonomy): Eukaryota > Viridiplantae > Streptophyta > Magnoliopsida > Asterales > Asteraceae > Helianthus > Helianthus tuberosus. The sequence goes on along the minus strand of CM060369.1, from coordinate 168,579,722 downwards.
GACCCACAAATGGGTGGGCCCTCCAACATCGAACCTGTTGTTGAGCCATTTCCACAGTCATCTGCTCAACAACCACCCTTGGGTTTTGATAACCCAATTCCCATGTATCCAGATGTGACTGGGTACGATCCTTTAAACCCTACTGCGCCAATGGATTATAGCTATCAGGTTCCAGCTTACGACCCATATATGCAGGCGGTCGTACACAATGTGCTTTACCCATCTCCTTTCCCTCCTGCCTATCTAAATGTTCGATATCCCAACTATGGGTACCAGTATCCTGTTATGCCTCAGCTACCACCACCTCCACCGCCACAAATAGAGGCTATTAATCAAGCCTTAGAGCGGGCAGAGAAACTTCAGTGTCAGGCTGAAAAGACCGAGAAGAGGACAAGCAAATTCTTCAAGAAGCTGTCCAAGTTAGTCAAAGGAAAGAAAGATGAGTAAATAATTGTTGTCTTTTATTTATTGTACTTTTAATTTCCAAAAGTCCCTTCATGGACATGTTATTTCTTTTTAAGTCCCTACGTGGACATGTTATTTCCTTTAAACTCCCTGCGTGGACAAGAATTTTTAATTTTTTTCAAAAGTTCCTTTTTGGGCAAGTATTGTAACTTTTCAATCTTTAAATGATAATTTCAAATTATCTATTATATGTATTCATTACATCCGTTTCAAAGCGGTCGTCTTGATTTTAATTCGAACTTTATCGACCTACTCAATATATCAACAAGATCTTCTTAATGGTTTTTGACCAGCCATATGGCAAAGCCTATATTATTGGCAATTATAAATGACAGTTGTGGCTGTATAGCTCCCTGTCCAAAGGTGGTGAACTATTTTTAAGTATCATAGCCTATATGGTCGAACGAGACCATGGCTACATATATATATATATATATTTATTGTCAAACCATTAAGACATACTTCTTTATTAACATTCAAGTAATGTTAATAAACCTGGTAGTGTGACGATGAGGAAGCACACTAGTCATCTAGGTGGTGGACTATGTCCAAGCCTCATAGCCTATATGATCAAATGAGATCATGGCTAATATCATCAGTGCGATGATTAATTATCTTTACATCTTATGTGATGTTAAATGTTTTGCCTACGAGCTATATTATAATGTCAATTAAGACAATGACAGTTGTGGTCATGTGACCCCCTGTCCAAAGGTGGTGAACTATGTTCAAGCCTTATAGCCACTTGATCAAATGAGATCACGGCTTATATATATATATATATATATTAAATTTTAAATTGTCAAATGAGACAATGACAGTTGTGACTTTATGATCCACTATCCAATAGGTGGTGGACTGTGTCCAAGCTCATTGGCCCTTGATGGTCCTATGAGAGCGTGGCTAAATATACTTGATATATTTCATTCGACATTCATTTAAAATGTAAAATCAATTTTTTGGCAGTTGTGACGTTGTGCATACTGGTCCAAAAGGTGAAGGATATATATATATATATATCCACACCTTATAGTCTATATGGTTTAATAATACCATGGCTAACAAAATTTTCAAGTCATCAGATTCGATGACCATTTATTATATATTGCAACTGAGCAATCATTTGTTTTTCGGTTTTAGACCAAGTTTATAGATATGGCAAATCCACATTCTGATGGTGCCAATGGCGGGCGCAATGATGATATAGATGAGAATATTACCTGTGAAGGCGAAGGAACTAACTTTCAGGCCTTGATAGCCACAGAGGTCATCAAAGCTATGGAGAATTTCATAGTGAATTATAAAGGATCGAGTTCGACTCATCCTAAGTCCCATTCTATCCCACATTCTTCCGCACACAAAAAGGAAAGCTCACACTATTCCTCAAATGAGAGGAGTGCACCAAGACAATTGGTCAAGGAAAAATCTTGTACTACTAAAGACGGGTGCATGTAAAGTACTTTGTGTCGTGCAATCCCAGAGATTTTAATGGGGGGAAATGGAGCTATAGATGCCATGAAATGTCTGGACGAAATGGAGACAGTGGTTGATATTAGCGGGTGTGCTGATAAGGACATCGTCAAATATGGGTCCTGTCGTTCAAGGGCGATGCCTTGACTTGGTGGAAAGCGATGATCCAATCTACAGGGAAGATGTCCCTGTACAACATGGAATGATCCAAATTTATGGGCCTAATAGAGGAAACATAATGTCCTCCGCATGAGGTGGAGAAGGTGGAGTCAGATTTCTTGACTCTCACGATGAAAAACTTAGATTGTCGGAAGTATGTTTCCGAATACACCTCACTGTCGAGACTAGTCCCATACTTGATTACCCCCGAATCTAAATGGATTGCGCGTTTCATTGGTGGGCTAGCACCTGAGATTAAAGGTATGATGAAAGCTTCAAAGCCTACTACCTTTAGGTCTGCTGTGGACCTATCCCTTTCCCTCACTCAGGATGAAGTGAGGTTAAAGTCAGTCAAAACTGAGACTGACGGGAAGAGGAAGGGGGAGGATTATCACTCCCAGAAGTCCAAGAAAGGAAAGTTTAGGTTTGGAAAGAACCAGCAAAGGTTGGATGGCAGACCTGTCTGCAAGACGTGTAACAAACGACATTGGGGACAATGTCGCTCAGACCAGCAGGCGAAGCCCTGTGGTATATGCAAGAGGTCTAGACATAAGTCCTTTGATTGTAAGGACTTGAAATATGCTGTTTGTTACGAGTGTGGCGATAAGGGCCACATAAAGACTAACTGCCCCAAACTTTCTAAAGAGGGCAACACAAAGCCTGGAGATGCAAAGAAATCAAATGCTCAAGCCTTTCAGCTAACTGCGAAGGAAGCAGTTAAGGACACAAATGTCATAACGGGTATGTTCCTCATTAATGATATATTCGCTAGAGTTCTATTTGATTTAGGAGCTGATAAGTCCTTTGTTGACCATCAGTTTAGTAAACTACTAAACCTACCTATAAGAAATCTAGATATAGCATATGAAGTAGAATTGGCTGACGGTACGTTAGAAACCGCTTCTTCTATTCTTGATGGATGCGTTATATCCATTAATAATCATTCTATTCCCATCTCTCTTTTTCCAATGAATTTGGCGGGGTTCAATATAGTTTTAGGCATGGATTGGTTAGCTCATAACCAAGCCCATATTGCCTGTGATAAAAAAAAACTATCGAGATTAAATCCCCATCTGGTGAAATGCTCACCATCCATGGAGACCTACACTATGGTTTGCCTGAGAAGGTGTCTCTACTCAAGGCATCCAAGTGTTTGAAGAGCGGATGTATCATTTACATGGCACAAGTGATGATAGACGAACTAAAGCCTAAGATTAAAGATATTCTAGTCATCTCTGAATATCCAGATGTATTCCCTGAAGATCTACCAGGTCTACCATCAGAGAGACAAGTTGAATTCAGGATTGACATCCTGGAGCTGCTCGTGTGGCAAGAGCTCCATATCGGTTAGCACCTACAGAGACGAAGGAGTTGAAGACTCAACGAGATGAGCTATTAGAGAAAGGCTTTATTCAGCCTAGTTCCTCACCTTGGGGAGCTCCTATCTTATTCGTCAAAAAGAAAGACGGTTCAATGCGAATGCGCATTGACTACCATGAGTTGAACAAGATAACGATTAAGAATCGTTATCTACTACCCAGGATGGACGATTTGTTCAACCAACTGCAAGGAGCTAGTTATTTCTCCAATATAGATTTAAGATCTGGATATCATCAACTGAAGGTTAGGAGCGAAGATGTTCCAAAGACTGCCTTCAGGATAAGATACGACAACTATGAATTTCTAGTGATGCCTTTTGGGCTCACTAATGCCAGTGATGCCTTTTGGGCTCATTAATGCACCTGCAGCATTCATTGATCTCATGAATAGAGTCTGCAAGCCGTATTTAGATAAGTTTGTCATTGTCTTTATAGACGAAATACTTATCTATTCTCGTAATTAGGTTGATCACGAGAAACATCTTTGGTGCATCCTAGAATTTCTAAAGCAAGAGAAGCTTTATGCTAAGTTCTCTGAATGGGAATTTTGGCTTAGAGAAGTCTAATTTCTTGGGCATATGATTAGTGAGTGTGGTATTCAAGTGGATCCTGCCAAGAATGAAGCCATTATGAATTGGGAAGCACCAAAGACTCCGTCTGAGATACGTAGTTTCTTAGGACTGGTTGGTTATTATAGAAGGTTCATTGAGAACTTCTCAAGAATAACCACTCCTTTGACTACCCCGACCCGTAAAAATGTCAAGTTTGACTAGGGTCCCAAGCAGAAATAATCTTTAGAGATTCTGAAGCATAAGTTGAGCAATGCTCCTGTTTTGACCTTACCTGAGGGTATTGAATACTTCATTGTATACGGTGATGCTTCGCACACAAGTATGGGTTGCGTACTCATGCAACGAGGTAAAGTGATTGCTTATGCATCACGACAACTTAAGGTGCATGAAAGGAATTACACCACCCATGATTTGGAATTGGGTGTCGTTGTATTTGCACTTAAGTTGTGGAGACACTATTTATATGGCACAAAGTGTATAATATACAATGATCATAAAAGTCTCCAGAATTTATTCAATCAAAAGGACTTGAATATGTGACAACGCCGATAGATGGAGACATTGAATGATTATGATTACGAGATTCACTACCATCCCGGCAAGGCAAATGTCATTGCTGACACCTTGAGTCACAAGGAAAGGGTTAAACCTATAAGGATTAACGCCAAGAATATTAAACTCAAGATTAGCTTGAATGAGAAGTTGTTAGATGCCCAAAAGCAAGCCTTATTAGAAGCTAATACTTCTAGTGAAGGATTAGGTGGAACTGTTGATAGTTAGCACCTAGAAAGATGGAATCCTGAGACTTAATGATCGTATTTGGGTTCCTATCTTGGAGGACTTAGAGATTTGATCCTCCAGGAAGCTCATAACTCTAGATATTATGTTGATCCTAGAGGTGATAAAATGTACCAGGATTTGAGGAAGAATTGTTGGTGGATGAGCATGAAGAAATCCATAGCCACCTATGTAGCTAAGTGTCTGACGTATTCCCAAGTTAAAGCTGAACACCAAAAACTTTCAGGACTTCTACAACAATTAGAAATTCCCACTTGGAAATGGGAAATGGTAACTATGGACTTGATTACCAAGTTACCAAAGGCTACTCGTGGTAATGACACTATTTGGGTCATTGTTGATAGACTGACTAAGTCAGCTCATTTCTTGCTAATTAAGGAGACTTATAGCTCTGATAAATTGGCCAAATTATATGCAGATGGGATTATGTCCCTGCATAGCATGCTAGTATGTATTGTGTCTGATAGAGATACTAGATACACATCTCACTTTTGGAAGAGTTTCCAACAATCATTAGGCACGAGATTGAATTTTAGTACGACTTACCATCCCCAGACTGATGGACAGAGTGAGCGTACTATCCAGAATTTGGAAGACATGCTTAGGGCATGCGTGATTGATTTGGGTGGTAGTTAGGATGACCACCTACCCTTAATTGACTTCTCATATAATAACAATTATCATACTAGCATAAAGGCCACTCCTTTTGAAGCCTTGTATGGGAGTAAATGTAGAACGCCCATTTGTTGGGCTGAAGTTGGGGAAGCCCAACTATATGGACCTAAGATTGTCCTAGTGACCACGAAAAAGATTGTTCAAATCCGTGATCGTCTCAAAGCTTCCCGTGATAGGCAGAAAAGCTACGCAGACAAGAGGCGGAAACCTCTTAAGTTCCAAATAGGGGACAGAGTCTTATTGAAAGTATCACCCTGGAAATGTGTGATGCGATTTGGAAAGAAGGGGAAGTTGAGCCTGATATATATTGGACCATTCGAGATAACTGAATGTGTCAGATCTGTAGCTTATAAGCTTAAGCTACCTGAGTAGCTAAGTGGAATTCATGACGTGTTCCACATTTGCAACTTAAAGAAATGTCTAGCCGATGAGTCACTAGCAATGTCACATCATGATGTGCAAATCGATGAAAACCTGAAGTTCATTGAGAAACCAATTTCGATCAAGGATCGACAGGTTAAAAAGCTCCGAAGGAAAATGATTCCTATTATGAAGGTTAAATAGGATGCCTATCGTGGCCCCGAATACACATGGGAGGTTGAGTCCACTATGCGATAAAAGTACCCCCATCTTTTTGAATAAAATCTCGAGGTCGAGATTTCTTTTAAGGGGGTGAGGATGTAACACCTCGGAAATTTCTGTCGAATGATATAATGACATGTGTCCGATAAACTCTCATTTTATGCCAATTTGTTTGGCGAGAGGGACTAAATATGTAAATTAGATGAAAGAATGTTGTGGAGGGACCATAAGTGTTAACATGCCAAACTTTTGGCCTCTGAGTAAAACATACGGACCGTAAGCTTTATGTGCTTACGGATCGTAGGAAATAAAATTTTTCATATTTGGGCAGCGGTTACGGACCGCAAGCCTATTGTCTTGATGGTCCGTATGGAATTTAAAAACCATGGGCACCTAAAGGGCTTACGGACTGTAAGCCCTGGACCCATATGGTCTGTAAGCTAGTGAACTGGCAGTTTTTGTTTGTGAGCCAAGGCACTCTGCCCTTGTGCCACCTATCTCATGAACTTGAGCTCCTTTGTAACTCTTGACACCTCAGGGGACACCTGGTAACATCCTGTAACAGCCCCTAACACATGTCTTGATCTTGTATCACCTCCTTTAGTATAAATAGCAAGCTTAATTGAACCTTACACTTGCTCATTTCTTTGATTTCTCCTCTATCACTCATAACTAGAGTTTGTCTCTTCCAAGAGGCCTCCCCTGAGTTCAACATTTCTCTAGGATCACATGTAAGTGTTCCTATTCTGCTCATTTCATTTTATAGGCTAGAATTTAGCCGAAAGTCAAGTATATTTACTTTTGCTTTGACTTTCTGTTTAGACCATTATGGTCCAGCCATTGTTCGAATCGAACATGGCTATGTGATCGTAATAAGGTAGGTGTTAATCCCTCAAAAGGGCACCTCTTGGAAATCACATTAAGTTGGTCAAATGATGGGTCAAAGTTATGTTTAATAAAAAGTCAAAACGCAGATTTTTGGAAAACTTATAAACTGAACTTGTAAAGGTTTAAACTCATGTTTTTGACTCTATATCAATTGGTAATTAATATTAGAACATGTCCAGACATATTCAGCCCGTCATTTCTAGTTTATATGTCGGTTCGTAACCGAAAGTCTAGCAGTTTGACTTCTGTTTTGACTTTCGATTCTGACCCGAATTAGCAACCTTAGCTACTAATTCTAAGTTGCATTATGATCATAATTATATGTAGGATAACCCTTTGTGGTTATAATACTTGATCATAATCATTTGTCGGGTTTTATGCAAGTTCTTGAATTATGCCATAAAAATACCAATTATGCCCTTTTGTGCATAAATGGGTTTTAAACCATAATGTGCATATAATATGGATAACCTACTGAATTGGTAACATAATAAGAATGTTTTGGCATAATTAAATTGTTCGTAACTCATCCGATCACCCGATACCGCCTATGCGCGTACGGATAGGTTATGTAACTAGTTTACATAACTTAACTGAATCGGGTCAATTCTTTTCATTTTTACTTCAATTCCAGAATGTAAATATGTTTACCCATATTATACAAGTCTTAGTATTTGTGAGGGTTTAAACTAATTTTTTTCTGGTCACCACTCAATCTAGCATACAGTACCGTTTTCATTATTTATAAGTTAACCGGTCCAAGTCTATGACTTGAATAGGACCTCTTAACATTCTAGTTGGTTATTATACCGTTCATTCCAGACTAGGGTGTCCAGTAGATTGCAACCGTGCTAAGTTAATTTTTATATCGGTTGTGCTTATTATTATATCTTGGATTGCAAAATATTTAAGCCATGTAAATACTCTTAACGTATTTCCCCTTTTCGGCCTTGGGATACGGTAAATCATTACCGCTTGGTCGGGTATGGGATCATATGTCGGATTGTGACTAGAAAATCCAGATAACCCGTTTTAATATGTTTTGCTTGATAACTTAAACATTGGTGGTTAATGCGATTGTGTCTTAGATATCCTCAGCTCAATTAACTGCAAATGGCCACGACTTAAGCACGGGGTGTAGGCTTACACCTGACAGATGTTAATGTTATTATAAAATATTTTTCTACCCATATTTGGGATACCCTTTATGGGTTAAAGTGGCGTATCAGTTAATCATGTTATCAGTGTTTAGTATTGGGCCCCATATGTATTGACAAGCATGTAAATCTGTATACAAGATATTTTATATATTTTCCCAAGTTATTTATGAAAATACATGTGCCTAGTGCACTTAAAACAATTTTGAAATATTTTCAAAATGTGTCGGTTATTTGTATTTACCAATGAAATCTGATGTATCTTCAAAAGACTAAGCGAAGGTTGCAAAGTTACGTAATAGGCTGGAAGTTGCCCAGTAGATGCTTAAAACAATTTTGAAATATTTTCGATCCGCCTATGGATCTTTAGAACACTTCCGTCTGTATAATTATTTTTGAACATTCAGACACTTTAATTTGTAATAGTGTTTTAATTCCCAAGACTTTTGCTGTACTATTTGTGTATCTTGATATCAATAGTCACGTACCCCAAGTCCGGGCCCACCGGGAAATACAGGTTGTGACACCAACGCACAATTCACACGTCTCTCGCAATAAAATACAATAATAGTTCTCATGAACAAACTAAATTATACTCCTTTACGCATTTATACGTGTTTATGCCTTGTGAAATACTTGTTATACTCATGCGAATTATGTAAATCAGACATGTTATGTGGTACTTAAATGCTCAAACATGCAAAACGTCATTTTTATATTATGATCAAGTCTCATCCTCTATTCCTCTTTCAATTCTTTAGATGTCTTCCAACAGTCTCTCTGACAATCTCAAGAAGTCGAAGTCCAAGTCTGGCTCCAAGAAGGGTTCCAACAGCAACGGTGACTCGATGTTAAAGAAAGACCTCATGAAGTTTATAGCGAAATAGATGGCTAAGGTAATCCTTGACATCGTCAGCAAAATCCAACCACCACCAAACACCGAATCACCCAATTACTCCATTGACTCTAAGGTGGAAACGCCTAAGTCGACGTTCACCTTTAAACGGTTTGTTTCTTGTAAGCCGTTACGCTTCTCAGGCAAAGAAGACCGTCTTACTTCAGTGGTTCGATGCCATCAAATTGTTGTTTCTTCAAAGTGGTTGCCCCGATAACCTTCAAACCCTCAAAGCAACATGAGTTTTTCGATCAAGAGCCCTTGATTGGTGGACCTCCGAGCGTAACGCTCGTGGGAACGAAGTCGCCCATGCACTACCCAGGTCTGATTTGAAGAAACTAATTAAGGACGAGTTTTGTCCATTGCACGGGCTTCAGAAACTCGAAAACGAGTTCTGGAATCTGAAGCAAGTAGGGAACGACAATGCTGGCCTCACAATCCGTTTCAAGCAGCTAAGTTCTTTGTGCCTAGGCCAAGTCGACACCATTTACAAGACTATCGTGAAGTACATTCGATGCCTTCCCCCTTCAGTCATGAACCTTGTTAAATCCGCCTCACCCAAAACCCTTGAAGATACCTACTGTTTAGCCGCCAAACTCAACAACAACTGCGTTCTTCATGGAACCTCCAATAACGGTTCATCCAAGAATGCTCATCAAGCCACCACCGACTCCACCACTGAACCATCCAAGCCACCCAAGAACAACAAAGGCAAGAAGCGAAAGGCTTCAATACAGAATTGTGCGGTAGTCAATCCGCCAAACCCTTGGCCAATCCAACAAGTCGCTCCTACTCACCCTGAACCAACCAAGAAGGCATACACTAGGGCATTTTGCTACCCAATGTCGCAGTGGCCCAAAGCCACTCGTTAATCAAAACCAAACAGTTGTTGTAGCCCAAAACCTACCGCACCTAACCAACCTCAACCTCAAGAAACCACTGTTCGAGCCTGCTTCAAGCGTGGTGACCTTAACCACCTTGCCAACGTCTGCCCGCAATGCAATAACAACAACAACCAGCAACAGCAGCCTCAGCAGGCACATGGCCGAGTTTTCATCATCTATCACAACCCCCGACCCATGCCCGGGAGGCGGGCGGCCGCGAGCACGCATAGCTGGTGGTATCGGTGTTTATTTAATTTGGCAGCGGAAATTTTCATCTGGACCGTAGTTAGGAAATATTTTATCAGAGTAAAACACCTCATTTTAAAAATAATAAACACATAGGTAAAACCCAAGTTTCCATTCATAATATGTTTATAGGGATAAACCCTATTTTATTCAAATAAAACGTCTTTCTTGTTTAGGTAACTTTTATAGCCACATTTCCAAGCCTTCAGTGCTCTCCAGCTTGCTTCTAATTGGCTTCCACATTTTGTTACCTGAAACGATGTTTAAAACATTTTGTCAATGGGAAATACTGGTGAGTGCATCCCAATTTAATAAAAACACTTTTATCACTTTACAGTATTGAGGGCATCCGCAATTACATTTGTTTACATCTACCAAATTACCACCCACGGTACTGTCAATCCTGACTTGTGGTCATGTTACTATTCTTAGTATTAGTAACAAGTAATGTATATAAAACCCCAACATGCCGACAGTAATTGTAGAATTATAAATACTCAATCACTGTTAGTTATACTTTAAAATAGTTGAGATTTGGTAAAAACAGTTTGCAAAAAGAGGAGTTACTCACATTGTTATTTTAGGTATTTCCTGGTGACTTCCTGGTTATAATCTATTAAATTTAAATGATGCACACATGTTAGTATAATAACCCAATTTACATTAGCTATACCCCCCACTCGAGACAGAACTCCAACGACTGAGTCAGGCCGAGCCTCGACATGCGTTACGGAGTACTAGATCAATCGAGCAGAGTAACTAATACGTTACCGGGGGTTATAATACTTACAACGAGGCAGAGCTTCGGTTTCCAGTGGGTATTATGCCTGGGTATTACTTCTACTATTAGAGAAATTTGAGAGGAAATCGAGAAATGAATGAGTGACAATTGAAGCCGAAGGCTTCTATTTATAGTGCTGATCAGGGGGGTTCTCGGGCCTCGCGAGAACAGAAGGCAGGACCTTCGCGGCCCGCGAGGAGGCTAGGGTAGGCCGTAGCTTTGCTGAGTCAGGGGTATAGCCATGCCGAGTCATCTGCCACGTGGCGAAACCGGGTTGAGCCTGGTGGCCACCTTGGCGCGCCCCGTGACAGACACACCTAAGTGTGTCGCGCCCCGCGAGCGGCCATAAAATTTTATTTTATTTGATGTTTAATAAAATAAAGGTATTTCGGGCTTGTTTCTCGCACACGGGATGTATTTTAGGACGTATAGGACATGTTTAAGGGTTTTGCAATATATTTAGGAGGGTTGTTATATCCTCCCCACCTTGTTTTAGAACTCGTCCTCGAGGTCTACTGGAACAGGTGTGGATATTTCCTCCGCATCTCTGATTCGAGCTCCCACATATATTCTGGTCCTATTTTGGAATCCCATTTCACTTTGACCAGAAACAATCTCTTGTGCTTGAGATTCTTGATCTTTCTGTCTTCAATCTGTAGCGGTCTCTCTACTAACTTAAGTTTCTCATTTACCTCTATGTCCTTAAGAGGTACTACTAATGATTCGTCTGCTAAGCATTTCTTGATATTACATACATGAAATACATCATGTATTCCTGCCATTTCCTCTGGCAGTTGTAGTTGGTAAGCTACTGGTCCTATTCTTTTAATAATCTCAAAAGGTCCAACATACTTGGGGCTTAGCTTTCCTCTCTTGATGAATCTAACCACTCCTTTCCAGGGAGAAACTTTTAACAATACCTTGTCTCTCACTTGAAATTCCAATGGTTTTCATCTATTATCAGCATAACTCTTTTGACGATCGCGTGCTATTTTCTATCTTTCCTTGACTTGAATAATCTTGTCCGTTGTTTCTTGTACTATCTCTGGTCCAGACAGTTGTTTCTCTCCAATTTTTGCCCAACAGACTGTAGATCGGCACTTTCATCCATAAAGTGCTTCAAACGGTGCAGCATTGATGCTGGTATGATAGTTGTTATTGTAGGAAAATTCTATTAATGGTAAATGGTCGTCCAAATTTCCTCTGAAATCAATTACACAAGCTCTAAGCATATCCTCCATTGTTTGTATTGTCCTTTCGCTTTGTCCATCCATTTGAGGATGATAAGTTGTGCTTAGTTTTAACTTGGTTCCCATTGCTTTTTGGAAACTAGTCCAAAAATGAGAAGTAAAACGACTATCTCTATCAGAAACAATAGATAAAAGGAATTCCATGTAATGAAACTATTTCATTTACATACAACTTAGCTAATTGTTCCATACTGAAAGTTTCCTTCATAGGTAAGAAATAAGCAGACTTGGTTAATCTGTCTACAATCACCCAGATTGCATCATTACCTTTTCTTGTCTTGGGTAATTTGGTAACAAAGTCCATTGTTATCAATTTCCATTTCCATACAGGCATTTCTAATTGCAGCAGTAAACCTGAGGGTTTCTGATGTTCAGCTTTAACCTGTGAACAGGTTAGACACTTAGCAACATAGGCTGTTATATCCTTTTTCATTCCTATCCATCATAAATTCTTTCTTAAGTCTTGATACATTTTATCACTACCAGGATGTTTCATATACTTAGACTTATGGGCTTCCTCTAAAATTCGGTGGCATAGGTTTCCTTGTTTGGGTATCCAGATTCTTTTCTTATGGAATCTCAAAATTCCATATGTTCCTTGTTCTAATTCCTTAATCATTCCTTTTAATTTTTTAGTATCATCCTTGATTACTGATTCCTGTACTTCTCTAATTTGCTCATTTAAATCTATATGCAGATTTAATTTAAGAGAACGTACTCATCTTGGCTTTTCATGATACTTTCGACTTAAAGCATCAGCTACGACATTAGCCTTTCCTGCATGATACTAGATAATACAATCATAATCACTAAGAATCTCCATCCAGCGTCTCTGTCATATATTTAACTCTTTTTGCCCAAAAATGTACCTTAAACTCTTATGATCTGTGAAGACTACAAATTTATTTCCATATAAATAGTGTCTCCAAATCTTAAGGGCAAAAATTATAGCTCCTAACTCTAGATCATGGGTCGTATAATTATCTTCATGATTCTTAAGTTGTCTAGAGGCATAGGTTATAACCTTTTGACGCTACATCAACACACATCCATAACCTAACTTAGAAGCATAACACAATAGACTACTAAGTCTTCGGTTCCTTTTGGTAATGCTAGTATGGGTGCGTTGGTTAACTTTTGCTTCAAAATTCTAAAAGCTTTCTCTTGTTTTGGTCCCCATTCAAACTTAATTGAGTTGCAGGTCAATTTCGTTAAGGGAATGGCTATTCCAGAAAAATCTTGAATAAAACGTATATAATATCCTGCTAGTCCAAGAAAACTTCTAACCTCCGTCGGTGATTCAGGGACTTTCCACTTAGTGATCGCCTAGATCTTTGTGGGATCCACATGAATTCCTTCATGATTAACTAGGTGTCCAAGGAATTGCACTTCTTGTAACCAAAATTCGCATTTCGAAAATTTAGCATAAAGCTTTTCTTTTCTCAGCAAATTTAAAAGCATATGCAGATGTTCTGCATGTTCCTCTATACTCTTAGAGTAAATAAGTATATCATCTATAAAGACAATTATGAATTTATCCAGATATGGTTTACATATTCTGTTCATCATGTCCATAAATGCGGCTGGGGCATTGGTTAGACCAAATGGCATGACTGTAAATTCATAATGACCATACCTTGTTCTGAAAGCAGTCTTAGGAATGTCCTCTTCTTGTACTTTCAGTTAATGATATCCTGAGCGTAAATCGATCTTAGAAAAGAATCGAGCTCCTTGCAATTGATCGAACAGATCATCGATTCTCGGTAATGGGTACCGATTTTTAATCGTAACCTTGTTCAATTTGCGGTAATTAATGCACATACGCATCGATCCGTCCTTTTTCTTGACAAACAAGATTGGTGCTCCCCATGGCGATGAACTAGGCTGTATAAATCCTTTCTCCAGAAGTTCGTCCAATTGGTTCTTCAGTTCCTGCATCTCTGTTGGTGCTAAACGATAAGGTGCTTTGGCAATCGGTGCTGTCCCTGGTATTAGGTGAATTCTAAATTCAACCTCTCTATCAGGCGGTAATCCAGGTAATTCTTCTAGAAAAAACATCTGAGAATTTAGATACTACTGGAATATCTTTTAATTCTTTTCCTTTAGTGTTAATGATTATTGAAATCATATACACTAGTGATCCTTTCCTTGCATAACCTGCTATTTTCATCACAGAGATGAATTTTGTAGACCTAGTTGGCTTATCTCCTTTAATCGTGATCTTTTCACCCTTTGGTGAACTTACTCGTATTAACTTTTGATCACATAGAATACTAGCATGATTGGCTACCAATCAATCCATTCCTAGTACTATATCAAATCCAGCCAGATTCATTGGATAAAGGTTAGCAATAAAATCATGATTTAAAATTTCTATTCTTGCTCCCTGCAAGATTTCAGAAATCTTAATGGATTCTCCATTTTCCGTTTCTACCACACATTCTTGTTGAAGTTTAGTTAATGGTTGATTGAGAATTTTGCAAAAACGAAGTATTAATAAAACTTTAGTTTGCACCAGAGTCAAATAATACTTTAGAAAAAATATCATTAACTAAAAACGTACCGGCGATCACATCCGGAATCATCTTGGCTTCTTCGGCTGTCAGAACGAATCCTTTAGCATTTTTGGTAGTCTTATTGTTCATGGCTGGAGCTAGTTTCGGACAATTCAGCTTGATATGCCCTTTTTCTCCACAATTGAAACATATCCCATTACTAGGTTTCTTTCTACAGTCTTCTTCCTTGTGTCCAGTCCTTTTGCAGAAGTTACAGTATATCGAGCATTTTCCTGAATGCTTCTTCTTGCAGGACTTACAGTAAGGTGCAGAGGTAGAACCTATACTTTTCTCACGATAGTTATTTCAATAACGAAATTCTTGGGTAAGTTTCTGGGCTAGGTTCTTTCTCTGATTCTCTTCTTGAGTGCGTACTAATTCATTAGTCAAGGTATTGGCTAATTCTACTGCTTCTTCTATGGTTTGTGGTCTAGTTGCCTTGACTACATGTCTGATCTCACTAATTAATCCCCAGAGGTAACGGGAAATTAATACAGGTTCTGGTGAAGCTTAGGTTGGCACTATTCTAGCATATTCGAAGAATATGGTAGTGTAACCTTTACAGTCTATTCCAGTCATTCTAAGGTTTAAGAACTTGTTAGCAATTTGTTCTTTTCCATTAGGAGGACAGAATTTCCTTTCAACCATTTCCTTAAAGTCAGTCCATTCCATATTATAAGCCCTGTCACTTCCTTTAGACTGGAGAATAGTATTCCACCATTCTAAGGCTGCATTCTTAAAAAGATTAGAAGCAAACATAATATTATCTTCATCTGCACATTTGCTTATTTTTAAGACTGCTTCTGTCTTTTCTATCCAACGTAGAGCTGCAATGGCTCCTTCATTGCATGATAATTATGTTGGTTTGCAAGTCCATAATTCTTTATAAGAACAACCATAAGACATGGTTCTTCTTCTTTTTGGAATTGGTAATTGGAATAGTGGTCCATTATTCACGCTGTGACTTGGTTCACTAGGTGTTCGTTTACTTCCACTTTTATAACAGTTTAATAATATATGGCATAGTATCTCTAATTTCTTGTGCTACTATGTGTTGGATGGCACTGTTATTTATTTCGTTATCATTATTCTGGTTTTCCTGATTTTCTTCGTTGTCCATCTGGATTACAAACAATTATCAGGTATTAATATCACAGAATAAGATTTAATGCAAACAACCAAACAAACAGATTGATCAAAATCGTAGAGCATTGCGACATTAACTCTTTTTCATATATATATATATATATATATATATATCTTACAATCTAAGACTGAAATGTAAACACACTATTAGTTATGCGTCAATATTAGGCTATCTATTTTAGTTGATTGATTTTTTTTTCAACTACACACATGTATATATATATATATATATTATTTCTATGGGTTGAACTACATTTCCCGCTCGTCGTATTTCCACACGAGCTTCTCTCCTATTTCTCTCATCCTCTCTCCTCCTTCTATCAATTCCACACCGTACATACGTAGTTCTTGAACGTTCTCATCACTCATGGGTGGTCGTGGTGCGGGTACTGGGTCAGGGTACATAGGTAACGGTTCTCCATACCGGTACGGATTATTTAGTATCTCCTGAACATACTGATCATTATCCTAGTATGGATCTAAAGGATTGAGGTTGGTGTATGGTGCTCTGGGGTTCTGAATTGGTTCCTCTTGTGGGTAGAGTTCCCTATAATCCCTATGCTTATCGTTCCACAGATCATATGCTAGAGGATTGGGTGTTGGGACTCTAGGTATCTCAACAGGGTTAAAGACTGGTATGGGAAATTCAGTTCATGGGTTCGGTTCTATCTCCATTGGTTGAGTTTGAAACAGAGGCAATGGTTGTGGTGCAATGATTTGTTCAAGGTTTGGATCAGCTGTAGTGGTAGCTAATATATGGAAGTTGGCCAAACGTATATTAACTAAGTCTTGTGTCTGGGCATTAACTTCTCTATTAGCTACTGCTAAAGCCCTCTGCTGGTGTAACTTTCTCATTCGCTTTCTCCTTTCGTGTGCTCCCCGACTAAACCATCCTCTCTTTTTCGTAGGGAATGGTTCCTCGGATTGCGCCTTAAATACGAAAATCCCCTCTTCTGTATCAGCAGAATACCCCGAAGGAGTAGGATGTGATGAGGTTCCTTCATTTTTGGGAGAACTGTCTAGATGACGGTAGGCGTCAGACGTACCTTTCTCACTCATACTGTAAACTAACAAATAGTCAAATAACACAAAACAAAAATGTACACGTATGCACATAGTCACATAGATTATTTCCTAACATAATTGACAAATTTTGATGTCAGCAGAACACTTATGTGGCTCAACGTAGTGGTTGTGGCTCTGATACCACCTTCTGTCACAACCCCCGACCCCTGCCCGGGAGGCGGGCGGCCGCGAGCACGCATAGCTGGTGGTATCGGTGTTTATTTAATTTGGCAGCGGAAATTTTTCATCAGGACCGTAGTTAGGAAATATTTTATCAGAGTAAAACACCTCATTTTATAAATAATAAACACATGGGTAAAACCCAAGTTTCCATTCATAATATGTTTATAGGGATAAACCCTATTTTATTCAAATAAAACGTCTTTCTTGGTTAGGTAACTTTTATAGCCACTTTTCCAAGCCTTCAGTGCTCTCCAGCTGGCTTTTAATTGGCTTTCACATTTTGTTACCTGAAACGCGTTTTAAAACATTTTGTCAGTGGGAAATACTGGTGAGTGCATCCCAATTTAATCAAAACACTTTTATCACTTTACAGTATTGAGGGCATCCGCAATTACATTTGTTTACATATACCAAATTACCACCCACGGTACTGTCAATCCTGACTTGTGGTCATGTTACTATTCTCAGTATTAGTAACAAGTAATGTATACAAAACCCCAACATACCGACAGTAATTGTAGAATTACAAATACTCAATCACTGTTATTATAGTTTAAAACAGTTGAGATTTGGTAAAAACAGTTTACAAAAAGAGGAATTACTCACATTGCTATTTTAGGTATGTTAGGATATGAGTTTCTTAGATTGTGTTTTGTTTAAATGAAATGGAAATGGAACAGAGATTAATTGCAGCGGAAATAATGGAACAGAGTTTGTTGGTGCATATGTCTGTTGACTTCGTCTTGTATCGAGTCTTGTAATAGTATAGATAGACCATGAAACAGTTTCATAGGGACTGGCCAGAAAGCATGAAACAGTTTCGTGAGGACTGGCCAGCAAGCATGAAACAGTTTCGTGAGGACTGGCCAGAAAGCATGAAAGTTCATGAGGACTGGCACTCCTATAAATAGGAGAGTGTAGGTTTCATTTGTAACTTTTGGATTCCAGCAGCGAAGCTCTGCCGAAGTGTCTCTAGCTCGTGTATCTCTGTCAAATCAATACATTAGACATTTAAAGTACTTCTTAATGCAAATCAAGCTGATCCAACATTAATACGTCTGATTCCGCCTCTCGTATTGATCAAAAACTCTTCTGAACGACTCGTTTAGGTCGAATCTCGATCCTACTAGTGGTATCAGAGCTTAGGAGGAAGAGTTCTTAACGATTCAGCTTGTTTTCATCCGAAAATCTCACTTCTACTCACTTTCTTAACATTTTTTCAAAATTAACCGAGATTTTACGGTTAAAATGGACTGATTTTCACATATAACATGTAAAACACTGTTTTAATCAATCTGTGAACGAATCAGACCATAATTCAACCTAGAACTTGATCAATTTGACAAAATTCTGTCCGATCGGTCGACAATATCATCACTTTGCACGAAGTGGACCTCCACTTCGCACGGTTTGAAATCAAATCGCAACAAGGATCTTCAATTCGCACCATATATCATCACTTCACGTGGGTTGAGTTTGTGTTACTTCATTTCGCATGAAATAGAGTCAGTTCGCACGAAGTCAACTTGATTGACTTCCACTTCGCACCAAATCCATCCATTTCGCACAAAGTCAGTTCCAGGTCGCGTGAAGTAATACCAGTTTGCATGTAATATTCACTTCACACGAAATCAAGACTTGCAGTTCGCAAGGTTTAACTTGGAAACACCAGTTCGCACGGATTGGTTCCACTTTGCACGGGTTTAGATTTTTGATCAGTTCGCACCAAGTTAACTTTCAGTTTGCATCAACTTCAGTCCGTTTGAAAACAGTCCAGCTCGTTTAAAAAATCTGATTTTGTGAATTTTCGTACCACAACATGGATAACGAATTTTACAATGCGTTTGCTACTGCTCCGGTCGCTCCAGTTACAGTTGCCGAAACTGTTAGAATTGAAAATGAAACGGGAACTTTCCAAAAGCCTCCAAAGCTTATGTACATTGAGGATTTTAAAGGATGGCAAAAGCGTTTTGAAAACTGGGTGCAAGCTAATAAGTTTGATGCATGGGTTTCGTTAGAGAAAGATTACACTAGACCTAAAGATGATCTTGAAAATGAAAAACCATTAAGTGAATTTACACCGAATGAAAAATTAAGATACACCAGTGAAAAGATGTTGATTAGCCTTCTCCAACAAGCGGTAAAAGAAGATATTTTCGTTTTGCTTCAACATGAGAGAACTGCTAGATCAATTTGGTTAGCGTTGATTAAAAAGTTTAAGGGAAGTGCTGATATGATAAAAAAACAAACGTGCATTACTAAAAAATCATTTGATATGTTTACAGCTTTTGAAGGTGAAACAACTAGGAAGATTATCGAGAGATATTGTCATCTTATCCAGGAAATGAAAAGATTGGACATCAAGAAAGAAGATGAAGAATGGGTTGATAAGCTAGCTGACGCGTTACCATAGAATGAATGGGGAACATATCTGTTGATTTTAAAGCATAACCGACAATTTGAAGATATGAATTTGTGTAAGTTCATTCAGAAGCTTGAAGAACATGAATTGGATGTTCAGAAAACTGCTATCATGAAGAATCTGGGTGCTCAACAAGATGTTAGTCTATACTATAGAGGAAGCAAAGTTGAGACTACTCCAAGTCCGAAGATTCAGACTGCTTTCAGTGCTGATGGTATTTTCGGAACAAACGCTAGCACTACAACTCAGAGTGGTGGATATTCTTCATCTTATTCAAGCTTTGAACCAAATTTCTCAACGCCAAGTTCTCAACCACAAAGTTCAACAAACTTTAATGGTCAAGTTTTGCAATGCAATGTTGTATTGAATATTCAAAATGGTCAAAATTTCTTTCCAGATATTGCAAAGCAACACATGGCATCAGTTGCTACCATGTTAGAGTCATATGAAAGCTTGGTTGCTGGACGAATTGGCAATCCAATGCTCACTAAAGAGGATTATGACCAGATTGATTCTGAGGAACTTGAGTTGATGCACATCAAGTGGTGTTTAGCTAGCGTTTTGAGAAGAGCAAAAAAGTTCAAACAAATCACCGGAAGAGATGATCTTCGGGAAGCTGCTACATCTCAGCTAGGGTTTGACAAATTGAAGGTTACTTGTTTTTGTTGCCGAGAAAAAGGACATTTTAAATGAGAGTGTACAAACAGAGAAGCAATCGGAAGACAAGATCCTTTTGGAAACAACGATTATCACAGAAAAGCAATTTATCATTAGGTTGCTCAACAACCATGTCAACAACATGATAAAATCAAGAAGGGTTGCTGAAGAAAAGGCAAAAGCTGAAGAAGAACCGACACAGAAAGTCAAGGATGAAGAGAAGATGGAAGTTAAGAAAGAATCGATTGTGATTGAGAAGGTGGTGGAGAAAATAGTTGAAAAATTTTTTGAAGTTGAAATGGAAAAGATTGTAGAGGTTGAAAAACCTTGTGCTAAGTGTTTAGTACCTTGCAAAGAGTGTGCTGAAAAAGACATGAAGTTGGCTGAATTGGAAAAGCTCAAAGAAAATTTGCTGCACAATGTGAGAAGCATAAAGGAGTCATATGATCTCCTAAGCAGCAAAGTGAACATTTACAAAGGAGCTTGTGATGAGGATGTTCAGATGAAAAATCTTCTAAAAGCAACAGTTCTTCAAAAGCAAAGAGCAATCAACGGATATATTGAGATGAATGCTGAGTTGAAACAAGAATTGGCAGCAATGAAGATTGAAACCGAAAGAGTGAACAATTTACTCCGAAGTTATCAAAGTTCAGAGTATGTTATTGATCACATCTATCCTGCCGTTGCAGCTCATAAGTTTGCAGATGATGAAGGAAATTCTGGTAAGAAAACTGGTTTGAGTTATAACATAGTACCAAATCCAATGTGGGATGGCTATACCCCCCGAGACTTTGAAAAGGTGGCTGAAGCAGTCAATTTGAATCTGAAATCCGATTCTATCAATGGATTACCAGATGATATTGATGTTACCTTCATAGCGTCTGACACTGATCATGAGTCCGAGTTGATTAAGAAAGTGGTCGATCAGGTGTTGGATAAAGATGAAGAGTCAAAGTCAGAGTCTAAATCTGAAAAGTCGAGTTCGTCAGACAAAAGCTCGAGTTCACCGGTCAAACGGGTTTATGATAAAGAATTTCTGATGTCACAAAATAATTTGAATGATGAAACATTCAAAGTAGCATATACTTTGAATGATTCCGATAAATTATTTTCTGATGAAGAATTTCCAATAAGAAGTGTTAAAACTGAAATGATTAACAAGGTTTTCAAATTAACAGAAATTAATATTTCTGAAATAAAAGATGTAAATCTTACTGAAAAACCTAAAAAATACACTTCAAGAGTTCAACAAAGATTGAACAAGAAAAAAGGTTACAGTTCTGGTTCGGGTTATCGAAAGAAACCAAACCATAACAGTAATTTCAAAAAGAAAGGATTAGGTTTTATTCCACCCGAAAATTATAAAAATGAGAAAATTTATAAAACAAAAACTACATTTGTTTCAGGAGCAAGTTCTGAAGAGGAGAAGGAGAAAGCGTTCTGGAAACAGTCAAACAAGGAGTTTCTCGCTGAAAAGCAAAAGAATGCGTTGAGGGAATCTGAACCGAGAGTTGAAAGAAGAACCTGTTTCAAATGCCAAGAGGATGGACATATTGCTTGGAATTGCCCAAAGCCACCAACACAAAACAGGGAGTTTCGTCTAACTCAAAATTGAAAGAAAAATGTGTGGATAAAACGGAACAACCTACAGAAAAACTTAAAGAGTTCAAAAATTCGACTTTCGAAGTTGGTGAAAGTTCGAAACATTTTTACAAAAGAAGAGCCAATTTGAACAAACAAAAATGGGTTGTTAAATCAAAGGTTAGTTCTGGTGATGAATCTGACTCGTCAAAGTCAGAGGAGCCACATGTTATAAAAAGTGATGAGAATTCCGTTCCAACAATGGATGATGAAAACTTTCCACCATTGTCAAACGGAAACTTGAAGTCAAAAGTTGGTAAAGTTGAGATTTCAGATCAATTCTTCTCTGGTAAGGAAGAATTTGATGCTGAAAAGGCATTCAATGGCAAAGTGTTACATATTTTTGGAAAGATGGCTGATGGGAAGGTAAAAGGAGTGAAGGAATTTTATGAATCGAAAATTGTTAAACCAAATGCTGATGGTTCACCCATGATTCCTCAAGCATGGGTGAGATTTTTTAATAAGTAAAATCCGAACTTGCCGGAGCTCCCAAGTTGGTAATCGTGGAGCATGAATCGGCATCATTCTTGAAAAATGTTTTTTGTGAAAAATCTACAAATTGTTAGTTTTTACAAGTGGTTGAAAGAACAATGTGATGAAACCCCATGTTTGGGACATGACAAACAAAGCTAATTTTCCGGAAAAACCATTTGATTAAAACAAACTTAAGTGTTTTGAAATCATAATGGGAAAATAGTTTGTTGTCATGGGGAGTTCTGATTGTTTAAGCCAGGTGGATGGCGAATTGAAGCAATTCACATCAGTTTGTCATTTTATTTGTACAGTTTATTGCGTTTACTTTCAAATTTTCCCGGAAAATCAAAAATTTAAACATATTTTTGATTTTAGGGGGAGTATAAAAATTTAGAAATTTTGAAAGTTTGAAAAATCCAAAAACATGATAAAATCTAAAAACCAAAAACATCGAAAAATCAAAAATGAGTTTTGTTGTGAAAAGGAGGAAATGATAGTACATCAGTAGACAATCACAGTACGCTATTGGAAAGTTAAAATGTGATAAACGGTCTCACTGATGATATGCCAGTAGGTTTTTACACGTTTAGTAGATTGTTTTCGAGATATAAACCTAAATATCAAATACTTACTTATCTCGTGGGGAACATCTCTCGGATATATGGGTAACCCCCGAAATCTTGTTTGAAAGGCTTTCTATTTCTGACATACTAGGTCTTTGTGCGTGATGATATCTGGGGTATTATACTAGAACTTCTGATTTTGCGGGAGCAATAGCCTAGTCCCCGTATAATACTCTGCACTGCTTTATTCATAAAGCCAACCCTCAGCATAAAAAATGATGAAACATTGAAAAATGCTAATCATGTGCTGTTGAAGAAAAGATCCCCAAGGGGGACACACCTAAAGTTGAGCCATCATCTCTCTGATTTTGCGGAAGCAATAGCCTGAGCTCTCATGGTTTCGCATTTACCCATTTACAGATATCATTAGTGTACATTCACCTGTAAGACTGAATATAGGAGTCTGGATACGGGAGTATATTCTGAGGTGGGACACGCGAATAAGTTAAGTCCATTAAACACTAATCTCGTATCTCGAAACAGTTGAACTTTGTGTGAAAATTTAAGTGGATCAGTATACTGACAATCTAAGTAAATCGTTTAGGACTTAAAGTGTTTAACGCTCAATGGTGCTAGTGATTTGTCATAAACTGATATGATCCTCTTACACAAACTCACAAAAATATGTCTGTAAATATTTCTTTACTGCTTTTCATTAAAGAAAAAATCCAAAAAGATTTTCAGTGTGTTTTAGCATAATATTTTGAAAATTCAAAAAGATTTTTGGCAAATGACGTTTGAAAAAGCTGATTTTCAAAATTTCAAGTGCTAAGCATGATGAACAACAGGGTTGGTGTTTGATATGAAAAATGTTTTTGAAATGATCAAATGGTTCATTAATTTGAAACCAAATTTGAGGGTTACTAATACAAGTGGTTAATAAAGGTCATTAGTTTGAACTTGATATAACTATTGTTGATTGAATGATATTTACCAGTGGTTTCTAAATTTGTTAAATCTTAACTATTGTGAAACTTATGTTTTGGGTAGAGATTTATGCAGATCCCCGTGTCTGATCCTGTGCTATGGAGAGCCAGGAATCGTTCTTGTACCTGTGAAAGCTATGTCAAGATTACAACCATGGAACAATTTAAGGGGGAGTCTGTCAGCAAAGGGAAGTCTGAAGAGTGAAAGATAAAGATTGAAGGATGCTTACAGAGAAAGACATTTTGAAAGGAGTGTGAAGACTGATCAAGGCTGAAGACTCGACACACTGAAGACTCGTCAACATCCAATGGGGAGTCTGTTGGTACATATGTTTGTCGACTTCATCTTGTATCGAGTCTTGTAATAAGTACAGTTAGACCATGAAACAGTTTCGTAGGGACTGGCCAGAAAGCATGAAACAGTTTCGTATGGACTGGCCAGAAAGCATGAAAGTTCATGAGGACTGGCATGTCTATAAATAGGAGAGTGTAGGTTTCATTTGTAACTTTTGGATTCCAGCAGCGAAGCTCTGCCGAAGTGTCTCTAGCTCGTGTATCTCTGTCAAATCAATACATTAGACATTTAAAGTACTTCTTAGTGCAAATCAAGCTGATTCAACATTAATACGTCTGATTCCGCCTCTCGTATTGATCAAAAACTCTTCTGAACTACTCGTTTAGGTCGAATCTCGATCCTACAATGGAAGAAAAGTTTAAGCACCCATGTTTCACATAGAATCAAATGATTGTATTTGATTACAATAAACAAAACTATTGTATGCATGCACAGATCTCCCCCTCAGCCTGAGCTCACTGATTGTTCGTACAGAAAGACTTAGAAGGAAAGAGCTAATAGAACAGTACAGGGTACTGTTCTATTTATAGTACAACACAACCACTGAGCATCTTTGGCTGACATCACTATGAAAGTGACATCTAACCGTCTAACAAACTACAGCCACTAACCTAGACAATCACTGATTACAAACTACTGATTACATAAACAAAGTATAAGTAAAACACTGATTCTTCATTCCACTGCTGTAGCTTGAGCAGTGCTTTTGGTCTTCAGCAGTACTTGAGTCACATCAGTAGATTGAGCTTCAGTACTTTAATCTTCATCAGTCTTTAGGTCAGCAGCAGTTGTAAAAGACAGTGCTTTGAGTCTATCAGTTGTTAGGGCCACTGTCAAGGGGAAAAATATGTAAAAACACTGCTTATGAAGGATCCACTGTTCTGAACCAGTTTTGGCTTTATCAACTGTTCCTTTGTAGGGTTTAATCCCAACAATCTCCCCCTGGAACAGATGATGCCAAAACACTTCATTATTGAAGATCTTTTATTGCCTCATCAATAATTCCCTGACTTGCCCTTTGAATTGTAATTCAAAGTTCATGGAATCTTCATCATCCTCATCCCTGCAAAGTGGAAGCTCTAGTAGATCTTGGAGGTCAGCTACACCCAGGCCTAGTGCATCCTCCCTTGAAATATGCTTCACTTCACCACTGGACTTGAGCAATGTCAATACGTGGGTCTTTTGATCAGACTTCCACTTTAGCATTTTTGAGTTCAGTGGGTTTCTTGGGAGAGTTTTTATTTTTGAAGAGTTTGGTGAAGGAGGCCTGCTCAGAATCTTTTGGCAATTTCCTTTAATTTTTCTAAGTTAGGATCCTCTTCTATCATTCTTTTTATGGCCTCTTTCATATACACAGCTTCACTTTCTGCATCTTCAGCATCAGTCTGTTTTTGCTTCTTCCTTTGATTCAAAACAATGGTGGAAGTGTCAGATGATGTGAATAATATTTTCAAAGAGAGGGCCTGCTGCTGAGACTCATCCATTTTCTTGGTTTTGTAAGCTTGTTTCTTTGGAAGATTAGGATATGTTTCTCTTCTCCTTTCCAACTTCTCATATGCCATATCTGTGTATTGCCTTGACCATTTTGCTATAGCTTTGGTTGTACCAACTTTTGCTGCAACCAACTCTTGCTTCTTTCTTTTGTATTTCAAGGTAAGATCAGCAACTGCCTTCTTGTATTTACTCCAGTTTAGTGCTGATCTTTTCATACCTGGATCATTCATAATTCTTTCAATTCTGTTTGCTTCATGTTTCAGAGCAATGAGTTGCCAGTCTTTGAACTGCTCAACCTTGGATGGGTAGAATTTTTCCCTCATGATCAATTCAAGGAGGTCTTTTCTTATCTCTATTTGCAGGTCAGCATCTGGTGGCAAGTTGGACATTTCTTTACTCAAATCTCTTGCATAATCTTCCAATTGTTTTACTTTGGTAAGCAAAAACTGCATTCGACTTGAGATGGCATTATCACCCTCCCCTATGCATTCATGTTTAGCTCTTAATTCAGCTTGTCTGGCTTTGAGTTTTAAATACTTATCCATGTTGTTTGGATCTCTAAAACCAACAAGAGAGGGGAATTTTCTTTTTGAAGGGTCATCCACTGTGTAGAATTATTTCATTTCATTTTTAACTGCATGCAATTCTAGTGGATAAGTGGCTGCTACAGGTACAACACTTGCAGGATCATGTCCTTCAAGTATTTTTGGATCTTTGATTGGGTTAGCCAATGTTGGAGGAATGAATGGTTGAGGTTTGGTTTCATTGTGAGGTGCAGATGATATTGGAACAGGTGCTGGTATGTCATCATCATGCACCTGAAACTTTCTTTTTCTTGTATACACCTTTTTGGGTGAAGGTGTTTTTGTTTGATGTTTTGGAAGAGAAGGAATTATGGTTTGGGTAGGAATGTTTGAAGTGATAGGTGACTGACTCACAGTTGTTGAAACAACTGGTATCTCAACCACTGTTGTCACTACAACTGTTGAAGTGTCAACTGTTGTCTTCTGCTTTTTGGCAGGTGGTGTTTGTAATGGAGATGTAGTTTGTGGTGTAGCAGTGGGTTGAGTGGTGGATGGTAAAGTTACAAGGGCAGTTGTTGAAACAACATTTGTTGAAACCACCGAAGTATCAACAGCTGTTGATACAACAGGTGTCTCAACATCTGTTGGCTTGGAGGTTTGAGGTGAGGAACTTTTGGGGATTTCAGAGGTTTGTTTAATGGTTTTGGAAGGTATGGTTTTGGGTTGGCTAACCTTTCTGGTAGTCTTTCTTCTGTTTGAAGTACCCTGCACTTCCTTTGCCATAAAAACTTTCTTTTCCTCTGCAAATCTTTTATCACCCTTTGTTTCCATTTTCTCTTTTCTCTTTGCTTTTTCTTCAGCAAAGGCATTAAGAGTCACATCAACCTTTTTTGAACCATCTGGCTTAGGAATCTCCACAACTGGTTTAGCCATTGGATCTGGTGGAAGATACAAACCTTCTTTTACTTTCTTTCCTTTCTCCCCCTTTTTGGCATCATCAAGGTTTTCTACATAAACAACTGTAGGAGGAGAAGTGCCAGTGGTTTGGATTAGATGAGCCTTGATGGCCTTTATATCAGCTTGAGTATCTTTATACCTAGCTTCCATCATATTTCTGAACATCTGAAGCTGAATTTCATGATGTTAATCAGCATATTGCCTTTGTTGATGAAGCATAGGTTGAAACAAGTGCAATAGCTCAGTGGGGGATGGAGCAGATGTTGAAGCAGTGGATGGAGCTTTTTGAGATTGTAACAACTGTTGCAGCATATTTTTGATATCTGCAGACAGCAACAGATGTTTCAATTTTGTCAACTCTCTCCGTCAATTCTTGATATTTTGAACCATCACCCAACTTAATGGGATCATCTGATTTCCCACCAGCGGTGGTTGTATCAGCAGTTGGTCCAGGAGAAGTTTCCCATGAATCATCCACTGATGCCCCTTTGTCTTGGTACTGGGGACTTCTTTCCCCAGCAGTGGTTACCAGAGTAAACACACCAGTGGGTATTGGATACACACTAGTGGTCACCTTGGTTCCCAATGAGGAAATTGCCTTCAAGGGAGTCTGACTGATGAAACTTCTGTCCAAGTGTAAATCAGTGGAGCAGCAGTGGATTCAACACCTGTAGTAGCTGCTCCACTTGAACTACCACCAAGAGTTACCTGTAACTCATGGGGTGTAACCTCCTCAACTGTTGATGGGTTAACAAAGATAGAGGAATCAGACTCAGTCACTTGTTGGAGTATATTCTCAGTGATAGGTTGTTGAGAAGAACTGATTTGTGTCTGATCCATATCTAATGCATTCAACAGAGGTATAATGGATGGTGGAATTTGTGCAGTGAGGTTTGGGGTTGAAAGAGAATTTGCCCCAGGAGCAGGGCTGTGGAAGATGGATTCAAGTGGATCCAGAGCTTCATAATGTGGTGTCCCTGTGTATACAACCTGATCCTTTTGTGAGGATGCAGGAGGAGTTTCAGGCTCAGGTTGAGATCTTTCTTCCATCTTCTATGAGAAAGTAGCAGCAGTGGTTGTTGGTGACTTTTGTGTGGTCACAGGAGTTACTTCTGGGATCTCATCTTCCAGAAGGTCCTTTTTGGAAGGTTTGGGGGGATTTTTAGATTTTTCTTGATTGGCTTTTTGGTGATTTTTGGTGGGGGTTGCACAACAGAGGTTGTGCTGCTGTGTTCACCAAGAGCAGTGGGCTCAACAGTAGTAACCTGAGGAGCAGATGTGGACTCGTCCAAAGTTTGCTCAGGTTCCTCTGTTTGTGTTTTAAATCCTTTGACTCTAACATCCTTGTAAAGGTTTCAGAAGACAGACTGTTTATTTGACATGGAGTACCTTGGATGAGCACTTGTGCACTATCCTCAGGTATCTTCTTTTGTAAATAATAACTCAAAAATATAGGAAACAACAAAAATGGTTTCTTTTTGTCTTTTAAATTATTAACATTTTTAACCATGTCATTGAAAATTTGTTGAGAATATTTAAAATTAACTTCTGCCATGATAGCATATCCCAAGTATTGGATATTTAATGGGATTTCGTTGAAAGCTGAAGTTTTATTTGAAACACACATGAGTAGGGTATGAAATAAAAATTTCATAGGAGGTGGGAAGTTCCCTTTTTTAAAAGTTGCTTTATTCATTTGTCCATCATACCCCCTTTCGGCCAGATCTATCTGGTACTCATGTTTAGGAAAAGAATTACTACCTGTGTGGTCGTTCATCTCAAAAACCTTAGAGATGGTTTGTGGTGTGATGGAAACAAGAATTTTACCTACTTCAGATGTAATAGCCCAGGGCTTGTTATCCTGAACTTGAACGTTTGCATTTTTCCAGAATTCGCGTAGGGTTTCTTGATAAATTGGTGCATTGCAAGTCAACAAAGTTTTGTACTTTGAAGAAGAAAGGGCATCAATCATGGAGTGAAAATCTGTGTTTTGACTTGTTTTCTCAAGAGTACACAGATAGTTATAAGGATTTTTGAGATTGAGAGTCATGGTGATTCGAAGGTAGTTGTGAGAGAAGGAAGAAGATGAAGGATTCGAAGGATTTTGATGGAAACTGCTTTTGAAAAGAATTTTGAATTCGATTCGACAGTGAAAACCCTGTTTGGTGTTTTGATCAGGGTTTTATAAAGGTAAGTACTGTCCACGTGACAACCTCTGATGAATAATGGATGACAGTTGTTTAGGAAACCACTGATGGACAATATCAGTGGTTTGCAGTGGTGAAAATGAAAACAGTGGCTTATTTTTAACTATTAGTGGATAGTCATCAGTGATTGAAAACACTAATGTTTGATCAACAGTGATTATTAATGAAAATGAGAAACAGAGGTTATCTTTTAGCAGTGGATAGTTTTCAACAATCAGATGTTTGAAACAAACAGTGGTTATGACAGACTTTTAAGGATTAATGAAAAAAATTCATTTTTAACTATTTTTAAGGATGGATTTTTTATGTTCTGAAAACATTTTAATGCTTTATTCATAGAAAAACAAGATTTTGCCTGTTATTCCATGTTAAGCATGCCAATTCTAGAGATCAAGCTTTCAAAGGTGGATGTGTCTAAAGCTTTGGTTCCTGCCAGCTGATCTTTAGTTGGAACATGGTGCAGAGAAATCAAACCTTTTTTCATAACAATCCCTCACAAAATGATGTCTGATATCAATGTGCTTGGTGGTTGAATGTGAAACTGGATTTTTGATGATATTTTCTGCTGCTTGAGTGTCCAACATGAGTGGTGTTTTCAAAGCAGTGATACCAAAATCCAGAAGTTGATTTTGAAGCCATAACAGTTGGGTTGTGCAGCTTGCAGCAGCAATATACTCTGCCTCAGCAGTGGATGTTGAAACAACTGTTTGCTCTTTGCTTTGCCAAGACACTAAGCAACTGCCTAGGAATTGACACCCTCCTAAAGTGGACTTCCTTGTTGTGTTGCATCCAGCAAAGTCACTATCTGAGAAACCTGAAAGCTTGATATTTCCATCAGCTGGATACCAGATACCAAGTGTGGGAGCACCTTTTAAGTATCTGAATATCCTTTTTACAGCAATAAGATTTGACTTTCTAGGGGATGATTGTGATCTTGCACAAACACATGTTGCAACCATGATGTCTGGCCTAGATGCAGTTAGGTACAATAAAGACCCAATCATGCTTCTATAAAGAGTTTGATCAACCAAATCATCCTTCTCATCAGACATGACTATCTTGGTGGTTGCTATGGGTGTACTACATGGTTTGGAATCATTCATCTCAAATTTGTTTAAAAGTTCTTTGGCATATTTTCCTTGATGAATGAAGGTACCATTTTGTAGTTGCTTTAGTTGGAGACCAAGAAAGCACTGTAGTTCACCTATTGCACTCATCTCAAACTCAGCTGTCATGAGTTGTCTGAACTCTTCACACATTTTAGGACATGTGCTTCCAAAAATGATGTCATCCACATAAATTTGGACAATCATCAAATCTTTCCCTCTCCATTTTAAAAACAATATTTTGTCAATTTTACCTCTTGTGAAACCAATAGAGAGTAGAAAGGTGGATAAAGTTTCATACCAGGCTCTAGGTGCTTGTTTCAAGCCATACAAAGCTTTATTTAGCTTGTAGACATGATTTGGATAAAATGGATCCTCAAAACCAGGAGGTTGACAAACATATACCTCTTCTTGAATCTTACCATAGAGGAATGCACATTTGATATCCATTTGAAACACCTTTATGTTGTGGTTGCTAGCAAAGGCCAGGAACAGTCTGGTAGCTTCCAATCTTGCTACAAGGGCAAAAGTTTCATCATAGTCAATACCCTTTTCCTGTCTGAAATCTTGAACCACAAGCCTGACTTTATTCTTGACAACAATGCCCCTTTCATCAGTTTTATTTTTAAAGACCCACTTTATGCCAATAGGACTCACATTCTCTGGCAGTGGTACAAGTTCCCATACTTGTTGTATTTTGAATTGTTGGAGCTCTTCCTGCATGGCTTCTACCCAACTGTTGTCTTTTAGTGCCTTTTGGTACTTGACAGGTTGATGGAGTGATAGAAAGCCAGCAAAAAGACAGATGTTTTGGGATTGACTTCTGGTGAGCACCCCTTCACTGATGTTGCCAATGATTTGGTCTGGTGGATGAGACTTCAAGAAGATTAAATCTCCTTTGTATGGAACAATGGCATTTAAGGGTGAGGGCTGCAGATGTGAATCATCTGAGCTAACCATTGTTGGTGACTTTGATGATCCAACAGTGGCTTGAAATGGAGGTGGAGGAATTGGTGTGAAAACATGTTGGTTTTTATCCACTGCTTGAGGATATTTATCAACAGTGTTTGATGATGTGGAAGCAGGGGTTAGAGGGCTACTTTGGTCAACAACTATTGAGGTAGCAGTGGTTGAGCTTTGACAGCTGTTTTGAACATCTGCTGCTCTGGCAATGGATGTAAACTTCTGTTGTGGAATGATGACTTCATATCCATTGTCTGATGGAGGAGGTTGAGGTGAATTTATCAAGATCAAATAACTCAGCAGGGTTTGCAGGGATTTTCATTGAAGAAAGTTCATTGAACTTTACATTCAAAGTCTCCTCCACACACTTAGTCCTAGTGTTAAACACTTTGTAGGCCTTAGCAGTGGTTGAGTATCCCAAATGATAACCACAGTCTACTTTGGCTGCAAATTTTGAAATTGAGTCTTTTAAGTTCAAAATGAAGCATGGGCTGCCAAATACTTTAAAGTATGAGATCAGTGGTTTCATTTTATACAGAATTTCATAGGCAGTCTTTTGATGCCTGGGGTTTATCAAAACTCTGTTCTGGACATAGCAGGCGGTGTTTACAGCCTCTGCCCAGAAAGTCAATGGCAAACTTGAATCAGCAAGCATGGTTCTGGCAGCTTCAATCAGTGTTCTGTTCTTTCTTTCAACAACCCCATTTTGTTCAGGTGTCCTTGGAATGCTGTACTGCCTTACAATTCCTTTTGACACACAAAACTCATCCAACTCCCTATTTCTGAATTCTGTGCCATTGTCACTCCTAAAGACTTTTACTGGCAAGTCAAACTGCTTTTCAACCTGTTTGACAAAGTTTTGCAATATGCCTGCAGTCTCATCTTTCGAATGTAAGAAATAAGTCCATGTAAACCTAGAAAAGTCATCTACAATTACCAAACAATATCTTTTCTTTGTAAGACTGATGACTTTTACTGGGCCAAACAGATCCATGTGCAGTATTCGCAAGCACTTGGTTGTTTTGGACTCTTCAATGGACTTAAAAGAACTTTTATGTTGTTTTTCTTTTAAACAGGAAACACAATGCTAAGGACAGGTGAACAATTTTTGTGGAAGATCTCTTACAAGGCCCTGTTTTGTTAAAGCAGTGATTGTCTTGAGATTTGTGTGCCCCAATCTTCCGTGCCATAGTTCTGTCTCTTTGTTAGAGGCAGCTGAGAACAGACATGCATCAGTCATGGGGCTCTCTTTTGACAAATCAACTACATAAACATTGCCACTCCTTTGAGCAACAAGTTGAGTTTTTCTAGTTTTTATTATTACATCAATCTTTTTGACCATTTCTGGCCCAACAATCCTACAACACTCCTTAGTAAAGAATGACCCATAACCTTTGTCACTCATTGTGAAACACTAAGGAGGTTGAATTTTAGATTTTTCAATCAGATTGACATTTTCAAACTTAACTTTACCAGACTGAACTGTACCAGAACCCATCACCTTTCCTTTACTATTATTACCAAAGGATATATCACCCCCTCCATGAGTTTTGAATTCTTTGAGTAGGGCTCTACATCCAGTCATGTGCCTGGAGCCTCCACTATCTACATACCAAAGACTATCTAAGCATGCAGTAGCTCCCTACACATCAAGTAAATAATTAGTTCAGGAGGGTCTCCAAAGCCAATAAGGCTTTGGATGGGGTCTCAACAGTGTCTGGGTTAAGTTCAGGAACATGGACAATGGTTAGATCAGGGGTTTGAGCAACTTTTGACACATTCTTTTCTAACCACTGTTGGGGGCCATTTCCAATCAACTGTTGATACCCAAAGGGATGTCTGTTCACTTTTGGTTTAGAAGGCCTTTTATAGGCCTCATAAACATGTGGGACCCTTTGGTATGGGGGTTGACCTTTTCCACTTTGGAATTGGTTAGCAGGGGGTGTATCTGTCACTTGAACCTCTCTTTTAACAGAGTTTTGGTTCAGCTGTTTTGTAACAGCTGTTTGGACATGCACAAAAGATGGTTGTTTCTTGACTTGTGAACTTGATGAACTCGTGAATGTTTTTGAAGTGTACTCTTCCTTTTTGACATCAAAGGTTTTAAAAAACACACACTCCTGAGTGAGATGGTTTGTTTTACCACAGATGGTGCAGCTTTTTGAAGGCACAATGGTACTTTTTTGTTAATGTCATATGCTTTTAAATGAAAACAGTCTTTTGTCACATGATTTTTCTTTTCACAAAAATCACAAAACAAGTTTTTAACATTTTCTCTCTTTTTCTTCTTTTCAGACTCCTTTGCAACAGAGTTTTGAACCACTGTTGGGATGTCCTTAAGAGGAATTACCTTGGCCTTTGGTGCTTTTACACCATCCACTATGGTGAAGTCTATGGGTTTAAAACTTTCAAGGAGGTCACACTCATCAGACCATGTGAGTTTGAATTGGTATTTCTCAATCTCCTCAAAAGTTGAGGAATCCACTGATCTTTCAAGAGTGATTTTGTTGCCATTTTTATCAGTTATTTTGATTTCTTGACCATCCTTGTTAGTCGGTATGATTTCAACAGAACATTGTTCATTTACAGCAGTGTTTTCAATTTGGGCATGTTTCCTGAAACCTACACCAAATTTTACATTACTTTTGATTTGTTTCTCAAGCATAACTTCATAACCTTTGCAGGATTCCACCCATTTCTCACATGTGATTTGGGTGGATTCCAACTCCTTTTTACATGCATGGTATTTTTCTATCATGTCCTGAAGTTGGTCCTTGGTTATGCTATGCTCATGTTTGAGGCTGCAAATCTCATTTTCTTTTTCAGACAATTTGATTTTCAATTCTTTTAAAGATTTTTCAAATTGTATCTCATCATTAAACATTTTATCTCTAAGGTTTTCATTCACCTCCTTGACATTTGCAAATGCTATGATGCATTTATCTGTACATAGTTTTTCAAGGACCTGGGGTGATACCTTGGTTGTAGCCATCATGGCACAATCACAGACATGTTCATTTTCTTCTGGCTTTTTCTCCTCACTTTTTTTCTTGCTTCTTCTCTTCTTCTTCAACAGACCAGGGGTCAGACAGTGGTTCTATCCGAGGTTCTGAATTTTCTCCCAACAGTTGTTCACCAACAACAACAGTAACCACTGCTTTAGCAATTGTATCCACTGTTTCTTCATTTAACTATCCTTCTTCAGTTTCCATCCCTTCTAGTATAGACTCTAATGCTACAAAACAGAAATCATCACTAGAAGCATCATTTTTAGCATATAGAGCAAAATTTTCATCACCTAATTCATCAGGCAAGCTACTCTAATAAATAAAGCCTTGGGTAAAGAAGATTTGCTGATCTGTTTGAGCAGATGTTTGGGCAGCTTGTTGAGGTGCAACTTGTTGCACCTGAACCTGAGGAGCTGGGGCCTGGACATACTGTATCTGAGGAATAGTGGTTTGGACATAGTGTACTGGAACAGGGGTTGCAGGGTGTGCATAATGAGCAGTGTTTACATGAGTAGCAGGGGCATATTGGGAATACTGCACAGTGGTTTGGCTATTTTGTGGTCTAGGGCTAGGATGTGTGATGATTGGTCCATTTGTTTGACTCCTACACTCTCTAGCAAAATGACCTAACCTATTACACTTGTAGCATTTTATCTTTGATTTATCCATCCCTACTTTCAAGTTCCCATGTAACCCTGGAAATTTTCTCCCTGTTTTTTTGTAAAACTTGCTGGTTCTAACACTCAGCAGTGCAAGTTGGTGCAGTATGTCCATTTCCTCTAAATCAGTTGGATCAAAATGCTGAAGGTCATTGAGTTCAAAAGAGAGATTGTCAGAAATTTGATTTTCACTACTAGTTGAGAAAGCATAGTTAGTTGAGTAAGAATCAGAGTTATTAAAGGCTCCACCAGCAGTTATGTCAATGTAATGATCATAACTCTGATCCTTACTACTACCAGATTCCTCTTGACCAAGAAGTGTTGTGCTACCAAATGTGTTGTCATCATCAACCTTCCCTGACTCTTGTAACTTCTTTTTCAGGTTCAACTCCCTCTCATAGGTGAGGAGTCTACCATGAAGTTGAGTCAGTGTCAAGTCTTTGAACCCAACTGAATTTATGGTTACAAAAGCAATTGTGTCCCATTTTTCAGGAAGTAACCTTAGAAACCTGCTATTGAAAGTTGATTTAGCAAATTCAGTATAAACAAGTTTCAGTTCACTTATGAGATAGCTAAAACGTTCAAACTGTTGTGTTAATGATTCACC
Organism: Helianthus tuberosus; assembly: GCA_030545235.1. Classification (NCBI taxonomy): domain Eukaryota; kingdom Viridiplantae; phylum Streptophyta; class Magnoliopsida; order Asterales; family Asteraceae; genus Helianthus; species Helianthus tuberosus. The sequence goes on along the minus strand of CM060369.1, from coordinate 168,543,949 downwards.
CTTGATGTGACAAAAGGTTTCATACTGTTGATTCAAAACCTCTCTATTGTTTTCAATTACTTCTTCAGTACCACCAAATTGTTCCTTAAGTGCATCCCACAATTCCTTGGCACTGTTACAGTGTAACAACCCAACATAAATTTCATTGAGGAGTGCTGATGCAACTATGCTAAAAGCCTTTTCATCCAGTTCAAATTTTGAAAATCATGTTCAGAATAGTTTTCAACTTTCTTAGGTACAGAGGTTTTTGGATCTTCAGCACTCGGCACCATTGGAACGTGTGGTCCAAAGACAACCAACTTCCAACATCCTGTATTGTGTTGAGCTAAGATGTGACCCATCATATGCTGCCAGATGTTGTATTCAGATCTAACCAACATAGGTGGTTTCAAGAGTGAGGCAGTGTTATGAATGTCCTATGGTTGTGACGTCATTCTGGTTGTTTTATAGGCACTGAATAATCAACTTTTATATGTGAGTATACCTTACTCTGTTTTTCAACTAAAAACAAACAATCGAAAGTATCAGCGAAATTGAGCTGAACTTTTACGTCAAAATGATTGTTAGATCAAATTTGAGTGTCCTTGCTCTGATACCAATTGTTAGGATCTGAGTTTCTTAGATTGTGTTTTGTTTAAATGAAATGGAAATGAAACAGAGATTAATTGCAGTGGAAATAATGAAATAAACTTTGATAACACAATCAATGGAAGAAAAGTTTAAGCACCCATGTTTCACATAGAATCGAATGATTGTATTTGATTACAATAAACAAAACTATTGCATGCATGCACAGATCTCCCCCTCAGCCTGAGTTCACTGATTGTTCGTACAGAAAGACTTAGAAGGAAAGAGCTAATAGAACAGTACAGGGTACTGTTCTATTTTTAGTACAACACAACCACTGAGCATCTTTGGCTGACATCAACATGAAAGTGACATCTAACCGCCTAACAAACTACAACCACTGACCTAGACAACCACTGATTACAAACTACTGATTACATAAACAAAGTATAAGTAAAACACTGATTCTTCATTCCACTATTGTAGCTTAAGCAGTGCTTTTGGTCTTCAGCAGTACTTGAGTCACATCAGTAGATTGAGCTTCAGTACTTTAATCTTCATCAGTCTTTAGGTCAGCAGCAGTTGTAAAGGACAGTGCTTTGAGTCTATCAGTTGTTAGGGCCACTGTCAAGGGGAAAGATATGTACAAACACTGCTTATGAAGGATCCACTGTTCTGAACCATTTTTGGCTTTATCAACTGTTCCTTTGTAGGGTTCAATCCCAACAAGGTATTTCCTGGTAACTTCCTGGTTATAATCTATTAAATTTAAACAATGCACACGTGTTAGTATAATAACCCAATTTACATTAGCTATACCCCCTCCCGAGACAGAGCTCCTATGACTGAGTCAGGCAGAGCCTCGACATGCGTTACGGAGCACTAGATCAATCGGGCAGAGTAACTAATACGTAACCGGGGGTTATAATACTTACAACGAGGCAGAGCTTCACTTTTTAGTGGGTATTATGCCCGGGTATTACTTCTACTGTTAGAGAAATTTGAGAGGAAATCGAGAAATGAATGAGTAACAACTGAAGCCGAAGGCTTCTATTTATAGTGCTGATCAGGGGGGTTCTCGCGTCCCACGAGAACAGAAGGCAGGGCCTTCACGGCCCGCGAGGAGGCTAGGGTAGGCCCTAGCTTTGCTGAGTTAGGGGTATAGCCATGCCGAGTCATCTGCCACGTGGCGGAACCGGGTTGAGCCTGGTGGCCACCTTGTCGCGCCCCGTGACAGACACACCTAAGTGTGTCGCGCCCCGCGAGCGGCCATAGAATTTTGTTTTATTTGATTTTTAATAAAATAAAGGTATTGCGGGCCCGTTTCTCGCATACGGGATGTATTTTAGTACGTATAGGACATGTTTAAGGGTTCTAGAATATATTTAGGAGGGTTGTTATATCATCACTGCAGCTCAAGCCCAGAATGCCAACGACATCATCAACGGTACGTTTCTTGTTAACAATGTCTATGCTTCATGTTTATTTGATTCTGGCACGGTAAAATTTTTGTATCCGTTGAATTCGAATCTTTTCTTAAGTGTAGATGTTCTAAGTTACCTAAACCATTCGCTGTCGAAGTCGCTAACGGTAAGTCCGTCTTTGTTGATTCTATTCTTCTTAAGTGTTCTTTGCATCTTAATGATCATACGTTTTCAATTGACCTCATACCCATGCAATTGGGTAGGTTCGATATCATAGTAGCCATGGATTGGCTTAGGCGAGTTTGTGCTACAGTCATTTGTTTTGAGAAATTCATTCGTCTTCCACTCCCTAACGGTGATTCTCTACACGTCTATGGCGAGAAACCTTCCACATGTCTCAAGCTTATGTCATGTACTCAAGTGAACAAATACTTGCGCAAGGGTTCCTTCGCCTTTCTTGCCCACTGCAACACCCCGAAAACAGGTTTGGTAATCAAACCACGTTAATACTAAAAGACGGGTAAAGTACCGTTAGTGGTAATATTAACCCGGAAAATATTACGATTTATATAACTAAACCTAATATTAAATAAAAGTTGAACAAAAGCTTTTGAGAAAATAAAGTTTATAAAAGGCCCGAGTTAACGGAACTTAAAATAAACTTAGTCATAAATTTCTAAATTTCCCCGAACCCACTAAATTAAATAGGAATGTTTCACCTAGTTAATTAGAGGGAATGTTATTGAAATTAAGTTAGTGGTGGCCTACTTAATAAACTAACCAAACATGAGGGGCCAAATTTGGATAAACTTGAAAGTATATTTAATAAAAGAAAGTTGAAACAAAACACACACATTCAGTGTGTGTTCTGAGTGATTCTGTTCGAACCCAGGAAGCTCCCCAGGAGCCAAAACCCTAATTCCAAACATAATCATCAAATTGAAGGTCCAATTGACTCTCAAATTCACAATTGAACGTGAATTAATGATCACCCTAGCTAGGGGATCAAAAGGTATGTAAAATTTTGATGATTTGTGAAGTTTCGGTCAAAATGCACGATCATGTGCATTTTACGACGTAACTATTTTCGGGTATCAAAACACTTTGTTTTGATACCAAATCAGTTTTCTAACTTAGTTAAACATGTTTTAACATGTTTAACTCATCACTTTTAGTTTAGTGCTTGTTTAGGGTCGTAAGTTAAGCGGTCTCGACAACCGCTTAGACTTTCGAACCCGACCCGTTTGGTCGATCATTAGGATCCGAACAAACATATTTTGTGACCATAGTTGTATAGGGAATAACCTTCCGAGGTTATACCTTATGGTCACTTCGTTTAATTAGTTGTATGATAGGTAGTTTATATGCCTTAGGAAAATGGCCAAAATGCCCTTTTTGTGCATAAATTCATTTTAAGCCTATGTAACCTAAATTTTGACACTTAAACTGGTTATGCAACATTATCAAACATGTTAGGGCATATAATACTTATCATAGGGCTAGTTAGACCATCCGAAGGCGCATTTGCGCAAATGATGCGTTAAAGTAGCGTAAATTACCTTAACGGGTCATAACGGGTCAAAAGCACTTAGGATAGGTATCACATCAGAATGTAGGTTTTGTTAAACCATATCATATGAGTTCCAAGACTCATTTGGTTTACAAGACCTCATTCTATCCGATCTCCCGATTTAGGTCCTGATTATTAACATAGTGATCCGATACTAGGTGCCACTTGATTCCTTGACTCCCCGAGCTTTGTTAGTTCACTAGATCAAGGATACTTGCAAATCTCAAGTGAGTACATAGTTCCCCTCTTTTACTGATTTCAATTGTTTTGGGGTGATTCATATGTGCTAAATGCTTTTCAAGTTTTCATAAACAAATGCTATGGTTTATATAAAACACGACGATTTCAATAATGTGAACGAACTTGTTGGGGCGTTAGTCGAAAGACGAATGACATTCATTAACTTTGATCAAGTCGACCAGTAGTATGTTATGGTACCATAGGATCTAACAAATCCCGTTATCGGACTATCCCTTTGGTGGGTAATGTGGGTAAAGACAAAATCTGTTATTTTAACAAACCCTTTGGTGGTTTATTAGTCGATGTTAAAGAGGTCTTTCAGGGCCTATTAAAGATACCCCATGGGTGGTATAGTCGAGTCACACAGGTTTGAATGTATTCATTAAAGAACTACCAAAAGTTGTATTTCAAAATTAAAACACGGACGATTGAACAATGGTTAATAACACGGACGATTTGAACGATTTAGACGATTGGTTTATGGTAAGTGATTAGGTAACGAGGCGTGTGTAATGTCATAAAAGCATGGTGGATACGCCGCTAGTACTTTCTATATATAAGTGCTTTTATCACATTACATGTCGTAGCGTTATCTAGATCACTTGGACGAATGTTTTCAAACGATGTCACGCAACGATGTTTACTTAAAGATATAAACCATACATTGTTTACTTTCAAGACGATTTGCTACTTGGTTTTACAAAGACAAATGTTTTCAGTCAAGATTCATGGCTACAATAGTTTTGGCTTTACATAAATCAACTTGTGAAGTTGATAAAACATATTGCAATATCAAACACCTTTTGATTTCAAGGTACATACTCGACAACTCTCGTAGTTGGACGAGGTATTGCAATATGGATTCAAAGGCATGAATTTGACATACAAAACCTATGTACTCGCCGACATTTTTATGCTGACTATTTTTCACATATGTTTCAGGTTCTATGATGTGACGATTGTCGATTGCTTGCTACACATAGGACTGATGCGGGCCTTAGTGACTTAAAACTTGAAAAACAATTGTTGTACTTATTTGGTTTGTATCAAAAGAACGAATCTATTAATGAAATAAAACAAAACTTCAATTACCATGTATTGTGAAACAATGATTCGGTTACGACACCCCCCGACGTTTCCGTCATGGTTTGTTGTATTACGCGGTCGGGGTGTGACACCCACACCTTCATTTCTCACCTTCCACAACTCTAAAAATTCTCTCAACTTGCTGATTTCGCACACTTGAGCTGAGCTACTTCCAAAACCACTCTAAGTGAGTTTGCAACTCACTAACACATTTCTTTCACCCAAATTCTTCTAATTTTTATTATCTTTTCTACATTCTTCAATCTTACACACTTGGTTTACCGGATTTGCCTTGGCAATCTGATTATAACCCTCAACTTAATGAGGACTAAGATGAAGATTGGAGTTGATCTTTCAAACTTTTATAAAACAAACAACTTTCTGATTTCGAACTTGGCAGAATCATGGACCCATCAAGCTCACAATTTAAGTTCATTGATGTGGGTTAGCATTAGGGTCGATTCTAGCCAAGAAGATGAACAGTTTAACCAAAACCAAGTTGTTTTCATCTCGAAACAGAGCCTCTCGCATGAAAGGCAGTCATGTCGCATGAAAGAATACCTCTTTCACGCAACAGTGACACGCTCTCGCACGAAAGGTGCTGTTTCACCTTGTTCCGACATTTTCTAAGTGTTGTATGTTAATCAAATCCTCATTTTCTATATGAACGATTCTGACAAAACAGTGTGTGAACCGTGGATGCCTTGGTTTCCAATCTAGTTCCACCACCTCACTTGAACTTGTAAAATGAACACCTAAACAATCTCCTAGACCTAGAATAAGTTAACCTTGTCTAGCCTCCAACACTTAGTTCATTCTTTCCATGTTAAGACGACACACCCGGGTTGTTCTTGTTTGGTTGTTTGGTTATTTGATTCCTATTATTTACAATTATGTTATTCATGACTAACCGGTTAGTTTACTTTGTTAACTAATTTGTGCTTTGGTGAACTATAATGAGGTTAATACCTCCATGCATGACTTCTATGAACTATATGAATATTCTGGATTGTTAGACTATATATCCATAACTAAATAACTCAACTGGACTCACAAACATAGCCATTTAGTGGTTAAAATGTTCAAAGGAAGTTCAGTTTGCCAAAACAGAACCCTATCACATGAAAGGCTCCCTTTCACGTGAATGGACTTCTGTCGTGCGAACTTTCTAGTTGCCCAAATAGTTTGTGTCATTTCAGTTTCCGTTTATTTTGTTTCCGTGTTCCTCGTTACTGATTCCGACGGGCAAATCAGGACCCGTGAAATCACAGAAAACTCAGTGTCTTAATGAGTGCCTGGACAAAATATATTTCCAGCTTAATTAGATTTTCATACTTATATACTTATGTACTCTAATTCTGAATCCAAATCCTCCATTCGATCTCCAACAACTCACACCTTCGTTCACCCCCTGTAGGGTAACCTTGGCATTCCTATGCTCATCAATAACTCAACTCTTATAGTTACGGGATTTAACTAACGAAGATTTAGCAAAAGCGTGAGTATACTCGAACGCCCTTTTTACTTTTCACACTTTGGGTGCAGTATGTTTACTATTAAACCTACACAGTTACACTTAGACTTTTATTCAAACGCACAAACAATCCAATACATGCATGCTAATATGTTATACTTGATTCGTCTATCTGGATTATTCTTATGTGATAAGCTTATCATTAACTTCGTACGAGCCTCCATTTAACATGTGTAGCGCTATAGGAGTAAGGCACTGCCCGTAGTCTTGTGGTCATGTTAAACATAATACTTACGGTAATTGGAGGATTGACTTGAATATTTGCATGCCAGTTTTACGTTAATCTTGATAACTAGAGTTTGCCATGTGGATTCATTTAAATCTTTTTATACTTATGTTATGTATCAAACTTGTAAACTCGCCAATACTTTTGTATTGAACCATGTATTTTTAAACATATTGTAGGTTGATGATGTTGAAATGGATGAAACATAGTACGGATTCCCTAGATACACACTTAGAATCACTAGATTATGTTGTTGTATCATTTTTTAATTATGTTGTATTTGCTTCATGTATCGTTGTTATATTGGAAACAATAGTTGTATTTTGATTTTGATGTATTGTAACTTGACAATATGGAATGAAATGAAATCAGTTTTTGAATTAAATATTGTCACATTAGTGTTATGAAGTCTTGAGCAATCTCGTTCGTCTCACTCCGATGTTTCCGCCATCGGTTGGAATGTGACACACACATGGGTGGACCCTCTAATCCTGGTCCCATTGTTGAGCCACCTCAACAACCAACTATGGGTTTTGATAACACTATTCCTATGTATCCAGATGTGACTGGATATGATATTTTTTACACGGCAGTCCTATGGATTATAACTATTCAGCTCCGTCATACGACCCATATTTACAGGCGGTTGTTCATAATGCTCTTTATCCGTCACCTTTTCCTCATGCATATCCTTATACTTACCAACACCCGGGTAGTACAAACCTCGGATCTCCATACGTGGTTGTTCTGCAACCACAACCTCCGCAACAAATCGAGGCTATCAATCAAGCCTTGGAATGAGCGAAACAAATTCAGCGAGAGGCTGAAAAGAATGAACGGATAACGAGCAAAATATTCAAGAAACTTTCCAAAATCATCAAGGGGAAGAAAGATGACTAAAGACATTAATTTTATCATTTTTTGTAATTTCAATTCCAAAAGTCCATGTTGGACATAGTATTGTAATTTCTCTTTCAAAGTCCATATATGGACTAGTATTGTAATTTCTTTATTTTATGATAATTTTGAATTTTCTTATATATTCATTTTACCATTTTCAAACGTACATCTCGACTTTTGATTCGAACTTTATCGATCTGCACGAAAATCAACATGATCTTCTTAATGGTTTGATTAGCCATATGGCAAAGCCTACATTATTCGCATTGATAACTGGCAATGTGGCAATTAGGAATCACACTGACCAAAGAGGTGGATGATATATGTCCAAACCTTATAGTCCTATGGTTGAATGAGAGCACGACTGACAATATATATATTATTGTCAAACCATTAAGACATAAATTCAATTATTATTCCTATATTAACATTCAATGTATTGTTAATATTACTAATAACACACTGACCAAAAGGTGGAGGACATGTGTCCAAGCCTTATAGCCTATATGATCGAATGAGATCATAACTAATAATATTATTATTATTATCAAATCATCAAATTCGATGATCATTTTATTTTAACATTCAATGTAATGTTAAAATGATTTGCCCTGAGCAATATTTTATTATCGAATATGATAACTTTAATGGCAGTTGTGACCATATGGCACATTGGCCAAAAGGGTGGAGGATATATGTCCAAGCCTTATAGCCATATGATTGAATGAGATCGCGGCTAATAATATTGTCAAATCATTGAGACATAAGTTCAATGATTATATTCATTTAACACTCAGTGTAATGTTAAATTATATTTAGGCAGTGTGATAATGTGGAAGCACACTAACTGTCACACCCCGATTTCCGGTGGGCCTGGATGGGTACAATCATGACGGTTGGATAACATTTATCACAGTATAATAATATGCAGCGGAAGTATTGGATTAAAATTTATTAAATTAAAGCTTGAATGTATAATGGTATTACAAGCGTTCGATACAAGCCTACAGGCAGGATCCAAATAAACAGAGCTTTAGACATCATAGGCCTTAAGCAACAGGAGTACAAATTCCTTAGCCTTCATTCTAGCCGACCCGTAATCCCAGCCTATAATAAGGTTCGGTACCTGCTGTTCAATCTTTTGAAAATACGTCAGCCAAAGCTGGTAAATACAATTAACTGACTCTTTGGAAAAATAGTTTTTCGAAAAGAGTTTTATACATATAGATAACCCATAGGTGATCTTTTAAATATATCTTGGGATTATTCTTGTTACGAGATTATATTCTTGATTAATCCATTGGGTTGTCCGGACATGGTATCATTAACCCCCAATTATAATAATTATCAAGTAAACGGATTAAACCGTATTCTTACATTTTTGCGCAATCATATGCGACTTACTTATGTAATAACCGTCCCAAGAGACATATTTGTCATCCCAAGTTTACACTAAAATAAGTCAAAAGTATTTACCTTTTTGCTAGCTTCCAAACAATAAGACTATATTTGACGAAAAGCCGCAAGTCTAAGTATTATTGACCCAAGTCCGGTTATTTGGGGAGTACTATAGTCTGGAATGAACAGATTTATTATCTGTTAGAATGTATACGGGCCAAAGGTAGATCCTTTAGATATGACTCGATACTTAAGAATAGGTTCGCCTGATTAAGCGTTTACTGAAAAGAATGTGGTTTAAACCCAACAAGTACTAGGACTTGTATAATTTGGATAAACGATGTACATTCTGGATTTTGAGGTCAAAACGATAAGGTTAAACCCTTTTCGGTAAACTTATGTAAACTGGTTACGTAAGTCTAACCGTACACGTATAAGTGATATCGGGTAACCGGATGAGTCATGAACAAGTTCCATATGCCAATTCACTTTAAACAAGTTATAATATCAGTAGGATATCAACTTGTATGCCCGTTAACGTTTTAAAATCAAACTACGCCTCATAAGGGCATTTTGGTAATTTTTCAACTTATAAAAGGAGCTTGCAAGTAAACCGATGTCATGGTCATAAACATTCTGTAAAAATGGTTAAATTATGATATCATATCAGTAAGATATCAAATATATGTGTGGTTTACGCTCTAAGACCAAACTATGCACCGTAAGGGTATTTTGGTCATTTCACACATAGTTTTGAGAATTTATTTGGGATTCTTAGTTCATAACTTATACCTACTATAAAAATATTTAAAATGGTTTATAAAATCAGTAGGTAACAAGTCTTGGTTCATAAATATGTTTTTAAACCATACTACGCGCCTAAACGGCGTTAGTGTCGTTAAATGATGATTTATGCGATGGTTTATGAAATCTGATGTTATGACTAGCTTTGAATAGTTAAAATATTTTATTTTTCATAACATATCAGTAAGCAAAAGGTTTGGTTTGAAAATTATGCTTAAAACCCATTTTATATGCCAAAAGGGCATTATCGTCATTTATCGGCATTGTATAAGAACTTGAAGTTAAAATTAGTTTACAATCTGACTTTGCATCCCAAATAATCCTAATTATAATATCATATCAGTAGGTAATGAGTTTTATGCGAAAATTATGTTCAAAACTCATTTTAGACTTAAAAGGGCATTTTAGTCCTTTTTAAAAGCATAGTTTACGCTTTTATGCGTAAACTCAATTTATGACCAGGTTATAAACATCAAAATATTCTAAACATGTTTACTTATCAATACATAACTCATTTGCATGCTCATTTATTTTTAAAACCTTATTTTTAAACAAAAGGGCATTATAGTCAAAGTACGGCATAATAACGGAACATGCGCATAAACTCAGATTACTAGTCCGATCATGTAATATAACCTTATAGGGTTATACTACTTATATTACAATCAAAACGGGACCTAAAGTCAGTAGCATATTAGTCTAATTCGGTTTATAACCAAAAAGTCAATGTAGAAGTTAAACTACGCGACTTTTGGTTGCAAACCGACCCTAAAACTGGAATTGACGAGCCGAACATGTTTACACATGTTCTAATAATTATTACCGAGTTGTTTAAGTGATAAAACATATTTTAGAACTCTCCTAAACTCATATCGCAATTATTTAAAAATCTAACCCGTTGACTTTTTAATTCAATATTACGTTGACTCGTCAATTGACCAAGCAAACGTGATTCTTAGGAGATGCCCTTTTGAGGGATTAACACCTACCTAATTACGATCACGTAGCCATGTTCGTTGTGAACAATGGTTTGACCGTTTACGGTCTAACTAAAAGCCAAATAAATAAACTAGTCACAAAAGGAACACTCACAAGTGGTCCAAGGGACTGAAGAGAACTCAGAGGTATGCTCCCAATTGCTCAGGAGCTCCCATAAGAGATAGGATATAAAGAATAAGAATGGTGCAAATGAAAGTGGTGAAGAACACTCCTATATATAGTGTTTGGAAGAATTCTAGGATTTTGACAAGTGTTAGAGTGCACATGAGATCATAACAGGTTTTATTCCAGCTATTAATAATCAGCTAATAACCCATAGATTCAAGGAAATGGTTTAGATCACAAGTGTGGGGAACAAGGAACTCAATAAATAAATAAATAAAATATATAGTTGCTGTTGTATCTTGTCCAGGCGGCCCTCGAAGGAAGAAAGAGCCCAAGCTCGCGGCCCGCGAGGGTGAGCAATAATCTATTGTTGGTCTGTAGTCCAAACCTTCAAATATTATGGGAAACCAAAATTCTGGTGGTGCCGATGGCGGGCGTGATAACATTGAGCACGTTACCCGCAAGGGTGAAGGAAATAACCTTCAGTCCCTGATTGCTGCGAAGTCAGCAAAGCTATGGCCAATTTTATGGCCAACTTTAATGGATCAGGCTCAACCGATTCGAAATCCCAATCTATCCCTCCATCTTCCACTCACAAATCTAAAGGTTCACACTATTCCTCGAGTGAGAGGAGTGAACCTAAGCATGTTGCCAAAAAAGAAACCCGGGCTAATAAGGAAGGATGTGCCTAGAAATATTTTGTATCTTGCAAACCTCGAGATTTCACAAGGGAGAAAGGAGCTATCGATGCCATGAAGTGGCTCGATGAAATGGAGACAGTTGTCGATATCACCGGTTGTGCTGATAAAGATGTTGTTAAATTTGTATCTCAATCCTTTAAGGGCGATGTTGTGACATGGTGGAAGGCCATGATAAAATTAACAGGGAAACTATCCCTGTATAATATGAAATGGTCCAAGTTTGTGGACATGATTAAAGAGACTTACTGCCATCCTCATGAGGTTGAGAAAGTGGAGTCTGATTTCTTGACACTCACTATGAAGATTATGGACTGTCAGAAGTATGTGTCCGACTACAATTCCTTGTTTAGATTGGTTCCGTACTTGACTACTCCGAAATCCAAGCGCATTTCGCATTTTATTGGTGGTTTGGCACCAGACATTAAAGGCATGGTTAAAGCCTCCAAACCCACAACTTTCAGATCCGCTGTGGATCTATCTCTCTCACTGACTCAAGATGAGGGGAGATTGAGGTCAGTCAAGACTAAGACTAACGAAAAGAGGAAATGTGAAGATAACCGTTTCCAAGATTCGAAGAAAGGAAAATTTGATTTCAATAAGAACCAACAAAGGTCTGGTGATGATACACCTATGTGTAAAACATGTGGAAGACGACACTAGGGACAGTGTCGAACAGATCAGCAAGTGAAGCAGTGTGGTATCTGTAAGAGAACAGGCCACAAGTCCCATGAATGCAAAGACCTGAAAAATGCGGTATGTTATGGATGTGGCGAGAAAGGCCACATAAAGACTAATTATCCCAAACGCACTGCTGAGGGAAATGCTAAGCCCGAGGAGGCAAAGAAACCGAATGCTAGAGCCTTTCAATTGATTGCGAGAGAAGCAGTTAAAGACGCGAATGTCATTGCGGGTACGTTTCTCATAAATGATATATTTGCTACAGTTTTATTTGATTCTGGAGCTGATAAGAGCTTCGTTGACCATAAATTTAGTAATCTTCAAAACCTACCCTTAAGAGCCTTAGATATTACTTATGAGGTCGAAATGGCCGATAGTAGCATAGAAATAGCTTCCACGATTCTTGATGGGTGCGCTATATCCATCAAGAACCAATTTATCCCTATTAATCTTTTGCCAATGAATCTTGCGGGATCCGATATCATTTTAGGCATGGATTAATTAGCTCATAATCAATCCCGCATTGCCTGCGATAAGAAACTTAATGAAATTAAATTCGCATCTGGTGAGATACTCACTATTCGGAGATCAACACTATGGATTCCCTGAGAAAGCATCTTTGCTTAAGGCATCCAAGTTCTTGAAAAGAGGATGTGTCATTTACATGGCAGAGGTGACTATTGATGAACCGAAGACATTCCAATCATCTCGGAGTACCCTGATGTTTTCCTTGAAGATTTACCGGTTTGCCCCTAGAGAGGCAAGTCAAGTTTAGAATCAACATCTTGCCTGGGTCGGCTCCTGTAGCTAGAGCTCCATACCGCTTAGCACCCACTGAGATGAAGGAGTTGAAGGCACAACTTGAAGAAATATTGGAAAAAGGCTTCATTCAGCCAAGTTCCTCGACCTGGGGAGCTCCTATTTTGTTTGTCAAAAGAAAAAGACGGTTCAATGCAAATGTTCATTGACCATCACAAGCTAAATAAGATCACAATCAAGAATCATTACCTTTTCCAAGGATCGATGATCTGTTCGATCAATTGCAAGGAACAAGTTTCTTTTCAAAGATAGATCTTCGATCTGGTTATCATCAACTAAAAGTAAGGAGTGAAGATGTTCCAAAGACTGCTTTCAGAACTAGATATGGACATTATGAGTTCTTGGTTATGCCACTTGGACTCACCAATGCTCCAGCAGCTTTCATGGATCTCATGAATAGAGTCTACAAACCTTATTTGGATAAGTTTGTCATTGTCTTTATAGACGACATACTTATCTACTCTGTTAATAAGAATGATCACAAGATGTATTCTTGATTTGCTAAAGCATGAAAAGCTTTATGCAAAATTCTCTAAGTGTAAATTTTGGCTTAGAAAGGTCCAGTTTTTAGGACATGTCATTAGCGAGCGTGGTATCCAAGTGGATCCCGCTAAGATTGAAGCTATCATGAATTGGGAAACACCCGAAACCCCTTTAGAAATCCGTAGTTTCTTAGGATTGGCTTGTTATTACAGAATGTTCATTGAGAACTTCTCTCGAATTGCCACTCCTTTGACTATGTTGACCCGCAAGAATGTAAAGTTTGACTGGGGTCCTAAATAGAAAGAATACTTTGAGATCCTAAAGCAGAAACTGAGCAATGCTCCTGTCTTAACACTACCTGAAGGAATTGAAGATTTTGCTGTGTACTGTGATGCTTCGCACACAGGAATGGGTTGTGTGCTTATGCAAAGAGGCAAAGTGATTGTCTATGCATCACGACAACTTAAGATACACGAAAAGATTATACAACCCATGATCTAGAACTGGTTGCGGTTGTATTTGCATTAAAACTCTGGAGACATATTTATATGGCACAAAGTGTATCATATACACAGACCATACAAGCCTCCAGTATCTGTTTAATCAGAAAGATCTTAACATGCGACAATGTCGTTGATGGAAACTCTAAATGATTACAAATGTGAGATTTGTTTCCATCCCGGTAAGGCAAATGGCGTTGCCGATGCCTTAAGTCGCAAGGAAAAAATTAAACCAATTAGGGTTAATGCTAAAAGCATTGAGCTACGAACTAGCTTGAATGAAAAGCTATTAGATGTTTAAAAGCAAGCCTTATTAGAAGCAAATGCTTCTAATGAAGGATTAGGTGGAACCGTTGTGCAGTTAACACCTGGAAATGATAGAATCCTGAGATTAAATAATCGTATATGGGTTCCTATCTTCGGAGGAATCAGAGATCTGATTCTCCAGGAATCACATAATTCCAAATATTCGGTACATCCTAGAGGAGATAAAATGTACCAGGATCTGAAAAGAAATTATTGGTGGATGGGTATTAAGAAATCCATAGCCACCTATGTAGCTAAATGTCTGGCGTGTTTGCAAGTTAAAGCTGAACATAAGAAACCGTCAAGACTGCTAAAACAACTTGAAATTCCCACTTGGAAATGGGAGATGGTAACTATGGATTTGATTACCAAGTTACCAAAGACTAAACGTGGCAATGACACGATTTGGGTGAAAGTCGACAGACTGACTAAGTCAGCCCATTTTCTGCCAATCAAGGAAACTTTTAGTTTCGACAAATTAGCTAAATTATATGTGGACAATATTGTTTCCTTACATGGAGTGCCAGCATCCATAGTGTCTAATAGAGATACTAGATATGCATCTCATTTTTGGAAAAGTTTCTAACAATCTTTGGGCATGCAATTAAATTTTAGTACGACATACCATCCACATACTGATGGTCAGAGTGAGCGTACAATTCAAACATTAGAGGACATGTTGAGAGCATGCATCATTGATTTAAGTGGTAGTTGGGATGACCACCTACCCCTAATTGAATTCTCCTACAATAACAATTATCATACGAGAATCAAGGTCGCTCCATTTGAAGCCTTGTATGGGAGAAAATGTAGAATGCACGTTTGTTGGGCTGAAGTTGGAGAAAACCAATTTCCAGGACCTGAGATAGTCCTGGAACCTACGGATAAGATTATATAGATCCATGATAGGCAGAAGAGTTATGCTGATAAGAGGCGAAAACTTCTTAAGTTCCAAATTGGGGACAAAGTTTTATTGAAAGTATCACCTTGGAAAAGTGTCATGAGATTTAGAAAGAAGGGCAAGTTGAGCCCGAGATACATTGGACAATTCAAAATAACTCAATATGTCGGTTCCATAGCTTATAGACTTAAGCTACATGAGGAACTCAGTGGGATCCATGATGTGTTCCACATATCTAATTTAAAGAAATGTCTAGCTGATATGTCGCTAGCAATGCCGCACCATGATGTGAAAGTTGATGAAAACCTGAGTTTTATTGAGAAACCGATTTCGATCGAGGATCGATATGTTAAAAAGCTCCATAAAAAACTGACCCCCATCATGAAAGTCAAATGGGATTCCTTTCGTGGCCCAAACTATACATGGGAGGTTGAAGCAAATATGAAACAAAAGTACCCCTATCTATTTGAATAAAATTCGAGAACGAGATTTCTTTTAAAGGGGTGAGGATGTAACACCTCTAAAAATTATAACGGATAATATGGCAACACGTGTCCAATCAACTCTCAAATATGCCAAATTATTGGACGAGAGGGACTATATAGGTAAAATTATGGAAGATTGGATGTAGAGGGGTCATATGTGACAAAATGCCAAAGTTTGGCTTCTGAAGGATCCTTACAAACCGCAAGGCATATGCCATATAGGCCGCAAGGCAATTGTTAATATTTTATTCCTGATAGTCCCTTATGGACCGCAAGGCTTATTCCTTACGGACCGTAAGATAATTTAAACTATGGGCACGCTAAGGTCCTTACGGACTGTAAGCCACTACCCTTTACGGTCCGTAAGGGGTGCAGCTGGCAGTTTGTGCTTACTGCCCAAGACAGCCTGCACTCCTACCACATTGGTCATGAATTTGGCCACTTCTCTCATCCATAGGACACCTAGGGTGCCACTAATCCTTCCCTAAACACCTTAGGAGACACTTGTCTTGATTTGGAGGATCAAACTCCACTATAAATAGCACCATAGTTGGTTCATTTCAACTTGCACCTTTCTTAAATCATTATTTCTTCTGTTGGAGTGCTTCTTCTCATATAGAGGCCTACTACCTGAAGCTTAGTCTTCATTAAACACTTGTAAGTGTTCTCTCTTAGTCTTATTTCATTTATAGGCTAGATAATAGCCGAAAGTCAAGCAAATTGACTTTTGCTTTGACTTTTGGTTATGACCATTTCGTTCAAGCCAATGTTCGAATCGAACATGGCTACGTGATCGTAATAATATAGGTAATAATCCCCTAAGAGGGCACATTCTGAAGATCATGTTAAGTTGGTCAAATGACGGGTCAAAGTTCTATTAAAATAAAAGTCAAAACGCATATTTTCGTAAATTATGTTAACGAACTTCCAAGTATCAAAACATCAATTTTTTGAAATTATATCAGTTGGTATAACATATTAGGACATGTTAGACCATGTCCAACCCGTCATTTCCTGCTTATAGCTCGGTTTGCAACTGAAAATCAAATAGTTTGACTTCTGCTTTGACTTTCGATTCTGAGCCGTTTAAGCTAAGTTAGCAACTGATTTGAAGTTGTATTATGATCATGTTAATGTATGGAATAACCCTCTAAGGTTAGACCATATGATCATATCGTTTTTCGGGTTTTATGCAAAGTCCATGTATTCTGCCTAAACTTATAAAACCCGTATTTCATTTATACGATTTACATATAAATTTCGACTACAAATGTGTGTTTAAGATTTCACATACATTCAAAAATACAGATTTCTTAAAACATTTTATGAATTAAAATATTTCGACTTAATATATATCTACCGTCGTCCAAAACGTGACGACGAAACATAATGCGGAAGCTTAATCTTGATCGTGTTCGGTTCTTCATTGAACTTGATCGTCATCTGGCACTCCTAGTACCTACATTTCATAAGTCATGAAATGAGTTAGTCATATTTAGTTTATAAGTGTTTAAATCAAGTCAGTAAATCAAAACGAACAATTTAAACAAACTTTTGCCAGCTTTTCAGCCTGTCGCGTGGCGCGACAGGTTTGTCTGTTTCCTTTCGCGAGGCGCGACTGCCGTCGTGTTGCGCGATGGTGAAGCTCTTATCTAGTCGCGTGACGTGACACCCCTGCTTCGACAGAAGGTTTGCAGCTGGTGCTGCATAATCCCAGCAAACCTATTTCTACTTAAACGGCCATAATTCGCTCAAATTTTGTCCGTTTTATGATCTGTTTCTTCCTACGTGATCGTAATTCTTTCCCCCATTATGTGGAGTCAAAACCCAACATCTGAATTCACAAAATTCTTGATTTTAAGCCCTCGGCTTAAAATTCAATTATAAAACTTTTGACCCGTTTCATGATTTATTAATCGACTTGTTTCTAAATCATCATAAAACCTTGGACTACTTGTTAACTCAAAATATTTAACTCGTGATGATAACTTTTATGAATTATGCGACCAATAACCAAGATATGCGCATAATTCATTTAGACCCGTTTAGAGGATTTAAACATTTAAGTTTAAGTCCCACTCTCTCTTTTCACACATCACATTTCCACGTTTAAGATATTTACTTATCTTCCACCACAACTATTTTTGTGGTGGATTTAATATAATGAACCATTTATTCCGAATACTACCATTCGGTTAGTCATTTTACGGAAAGAACCCATTTTGAGGCGTTTGACCTAAAAAGGCTTGAGCCTATAACTTTTATGTTTATCAAAGACTTACTTGATCATAATACTTATTTCTAAACAACCCTTAAGGGTCGTTCGTCCGATTTAATGATCAAGGGCGTTTTAGTCAACTTTAGTCCCTGCTTTTACGACAAAGGACTTTAAATAATATATTTGACCAAAATCTCACATTTAACTATAATCCTATTTACACGTACCTGGCTCGGGTCAACGTATTGACCCGTTTTAATACCTTGCCTTAATAATTTACTAATTTATAGCAACGCAAATTCCATAAGCCATTTTACCCTGTGAGCTTAAGACTCGATAAGCACTTATTAATCGTTATTTGTCAAATGGTGTTAACATCACCATTTGACCCGTTTGCTCTAAACGACCAAACATTTTGTACTTATAATTGAATAGTATTTATTTACCATTTCATTTATTCAACCCATTTCGAATTTCTCACCATATGGTTATATCTCTTAAATCCGTTTCTTACGCATTTAACCCAACATGGCTTACGCCATAGGGTGTCGTTTAACTTTAACTTTTATCCGTCTACACGTGACTAAATTACCGTTTTACCCTTATTATTCGTTTTGGCTTATTTTACAAAGTAGCCATCGAAAACTCATTTTATATATGTCATCTCATGATCAATTTACCATTTCGCCCCTTTTTACCATTAATCAAGGTCTTTATCATTTTATTTGTTCCGACCCGTATTATTTCGCGTCGGAACCCATATTTCGGATATAACCTTTGTCATATTTATAACCTATAAAATAAATACGTATCTTACAAAAAGGGTGTAAGCGTTACTTATCTTGCATCCTAAATACGCTTTTCCTTCATACTTGATTCTTTCCAAGCCTCCACCTAGCTTGTCAAGCGTCAAACCATCATCATAATTCGTAAGACGGTTAGGTTAGTCACCAATAATTACGACTATTCCATCTTACGGATTTTATGTCGAAATTATTATTCGACTTTATCATTGGTTAGTTTGACTTTCAAAAACCTTTAATCATACGAAATGCACAATTGAGTTCAATAACTCATTTAGGCATTTAGGCGTTATTTTTTTTATATTGGGTGAAAGGACCCAATAGTGGTCTGACCATCGTCACCAGGGTGTGACACGGTGCCAGATAAAAATAAGATAGAAGCCATTGTAATCGCTCTTATGCTGTAATTTATAACTGTGAGTCGTTTTATCAAAATTGAGTGACTCGCCAGTATTTCCCCGCTGATAAAATATTTTTAAACATGTTTCAGGCGACCTACTGTGAATCAAGGAAAATTGCTACGGAGCACTAACAAGCTTGAAGAGGTGGCTCAATAAAATGAATAAACATGTTTTGTAAAACAGGGAATTTCCTTGTGAAATTCCTCTATTGTAAATCACGGGGTTTATCCCAAATTATGAAATAAAATAATTGGGAAATTTCAAGTTTTAAAAGATCCTAGTAAATCTTCCGCTGTCAACTCAAATAATAAATACCACGGGTTTTTGTCCCGCGGCTCCTGGACCGGGTAACACCGGGACGGGGGCCGTGACAGAAAAAGGTGGTATCAGAGCCACTGATTTAAGTCAATTAAGTATTTAGAAATACTTAATTTCTCAATTTGCCACTCTGTGATTCTGTGAAATTTAATTTGCAATATATAACTTTCTAATTAGGATTTTGTGTTTCCTCTCTATATCTGCTAAACAGCATGAATGAGTTATCTGAAGCTCTTCGGAATCTCACTATCTATCCTGCTGACGTAGAAGTTTCCAGAGACTTTTCCGATTATCTGGCCGACACTGAAGAACCTATGGAATTCCAGGCTCAAGCCCAGGAGAAACCCAAGACGAAAAAGAGAAGGAGAATCGTAGGCTGGAGACGCGTACGGAGGAAGAAGCCAGCTGCACAAAGGATTAAAAGGACTGAGGATCCCAGGGATAAAGGCAAAGGAAAGGAGATCGGGGAAAGTTCAGGGCAATCCCAGGAAATGCCACCCTGGGAAGAGTTAGATCGTAAACTGGAAAATTGTGACCTCATTGGATCTGCCAATGAAGACCTCTTCAATTACCCAATTGAATCACAACTTCCAGTTAATTTGGAACCTGCTATCCCAGATCCCATTGTCAGCCACCAACTTCTACCCGGGGAGCTGGAGGAATGGTGGACAAGTGATTGGCAATTTCAGAACCTCTTGAATAACCCTAATACCTTTTTCCCCCAGTTTGACCCAGAGCCTGCACCAAACCCACCTATGAGCACTGAAAACCTGGCTGAACTACGCCATTATGGCGAGGAGCTGGTGGACGTAGGAAACAGAATCCGGGAAGTGGGGGAGAGGATATCATGGAAATACGACGAGAGGGAACGTCGCTTCTGAACTACGAGCTGACGGGGATCGTATGTGGTTGTGTGTTTAATAATAATAAAATAATAATAAATATTAATCAAAATATAATCATGTAAAATAACTTAAAATAAAACTTTTGTAAT
This sequence comes from Helianthus tuberosus, assembly GCA_030545235.1. Classification (NCBI taxonomy): domain Eukaryota; kingdom Viridiplantae; phylum Streptophyta; class Magnoliopsida; order Asterales; family Asteraceae; genus Helianthus; species Helianthus tuberosus. Next base: position 168,523,489 of record CM060369.1, on the reverse strand, counting down.
ATAACGGGTGTGTAATGATGTATACTAATGTATAAAAAAATATCAACGTTGCAAAGTCGACAATTTTGGCTATACGTGTTAACATGATTATGTGTGATTGTTTTATTGTGACTAATTATTATTTAATTTCTTTTGTGCCAATAATTTATACATTTAAATATTGAAAATTACCAGATGGAACACGCTGTCAATGAACCAGTTAACGAAGATAATCAATCCGAACAAAACAACGGAGACCAATTTCTTAATAGGCAAGATATAGAAAACACCGTTGCCCAGGGAATAGCAAATGCTATTCCAGCAATCCTTGCTGCTGCCCGAAATCCAGTTGAACCTCAACCAATTATTCCCAGCAAACGTACCCGCGACGACAATTTCAGTAATAGTGTAAATGGAGGCGGCAACAATAATAATAATAATAATAATAATAATAATAATAATAATAATAATAATAATGATAATGATGGGATGCAAGCCCCATTTCTTTAGAGAATGAAAGCTGCAACGCCTAGTTGCACTTACAAGGAATTTCTTGCCTGTAAACCAGTTGAATTTGCAGGCAATGAAGGGGCAACCGCTGCACTGGGTTGGTTAGAGAAAACCGAAGCAGTAATTAAAATAAGTAAATGTGCCGGGGAAGACAAGGTCATGTACGCGTCACATCTTTTTAAAGAAGGGGCACTCGAATGGTTGAACACCGTACTACAAGCTAAGGGAAGTGATGTGGCGTATGCCATGAATTGGGCAGAATTTAAGAGTCTAGTGGAAAGAAAATTCTGTCCCGAATATGAAAAGGAACAAATGACAAATAAGTTCCTGAACCACCGGATGGTGGATGTAGACTGTCGAGGTTATACTTCGACATTCTTCGAGTATGCAAGAGTGGTACCAACCCTGGCTTCGCCAGAACCGGTACTTATTTCTCCCTATATTTGGGGTTTGATCGGCGAAATCCGTGACATCGTTAAAGCTGCGAGACCTCGCACAATTGACGATGCTGTGGAATTAGCCAAAACTTTGACGGACGGACTGGTGCGTACGCGAGAAGAAAATAGAAAGAGAGAAGTAGCCCAAAAGATTACCCAAGGATTCCATGTGGGTAATAGTAGTAACTTCAAGAAAAAGGGAACCGGGAAATCTTCCACTGTTCTATTTTGCAGTACCTGTAAAAGGAAGCATTTTGGAAAATGCAAAGGGAATTGCAATTTCTGCAAAATTCCGGGGCATCAAGAAGAAGACTGCAGAAGGAAGAAATCCACAATTTGCTTCAGTTGTGGAGAAGCTGGGCATTTTAGACCAGACTACCCTAAATTGGTCAAACCAGCTGACAACAAATCCAAACCTGCAGAGGGAACTACCAAAAAGAATGCAAGAGCCTTCCAGCTGACTACACAGGAAGCAGAGCTAATCCCAGATGTGATAGCTGGTACGTTCCTAGTTCACGACGTTAATGCAAAAGTATTATTTGACTCTGGTGCAAACCAAAGTTTTATAAATGCTTCATTCTGCCAAGCTCTTAAGCTACCCTTAACAAAACTTAGGCAAGTTTTTAAGGTAGAAACGGCAGACGGGAATTCTGTCAACATAGATACGGTTTTGCAAAAAGAAAATATAGAACTTTCAGGTCATAAATTTTCTGCAAACCTATTACCCGTGAATTTAGCTGGATTCGATGTCGTGTTAGGAATAGATTGGTTAGTAGCCAACCATGCTCGAATCCTTTGTGATAAGAATTCCATAGAAATTCGTGCACCCACAAGAGAAGTAATTATTATTATGGGGGATATGCCGCATAAGCCAATGAAGTTCATTTCGGTAATGAAAATTGTTAGTTATGAACGAAAGCAAGGAATAGTGTATATGATTTCGGTAATCATTAGCACTAAGGATAAGGAACTTAAGGAAATTCCTGTAGTATCAGAATACTCGGATGTATTCCCAGAAGAACTACCAGGATTACCACCGGATAGGGAAGTAGAATTTAGAATTCATCTAATTACTGGAACTACACCCGTAGCTAAAGCACCTTATCGGTTAGCACCCACTGAGATGTTAGAATTGAAAAAGCAGTTAGATGAATTGTTAAGTAAAGGATTTATACAACCTAGTTCATCCCCGTGGGGAGCACCAGTGTTGTTCGTAAAGAAGAAAGATGGTTCGATGCGAATGTGTATCGATTATAGGGAATTGAATAAGGTCACAATTAAGAATCGATACCCATTACCTAGGATTGATGATCTTTCCGATCAACTTCAAGGAGCTAGATATTTTTCTAAGATAGATTTACGCTCCGGATATCATCAATTGAAGGTACAAGAAGAAGACATACCTAAAACCGCTTTCAGAACTAGGTATGGTCATTACGAGTTTACAGTCATGCCTTTTGGACTAACAAATGCTCCGGCAGCTTTTATGGACATGATGAATAGAATCTGTAAACCGTACTTGGATAAATTTGTAATTGTCTTCATTGACGATATACTTATTTATTCCAAAAGTCAGGATAAGCATTGTCAGCACCTGCATGCACTCTTAACTTTGTTAAGAAAGGAAAAGCTTTATGCCAAATTCTCGAAGTGTGAATTTTGGCTACAGGAGGTGCAATTTTTAGGACACATGGTGAATCACGAAGGTATTCACGTAGATCCCTCCAAAATAGAAGCGATCACCAAATGGAAGGTCCCGCAATCAGCTATGGAAGTTAGAAGTTTTCTAGGGTTAGCCGGATACTATAGACGATTTACTAAAGATTTTTCTAAGATAGATGTGCCATTAACTAAGCTAACCTGTAAATCAGTTAAGTTTGAATGGGGACCTATGCAAGAAGAGGCTTTTAAGATTTTAAAGCAAAAGTTAACAAACGCCCCAATTCTTGCCTTACCAGAAGGGACAGAAGATTTTGAAGTTTACTGTGATGCTTCTAAGCTAGGATTAGGATGTGTGCTAATGCAACGCAAAAAGGTAATTGCGTATGCCTCAAGGCAATTGAAAAAGCACGAAGAAAACTATACAACGCATGACTTAGAATTAGGATCGATAATTTTTGCCCTTAAGATTTGGAGACACTACCTGTATGGAAGTAAGTTTACTATCTATACAGATCATAAGAGCTTAAAATACATATTTGGGCAAAAAGAATTGAACATGAGACAAAGGAGATGGATGGAAATTCTAAGTGACTACGACTGTGATATTCAATATCACGAAGGAAAAGCAAATGTAGTCGCAGATGCTCTAAGTCGTAAGTATCACGAAAAGCAAAAGCGAGTTCGTGCTCTTAGATTAAGTTTACAATTAGATTTAATGGAACAACTGAAAAACATTCAAGAAACAGTAATCAAGGATAATGCTGAAGGAATGAAAGGAAGAATAAAGGAATTAGAGCAAGGAGCTGATGGAATTTGGAGATTCCACAAAAGAAGGATTTGGGTACCTAAACAAGGATATTTAAGAAATAAAATTTTAGAGGAAGCCCATAAATCTAGATATACCATGCATCTTGGTAATAATAAAATGTACCAAGATTTAAGGAATAAATTCTGGTGGAGAGGAATGAAGAAAGACATAGCTAGATATGTATCTAAGTGTCTAACTTGTTCACAAGTTAAGGCAGAACACCAGAAACCCTCAGGTCTACTCCAACAATTAGAAATGCCTGTATGGAAATGGGAGCTTATAACAATGGACTTTGTTACTAAGTTACCCAAAACCAGAAAAGGTAACGACGCAATTTGGGTAATTGTGGATCGATTAACCAAATCAACTCATTTCCTGCCCATGAAGGAAACCTTTAGTATGGAAAGGTTGGCAAAATTATACGTAGACGAAGTAGTATCCTTACATGAAGTCCCACTCTCTATTGTATCGGATAGAGATAGTCGTTTCACTTCACATTTTTGGACAAGTTTCCAAGAAGCCATGGGGACCAGACTAAACTTAAGCACTGCCTACCATCCTCAAACAGACGGACAAAGTGAAAGGATGATCCAAACCCTGGAAGATATGCTAAGGTCATGTGTAATAGATTTTGGTGGAAACTGGGATGACCACCTACCCTTAATTGAATTCTCCTATAACAATAGTTATCATTCAAGCATCGAAGCTGCCCCGTTCGAAGCACTGTATGGACGAAAGTGTAGAACTCCAGTCTGCTGGGCAGAAATAGGAGAAAGCCAACTATCAGGTCCCGAGATTGTGCAAGAAACCACCGACAAGATCACTCAAATCAAGGAAAGACTGAAAGTTTCTCCTTAGAAAGGAGTAGTTTGGTTCGGAAAGAAGGGAAAGTTAAGTCCAAGGTACATAGGACCATTCCCAATAATCCAGCGGATAGGACCAGTTGCCTTTCGCTTACAACTGTTGGATCGATGTGTGACCCTAACGAGTCAATCAGAAGAGTTTGTGATCTATTTCAAAGGCGGAAACAGAGAAATAGACGTGTAACAGCTTGATTCCTCTTAATTATCTTCTTATTATTGATTCCAAAGCTTTTACAGATCGTTTGACAAACTGTCAGCACCTCGGCTCTGAAATCTCAAAGTAATTCCGTATCAAATGACACACTAGGCTCAGGTATATATAGTTGTGCTAATTCCGCTTGAACGTGTCACTGCCCATTTCAAGCGAAATTAATATGATTAATTTCGTTTGAAATGACCAATGTCATTTCAAGCAAAATTACACAAACACACAAAATCCTAGTTTCTAACCTACTGAGCACTAGTTTGTCCTATCTAGACATAATACTCGATAAAGACAAAGTTAACAGACATTTGTGCACCAACAGACTCCCCCTTGGATGTTGACGAAGTCTTCGGCGTCGAGTCTTCAGACTTAATCTCTTTCCAGTTTGTCTAACAATGTAAGCATCCTTCAATTCTTCTCTTCTTCTATCAACAGCTAGCATGAATCACAGAATCTGAATCTTTAACAACCTTCAAACTCCCCCTTGAATGTAGATCCAGGAACTGTATCTGACTTTTAAGTCTTTAGACTTCCCCTATCAGTTAGCTGGGATTTTGCTAAGCTGTTATCTCAACAAAAAACCTGTTACCTGCACAATCTCTACCTAAACATAAGGTTTATGATTATAACAATTTCAATCTAAACTTACCATTTGATTTCATTTGTTGATTTTGTCAGAATTTAGAAATCCACTTAAGTATCCCGATCCAAATTAATGACCCTAGGCACTTAATTTATCTACCAAGTCCAACTTAATGACCTTGGTTGACCTGAGAAAAAGCACACTAACATTCTGTACAAACTAGTTCAAACAATTTTCTGAAATTTACAAGTTTCAATTTAATGAACTTGTTTAGACTTTTTAATTTTAGGTATAACATGATAAGCTCACAACTCATCTTCCAGTTCAGAAACTTCCTGCATCTGCTTCAAATTGCGAATCTGAAGATCAGCTTTCCACTTTGATTTGTCGGAAAATAAAGCAGAAATGTAAAATCTTTTTGAATTTTGAATAAAGTTTCTAAACTAGAAATGAATTACAGAAATAAAATGCAGTAAAAGTAAACTATTTACAAACATATTTTTGGTGAGCGTGTTAGGAAATCATATCAGCTAATTAACAAGTCACAAGTACCGTTAAGCTTTAATTTCATACTCAGAATTAAACAATTCGCTTAGATTGTCGATATACTGATCCACTTAAATTCTCACACAATTTTCAATCTGTCCAGGATATGAATTAGGTGAATTAAGAACTTAAACTCATTCATGTGTCCCACCTCTTGAATATACTCCCGTATCCAAATCCCAATATTCAGTCTTACAGGTGAGTATACCACAAATGATATCTGTAAGGGGCTAAATTGCGAGGACTGTGAGAGCTCAGGTCAAAACTTTCGTTCAGCAGAGAGATGACGGCTTTGACTTTTGGTGTGTCCCCTTTAGAGGATCTTTTTTACAACAACACATGATTAGCATTTTTCAATGTTTCATCATTTTTTATGCTGAGGGCGATGCTATATTTCAAGCAAGCGTAAAGTATTATACGGGGACTAGGCCATTGCTTCCGCAAAATCAGAAGTCCCGGGATAATACCCCAGATATCACTGAGTATAAAGACCTAGTATCTCAGAAAAAGGGATCTTTCAAACGAGATTTCAGGGGTTACCTATATATCCAAGTAGTGTTCCCCACGAAATAAGTAAGTAAAGATTTAAGTTTATATCCCGAACAAACCTACTAAATGTGCAAAAACCTATCGGCACATCATCAGCGAGACAGTTTAAGACTTTTTTAAACTTTACATATCTTTAGCATACTGTAACTGTCAAGCCAATGTACTATCATTTTCCCTTTTTACACAAGCTCTTTTTCATTTTCTATTGTTTTTGAATTTTGAAAATATCTCATGTTTTTGGATTTTTGAAATTTTTTACTGTTTTTGAATTTTCTGAAAATATTACCCTATACTCTCCCCCTAAATACCAAAACAAGTAAAAAATCGACAAACCATTGCAGATTGCTTCTCAACATCATCTACAATGTCTCCTTCATCAACGCCAAGAATCCCCTCCAACACTGATAAAAGCTTCATACCGTTCAATTTTAGCAAATATTGAAAACGATTTTTATCAAATGCTTTGGTATGTAAATCAGCTTTTTGCTCGTCAGTGTGGATTTTCTCAATTCGTATCAACTTCTTCTCGAAACAATCTCGGATGAAGTGATGACGAATTTCAATGTGTTTCGTTTTAGCGTGATGAACTGGATTTTTAGTAATGTTTATCGCTGCCTCATTATCAACAAAGATAGGGGTGTTAAGAAATTGCAAACCGTAGTCGCGCATCTGTTGCTGGATCCACAAGATCTGAGAGCAGCAACTGCTAGCAGATACATACTCAGCCTCACATATGGACAAAGCTACAGAGGTTTGCTTCTTGCATTGCCAGGTAACCAATCGTGGTCCAAAAAACTGGCACCCCGCTGTTGTTGATTTAGCGTTAACTTTGCATCATCCGAAATCGGAATCGGAATAACCTTCGAGCATAAAGTCGCCTTCTTTTGGATACCCCAACCCCAGTGATGGAGTTCCTTTTAGGTAGCGTAATATCCTTTTGACAATTACCATATACGAAGCTCTTGGGTTAGATTGAAATCTTGCTGCGAGGCAGGTTGGATACATAATATCGGGTCTTGAAGCTGTCAAATACATCAGCGATCCGATCATGGAATGATACAATGTTTCATCTACCTTCTCTCTGGTGAGATCAGGGTTTATCCCATGGTTCGTCGCTAATGGGGTGGAAGCTGGAGTAGATCCTGACATCCCAAATTTCTCCAAGATATCATGAACGTACTTCGTTTGATGTATGAATATTCCCTCAGGTAGTTGATCAACTTGAAGTCCCAAGAAGAATTTCATCTCACCCATCGATGACATTTCAAATTTTTGCTTCATAACTCTTTCAAAATCTTTGCACAGATTTTCATTTGTAGACCCAAATATGATGTCGTCCGTCCACGTATATCTGAACTATCAGAAGATGTCCGTCGACTTCCTTGGTGAAGAGAGTGGCATCCACTTTTCCACGGATGAAGCTGTTGGCAAGCAGGTGTTGAGACAATGTCTCGTACCAAGCTCTCGGGGCCTGGTGTAAACCATACAGCGCTTTATCCAGCAAATAAACTTTGTCTTTGTGGATTGGATCAGTGAAGCCCGGTGGCTGTCCGACATATACCTCCTCTTTTACCTTCCCATAGAGAAACGCCGATTTCACATCTAGCTGATAAACTTTAAAACCTTTCCAAGATGCAAATGCTAGGAAGATTCTGATCGCTTCAAGTCTAGCAACCGGAGCATATACTTCAGTGAAATCTATACCCTCCTGCTGACTGAAACCCTGGACTACGAGTCGAGCTTTGTTATGAATAATAACCCCTCGATCGTCTCTCTTGCACTTGAACACCCACTTGGTGTTTATCTTCCTTTGACCATCAGGCAAGTCTACCAATTTCCACACTCCTAACTTCTCAAACTGACTCAACTCTTCTTGCATAGCATTGACCCAAGAATCTTCAGTTAGCGCCTCTTTGTATGTTCGTGGTTTGATCTGCGAAATAAAACAACTAAGTGAAAACTCAGTTTGTAAAGGAGCAACTGTAGAATAAAAACAAGTAAGCCCTTGGTCAATTTGCCGTTTAGTGCGAACGCCTGATTGTAATTCTCCAATAATCAACTCCTCAGGATGGTATGAAAGAGTTCTCGGCATCACCTCGCCTGGAACATCTACCTCGCCTTCCAAATTTGTAACATTCTGATTTGCACCTTGTTCACTGACTGGAATTGTTTGACTTAATATCTGGATCTGCTTCCCCTCAGAATCCGAATCTCCACGATCAAATATTGGTCTATTATCAGATTCTTGATTATCACTGACTGCCGTCTGATTTTCAGGAGCTTGTTCTTGTTCCGAAGATTGTTGAATATCATCATGTTCTCCAGCATTACTTGGACCTGCTTCATCATCATTTGAAGTTTGTCGTCGATTTGTAGTATACTCCGCTGGAAATCTTTCTCCTGATGTCTCATATTCTCTTAAAATATCCAACTCATTAAAGAACTCTGGTTCTTCTTCTTCCATGTCAAACGAATCCCACAGAGTATCGTAGTTAAAACGCCATGAGTCGCCTGGGTTCTGCGGTGACATTGTGTAACCTTGGCATTCAACATTGTGTGCTTCAATAATCCGTTTCAAGCTTGGAACAAAGACTCGTTTCAATGGACTTGAGTAACCCACAAAAATTCCTTCAATGCTCTTTGCACCAAACTTTCCAAAAGGTTCTAGAACTGTGCAGGGAGATCCAAACGGTTCAAGATACTTCAGGTTCGGTTTGCAGTTATTGATCAACTCAAAACATGTTTTGTTGAATTTCTTCACTGTGAGAACCCGGTTGAGTGTATAACAAGCGGCTGACACTGCTTCTGCCCAAAAATTGACTGGTAGTTTTGAATCAGCAAGCATCGTCCTGGCCGTTTCAATTAGCGTCCTGTTCTTTCTTTCAACTACTCCATTTTGCTGCGGAGTGTAAGGAGCACTAAATTCTTACAATATACCTCTCTCATCACAATATTCTTCCATCTTGTTGTTCTTGAACTCTGTACCGTTATCACTCCTGATTCTTCTGATTTGGGTTTGATACAAGTTTTCAATTTTTCTGAACAACGGCATCAAACTATCAAATGTCTCATCTTTTGATTTCAAAAATGATACCCATGAAAATCTTGAATAATCATCTGTTACTACTAGACAGTAGAGATCCCCAGTTATACTTCTGACGTTTACTGGACCAAAAAGATCCATATGAAGTCTCTCTAACGGTCTTGAGACTGAGTTGACTTTCTTTTGAGGATGTGATTTCTTCTTTTGTTTGCCTTTGATGCAGCTTATGCACTCCCCCTCAAGATGAAAACCTTTCACATGAACACCAGTAACTAAGTCATTATACACCAGGTGATTCATTTTTCATAGGTGAATATGGCCCATCTTTCGATGCCATAATTGTGATTCTTTTTCCGTTGCTCTTGACATAAAACAGTGAGCCTGGCCCGTGGTAGTAGTAGCTACGCTCATGTCCAACACGTACAGATCATTGACTCTGGGTGCTCTCATGATAACCCACTCTTCGGGAACAACAAATCCTGGTTTCAAGATCAAACATTCTTTTTCTGTAAAGTGCGTTGTATACATACAATCACAAATCTGAGAGATGCTCAGAAGATTGTTTTCAAGCTCAGCGATGTAGTTTACTCTTTCAAACGTGACAATTCCATTCGATAAAGTTCCTTATCCAACTATTCGACCACCTTGATTTCTCGCAAATCCTACATAACCTCCATTAAACCCTCGAACATCGTACAATAGGGTCTTCTTCCCCGTCATGTGCCGAGAAGCTCCACTATCCATAATCCAATGTGAAACGGATCTTGGAAGCTCCTGCACATATCACAAACTTTTAGTTAGATTTTGATGCTACCCAAGCCTCTTTTGACTTAGGTAGGTTGACTTTGATGTGAGTTTTAGCAGTATAAAGTGGCGGAAAATTCTTGTCATTCATCTTTAAGCTCTCCTCAGATCCAATCTCAACCTCTTTGTATAAAAAGAAATCATTTTTCAGAGGTTGACCAGTTGATTGGTCTTTCTTTGGTACATACTTCTTTGCAGAAGTAGTAGCCTCTTGTGGTTCAAGTTTCTCATAGTAATCCAAAGGAACATTCATCTTTACCGGAGTGGTAGAAGACGATTGTTTTTCCTTCTCAGAAACCTTTGGTTTTGGAAAACTTGACCTTTTTTCAACTGATTTTGGTTTCCATGCTTGTTGAGATGAAGCAACCCGTTTGTAAAATTTGTCAATTTTAGTTTCCAACTTTTTAACAGGTTCAGTTTTGAATTTTGTGTTCTCATTTTTCAAAATTTTCTCAACAACCATTGGAACTTTCCCTTTTACATCAACTTTCTTTTTCTGACTTTCAACAACTTCAGACTTAGACTTAAAGTTAGTGCACTTTCGTGCAATGTGTCCAACTTTGTTGCACTTAAAGCATGTATGAGTATCAACTACTCTACTTGTGCCTTCAGTTTGAGGCTGTGAGACTTTCATCTCAAAGAACTCTTCATTTGACTTTAAAAAAATTTCAGACTCTTGCTCGGAATGAGAACTCGAGCTTTTTACAAACACCTTTTTCTCAGCAAACTTTTTGTTTTGAAAATTCCTTCTTGGATAATTCTTACCACCCTGATAACCACCCATCCATCTGTTTTGATTGTTGTTAGAAAAACGAGGTGGTACAACAGGTTTTTTATAGTAAGCTTTATCTTTTTCAAAATTCAATTGCCTCTTCGCATTTTTCAAACCTTCAATTTTAGACACATCAATCTCTATCAACTTGAACACATTTCTCAATTTTCCAACATTTACATTTTCCAAAGGAAAATCACGATCCGAATACAACTTATCTGATCCTGCCATCTTGTACATCACAAGATGTGTTTCTTCACTTAAGTTGTTTTTGGATTTTGATTTTGTAATATATTTGTCCAAAAAGCATTCATCATCCTCAGTAGTGTCACTTTCAAATTTCAAAACACTTTCAACCACACTTTTAACAACTTCTGATTGAACACTTCCTTCATCAGATGACGAAGTGAATGTAACATCAATTGTGTCTGGGAGCTTAACATCATTTTCTTCTTCATCATTAACCAACCCTGATTTTTTCTTTGAAAAATTATTTAACACTGGTGGTGGAACCTGATGAAATCCCACCCCGGTTCCATCAAAGTATACATCTTCGCCTGCTTTGTTCTTCCCAATTGGTTTAGGAACTATATGTTGAAGAACAAAACTTGCGGACCTGTAACTGTTCAATTTCAACTGGATGCGTTCATTTTCAATTTTAGCTTCTTTAAACTGAAGCTTCAACTTAGCAATCTCATCCAGTTGTTGGTTGATTAGCTCTTCTTTAACCCTAAGAACACCTGACAATTGAACATTTTCTTTGTATGTCTTACCATTTCTTTCATCAGAATCTTTAACCGTTCGTTTTAACTTCTCAAAATTTTCTGAAAGTTGACGACTTTCATGAATTAACTTTTCGTTTTCTTTCCTAATTCTTTCTACTTCAATTTTATCATTTTCGATTTTCTCAGTTAATTCTTTTACTCGATCATTTGAAGCTTTTAACATTTTGTCACGGTTTAAGATCTGATCCTCAACGTCTCTGACTCTTTTTGTCTGCTCTTCGATCTTTTTACCATTGAGGTATGCAATTGTACTACAAACCTTGCAGTCTTTCATGCAATTTTTGCAGTCGCTCTCAGTTTTATCTTTCTTACCTGACTCATTGACTGAATCATTCTGACTGACCTTGCTTTAAGACTCAGTGCCAGAACCAGAAACTACCTCTAGCTCTTTTGCAGCAAAAACTTTGTCAGCCATCTTCTTCAAATTTTCAGCAGTAAACTCTTGTGATGTGTCAATAATCCCGTCATCAATTTTCTTTGACTGCTGCTCTTTCCCTTTTTCTTTTTCTTTTTCTTTTTCTTTAGCTTTTTCTTTAGCTTCTCCTCCTCCCCACCACTCTCTTTGTCTGGCTTCTTCTTCTTCTTCAGCAATTTGTTTGGTGAGAACTTCAACATCAAGAGACTTTGGATCAATAGCAATGTTTCCATTGGGATCAAGATAACATTCTCTATCAGCATCCCATCTTTTCGCCTGTTTTGCTTCTCTGTATATATAACCGGCTTTAATCATCCTATCTTAGGCTTTCATCTTTCTGTTGATGTATTTCTCTTCTTCATTTCTGCTATCTCTGGAAGGAACAGCTTTTGTTACAAATGCATAACCCACTGCATCCTCTTCCAGTAACACTTGACTCCAATCATATCCCTCATCGTCATGGATAACAGCAAGTGCTCTGAATTTTTCTTTGGGATTTTCTTCTATCTGCTTCATTCTGGGGGGTTCAGATTTGTTCTGATGATAGATTGTTCTTTTATAGTAATCCTCTCTGAATGGATTTGCAGTATCATCAGCAGGAGAATTTCGACATTCACGTTTAAAATGTCCCTTTTGTTTACATCTGAAACACGTGACCTTTGATTTATCAAACCCGAGCTTTGTGGAAGGTCCTCCAATTGAATGTCTGCCTGTAATCTCCATGAACCTTTGCGCTCGTCTAACTGCACTAGCCATACACCACCTGATATCGATCAACTCCATCTCTTCTGGGTCGATCTGGTCATAATCCTCCTTGGTGAGGTTAGTGTTTCCAATCTTGCCCGCAACAAGGCTCTCGTATGATTCAAGCACAGATGCTAAAAACACCATTTGCTGCTTTGCGGATTCTTCACTGAAATTTTGTGCATTTTTCAGATCCACAGCAATATTACATTGGAACAGATTCTTTGAAGCTGATTGACTTGAAGTAGTTGACGATGAACCACTATGAAAACCACTGCTTGAACTTTCTTGATTTGACGTGTTTGCATTTTCTGCAGAGAAAGCTGTCTTTGGTGGCACGGTTTTCGGGATCATACTTCCTCGATAATACAACTCTACATTCTGCTGGTACGAGGAGTTGTTGACTTTGTTTGATTTCTTGATCTCCAGCTCATGACTCTCCAGTCTTTCAATTAACAGATCAACCGTCAGTTTTTCCGACTCGATTGTATTCTTCAGCATCAAAGCAAAGTATTGCCAGTCTTTATCATCCGGTAATGAATCAAACAATTTGTCAACCAATTCTTCTCGAGTATAAATGATTCCATGTCTTGCAAGCTCCATCTTCAAATGCCCAAATCTTTCAATTATTTTTATACAGATTCATTTTTCAAACATCCAAACAAATCAAATTCTTTTCTTAACAACTTCTTTTTGTTTTTAACTATTTCGGCACTACCCACACATTTCACTCTCAGTTTCTCCCATAGATCTTTCGCATTTATGTATTCAATCAACGATATTATGTCGTCTCTCACAGACTGATGAAGTAATGCAAGGCACTTTTGTTCAGCAACATATCTCTCTATTTCCTCAGCTTCTGTCAAATTTTCAAAATCCGATCTTCCCATAGTGAAACCATTCTTCAACATCTTCCAACTTGGATATGCAAATGCTTTTAGCCATTCTTCAAACTTTTTAGCCCATTTATTATAATCTTCAATCGCCATCAGTTTGGGAGGTTTGTTGTACGTCCCATAAGCACTCTCCACACTTAATGCATCAGAAAGAGTTTTCTTCGCACTCGGAGTTGAAACGTTTTCATTTGTGTTGTTTGATGTATCATCTCCACTATTTCCCGTGAAAGAAAAAACGTCACAGAACGGATTCATGAACTCATCCATCTTCAAGTATCTGACACAATCAACAAGCACTTAGAAAATTTTGGATTTTAACAAAGATAGTTTCAAACGGAATCAGTTCGAGCGAAATCAGCTTTTCAAATGGAATACTGCTTCACACAAAATTACTCCTCTCACACAGAATAGCAACTCAAACGGAATCAAGTTACTTTGGAGCGAAATTAGTGATTTCGTGTGAACTTTCAAATGGAATCTGATTTCGTGCGAAATCAGACAACACTTTCAAACGGAATTAGTGATTTCGTGTGAAATCAAAACAGTTTCAAGCGAAATTAACCTCAAAGATTAATTCCGTGTGAAATAACAAGTAATTTCAAACGAAATTAGTGATTTCGTTTGAAACAGCACTGACAATTTCGAGCGGAATTAGGATGACATCATCCTGTCGGCCACCAATTTGTCAAATTGACCCTGTTTTTGTTCGAATTTTGGTCCAATTCTTTCAAGGATTAGTTAAAACTGTGTTTTACATAATATATGTGAAAATCAGTCCAATTTGTCCGTTAAATCTCGTTTAATTTTGAAAGAAAGGTGTAGAAGTAAGAAATTCAAGCTGAATAGGTATGAACTCTTCGTCCTGAGCTCTGATACCACTTGTTGGATCGATGTGTGACCCTAACGAGTCAATCAGAAGAGTTTATGATCTATTTCAAAGGCGGAAATAGAGAACTAGACGTGTAACAGCTTGATTCCTCTTAATTATCTTCTTATTATTGATTCCAAAGCTTTTACAGATCGTTTGACAAACTGTCAGCACCTCGGCTCTGAAATCTCAAAGTAATTCCGTATCAAATGACACACTAGGCTCAGGTATATATAGTTGTGCTAATTCCGCTTGAACGTGTCACTGCCCATTTCAAGCGAAATTAATATGACTAATTTCGTTTGAAATGACCAATGTCATTTCAAGCGAAATTACACAAACACACAAAATCCTAGTTTCTAACCTGCTGAGCACTAGTTTGTCATATCTAGACATAATACTCGATAAAGACAAAGTTAACAGACATTTGTGCACCAACAACAACTACCAGAAGAGCTAGCTGGAGTACATGATGTATTTCATGTATCCAATCTCAAGAAATGTCTATCTGACGAATCCCTGGTAGTACCTATTCAAGATGTAGAGGTAAATGAAAAGTTAAAATTTGTTGAGAAGCCACTACGGATAGAAGACAGAAAGGTCAAGTTTCTCAAACACAAACGACTAGTGCTGGTCAAAGTCAAGTGGGATTCAAAGAGAGGACCGGAGTACACTTGGGAGCTGGAATCAGAGATGAAGCGAACATATCCCTACTTGTTCCAGTGAATCTCGAGGACGAGATTTTTATTAAGGTGGGGAGGAAGTAACAACTCTCATCAAAATTGTTACTTATTATTTTATTTTGTCCAATAGGAAACCCTAATTGAGACCCCCAATAAATATTGCATGACCCCTAAAATTTTCAGAACAATCAGAACTAGGATCAGGGCCCCTAAAACTCAGGGGGGGTATCCCCTACTTGACGATTATCCTCATAACTCGTTGTAGAAAACGAATTTTATCAAACCATCGACTCACCAAGGCTAGTTGGAAACGTGGCTACCCTACCCTAAACAGGGCGCCGTCGCGCCACGCGAGGGAGCCAGTTTTCCAGTATAAATAGAGGGCATTGGCACTTGAAGTTTGGCGTTGGTTCGACGTTCAAATTTGTTTCCTACACTGAGTTATTCACTTTTTCGTTCAAAACAATCAAAATCCCGACACTCTGCTGCGAAACAACAGGGTAATAACTCGATCACTGCTACGATTCAATGTCCGATCGATTGAAACCAATCCGACGGATGTTTAAGTGCTGCCCGAACTTGGGCTATACTTTGTCATTCGTCGTGAATCCGATGGATGTTTAAGTACTACACTTTGTCAGTCGTCGTGAGGGTTTTGAATCTAGTGAGTTGTCGTAAAAGATGTATTAAGTTACTGACCCAGTTTTCGTGTGCATTGTAATTTGAATTAGGTTAACAGGCTTATCAGTAGGCTAAACTCTGCCTGACTAAACTTGCAATGTGAGTCATTCTCTTTTTATTAACTGTTTTACAATACCTTAAATTATTTCCAAAAGTTATAATTACAGGGATTAAGTCGTGGTTATCTTGAATCACTGGCAAGTGGGGTATTGTGCACATTACTAATTTTTCACGGTTAGGTTCATCAACCTAACAGTGATAATCATCACTACTTGGGTGAAAGGACCCAATAGTGGTATGACCATCGTCACCAGGGTGTGACACGGCGCCAGATAAAAATAAGATAGAAGCTATTGTAATCGCTCTTATGCTGTAATTTATAACTGTGTGTCGTTTTATCAAAATTGAGTGACTCCCCAGTATTTCCCCGCTGATAAAATGTTTTTAAACATGTTTCAGGTGACCTACTGTGAATCAAGGAAAAGTGCTACGGAGCACTAACAAGCTTGAAGAGGTGGCTCAATAAAATGAATAAACATGTTTTGTAAAACAGGGAATTTCCTTGTGAAATTCCTCTATTGTAAATCACGGGGTTTATCCCAAATTATGAAATAAAATAATTGGGAAATTTCAAGTTTTAAAAGATCCTGGTAAATCTTCCGCTGTCAACTCAAATAATAAATACCACGGGTTTCTGTCCCGCGGCTCCTGGACCGGGTAACACCGGGACGGGGGCCGTGACAATGTGTGTGTTTTGGTGTTTATTTCTTTTAATTAGACACAATCTTTCATATTTGCCCCCCCCCCCCTAGTCCCTTTAGTTTCAAAGGTTGTTAAAAGGGTTACCAATTTCAAGTTTCTTTATTATTTTAACAACACTCATTTAACTAGGTTGATATTCCTAGTTACTTAGTGGGTTCGGGGAAGTTATAACCCGTTTTTGTTTTAAGTCCCGTTAGCCCGGGCCTTCTATATACTTTGTTTTTCTCAAAGTATTTATCCTCCTTTTGATTAGCATCAAGTTTATTTATTTAAATCCTAATATTTACCGGGTTAATTTTTACCACTAACGGTATTTTACCCGCCGTCACTGTCAACGTGGTTTGATTACCAAACCCATTTTTGGGGTGTTACAACTTTTTAACTCAAAATCTTTAACTCGTGATTATAACTTTTACAAATTATGCGACCAATAACCAAGCTATGTGCATAATTCATTTTGACCCGTTTAGAGGATTTAAACATTTAAGTTTAAGTCCCGCTCTCTCTTTTCGCACCTCACATTTCCACGTTTAAGATATTTACTTATCTTCCACCACAAATACTTTTGTGGTGGATTTAATGTAGTGAGCCATCTATTCCGAATACTACCATTCGGTTAGTCATTTTACGGAAAGGACCCATTTTGAGGCGTTTGACCCAAAAAAGCTTGCGCCTATAACTTTTATGTTTATCAAAGACTTACTTAATCATAATACTTATTTCTAAACAACCCTTAAGGGTCGTTCATCCGATTTAGCGATCAAGGTCGTTCTGGTCAACTTTATTCCCTCCTTTTACGACGAAGGACTTTAAATAATATATTTGACCAAAATTGCACATTTAACTATAATCCTATTTACACGTACCTAGCTTGGGTCAACATATTGACCCGATTTAATACCTTGCCTTAATAATTTGCTAATTTATAGCAACGCAAATTCCATAAGCCGTTTTACCCAGTGAGCATAAGACTCGACAATTACTTATTAATCGTTATTTGTCAAATGGTGTTAACATCACCATTTGAACCATTTGGTCTAAAGACCAAACATTTTGTACTTATAATTGAATGGTATTTATTTACCATTTCATTTATTCAACCTATTTCGGATTTCTCACCATATGGTTATGTCTCTTAAATCCGTTTCTTACGCATTTAACCCAACATGGCTTACGCCATAGGGTGTCGTTTAACTTCAACTTTTATCCGTCTACACGTGACTAAATTACCGCTTTACCCTTATTATTTGTTTTGGCTTATTTTATAAAGTAGCCATTCGAAAAGTCATTTTATATATGTCACCTCATGATCAATTTACCATTTCGCCCCTTTTTACCATTAATCATGGTTTTTATCATTTTATTCATTCCGACCCGTATCATTTCGCGTCGGAACCCATATTTCGGATATAACCTTTGTCGTAGTTTATAAAAAGGGTGTAAGCTTTAGTTACCTTACATCCTAAATACGCTTTTCCTTCATACTTGATTCGTTTGACCCGCTTCCTTTCCAAGCCTCCACCTAGCTTGTCAAGCGTCAAACTATCATCATAATTCGTCAGACGGATTTTAATCATCATTAATTACGACTATTCCATCTTACGGATTTTATGTTGAAATTATTGTTTGACCTTATCATTGGTTAGTTTGACTTTCAAAAGTCAACTACCTTTAATCATATGAAATGCACAATTGAGTTCAATAACTCATTTAGGCATTTCATAAATTTTCTGGTAGGCGTTATTATTAATTTTTTTACGCCACCGTTTTAACTACCTTCTAATCCAAGTTCACGCTATTATTAACACCAAGTTAACTTAGCTCTCGGCTATCAAAGATACTTTATTCTTTCATTATTCAAGATCTAAGGGTTTTCATCTATAAGTGAAACTCGTTTTGTCATATTACTAGTCATTCATCCAAATACCTAATCTCATCAAGTTCTACATACTAACTAGTAAACAACACGATTTCACTTAGGCATTTCAACGAGCATCTTGTGGGCGAGATTTTTATGCATCTTTTATCAAGTTTATGATTAACTTTTTAACCAAATTTTAACATCAAAATCACGCCCTCATATCTAGTGTTCATGAACTACATCTAGAACTCGCATCATATCTTCAAATTTCATAAATTTAACACTCTAATTCGAGTGTTCATCGTATTATCATAACACCCACTTAGCACCTACATGATTAGTTAACCAAAACACTAATTCATGGCACTAAATCAACAAGTTTACATCTAGGGCTTGTTCCTAGACTTGTATCAACATTAATTCCACTAATACTTTCAACATTCACTCTTCAATTTCGTTCATGAGTGTTCATCATAAATTCAAGACATCACCAAATGTTGAAATTGAACTTACCTTGTGATCTCCTCACTTGATTGATCACAACCTTGGCTTGGGGACCAATTTATAACCCGTTTTCCTCTTTGATTTGATGAATTTTGTGAGATAGGGTTAACAAGAGAACCCTCTTGTTTCCCCTGTGTAATCGTGGGCTAGAACACATACATATATGTGTGTTGGGTTTTGATTTTTTTTAGTTAAAACTTCTTTCACACTTGCCCCTTCTAGTCCCTCTAGTTTCAAAGGTTATTAAAAGGGTTACTAATTCAAGTTTCTTTATCGTTTTAAAAACACATAACTAACTAGGTTAATTATTCCTAGTTATTTTATCCTTGGTTATGACCAACTCATGTTTATATATATATATATAGAGGGGAAGGTTCAAATGAAAACCACTAGTTATTGTGAAAACTCGAAAACTAATTAAAAAAGCCAAAAAAACATACCAAAAATTTTTTTTTTTTAGCAAACCAATTTTCGCAGGTTTTTCTATATAAAAAAAAATTCAAAAAAAATTTTTTTTTGTGTAGTGCACATGTGTACTACAAAAAAATTTTTTTTTTTTTTTTTGAAAAAAAAGTTTTTTTATATATAAAAACCAGCGATTTTTATAAAAAAAATTGAAAAAAAATTGTGTGTTTTTTAGGCTTTTTTTAGTTAGTTTTCGAGTTTTCACAATAAAAGTGGTTTTCATTTGAACTATCCCCTATATATATATATATATATAATTTTATATTTTTGGGATGTTACAAAACTTATGACCAAAATGCCCTTTTTACGCATAAATTGGTTTTGACCCATAATGAACATATAATCTGAGATTGAAACTGATATGATACTATATTAAACATGTTTTGGTATAATGGACTTGACATTGACCCATCCAATCACCCGATGCCGCCTATGCGTGTACGTTTGACTTATATAGCCTAGTTTATATAAGTTAGCCGAATCGGGTCAAATTCCTTCTAAATCAGTTCTAATCATAATACATGATTGTTTGACCCATATTATACAAGCCATAGTACTCGTGAGGGTGCAAACCACATTCTATTCGGTATCCGCTTAATCTAGCGAACCGTTCCGATTTTATTTTAAGTTAACAGGTCCAAGTCATATGACTTGAATAAGACCCGTTAATATTCTAACGGATCATAGTTTCATTCATTCCAGACTAAGGGCATCTAGTAAATTGCAACCGTGTTAGTTATTTTGATTTAACGGTTGTGCTTACATATATCTTTGGATTGTAAAGATAAAGCTCAGGTAAATACTCTTAGCCTATTTTCCCTATACGGGCTTGGGATACAGTAAATTATTACCGCTTGGTCGGGTATGGGATCAATGACTAATGTGTTCAAAAATACAAATAACCCGTTTTAATCCGTTATGCTTGATAACTTAAACATTGGGGGTTAATGCGATCGTGTTCTGGATATCAACGGCTCACTTAATTGCAAGTGAGCCGTGGATATCCAGAACTTGCCAAGTGGCCACGACCTAAGCACGAGTTGTAGGCATACACCTGACAGATGCTAATGCTATGATAAAATATTTTTCTTACCCAATATGGGGATTAAAGTGGTGTGTCGATTAATCATGTATCGAAGTTTAGTTCCGGGCTCCATATGTATTGACAAACATGTAATACTGGTAACAAGAGATCTAGTTTGTCCTAAATTATTTATGAAAATTGATATATCAGATGGTATATAAAAATGATTTTGAAAAGATTTTCAGAATGTGTCAGTTAATTATATTTACCAGTGAAAACTGACTTATTTTCAAAAGATTAAGCACAGGTTAGCAGGTATGGAATAGGCTGTAAGCTGCCCAGTAATTGCATATTGGAATTTGCGACTCCAAGCAAAAAGCCTAGTAGTCTTTATGTAATCATTTGTTATTTCGATCCGCCTGTGGATCTTTAGTACACTCTCGGTCTATATATAATTTTGAACTTTCGAACATTTGTACTTTGTAATAATTATTTTACTCCCAAGACTTCCGTTGTGTTAAATGTGAATATCCATTTCAATAGTCATGCATAAACCCTAAGTTCAGGCCCACCGGGAAATCAGGGTGTGACAGTTTTCCCCGCTTGTTAGAAAAATAAATGTTTCATGTTTGAATTTATCGACAAAGAAGCTTCTTGTGGATAGGCACGAGACGCTAAACTACAAACAAATGAAAATTAGTCGAGAAATAAAAATAAATCAAAAAACAATTGCGATGAAAATAGTAGGTTTGTGATAATACAAATGCGCTATATTAAGTTTTTATGGGTTTTCTCATGGACGGATGGGTGATGGGTCAGGTCATCACATTATGTTCTTCGAAAAAAAAGTGATCCATTCGTCTGTGTGATGCGGAGTGTCATGTGTCTTTGTTATTAAAAATAAAACTACACACCACCGATGCATTACGCATGTGTATATTATCTTCTATATTACATTTTCCATGAAGGTAATAATACTTTGATGCAATTGGCATGTTTGGGCGGTAATATTGTTTTTTTTTCTTTTTTCTTTTTTACATCTTCCGTTTAATATTATCTATACCACAAAAGGAAGGTCGGATACTTTCCCATTAGTCTAGCCAAATTACGATTTTATCCTCAGTTTAAAATTACGATTTCACTCTAGTTCAAAAGAAATTTTTTGTTTTGCCCTCAGCTCAAAATGACGATTTTGTCCTCAATTAAAAATAACGTTTTTGCTCCCAGTTTAAAATAAAATTATGGTTTTGCCCCCAGCTAAAGTTACAATTTTGCCCTTAGTTCAAAACATTACAAAAGGAAGGTTGGGGAATAGTGCAAGGCATTCCTAATTGGTCCAGCCAAATTACGATTTTATCCTCAGTTTAAAATTACCATTTCAACTCATTTCAAAATAAAATTTTGGTTTTGCCCCAGCTCAAAATTACAATTTTCTCCTCAGTTAAAAATTACGTTTTTGCCCCAGGTAAAAGTTACGATTTTCATTTGGTTCAAAATATGATTTTGCCCCAAGTTAGAAATTGCAATCTTGCCATCATTTTTTTTTGTCAAAACTATTGACTCAATGTAGTTTTTATTCGTGTCAAACAGCTGCCTAGCATTCGCTCATTGGTCCTGATAAATCTGTTTTGCCCCAGCTCTAAATTACATGTTTGCCATTGTTTTAGTTTAGTTTTTTTAGCAAAACTATGGTAGTGTTTTAGTTTAGTCGATTGACTCGGTGTATTTTTTTAGGTCGTGTTATAAGTAGCATGTACAAGTAACCGAAATACATATGTACATATTATCAAACTAAGAAATATTCGGTTTAGCGCTCCGCAACGCGGGCGACGCAAACCACTAGTTATATACACATAAGTGGAATGAAACTAATTTATGTTTTTTATTTTATTTTAGGAGAGTGCTTAGAAACAATAATCACTATATTTGTATCATTTTCTATTATTTTCTATTTTTATAAAATTGACAAATAAATGTTATTTTTTATTCTCATAATAATTTGTGTTCTATATAGATTTCACCCTATATGTGTGTATATATACACCTAGGGTGATATATAATATATGTTTATATTACTCTACATTCTAAATTTATAATACTATCATTTCATTTATGATAATAATTTGTTTGGGAGTATTATTTATAAGTGGTCAAAGTTTACAATAGTTGTTTAGTATTTAGGTATAAAACTAAATTAACTTAATTATGAGAAAATTGCAAAATTATATATTATAAATTTGTAACACTTCTATGCAAATGGGTGTTGTATTGTATGCTTTATTAGTGTTTTATGCATTAAAAGTATTATACTTTCTGTGTTATCATGCTTTGTGTATACGTGTTTCATGTTTGCAGTTGCTTCTCAGTTTTGGGTGTCTTCTTTCATGCTTATTCATCGTAAATAAGATTTAGTTAGGAAGTTGATGACAAGATTCTAACAATAACTATATGTACGATGTTGGATGATTTAAGGTCTCTTTATTGTTATGCAAGTTTCTACCTCATATGTGGATTATCTGTATGAGTAATCATCCGAAATTGATCAAGTGTTCATATTTTGTTTTGCATGTTTTATTGAACTACATTAAATCTTTAGTTCAAATATGTTTTTAGTTTATCTACGTTTTGACGTAATTTTTGTTTGGATTCGAGTCGATATAAATTCGAGTCGTGTACGTTTCAAGTTTCAACGATATAAATTCGAGTTATTGTACGTTACGCCGCCGCCGCAACGTACGGCGGGTAACATACTAGTAAACCTTTAACGTGTATATTATAAAAATAATAATATACCCTTAAAAACGGTCTTATCTTAGTGTATAATATATACTAGGTTAGAACTCATGTATTACACGGGTTGAATAAATGTAATTTTATATATTAAATAATAAAAAAGTTATATCTTTATGAACCTCGTATATTGTACGGGTTAAATAAATGTAGTTTTATATATCAAATAATAAAAAAGAGTTGTATCTTTAAAAACCATGTGTATTACACAGATTAAATAAATGTAAGTTTGTATACTAAATACTAAAAACATCGTATCTTTAAAAAACCTGTGTATAATCGGGTTGAATAAATCTACTAAATAATAAAAAAAAATTACGTACTTAAAAACCCCGTATATTACACGTGTTGAATAAATCTAAAAAAGAGTTGTAACTTTAAAAACCATGTGTATTACACAGATTAAATAAATGTAATTTTGTATACTAAATACTAAAAATATCGTATCTTTAAAAAACCCGTGTATAATCGGGTTGAATAAATCTACCAAATAATAAAAAAATTACATCCTTAAAAACCCCGTATATTACACGTGTTGAATAGATCTAAAATAGAGTTGTATCTTTAAAAACCATGTGTATTACACAGATTAAATAAATGTAATTTTGTATATTAAATACTAAAAACGTCATATCTTTAAAAAACCCATGTATAGTCGGGTTGAAAAATCTACCAAATAATTAAAAAAAATATATCCATAAAAAACCATGTATATTACACGTGTTGAATAGATCTAATTTTACATAGCAAATGGTAAAAAGTTATATCTTTAAAAACTTTGTGTATTACACGGGTTATATAAATGTAACTTTGAATAGTAAATAATAAAAAAATATTTTTAAAAACCCCGCGTTTTACACGAGTTGAATAAATATAATTTTGTATACTAAATAATAAAAAAAAGTTATATTTTTAATAAATTAGGTAACATTTAATATTAATTTATTATTTATATATTTAATATAAGATAAGTAAGAAAGAGAGGTATTTGTTTTAAAAATATATTAAATTAACAATTTTGATTTGAGGATAATATTTTATTAAAGTATGATAAGATTTAATATTAATTTATTATTTATCTATCTATCTATCTATATTATCAATAAAAGGAGAAAACCAACTGACATAAGAAAAGCTGAGTTGGCAGCCATGCCATGGGCTGTCCAACTCAGCTTTTCTTATGTCATTATTACATCATAAAGCTTAATATATAAAACACTTTAAAATTCAAAACTCTGGTCCACATTCAATTTTCAAAGGTCTGTCACTTAAAAAAGGGCAAAGTTCTGTCCTCATTCAAATTTCAAAGCTTTGCCCACATACAAAAGGGTAAAGTCAAAATTCAAAAGCTCTGCCCACATTCAAAATTATAGCTCCAGATTCAAAATTCAAACCATATAGATATATAATGACGAAAAGCTCTCAGGTCTTTCTCTAAAACTCACTTTCTCAAATCCAGATCCTTCCATCTGCAAAGAGAAGCTTGTGAAAAAAAAAAAAGGATTCAGAGCAATTAGCAGATAACATGGAGCTTCAATGGCTTCTCCTAACGTATAAAATTTCTCTGAGCTTATCAACTCTCAACTCTCTCTCTCTAAAACTCACTTTCTCTCTCTTAAGTCCAGACCTCTCTCAGTTCAGGAGATATGAAACCCCCTGAAGACATGATCCTGACTCGATTTGAAACCCTAATTTCATCCTGATCCTTAGTCGATCTACTTCTACATCACCATTTGTTGTCGATCCACGATGGATGAAGAGTATGACGTCATCGTTCTCGGAACTGGGCTCAAGGAATGCATCCTTAGTGGTCTTCTCTCCGTTGATGGTCTCAAGGTATCAGTTTTTGATTAAAAATATTATATATTACAAATTAAGTTTTGATTGTGTCTTGGTTTGACTTTATGAAATTATGTAAAAGCTATGGCTCTCTCTCGATCATATTAAATCAAAAATTTCTAATCTCGGATGGGGAAAAGAAGGACACTCTGTTACTTGTAAAATTGCTGAGGTAAAATTATTATTATTTGATGCTTTTTGTTATGGAACAGAGGAAGTAGTAATATACTGAATTGTGATATTCTGAAACTGCAGAGATATGATATAGTTAATGGTGTTGTTGAAGTTGATTGATTAAAGGATGAAGCTGCAACTGAAAAGGTAGAAGGTGCTATACTTTCTGTATGATTTAACTCTATTTTTTATATGCTGGTCTCTTTTATCTGTAAAAGAACTAAAAACATATTTTTTTTATTTTAAACCTTATTTCAGATAAGGATGTGCCTCTAGGTATTAGGGAAATGAATTCAACTTGAACTTCATACATCAGTTAACTCTATTTCATTTCTTGTTGGTATTATAGAAACTGTTAAGAAGAAAACAAGAGAAAAGAGTTCTAGAGAATATAACATATGTCATATGAAATCGCATTGAATTAGCATCTCTAAGGTTCATTGTTTTTAAATCTCAATGTGTAGTTTTGAAAAGTCATTATTTTATGTCAGCTTATGAGCTCTGATATCGCTTCTCCGTTTCTTATTAGTATGCAAAAATATCATTCCAGAATATGATTCTTGATTTTCATCTACATTGCAACTTATGTGTTGTATCATTTGAAGTTTACAGGTACACAGTTGGCAAGATTACACCAGTTCCGATGCGTCAAGTGAGATCTTCAGATTTTGGAGAACGAGCTAGAATAAGAATGTATTTCCCAAGGAAAGGCTCACAATTTACAGCTCCACACTATTCGGTTGACTTTTCTTCACTCATAGAGTTATGTCAATCTGGTTAGAAAAGACACAATAACATCTTCAGAAGTGTATACACGACTGTGCTTGAGAAAGAGTTGAAATCTAATCTTCATGGATGTAACCTCAAGGCAAGTCCGCATATTGAGTCGAGGCTTAAAACATTAAAGAAGCATTGCGATGCGATAACGGATATGAAAGATGCATTTGGCATAGAAATGCAGAAGCGCAGACTGCACGTTAATCTGTTATGATGATGATGTATGGGATGATTGGGTAAAGGTAAACGAATTGAACGTACTTAATATTCGTTTATTTCTTTATTAGACTTTTATGTGTATTAATGTGTACATTATTTTGTTGTAGGATCATTCGAATGCGAAGGGGTTGAGAAATAAACCGTTTCCTTATTATGATGAATTGTGTTTTATATTTGGAAAACACATAGGGAATCATAGGATTGTTGAAGATGCATCGGATGCTAATCGAGCCGTAGAGACATACGAGACTGGTGAGTATGCTGGTCATATGTCAAAACACAAGCAATTTAAAGTGTCAGAAAATGACGAGGCTAACGGTCATAAAGGGGATGACATGGCAGCTGACGATGATTCAAACGAAAATGATGATGATTATCTGTCGATAGATGATGCTACACATGCTGCTAACAAGAAGGGTCACAGTAGTAATTGGTCTTCATGAACAGAAGGGTTAGTGAAGATAATTGAGGCGTTGATAAAAAAGCAAGATGAGCAGTTTTCGGTTTTGGTGGGAATAGTTGGTATAGATGCGACGACAGATAAGGCGACAACTGATAAAAGAATGAAATTGAACGGAGAGTTGAAAAAGATACCAAATCTTAGTCTACAAGCATGACTTCGAGCGGCATCTGTTATTGTTGGTGACTCTGCTAAACTTGATCTTTTTATAGTCTTTATAATGAAGAAAGGAAAGAATGGGTGTCAATGTTACTTTCAGGGCTTATTTAAGGTTGTTATGAAACGGTTAAAAAGTTAGTTAGAAAGGTTTCTTTAGAACTCATTTTCTTCTCTTACTAGAGCATGCTTTGATCATATATATAGAAACAATAGTAATAACAATAACCATTTTAGCTGAATAATATGTTTACATTTATCATTATGTTAGCCTTACCTGATTATTTATTGTTTATTATTCACGGCTTATGCATTTGATACATATGTAATAAGGATGAAAGTAAAGTAGTGAATTTAGTAACTACACATTTGTCATTAGATGATTGGTTTCGAACTTCAGTGTTAAGCCCATAATTTCCAGCGCGGTGGTTGTGATTGCCATGATAGCACCATCAGTTGACCAACCAGATTAGTAGTGCTGCCCTGTTGTGACCAAGAGCCGCCATCTTGGAAGCACCGAATGCACCCTTGGTTTGTTGAATAACTTTGATGTTGGTATGTATGTACTGTTAGGTACATTAGAAATGCTAGGTTTTTTATAACTTAGTATAGCGATTTGCTGGATATTTGTTGTTATATATGTAATTGCAGATAGATTAAATATGGCATTTCTTGTGTAATATTTGGCACAAGAGCTAAATATCAACAGACCGCTTAGCCCTGCAGTCATGGTAACTACTTTTAAGTTTTTTAAATCTCTAAAAATTGGAAGGACCGAAGGATGCTCTGTATATGTATTTTTTTGCTGTAATTTATTTATTTTTTTAAACACAAATGTGACAGGCAAAGAAGACGTGGAAAGAATCTATGCTAAATAAGATAGTGCAACAACCGAAGCTTCAAATGTGGTTGGATTAGTTTGGTGAGAATTACAGCAAGGCATTTATCATTCTATCAGTTGCGATTGCCCTCATTGGCCTTGTGACACTAGATGGGAAAGTAGTATGGGGGTAAGATCAGTATAATTTTTTTTTTAAATTATAATTCACCATGATTGTTTTGGATGCTTATTTGTATGGACGGACTTGGTTGGATGCAGGGAAATATGCTCAAGTGGCAAATAATCCCGAGAATGATGGGTGCATCAATGCAGTTTTGCTTATGTAGTACAATGCTTGGTTTACAGTATTTTCAAAAACTTTTTTTAAATTTAATATACTGTATGGAATTTTGTTGGTGATGTAATGGTATGATTGCATGGTTGGAAAAATAACCTTAGTAAAAAGTAAAATAGTGCCAAGAGGTGATTATTTATTCGTCTTTACTCTTGAAACAGTTTTGTGAATGCATAGTTGATACATCTGTTTATACAGTGATTGATGCATCTGTTGACTTTGGTCAATAGATGGATGAAAACAGATGTTTGAAATCACTGTTGGGTTAAAACAGTGTTTTGTTGAGAAAACAGTGGTTGTCTTTTTTTTTTTTTTTTTGTAAACAATGGTTTGACTTTGGTCAAACAAAGTATTGGTCAAACAAAATTTGGTCAACAGTGATTTGACCTTGGTCAAATAGGTCACACCATTGTTTGACCAAAGTCAAACCATTTTTGACCAAAGTCTGTTTGGCCAAAGTCAAACCACTGTTTGCAAAAAAAAGGCAACCATTGTTTGACCTTGGATAAACAATGGTTTGACTTTGGACAAACAGACTTTGGTCAAAAAAGACTTTTGCTCAAATAGTGGTTTGACTTTTAGGTAAATTAGTTTACTATTTTTATACATTTAGTGGTTTACTATAGCTGGAACTTTTGTTTATGATTATTTCTGAGAAGATACATTTAAATATGCATGAATTTTCTGTATGTAATAATATAATCAATCAGTCTTGTATATTTTCATTTCGAAGAAACTGTAGAGTATTTAGACATTGATTTAATTTGATTGTTGCTACTTAAAGTCATTATAAACTTATTATTTGAGTGTTGATTATATAGTTATGATTTTTTTATTCATGGCAAGATAGCTTTTTTTTACACCAAGGTGATCAGGATTGTGGTTTGTACAAAAGTCGTTCCAGAATCGCTTTGAATTTGTGCTTCAATGAATACTTACGAAAATGTCAAAGCTGGTTATCTGAAGAACCAAAATATTGTTTTTGGTGATGAACTTTCGTTTTGGATAGGGGAATGAAAATAGTCGTATCTAACTTATATATTACAATTTCTATACACCTATTTATACTTTCTATTAAAATGTGTTATGCATGGTTTTCTAAAAACCACTCGTGTTTGCACACGGGTCTTACTACTAGTTCATATTAAATAGAAGATAAAAGGATATGTAGGTAATCGAAAAACTATTTTCGATTTACCTCTTGTTTTATCATTCTTTTTCTTGTAAGTTCATTAGTAGTCGCATAGGATATTACGCCAAGGATACCTATAACACCATTTCGTGCTGGGGAACACCGTCCCAGACAGCGCTATGTGGCGGGGATGGATGCTCCGGGTGAAAATTATAACGGCTAAAAATTGTATTCTTTCGAGGATGAATAACGGTAATATTAATAAAAAAATTATTTCTTAAATTTCTTATAATCTCTCTCTCTCTCTCTATATATATATACACAAACCATTCTATCATCCTACATCCAACATTCCTGAATCTATATATATATATATACCCAAACCGTTATTAAATTTTTGCAATGGCTTCGCTTCCGTCGGATGATTCGTGCGTCGATCTCTATCAAAGTTTTTTTCCTACAACGTGGAGGAGGAAGCGGTTACGAGTGCTTGTACCCTAGCGGCTCAAGCCATGCATCAAGTAAATTGTTCGCCTCCGCGACCGATATTGAGGAGAACATACTTTTTGCGAGACCGTGGAGCCGCAAATGAGCGTTTAATGAAGGATTATTTCGCTTCTACACCGGTTCATGGCCCCAATGTTTTTAGGCGCCGATTTCAGATGAGCAAAAGGTTATTTTGCGCATTAAGGATGATTTGGAAGGTAAGTATGACCACTTTAAGCAAAGAATCGAAGCGAGAGGATATCTAGGATTCACCGCAATTCAAAAGGTAACATCCACGTTACGTGTACTCGCCTACGGAAACACGTACGAAATCAACGACGAGTACTTGAAGATGGTGGAAAAAACAACACGCGACTCCTTGAACTATTTCTGCTACGGTATATTTTTACTTTCTCGCATAGTTTATATATAATTTTTAAAAAAATAAATATGTTTATATATAATATATAATTTTTCAGGTATATGCCAATTATATGAAAAACGTTACTTGAGAAACCCGACTTGAAACGACCTTCAACAAATATACAAGGTGCATTTAGAAAAACATGAAATACTCGACATGATCGGTAGTTTGGACTGTCGTCAATGGCGTTGGTATAATTGTCTAACCGCATGGCGAGGTCAACACACACGCGGTGACAAGAAAGGGCCAATGTTGGTTTTACAAGCGGTTGCCTCATATGACCTTTGGGTTTGGTCGGCCTTCTTTGGTCTTGCCAGGTGTATGAACGACATTAATACTTTCGAGTTTTCACCATTGCTAGAGGGTTACATTTCCTGTACAATACCGAAAGCTGGGTTTCGTGCAAATGGTAATGACTACGAGCATGGATACTATTTGGGCGATGGTTTATACCCGGAGTATTCAAATATAGTAGAAACGTTTTCTGAAATGATTGATATGAAAAGACAATATTTTAAGAAACTACAAGAGTCTTCCCGAAAGGATATCGAGAGGTGTTTTGGGGTCCTTCAACAACGATGGCATTTTATTAGAAATCCTTGTCGTGTGTGGGATAAAGAAAGAATTAGAATGGTGATGTACGCTTGTATCATAATGTATAATATGATTTTAGAAGACGAAGGAAAAACAATCTGCCAAAACTATTTTCCGGAAGATATTGAAGGAACGCAAGCAACGATGGAGGAGAGAATCTTAAACGGCTAACTATTGCGTTCAAGGGAGTTACACAACGCGTTAAAGGCGGATTTAGTCTAGCATGCTTGGGCGATTCGCCCCATTAGACACGACAGCGACAACCAAGAGGAAGAAGAAGGAGGAAGAAGAAAGAGGAGGAGGAGGAGGAGGAAGAAGAAGAAGAAGAAGAAGAAGTAGTCTAAAATATTGTAATGTACACGACAGCGACAACCAAGAGGAAGAAGAAAGAAGAAGAGGAGGAGGAGGAAGAAGAAGAAGAAGAAGTCTAAAATATTGTAATGTCTTTTTAAATATTGTAATATTTTTAAATATAATGAATTTTTTTGTTTTTAATTTTTATAAATTTAGAGATTAATTGAAAAATTTTTAAAAACTAATAATTGAGTAATGATTATGTTTGATGTTTATGTGGTGTTACCATTACACCTCTAAGTGATATAACCCTCCCATAACCCCCTCTCTTGTCATTATCACATTACCACCACCAAAGAGGTTATGTGGTGTTACGCCTAAAACAGAAACATACCAACCCCCCCCCCCCCCCCCCCACACACACACACACACAAATTATCTCTCAAAGGGCCTACTTTTGGGTGAAACCGTATTAATTTCACGATGTTCAAGCAAAGAACTCTTTAAGACATTGATGTATGTCATGTTTTTTTGTTTTTGTTTTTTTTTTTTTTTTGAAAGGTATGTCATGTTTTTTTGTGTATTTTGGGTCTATCTGCCTTCTATATTAAGACATTCTTAGTGTAACTCTATTAGGCCTTTTTTGTTTGCCTTTGAATAAAAGTTTTGGTTTTGAGCCCAAACGGTGATTTTGGCCTAAGTTATTAATGGGGGAATAAATGTATTTTAAAAAAAAAAGCTTGTAAAATGTGTTAGAAATTGTTATTTGTATTTTAAAAGGATACAAATTGAATTTTCTAGGTTACATGTCCAATAAAACTATTTTTGTAGGCAAAGCATTGTTGTGGTGCAAAGGGGTGGTGTACCACAATGCCCATCAACAGGTGAAGGACTTCTATTTGTTAGGCATGAGATGTTCTTTGGTTCTCTCATGACAATATTTAAGTTTTTAAATACCCAAAGTTCGACTCTTAGGTCTAGAAGGTACATTATCATACATGTTAGTACGATCTTTTTCTTTTTACGAAATATGATTGTTATGAGTTTCTCCTCATAAATAATCATTAGTTAAAAAATATATTTGCAATGATGTCTTTGGTGTGAGGATTTGGGAATAAAGGAACGAAGAAATGAAATATAAAACAATGTTGTGTATACTTATTCTCAATTTGAGAACCGTAAAATAGAGGTTTTATGAAACTAACTAGTGGGATTTTCCGTGCTCCACGTCGGGATTTCCGTCGATATTGGTACGGTTTCTTAAAGTATCGGCTTGGTTCTTATAGCAGTTAGAAGAAATACACCTAAAACAATATTGACATGTGTTTTACATCTCGAGAACGACAAAAACAAATAATGATACCGGTAGCGATGTTTTTCAGGCAGGACATCAATTTGGTCACTAACACTTGTTATAGCATACGGTACTAAAAATACTATATTGTCAATACAAGCTTATTTTCAATCACTTTTATAATGCCACGTCAAGAAAATATCAAAACTCATACGATACCAATACCGATATAGTTCGAACAATATTGTTTCGATTCGTCACGTTAAAGAACAAAAAGAATCAAGTATATTTACCCATTTGATTAAAAGATTTATCGAATCGTAGATAAAAATAAACATGTAGCAATAGTGTATTCAAAATTTTATATTATGTTATTCAAATAACAAAAAAGGTAAACGGTATGACTATGTATAAAAAAACTCAATGTTTTTTATATCTACGTATCGAAAAAACCATGAAACCAAAATTTTATAACAATTATATTAAAAATAAGTATAAAATTCAATAGACACCATACAATTCACTTTAAAATATAATTAAAAAATTAAAAAGAAAATGAAAATATGTAAAATAGACAAATAAAGAAGGTACTATTGAAGTACTTTGAAAATGTTAGGATGGAGAATGTGAAATCCCATTTCACATACAAGCACACAAGCAGAGGTAAAACACCATCCCCTTTGCATGTGAAACTCATGGTTTTCGTGGTTTCTATCACAAGAAAGAGAATGGTTGGTTTTGATGAGTGAGAGAGAACGAGTGTGTATGGAAAGTGGGTATTGTTTGATTCACACACTTCACATCACTATATCATTTTGAGAGTAATTTTATCCATACTAACGTGGACACCACATGACGAATTTCCCTTCACGTGGTGAACCCCTAATCGTGGTCTTACAACTAAATGTTAAGATAACTTACCGGAGGTGTCGTCTTTGACTTTGTTACAACTCTCATGCCAATTTTTAGAAAATCTTTTATTTCTAAAAATCTCAACAATGTTATGAATGTTCATTTATATGGTGACTCTCCACATACATAACTCCTATAACTACTATCTCTTTGATTTCTTTTGTATTAATGTATATGCCTATATATAGTGGCATTTGTAGATGGTGTATAGAAATCAATCAATAAGATTTACATTCCCTCATTCTTTTATTCTTCTCTTTATATTGCTAATAGGTTTAGTTGTTTCACAACACGTTATCAGCACGAAAATAATAAATCTGGAACATATATGTCATTTATAGATGTAATAACTTTATACAACTATACCTCTAAATGTAACGCAAAATTTTACATGAAATTTACTTGAAGAAAGTGTTTTTCTATTTATATCTGATTTTATATTTCACTAAAAATTATAAGACCATGTAATATGATTGCAATGGTTTTATCCACATAATTTTAACTAGGAAAGTAACACATGTAATATTGAAATAATTCAAAACATGATTCAAACCAACCAAAACAAGAAATGTTCATGATTTTATTTTGAAACCCACAACCCGGATTATATACAACCGATTAATAGTTTGAGTTTAGTAAAGTCAAATATTATAATAATAGACATATATAAACAACAAGAATATACACTTGAATCTTATTAACAGAGAAAAAAAATCAAGAATGCAAAGGGATATACCTTAAGATGTTATAATCCAAACCAAAGCAATTGTATAAGTTCTCGAGAATATTATGATTGTTATATAAATTCGGATCTGAATACGTATACATGTTGTGTATGTTATTGAATTGAATATAACTGGAACTCCCCAGAAGTATCCTAAAGCATTTGAGTGCTTAAGAGGTTAATTGAAATACCTTATGTATGTAATTATTGTGCACCAATACTCCAATAAACATACATAGAAAATATGTACCTGGTTATTATGGCATCTCAATGTACACAGTGTACAAACATGGTACAATATGGATTTTACAAATGATGCAAGTGTTTAAGACATCCTTGCATATAATATAAAATCAATGAGGAGGTTAGTGTGTCAACACTCCTAAAGAGTGTATGCACATACATTGTTGGTCAAAGTGGAAAAGAGTAAGGGAATGTATATTTATAAAGTTAAAAAAGATAATATGGACTAAAATAGTCAATTCAAATGTGGTATAATTGACTTACTAATGAGCTCATCAAAGAGAGAAATACATAAATTGTAGCGAAACTATTTGTTTTCATTAAAAGAACAATATGAGGTTTATGAGTATTCTAATATATGTTGATGATATCATTGAATCTCCTGAAAAGATAAAAATGAGCTCAATTATTAAAGGAAGAATTTGCAAATTAAAGATGGTATTGCAAATATGTGGCTTGATATGTAGAACAAACATTTGTATTATAATTATCCATCAATCATAATACATCTAGAAGATGGTGGACATTTTCATACGCACAAAGCTTATGGTATACGTACATTTTATGATGTCCAAGTAGTTGGTATAGAAAATGACTCTTATCATCTCCTATCAAAGAAGCAAAGATCATTGGTCCAGAAGTATCATAGTTAAATACAAATTGTATATCTTGGTAGTATGTATACACAGACACATGTCATGAAATTCATTGACAAGATATAACTCGTGTATAGTGAGGAGATAATGTAACAGGTAAAACATATATTTTTATACCCTTAAGGTACAAAAGATATGGATTCATATTTTACTAACCCATCAACAAGTTTGGTTAGTTTTGTAAGTGCAGTGAATGTAACAAAACATATTCATGGATCTTATGGTATCTACTTACAAGTGAAGACAATTAAAATTTCACATGAAGATCATACATCAATGTTCATTGAAGGATTTGACATTAATGGATCAAGCAACATACCAAGTTGCACATCAACGGATTACGAAATTTTGAGCAACTATCAAAGAAGCCGGACCTGAGTCACTTATAGGATGCATGTAAAAATGAGGGGGAGCATTATACAAGTTGCACTCTTTTTCCCTTAACTAAGTTTTATCCCAATGGGTTTTCTTAGTAAGGTTTTTAACGAGGCAACATACCTGATCTAAAAGTATGAGGAGGAGAAAATACGTGCTGCACACTTTTTCCCTTAGCTAAGGTTTTGTCCCACTGGGTTTTTCTAGCAAGGTTTTTAACGAGGCAGCATCACCAAACGTGTTAAAGGTATGTGGATAGTCAAGGAAGAGTGTTATGAATGTTCATTTATATGGTGACTCTCCACATACATAACTCCTATAACTCATATCTCTTTGGTGCATAGAGATCAATCAATAAGATTTACATTCCCTCATTCTCTTATTCTTCTCTTTATATTGCTAATAGGTTTAGTTGTTTCACAACAAACAATGCATTTTGCATTTGCTATTAATTTTATCTCGTTTAAATAGGTTTTTTTACACCATCAATACGTAACTAAATTTACTTATTTTAACAAATTATGTATACTAGGTAGTAAAATGTAAAAAAAAGTATGATAAACTTTTTTATTACATACTTGGAGATTTATAAATTTGATAAAAAAATATATTATTATCATATTTCATAAAAGTATATAATTAATTACTGTAAACATATTTCATAATATTACATAAAAAATTTTAGGGTAATTGGATTTTATCATCCTTAACTATTGGTCATTGGCCATTGCCACCCCCAACTATCACTTTGACGCCCGTCACCCTCAACTTAACACTTAGTGTGTTCTATCACCAAATCACTAACTTTTGATCATGTTACTATACTTTTAGGGTGTCCTAAGATCCCTAAAACCTTTCCAAGATTCCTATAACACCTCAAAAAGTGTAGTAACAAGATCAAAAGTTAGTGATCAGTTAACGACTTAGTGACGGAACACACTAAGTGTTAAGTTGGGGGTGACGGGCGTCAAAGTGATAGTTAAGGGTGGCAGCGGCCAATAACCAATAGTTGAGGGTGATAAAATCTAATAACCCAAAAATTTAAAATATAATAAACTGATAAGAACCAATGATCTCTTGGCTTAGTGGTCAATGGGGAGGTGGAAAACTTTGTTTCTGTTGGAGGTCCTGGGTGCAAATCCAAGCAAGGAGGAATTTTAATACTAACTTGGTGATATTAACATACTAACTATTAACCCGGTCAGCGACATTTTAACCGTACACCGTTCAAAAAAAATATTAAGAAACACGAATATTTTTTGTTAATAAAATATATGAGTAAAATTGAGTAGGGCCCGCATAAAAATCCTTAGGACATGTGTGCCGAATATGAAACTCTCAAAAACAAAGACAAACAACCTAATGTTTTTATGAAGGATCTCACATTAGTTGTCTCATGCATCCATAACTTTTCAAAAAACATCCAATGTGATGCTCTATAAAAAAAATGCATTCGTTCATACCATAAAATACAAATTTATAAAACAAACATTTATTTATTTTCATTTTCTTTTAAATTTATAAACTATACTCATTTTAAATCCAATTTGAACCGATGGTCCCAAAGAATAGTGATGGTCAAAAGAAGTAATAACAAGTCTGAATCCAAGACGGGGACATGTGCATTGTACATTGACATGAGAAAAAAAGTGTATGGACATTTTACATTTGTCATTCTTTGATTGATATTTTTTAATAGTTGACCATAACGAAATAAATTTGGGCTTTTTATTATTTTCAATAAAATTTTATGCCTCCAGTATAATAAAAAGAATAAAAACATTATCCTAAGCTTAATATTTTTTAATAGTTGACCATAAAGAAATAAATTTGGCATTTTTATTATTTTAATTGAATTTTATTTTTTTTGCGTCTCCTATCCCCAAGCCCCCATGGCGTTTTGGATCCACCATCTTATCCCACGCAATCCACTTTATTTTGCCGGTACCATTATTAATCCCCCAAACAAGTTCCCTCTATTTTTTTTAAGAGACTTTAAATAGTCGTTAGGTAGCGCCCCAAGCACCTCCTTAGCCAGAGTGGCGGGGTGGAGCCCCCACACCCTCCAGCCTAAGAATTTTGCTTTGCAACCAGATAATTTGAAATTGATTGGCTACCCCGTTTCATATTTGCACCAAGCATAGATATTCATGAAGCTTTTTTGTGTGAACGAATTAAATGATTAGAAGACATTTGCTAATTACTAACACTCTAATCAAAACAAGACAAAATACAATCATCTACGGTAAAATCAAATCAAAGAAATTACTAAACTTGCTGAAGGGAAGAAAATATAACCAAGGTATATAATAGAGGGTTGAATAGATTATAATTTAGCCAAACTTGCTCAGACAGTCAGACAAGTAGGGAAAGTTAGGCACTTAGGCTGAACTATGAGCCGGATTTAAGCGTTGGCTAACTCGGATCAGTCAGTCTTATGACCAAGACATGCACCTTCCCTCACATGGATCAAACAAAGAATACCCATCAATTGTTAAGACCACCCGTAGTGGAAGGGGTTTTGGGCGTTTTTCCCCCAAAACCCCCTTCATGCCTGCGTCACCGCCCCCGGGGGCGTTTTTGATGGTTTTTTTGGTTGGAGTTTCCTTAAACACGTCTAGTTGAAGAGAGAAGAGCCAATGAAATATTTTTGATGGATTATTTTTTATTTTTTATTTAAATTCACTTTCAATGTCTAATCATTGCAAGGAGCATTTGTTTCACTCACCAGTACACCCATTTTTAACTTCAAGCCCCTTTGTTGACTAGGAGCCACGTGTCGCTTCATGTCCAATGGTGGGGCATTTGTTTCACTTACCACTACACATGTTCTATGGCTGGAAATACATATGATTCTTCTTATTATGAAACTACCAATACACCAAAATATATACATGTGTCTTGTAATACAGAAGTATCAATTACAAGGAGTAGAAATACAGAAGTAACAATTACAAGGAGAAGAGAGGAGGGTTATGAAAGTACAAACACAAGTGCATACTATTCACAAGTCAAATCCACAAACAATGTTACACAGATTGTCAC
This sequence comes from Helianthus tuberosus, assembly GCA_030545235.1. NCBI lineage: Eukaryota > Viridiplantae > Streptophyta > Magnoliopsida > Asterales > Asteraceae > Helianthus > Helianthus tuberosus. The sequence goes on along the minus strand of CM060369.1, from coordinate 168,485,271 downwards.
ATGGGTGTTTATCCTTGGGAATTATGATGCCCAAAGAATAGTGGGAAATTGATAATAATCAACAACACATTACTTATGTAATCATGAACAATTCAAACTGCAATTCTTGCTTTTCATCCAAAAGCCCATGGGCACTGGGCCAGGAGACAAGAACCTGCATCTCTACCTTGAAGTGGTCATTCAATTGTGGTCTTAATTTTTTTTTTTTTTTTTTTTTTTTTGGGACGACAATTTTTTTTTTTAATTCTTGTCGTCTATGGGACTTAAACCCAAGACCCTCCCCTTTCAAATCCAGATGTTTAAAAGTTTTGCTCTTACCAATGTACCACTACCCCATTGGTGGAAGATTTTTGTGGCCTTAGTTGTTACTATTTTTAAAATTCTTAATATTAGTTAAATGATTTTAATTGCTAATTATTAGGTTCTTTTATACAAAGGAGCAACATAAATTTTCTATACCTGTATTATATATTTTCGAAGTTTTTATTATTACGCTTTCTTGTCTCAGACGTTAGTTGTTTTTTTTCACGCCTTGTGATCCTTTACGCCTCGAGTGCACCTTCAACTACCTACTATTACTGGCAACACTACTAAAAATACTCAAAATACAAATAATCAACTAGTCTTCTTTACACACAAATTCTTATGGAACATCAAATAACAACTGAAAGCTAAATTACCTCAGTTCCAAATTAGAGCCATGAGGAAAAGAAAACCAATTATCAAAAATGGCAATGCCGCGAAGAACCCTGTTTCACGACGGTTAACTCTCTGTTGAGGGACCCAATGGGCATGATAATGGGCCCCATAAGGATACACCGGAGTTGGAGCCATGCGACGAGGCCCGTTTCCAAACATCTGTGAGCCCGAAAACGCGTTCATCTGAAAATTGAAAAACGGAACCAAACCGCCAACTGAAAGACTAAAGTTCCCAAAACTTGTATTCATTGGAGGCCCAAAACCAGTCATTGATCCAACCGGGCCAAACCCATGTTGACCAAATGCATTTGGATCTGGTGGAGGTGCGGTTTCTGGTCTTTGGCCCGTGGGCCGATGTGGGATTTCGTCATCAGGAACGGGTCTTGATCTTCGAGTGGTTGAGTCCTTTCCTCTACCGTATAAAGGGACTAACTTTTCTTCTTCGATTCGGGCTTTACAAACTGGGCATTCTTGAGATTGTGAATGTAGGTGAAGCCATTTGTAAAGGCAGGGCCAGCAAAAAAGATGCCCGCATAATGTCACGATCGGGTCTTGGGCCAAGTCAAAGCATATGTTGCACTCGAAATCGCCAGCGTCGCTACTGTTGGTAGATGGGCCTTGGGTTGGCCCGCTCGGCACTTCTCCAAACCTATCAGACATCTCGCTTGGAACAACTGCTCAATGGCCCTGAAATCACCAGTATATAAACGACTAATTTAACCAAAGAGAATACGAACCCGTAAATTGTGTTGACATGACCACGACTTGTTTAACCCAAAAATTTTATTATATTTTATTTTTTTTGCATATTTATCCTCCAAAATCACAAATTTACAACAAAAAAAACATATAAAATGTGTATAAAATAATTACATTTAGACTATAAAATTGGATACTTCTTTCTCTTTTATCCTTGTAATTTTGGCACAAAACATTCGATCAGATTAAGTGTTGATGTAAAACATATTGAAACCAAATGGGTCAACCCAAAGTAAACTTGTGACCCGTTTAGACTAAAGTCAAACCAAGGAATTGTGTGAGAAATTCAGTCACCACTTAAACATGAAAGCTCAAAAAACATAATAAAACATGAAGATCAAAGACAACTAAATCAATTTCAAGTCTTAATAAATAATTCAAATCATATGCTTTTAACACAATCAATCACTATGATCAATCACCAAATCATATAAACAAGTAGCAGAAAATAAGCAATTACAACCACAAACAACATTGATAGGTGAAATAAACGACTCATGAAAGGAGACAGAGATTACTCACCGTCGGAAAAATACAGAAACAGACTTCCGGCAGCAGTTACATAAATACTCCTTGATTAACGTTACGAAGATTCCAAGTTATCAACACAACCCAACCAACCAGGAATCAACCTTTTCTTAAATAATTCGTTGACTTTTAACATCGTTGAAACTTGACGGTTTCTTGGAAGAATCGTTTTCTGCAAAAGAAAATTAAAAGTGGGCCCATCAAATTTGGGCTTTGGATATTGGTTTCAGTTTTTTTGGGCTTGCCCCCAACTGGTTTAGTTAACGGCCTGGCTCAAATGGTTTAAGAGTTTTTTTTTTTTTTTTTTTTTAAGATCATAACTCAAGATAGAGGTGCACAACCAAACAGGATCCGGAGCCGAATCTGAAACCGGATACTAAACCAATAAACTGATCTGAATCCAGTTCTGAAGCTGGTTCGAATCCGGTCTGATCCTCTGGTGGTTTGAGCATATATACTTTGAATCCAGTTTTGAAACCGGTTTGGGATAACCGGTAGTTAAATAATACATTGAACCCAGATTTCAAACTGATTCGATTCTGTATGGTTTGCTTTTCGAAACAGGTTTGGGTCGACCTTGTTTTGACTTTCATTGACTCGATTGGAACTAGTTTTAAACCGACGTGGTTAGGCCCAAAAGCCAATTTTGTGCACCTCTAAATACAAAGTCATTATTAATGTGCGCCTCTAATGTGTATAAATGGAACAAAATAGCATGGTTTGTTTGTTGTTAATTATTTTTTATACAAGTAACATGCGGCGATCAAGCAAGCATGTTAGATAGTGTCATTTATTTGTATATGTATGAATTATCAGCGTTAAGAGAGTGAAAGTGTGTATGTATATGAACGTAAAGTGAGAGAGGTTTGCGATTGATCATACAAACTAGGACCAAAAGTATACCAAACATCAATCAAACAAACGGATTCATGGATAAGTTAGAATCGGTTTAGGGGGAGGGGAAAACCCAAACCGGTAGGAACTGGTCCATCTAGGTTCCAAACCAGGCCGAGTTAGAGCCTGTTCTGAATACCGGTTTTGGTTTTAAAAAAATTAATCCCATTACCTATTTATATGTTTTTCTATTAATTTGTCGATTTAATAATCTTGTAATTTTATATTTTTATAAAAAATAAACCCAGATCAAATTTCTTATAATTTTCACTAAGGTAGTGTTTGTTTTTCTAAAAAAGATCTGTGCATGCTCTTTAGTCTACTTCGCGCAGACCACGCGCAGACATTTGTTTTTCCGAAAACGTTTCATTAAAAAAGTCTGCGCGAGCTCTTCATAGTGCAAACTTGACTCAACCATTTTTAAAATCTTCTAAAGTCTGCAGAGGGTTAAACACCACCATCGTCCACCACCACCACCACTGTCCACCACCCACCACCGTCCATCACCACCGTCTACCGTCCACCACCACCACGACCACCCACCACCACCGTCTGTACGCCACCACCAGTTTATTTTAGAAGTCTACATACGTTAAAAAACAAACAGCCTTCTTGTAGATGTCTGGAGACATTTACCTCTTAAAAAACAAACACCCAAGTTAAATATGACGATAAAATTTAAAGTAAACTACCTCCTAAACCGGTTCCTCGTCCAAAAACTCCAACCCGATCCCAAACCAACAGGTCAGGTTGTTCCTAACCAGGTTATGCCAAATTGCCAAACGGGTTCTTATTCAGGAACCGGCTTTTTTGTGCACCTCTATCCGGTCAACATAGTGTCGCTCATAATATTCCATGCCCAATATCATGCATTCTTATACCATTACCTTGCTCTCCAACGAGACCAAACGCTGCAGAGCAGGGCAGTTACAATGATATTTGCAAATGAATATCATGGTACGCGCGAAAAACTTTGCACCGCTTTGTTACCACAACTAAACCTGTTGACGAAGGGGTTATCGAGTTTTGCAAGCCCCAAGTAATGTGTAAATGTTCTCTCACACACACACGCGCACACACAGATATAAATATGTATATACAATTGTTTTAAGATTAGTAAGAAAATCTTCCCTTTTTCTATTCTTTTCCTTATAATGTATACATTCTCTTTTAGGGATTTCACCAAGTAAAAAACAACCCACAACCCAAAAGATCCAAACAACTCTTGGGTCAAGATTTAAAACAAACCCTCTAAATCTAAAGCCATTAGCACCTTGTGCTATGACCAACCCCTAAACTATACACGAAACCTAAAACACACTACACCCCGAACACAATTTTACAATTAAACTCGGGGAAAAACCAACTACCTATGATTTACAGGAACTTAACTCGGGGTTGCCATGAACAATGGGTTCAAAACCATGATTCCATATCACCCCAACCCGTACATAACCCCTCACCCTCCCCGCCACCTTCTTTGCTGAAAAGAGTTTGATCTGAGCAATCCAACGATGCCCCACACGCCAAGTTATACGCTTGGCATGCTGAATGGCACACTCTTAATCTATTGTCACCGTCTTTTTCACATTTTTGTATTGATATCTGTTCCATCCAAGATAACACAACATAAGAGTGACCATAAAAACCGAATCATAATATCAATTAACCAAACCAAACCTACAATAAACTAACCTTTATATTTTCTATTTTTTTTCAAAAAACAATATGTTATATATTGGGAAAGCTTGGTTATATTTTTTTTCATAATTAGTTGTCGTTTGTTCTCCTCAAAAATTAAAGGGATATAGTAACCGAATTAACCAAACCAAACCCACGTCCAAAGTCAACGGTTAACCAGATTGACAAAACCATTTTATTCAATAACCGAATCAACCGAACCGTTCATAATAGAAACCAATCGGTTATAGAAATCCAAAAAACTAAAAATATCAATTATATGTTTGGTTATAACCTATAACCGAACTGACCCATTACCATAACGGTTCAAAATATATTAGTTCCCTGAATTTGAAAATGACTGATCTGCCCTATTCTAAAATAATAAAAAAAATAGAACTTACCCAACAAGCTAGTCTTTTAGCTGCTTTATCACAGTTTCTGCCTCTAAACATGTTGAGAATTTTTCTAGCACCGGTCGGGTATAACCGGTGGTAATTCGGCATGACCACGACTTCCTCAAGCTGCTGCAATATGCTGGATTCACTCGGTGCACAATGCTGCCCGGCAGCATCGTTTATTAACACGTCTTTACAAATTGCCAGGCTGTCAAGAAGATCCGAAGTGTTTCGACAGGTGTAGCCCGCATAATCAGAGCACCGAAACTCGCACACGCCGTTGTCACACACCCCACCGTGAAGACTACATTGTTCATCACATACAGCTGCAATGCATACATAGATATTGATATAAATAAATGTATAATGACCATTATGCCCTAAAAAACTAAAAAAGAACACCAAACCCACCTGTTGAGCAATCAATCCCAGTGTATCCATTCGCGCATTCGCAAATACTGTTTTTGAGGCACTTCCCGTTTCCACTACAATTTCTAGGGCATGATCCTGATAAATTTTATAATATAACTAACGGCCCGGCTACAAATCATTTGACTAAGTGAATACACAAATGGAAAAGGATATACTTACGTTTGCTACAATCGTGACCATCAAAACCGATAAAACAGTGACATGTTCCACTAACACAGTCACCCTTGAAGTTACACGAGTTCGGGCACTGCCCAGATGTCACAATAGGGTCTACACTACAGAGTTCATGATATGCCGGGCAGATCAGTTCACCTAAAATTTGGAAAATATAAAAATAACGATTGGTATATTAATCACAACTCAGACAAACGGGCAAGAACTTTTGCTTTGAAAAATTACCCTTAAAGCCAGGAAACTGGATCGGTCCACCGGCTTCTGGGCATACTTTCCAAATACCGTCAACAGCAACCTCCAATGTCTTGTTTACACATCTTCGTTGATAACAACCGTTTCCTTGAGTCATAGAACCCCGAACAAAGCCCTTTCTTACTAATGAAGAGGCCATACACCTTCAAAATACAAAATAGAAACATAAGAATAATAAATTAATAATATTATATTTTAAGGATTTTGAAAGAAAACCACACCTCGAGTCACTTCCGCGTACTTCACCCAACATTTTGTCGGGCTCGCGTGCACTGTTAGTGTCTATACAAGAACCATCGGAATAAGCTACAAAATAAGTGCAAAAATCAGCCAATGACGACTGTCCACCTGCAATCAACAAATTAAGATATTCAAAAGATTGTTTTGGTTTATAGATGGCATTTTATTTTTGAGTAAAATCCCATTTTCGTCCCTGGGGTTTGGCCAATTTTGTGACTTTCGTCCAAAGGTTAGCTTTTTCGCATATGGATTCAAAAGGTTTGAAATATTTGCCATTTTCATCCGGCTCGTTAACTCCATCCAGTTTTCTCCATCAAGTCAAGCGTATTTCAGTCTTTTTTGTTAACTTAAAGGGCAATTCGGTCGGTATTCGGTCTTTTTACATAAAGTGAAAAAGACCGAAATGCCCTTTAAGTTAGCAAAAAAGACGGAAATACCCCTGACTTAACGAAGAAAAATGGACAGAGTTAATGAGCCGGATGAAAATGGCAAGATTTCAAACCTTTGGGATCCAGATGCGAAAAAACAAACCTTTGGACGAAAGTAACAAAATTGACCAAACCCCAAGAACGAAAATGGCATTTCTCTTTATTTTTAGAACTAATTTATAGATACTTTGCAAACTCACCTTTGTTAGGTTGAGGAAAATAACGAGCCCACAGAGGAAGATCGCCGCTATAATTTACAATCGGGCAATAACCCTCTGCTTCACGGTTATATGTACATCCCGTTAACTGCGTTGTGTTACAATGATAAGCCCCTTTCCAAAGGTTACAAGGACCGGCAACAAACTCGGTGCCTTGGTTACTTCCCCAATCAAGACGGTCCGCCATACTATAATTAGCCTCGTACCAACCACTATCTTCAAGTAAAGCCAGCGTCATTTTCGAAACAACCGATCGCGTGTCAACAGAACCGGTCATGATTTCATTCATCAAAACTCTCTTTTCCCAGTGAGATCCTGACACGAGTTTGAGATGATCAAGAAATGTTTTATTACGATCGAAATAAGTTATAAGCTTTCGTAAATTTACCAACCTGATGTTCCGCGGCCCCCACCGTCTTCCAGTTCGAGGCCGGTGAAATTCTCGGAGTACGCCTGCCAAGAGAAACTTATCTTTAGAGTAAAGTACACGGATTCCAAAATTTTGGATTTGGTCCTTAGTTTTCCAAAAGTACACGGATGGTCCCGGTGGTTCGCGCACTTTGTAACGCATTAAGTCCCCAACTTTGCCAAACATACATGGATGGTCCCGGTGGTTTGCACTTTGTAACGCATTTAGTCTCCGACTGTTGCCAAACGTACATGGATGGCCTCTGTGGTTTATAGTTTGCACTTTGTAACGCATTTAGTCCCTAACTTACCCTTAGATTTGTTGGTTGGGGGCTAAATGTGTTACAAAGTGCAAACCACAGGGACCATTCGTGTACTTTGGAAAGTTATGGACCAAATCCAATTTTTTGAAAAACCACAAGGACTATCCGTGTACTTTACTCTTATCTTTATAAATGATTAGCACATCAAATACGATTACAAAAACTATTATTTTGAAAAGTAATGATGTAATACCCCATAATGATGGCGTGAATGCATGATGACGTGTGGCAAAACAACACGAGTCACCATCCTCCCAAGCTTTTCATCCATTGTCTCTTCAGTAACCTGAAAATATGTTAAAAAGAATGTAATGGTTAATATCACAAGCCCGTTATACCATTGTTTTAGCTGATTTAGAGGTTATTGAGCTAGCTTACAGTTTAAAGTCAAGATGTTACAAACTAAGTCAACCAGGTGAATTAATGGTCAAATTTATGGAACGTATACAAGGACTTGATACAAATGGTTTTACCTTACTTCGTCGTCTTTTTCTCTCATCTCTAAAATGCGTGAAGGCGTGCGGATCAAACCCAAGTACGTGCATCACCTGGTAACATTAAACTTGTCAAAAATCTGTTTCAAAAATACCCCGTGTAGTTCTACACGAAAAAACAAAGAAATTTCATATATACCCCTAAAAAGTTGTGATAATATCATAAATTGCCCATTCAAAACACTTAAAAATTATTTTTGCGCATTTCCTTAAGTACAATTAATAATATGACCATCATACCCTTCTCAGTCTACTTACCCTTCAAACTCTCATAACGTACGTCCTTACTTAAGAGGGGTATTTATGTCAACAATACAAAAACGGGTATATTCGATATTATGATTTTGGGTTGGGTAAATATGATATTATTCAAGTTTTTAAGGTGGGTATAATGGTATATGAAATTATCCTAAAAGATGCAAGCAAACTCACTTCATGTATGAGGGTAGCTGAAAGTAACGTTTCGGCTTCTGCTGTCAAATATTGAGGGGCAACATTCACATGTCCTGCAAATACACGAATGGCATAAGGACAACTGCACATTCACCTTTGAGACACTAATGCTTCATAACGGGTGTGTTTGAGAGTTGAGACGGAAATTATAAACGTTACCGGCAATTGCACGGCCCCATTGATCACGTTCACATGCTACCGCCCATGCTAAAGTGTTGCCAGGGGTGGGCCTTGTAGTCACCAAAAGAACCAAATCGGCATCAGCAACTCCCTCTGTAAAAATAAAAAAAATGTATAAAAAGATTAATTTTAGTGGAAGTAATCAAGTGATAAACTCAATTGAGTTTTTATCTCAAACGGGTCAAACTGAAAAAGTTAAAAAGTCAGCAAAAGTTTATTTTGAATGCATAGAAACAACTATAGTGTTTTATTCAAAGATTTCGATTATTATCGTTATAATATTTTTTGTAAGCATGATTATTTATTTATTTATTTAACCCGTACTACAAATGAAACATTGCAATGAAAGGGGCATAAAGAAAAACCTTCAACGTATGCACGCGGAAGTTGAACACCGCCATCTTGTCCACAAGCAGAGTAACCACTTAACCGCAAGTTTCCTCTTACACGCTCAACAGCCAAAGCTCTTCTAAACCAGTCAGCTGTCTGCCCTAAAGCCTGATCTCTCATAATATATAAACAAAACAATTAAAACTGTAATACACAAATAATAACCCATATCCGAAAACCCACGAAGAAAATGAAAAATTTGAATATACCCTTCGAAGACAACGCCTTTTATCCTCTCCGGATATATCATCCGAAGTACAATTGTACCAACAATCACTAACAATCGAGGGATCATTGTAAGGATTACAAGAAAGTGTTTCCGAATTAGAAGCTTCCGGAGGTTCACCTAACTGAAAAAGGAAACACAAATTAATCAAGAAAATTATTTATAGAGTAAAATGTCATTTTCGTCCTTGGGGTTTCGCCACTTTCGTCCAAAGGGTTGTTTTTTCGCATTTGGATCCAAAAGGTTTGAAATCTTGCCATTTTCATTCGGCTCATTAACTCCATCTATTTTTCTACGTTAAGTCAAGGGTATTTTCGTACATAAAGCGAAAAAGTCCGAATTGCCCTTTAGGTGATACTTGTACATTATGCTAAATGCTTGTACATAAAGTGAAAAAGACCTAAAGGTTAACAAAAAAGACGAAAATACCCCTAACTTAACCGAGAAAAATGGATGGAGCTAACGAGCCGGATGAAAATAGCAAGAATTCAAACCTTTTGGATACAGATGCGGAAAAACAAACCTTTGGACGAAAGTCACAAAACTGGCTAAACCTTAGGAACGAAAATGGCATTTTACTCTTATTTAAATTTGCGTCAAAGTTTCAAGAAACGGATTGTTCAACTAAACTTACTTTCACTATATCACCAATGTTTCTACAATCTCTAGTGGGCGAATGACCCACCGCATCATAGTTTAGATAAATTCGGATGGGTTGTTTTACGTTCTTAGGAAAGCTTGAAACTTTTGGAATTTCCAATAATGTCCTTCCCTTGCGGTGAAGAGGCTCGGTGTCAGTTGCATGATAAACTTGTGGAGTTACGGAATAAATGTTGTTCCCGGATCTCTTTCTTCTTTGTTCGATTATCTCATCGTGAATACAAGAATGTGATGCGATATTTTCACTGCCCGTTTCTGGCCGTTTCCGTTGCAATTGATTTTGGTCGTAATTTGCTTGGATTGTGTCGAACAATACTAAAATTAATAGAATCTGAAACAAACACGAACCCGTATTGATAATTTCAGCTAAAGGAAACAAAAAAGTGTTTATGAATCACCAATTTAACTCGTTTAGAACTGTATGTTTCCTATTTTTTTTTAACTGACCCTTAATATCCAAAAAAAGGGGCTAAATTTAGCTTGTCAAAATCAGCAAAATCCTAACAGTGTTTGATAAAACAGTAGTCATTGTAGCATAAGAAATACAAAATTGAAATATTAATTCCAAGTTACAAATACTAAACAGCAATCAAGCAACATGAAAGCTTCGATTTTGGTCGATGTTTATATTATCTCAAAAAATACTAAAATTAATAGACAAATTACTAGAATCTGAAACAAATAAGAACACCATATTTGATTATTTCAACTAAAAGAAACAAAAAAAGAGTATATGGATTATAAATTTAACTCTTTTGTAGATTTTCTATCTTTTGCTTACCCAAATATCTAATTTTGACAAAAATTACCCTAGTTCTAACTCCTGAAAATTCAAACCCTAATATCAAAAAAAAAAAAAAAAAATTTAATTCACTGATTTAGCTTTGTCAAAATCAGCAAAATCCTAATAGTGTTCTATAAAACAGTAGTGAATATATCATAAAAACATTATATTAAACAGCAATTAAACACCATGAACATTCAAGATTTTGAAAGCTTCAATCTTTTACACCCAAAATGGTAAAACAGATAGAACCCTAAAATATTCCCCAACAAATATATCATACAATCAAAAAATAAAAATAAAAAATAACAATGGAAGTAGAAGTTTACCTGTAGAAGTAATAGCTGGGGCCAACATTTCCCACAACGAATCTTGAACTCCATAAATAACTCAAATCTTCACCGGCAAACATCAAATCAACAACATTTATACAAAATTACAGATCTTTATCACATAATGTTTAAAAACAACAACTGGGTTTTAATAAATTTTCAATCTTTAAATAAAAAGATTGAAAATTGTTAAAATTTCTGTTGATGTGAATAGTGGACAGATTTTGTTCTTATTTTGGGACCAAATTGAACAGTAAAATTATGTTAAATAGTTATAAAGATTTGTTCTTGAGTGTTGGGTTCTTGAAGAAAAGAAGAAAAGTTGAGTGGGTTTCTTGAAAACGTTATTTTGTGATGATTAGATTATATATAAGTTTTAAATTATTAGTTTATTAATCAAACATTTGTTGTATTATATTTGTGTATTTCATGCATTAAAAGTGCAGTACGCGTGATCTTATCTCCAGGTGGATCTAGACAAAATTGATGTCTAGTCACTATGATTTATTTTGTAAAAAAGAACATAATAATACAAAGGTATTAGATTGATTTTGACTTGAATGGTTAAACTTGTGATATTTGGTATAAAAAGTTTAGGTTTTGTGCAGGGGAGCAGCTTCCTTGGGGCGGGAGGGGGCGCCCTTTCCCCTGAACTTTTCGACGCGTAGTGTTATGAACAGTACTTTCGTATAGAAATTTTTAGATATATACGTTTTCGCCCCCCGGAATTGAGAAAAATCGACCCCCCAAACTTCGCCAATGGTTTTGTGTGTACATATATACATTAAATCTTTAAAAGCTTTCTTAAGCAGTTGAGTAAATGATCTAAATAAACAAGATGTCTAGTCAGTGTGACTTTTTGTTTAAAAGAACATAACAACATTTGATATTATATCGATTTTGGTTGAAATGCTTAAACATGTGACATTTGGTGCAGTGGCGGATTCAGGAATTTATGTTACTTGGTTCACTTTTTTACGTGTTTCAATTTCATACGATTGAACATAAAAAAATTCGGTTTGGTTCGACGGTTCGGGTCAGGTATCCATCACATTATAAAAATAGAATACAATAATGAAAAGAACATTGTCATTAGAAATTAAAAACATGTAATATAAAATACGGTAGTCTTTACGAATAAAAAATCACCTACAATTGTTCCCTACCATATTCTTTATAAGTGTTTTTCTTTTTTCCCTTCAATATACTTGTTGAAAATGAATTTATTTCATCACCAATTTTGATTGTAAAGCCATAGTTATTGACAAATGAGTCGATATGAATTATGCTTTACTTAACACGGATCAAATGTGTAATCTTAATAAAAGTGGGAAATTTAAAACAGATTCAACGGGTCAAAAGTCAAGCAAACTACATTTACAATGCATAAAACCTCTTAAACATTTTCAAAAATTAAATTCTAAACAAAACAATATTGTTTTTAGAGTAAATTTCTGTTTTCGTCCATGAGGTTTGTCAATTTTAACTACTTTAGTCCAAAAATCTAATTTATAACAAATCCAGCCCTGAAGTTTGCATTTCTTAACGCTTTTCATCCCTAAGGGTGCTTTTTCATTTAATTCTCAGGGATGAAAAGCGTTAAGAAATGCAAACCTTAGGGATGAAAAGCGTTAAAAAATGCAAACCTTAGGGATGGTTTTGTTATAAATTAGATTTTTGGACTAAACTAGTTAAAATGGACAAACCTCAGGGACGAAAACAGAAATTTACTCTTGTTTTTAATAATATGTGAAAATTAAGTATTTACGAAGATCAGGCAAGTAAAAAACAAAAAGTGATTATGGTTCTACTTGACCCGTATTGACACATATACTCAAATTATTCATTTTTGACACAGTCCTATGGATTAGGATCAAATACAAAGGATCCTAATTGTAAGAAGTGTAAGAAGGATTTATAGAGTGACAAGTGTCCAATAACCTAAAAAAACCCACTACACAAAAAAACCCACTAAAAAAAAAAAAAAAACTTAAACATCCACCACCACCAAAAACCGCCACCCCCACCCCCCCCCCCCACCCCCCACATCACCCACCCCAAAAAAAAAAAAAAAAAAAATTTTTTTTTTTTTTTTTTTTTTTTTTTTGCCGAGGGGGTGGGGGGTGGGGGTTTAGGTTTTTGGGTGGGGGTGGGGGTGGGTGTTTAGTTTTTTTTATATTTTTTTTTAGGGTTTTTTTTTTGGGGGGGGGGGGGGGGGGGGTTAGGTTTTTTGGGGGTTTTTTTGGTGAGGTATAGTTTTTTTTTGTTTTTTTTGTGGGGGGGGGTGGGGGGGGGGGGGGGTTTAGGTTTTTGGGTGGTGGTGGTGGTGGGGTGGGGTTGGGTGTTTAGGTTTTTGGTGGTGATGTAGTGGGTTTAGTTTTAGGTTATTGGACACTTGTCACTCTATAAATCCTTCTTACACTTCTTACAATTAGAAGCCTTTGTAGAATAACTTGACTCACAGTCCTATAACCCTTACATTTCCCAACTGTGGTAACAAATCTAATTTGTGATGTACATTATGTCTTTTACAGTTGCTTTATTTAGTGCTTGACCTGAGTTGGTGGGTTTTAACAATAAAAAACCGCGTTGAAGCGGAATTGAACTTGAGATCTAGTGGTTGCAAAGAGCAGGTAACACTGTACATCTTTTATGAATGGGTTTACCCACAATTTATTTATGGGTTCCTACCGTATTTTCTATATATGCTTTAGTTAAAAATTAGAAACTGAATGGGTTCCTCGGAACCCGTTGTTTGAATGTAAATCCACCCTTGATTTGGTGTAAAAAGTTAAGGTTTTGAGTGTACACAAAGACGTTTAATCTTTAGAAGCTTTCTTAAGTAGTTGATAACACATGATCGGTGTGATTAACACTTGGGTTACGATGTGGTTGAAAAGATTAAGTCTTTATACACTAACCTTTTAATGTATTAATGAATAATGATTGCACCGGCTAAGTAAATCCTTTGATACATTTTCTCTTGTGGCCAGTGTATAAAAGTACTTAAGCAAATCCTTTATCATAAACAAGTTATTAATTATTTTTCGAACAACAATTCTTATATATTTAAGGATTAATACACATTAACCGACACTATGCAGCTTTTACCGAAAACTAAGTTTAAGATCCGCCAATACTATGCAAGATTTGAACTCTAACCTTTATTGTAAACAAGTTAATAGACCCAAATCGTTAACGGGAATAAACACCTAGGCAAATGAAGTTTAAATTCATTATAACATGGTAGTGTACAAATTACTTAGTGTAATCATGAACTTTGTTGAATCTAAGTCCAATGTACTCATAAACTAACATTAGTGCATGAGTATTATTTACATAACTCTAATTTCATAGAGTATTTATTTATCAATTTCTATTGCAAAACTAGGCCTAACACATGTTGCAGAATATTTGCATCCAGGGGCGGACTTACCCCTAGCCCAAGGTGGGCGGGCGCACCCCCGGGAAAAAAAAATTTAATGCTATTTTCCGTTGAAAATCTCGTCCGCACCCCTTGGATTTTTTCGTCCGCACCCCTTGCATTTTTTCATCCGCACCCCTTGGAATTTTTCGTCCACACACCTTAGGTAAACAATGTTAGCGATTTATATTTTAATTTTTTTTTAGTAAACTCTAATTAAAAAAAACTACCTAAATTATATAAACTTATACTACCCAACTTAACCCAAATACCCAATACCTTAACCCACTATTTCATTAAACATAATTAGCCCACTAATTACTAGCCCATTAACCAAACTCAACCTAAGTTCAAACTATAATAATTAAAATAAGCCCAATAGTCCCTTAGAACTCCTCCCGCCCTCCTTCTCTTGGGTCGTCTCCTGCCAGCGATCATCGAACACAACAACAACCACAACATCACGTCATCTGCAGCCGCGAACCACCGCCGTCCGACACCAAAGGGTAACAAAATTCTTAAATAGGTTTGAAATTTCATGTGTTTTAACGTTGTTTATGGTTGTTTAGATGATTTTTAGGATGATTATGTTGTTTAGATGATTTTTAGGGTGATTAGACACGATTTCTAGGGTTGAAAATTAAAATTGAAACATTATGTTATGGAGCGATGAACTTATGGATCAATTTGTTTGTGATAGAAACCATGAGTAGGGACGTTATGGCGCGATTTCTTTTGTTTTACATGACCCGACCCGTCACGACCCGAGCCGACCCAATACGAACCGATTTTTTTACTTATATACCTAGGGGCCTAAAATTTTTAAAAATGTTCCGCACCCCCATGGAAAAATTCCTGGGTCCGCCACTGTTTGCATCTACAATTGTTGATTGAATTCTAACACCTCTAAATAAAGGAAGACTTCATCAGCATTCATCCATTAGTAATTAGCTACGGATACCAATAAAAAGTAAAAAATAAATAAAATGATAAGTTGTAAATTAAACAAAAAAGTAAAAAATAAATAAAATGATAAGTTGTAAATTAAACAATCTGTGAGGATTTCATCTGTTATTGGCAATAGGGTTTATGACACGGATTTAACCAACACAAGCCAAAGGACCATAATGTTTCTTTTGGGAGAATATAATGTTGTTTTATGTAAATCACCCAAAAAGAAATGCTTATAAAACTTAAACTTAAAAAAGTTGTACAATAAGAATAAAACTGCATTCGTTTCAACATAATAAAAAAAAACAAGTATCTTTTTTTTTTTCAACGGCCAACGAATTATCCAAATAGCCTACTGGCGAAATTCACCACATCGGGATACACTCGCCTTTCAAACCGGGGAAAACCCTCAACTAGAGCCGAAGCCCGTGAACACTCGCCTGAAGGCACAACAGTGCGGTAAGGTAAAACCCGCTCAGTTCAAGGATCGAACTACCGCCTACTCGTCTAGTCTCCCATCATCACCAGGTGCTGAAGAAACTAAATACTGAAGGCAGGAATTGAACCTGGGTCACTTGGAACACCAGGTCTCTCCCTTACCAATCCATCACTAGCTCTAGGCAAAAAAAAAAAAAAAAAAAACTAATTTCGAAAGGTGGATAAACAAACTTATTTCAGTATTAAATGTCAAATGATGCTTTTTGAATACCCAATGTATACAAAATTATAGTTCGGTAAAGAGTAGTTAGGTTTGGTATCTATGACATAAAAAATAAAAATATTTAAAAAAAAATACCGATAATTGAATCGTTTTTAGATTTGACTTCCATTTCGTTCATTCTTCCATATTCCGTCGTTTATGCGATTTTATTTGTTCTGTGCTTATTTGCTATTAATTATTATTAACATATATAAATAAGCAAGTTATTTGTGCATAAAAGGTTGTACATCTAGCTTTGGGAGTCTTTCAAAAAAAAATGAAAATTTTCCTTTTTAACCCTAAAGTTTTATTGTTTGACAATTTAAGTTTAAACTTCTAATTTTTGTTTCCTTTTTAACCCTAAAGTTTTAATCTTTGACAATTTACCCTAAAGTTTTAATATTTGACAATTTAGGTTTAAAATTTTTAATCTTTGTTTCCTTTTTAACACTAAAGTTTTAATCTTTGACAATTTAAGTTTAAAATTTTAATCTTTGGTAGTTTAACCCCTTTGATTAATTTGATTTTTTACTTCTAATTCAAATGTTTACATCTTTTGCGATTTAACCACTTTGATTTTTTTTTTACTTATGTGTTGTAATCTAGGCTTTGGAGGTTTTTCAAAGAGAAAATGATTATGCATATGGTTGTCGTAACCTTAGCTTTGTGGTTTTTTTTAGAAAAAAAAATTTGATTTTTTTTACTTTTCACCCAAAAGTATTTCATAAATTACTTTTAACCAAAAACTATTTGTTTTTTTAGCTTTAACACAAAACTTTTTATCTTTTGCAATCTATCCTCACAACTTTTTTTACTTTCAACTTTGGTCCTTTATAGTTTTCATTTTCCGCAAATTTTTCGCTTTATGCTTCGTTCTAAATTTTGTGACTTAACACCTCGCAATGTGCGTTTTTGGTTTAACGTTTTTACATCGTCTATTTTTTTCCCGTTTGACGGGTTCAACATAACGTGCGCGTCCTAAATCGACTTAGTTATAACTAAAGAATCCCCGCCGCATTGAGCGGGTCGTAATTCTAGTTAATTAATAAAATACAAAATACAAGTCCTTAAAAACTGAAACAAAAGTCACTATTGGGACCACATAAACAAATAATAAATAAATATAATAAAATAAAATATTGTAATGAAAAATAAAAATAAAAAATCGTTATTTTGACTTTAACGGTTGTTATGGCTTCGGTGCGGGTGCTAAAAATCGAAAGAATTATCTTTATAAAATAAACAAAAAATTTTACACGTAAAAAATCAATTTCTTTAGAATAATAATTGTTGTAGGCTCAAACTATCCACACACCCTATCTGTCTATTTAGGCACCCTTTGCCTCGTATAGCCTATACGAGGCGTATAGGGTTACATCAAACTCAGTGTCTGACTCATGTCAGTTCTGGTTTGACTGCTCTTATATGTCTCGTATAGGCCTATACGCGGGGGGGGGGGGGGGCGTATAGGACCCCTCGTATAGGTCTTATATATGACCCATAACCCATGCCCCATATATGCCACGTATAGGTCTATATGGGGCGTATATAAGGGTTTTTTTTTAACAAACATTTTATACAATATTAATCTTTTTAGCGAACTTTTATACAAAAACAAGTTTTCTATTTTAAATAAATAAAAATAGCAAGTACATGATATGATACAACACTTGTATAGGTCTATACGAGACCTAAACCACACCTATAGTCCTATGCGAGACTTATACTACACCTACAGGCCTATACGAGTTATTATAATTAATATGAGTTTTTTATAATTAATATTAGAGTTATTATAATTAATATTAGAGTTATTATAATTAATATTAGTGTTATTGATATTAATATGAGTGTTTTATAATTAATATAACTAGGTTTATTACTATGGCCGCGTTGCGGCGAACTTCTTTTGTCATTTAGTTTGTGTTTACATGTGTTTTGAAATCACTACGAGCGCGTTACACACAGAACTGCTGACAAAAATAAAAAGAAAATGTAGAAAAAAAACAGTATAAGATAACTGAAAGAAAATCAACAAAAAAAATTTATGGTAATGATGTCGTTCGTATGAAACCCGTGGTCAGAGATGAGCAAATGGTATTGGGTACCGGTACCGAATTTCCCGAACCGAAAGATTTTAAGTCAATTCGGTAGCAACCTTTTGCTTTCCTGGTACCGGTTTGCTACCAGTTTTTACCTTCATATACCTGTACCGTAACCGGTATTTTTGATACCAGTACCAATTTAGTATTTGTTGGCACCGAGCTCATCCCTAGCCCTTAAACTAAAAAAAAAAAAAAAAAACACTAAAAGTTGAAGAAAATCAATAAAAAAAAGTTGCACGATACCGTTGGTGTTTGTACGGTACCCGTGATCAGGGATGAGCAAATAGTATAATCGAAAGAAAATCAACAAAAAAAGTTTTATGGTAATGATGTTGTTCGTATGAAACCTGTGGTCAGAGATGAGCAAATGATATTGGGTAACGGTACCAAATTTCCCGAACCGAAAGATTTTAAGTCAATTCGGTTTTAACTTTTGGCGTTCCTAGTACCGGTTTGCTACCAGTTTTTACCTTCATATACCTGTACCGTAACTGGTATTTTCGGTACCAGTACCAATTTAGTATCGGTTGGCACCGAGGTCATCCCTAGCCCTTAAACTAAAAAAAACACTAAAGTTGAAGAAAATCAATAAAAAAAAATTGTACGATACCGTTGGTGTTTGTACGGTACCAGAGATCAGGGATGAGGAAATGGTATTGGTTCGAAGTACCGAATTTCCCGAACTAAAAATTTTCAATATCAATTCGGTACCTACATTTGATGTTTTCTGTACCAGGCTGGTGCCGATTTTTACCTTCATGTACCGAGACCGAACATGACCGTACCAGTATTTTGATAAAAGATGGATAAATGGGGAAAAAAACTTGCCACGTGGCAAGGTTTAAATGGAGAAGGTACTATTCATTTTAAATGAAAAAAAAACAAAAGGTTTGCCACGTGGCAAGCTTTGAATGGTGAATATACTATTCACAAGCTTTGTTTTTTAATATATAGGATAATTATTATAATTAATATGAGTTTTTCATAATTAATATTAGTGTTATTGATATTAATATGAGTTTTTTATAATTAATATTAGTGTTATGGATATTAAAAAAAGAAAACAAAAAAATTAAAAATATATGCCTCATATAGGGCTAGACTGGGTGTATAGTGGGGTCCAAAAGACCATTATAGCTCTGTTTTGCCCCCAGTATAGGCCTAATTCAGGGGTAAAATGCTAATTTGCATTATATACATACGCCTTATACAGGCCTATACTAGGCATATAAGAGGGGCAAAAAAGACCAATTTACCCCCAGTCTAGGCCTAACCCAGGGGTAGAATGGTCTTTTTCGTTTATACGCCCCATATAGGCCTATACGAGGCATATAAGACAAAATATGATATAATCAGACATTCTCTTGGAATTTGAAAAAGGTTATACGCTACGTATAGACCTATACGAGGTGTATAGGAGGGTGTGTAAATAGGGACTAGGGTGTGTGAATATGTAGACCCTAATTGTATTGCTTTTCTTAATAATAATAAGACTATGAAGCTGTTTGTTTTTTAAGAGGTAAAAAGTGTGTATTCTGCGGGCCACATCTGCAGACATCTTTCATCGAAACCCTAGCTACGTTCAAGCATTGCATCCCTCATTCTCATGGGTAACGACGATTATAATAACAGGATATTTTCTGAAGCTTTGGCACACTATGATGCTGCGATTTCAATTGATCCAGATAAGCCATCATACAGAAGCAACAAAAGCGCAACATTAACCAGTTTGGGGAGGCTTCTAGAAGCGGTATTTGAAGCCAGAGAAGCAATCAAAGTAGAACCGTTCTATCAAAGGGCTCACAACCGTTTAGCCACAAGTACAACTGGTAATGAACTTACAAACCTTAGATTATATAAAACTTTATTGATTGATAGATTGATTTTTTACATAAGTTTGCTTTAGGATGTAGAGTATCTCCACCAGATGTTTTAAAAAGTCATTATATATGTTGAAGTTTTCATTTTTAAAGCTTTTTTTGTCATCATTTTTACTGATTTCTGAGTGAAAATTGAATTGGGACTTGGTAGTTTTATTTTGCTTAGTTTTTTATTAGTTTATCAACTTTAGTTTAAAGAGACTGCCTACCGGTGTTTAAAAGTCATTAGTTATGTTAACACTAATGAAGGAATCCTGAGATACGGAGGCTATCTGATTGAAGAGTTGGCGAAGAGTAGTTCGTTTTTAGATGTAACCTACCTTCTAAGTAAGTCCTACAGACTTAATTGATAGATTCAATGTTGCTGGCTTTTTCAGTGTTGTTTTTAATTAAAAATTGTGTTCTTAGCATACACTTTTATAATACAAGTTTTGAATAGCTTGCTGCTGATTACGAAAGGGGGATCTACATCCTGTTGACCTACAACCTGCCCTGTCAAAAGCCTTGAACAGAAATTTGCAGGTTTGATATTAGAATTTTATAATATGAATGCAATCATTTCTTGATCGTTTCAAGAATGATGAGAATGCTAAGGCTTCATTTAAAATGATAAAGGTATAGAAGTTTTGAAGTTTGTAGTTATTTACAAATTTGTCTCGTATCGTTCAGTTATATCTTTCTTTTTGCAGGGTTTTACAGCCAAAAAATTGAACCCGTCAGCGATTGAACAAAAGGCATCATTAGAATTAGTAATAAGTGTCGATGAATAGGCTAACAATCTTCTTGTTGAATATTATTGATTGGAGGTTAAGGAAATATTATTTACATATTAAGAGAGCCCAACTATTCAACCTTTTCATTCACCGTTTTATTAAGTAGGAGTGATTTCTTCATTTCTTTTAAAGCTTGAGAAATTGTTATATCTCAGATTGAATTATTTGAACTATCCGACGAGTCCAAAATGGTGTAGGTATTTTGGTTGTTTCATCAAACAATGAGGACCCGATTAGCATGTTGCGGATCTTTTTTTTAACACAGACATGTTACCCCCCGATCTTAATGATGATGCAATGGATCCAAAGATTTCAAAATATTATATTTTGGTCCACTATAATCAACATGGATCCCTATAGAAGTATCTTCCCTCTTTAATGCCATTTTTTTTCATGATGTTCAAAGAAACAAATATTTATGTTATATCTTCAAATGCGTTAATTGGTGGAGCTTAGTTTACTCCATACGTCATATTAAGGTACTCATTTTTTTGTTGTTGAAAATAATGCACAAAAGGTGTTTGTTGAAATGGCTCAAAGATATATATATATATATATATACACACACATATATAAGTTTTGTTTATGTGGTTTTGTATGGATTAATTTGTTGACAGTTACTTGAAATGTAGTTTGATATCCGGGTACCTAAGTTTAATTTAGGTTAGTATTTCGCTGTCTAGCAAGAATTGATATTATTTGTTTCATTTGAAATGATGCATGATATATTAGCATATGAATAGTGAAAATATCTGACCTTTTATAACTGCGATTAAAATGAATTCTTGAAATTTGTTTTAATTTTCCTTTGTGCAGCCTGGAAAACTACTAAAACATTACAGACTCTGTTTTGTTACGTCTTTGCTAGAAAAGAAAACCCAGCTTGCTGGCAATAAAAGAAAAGGAGAAAGAACAAGTCCGGGTTTAAGAGCTAGAGGACAACACCAAAAAGAAAGAAAACCAGGCGACGAAATCTGAGAAATAAACAACTTCTGATAAGTGCTTCCACGACGTATAATATTGCAGCCTCATTTACTTCTTATTTACATTTTCAAAGAAAGAACATCATTCCTTTCAAATTTTAATCTTCTGAAAACAACATTGGTGAAGTTAGTATTCAAGCAATCACAATGCATCGTAACATTGTGCCCTGAGCCTTTTCTTGCAAATATCCAAGTCGTGTAGCTGAGCTTCTTAAAGCAGTTAATGGGAATTTCCAAAATCACCCCTTCCTTGATAACCAGGTAGAAAAATTAATACAACTTTGTATATTGTTGAGGTTTGTCCTTGTAGTGTTATTCAAACAATTTGTAAAATTGTTTGTTTCTGTGGTAGAATTTGTTGTATGCTCTGATGGGAGAATTTTTGATTTTGCAGCCGGATGCAAAACTTTCACCCAACAGTGATCTACTCCCTTCGGGTAGTAGGTTGGTGGTGGGCCAACTGGAGTGGAGTTTTGTGTCTTGAGGATTTGGTGAAGTTGCACACATCTACTTTAAAGATGCTTGCTTATATTTTTTTGTACAACTGCAAAATTAGTTAAAACATGTAAATTGAAAAGCTATGACTAAGAATTTTGTGTCTTGAGGATTTGGTGAAGGTCGCAACTATTAAAATCTTATTAAAAGTTCAAATAAAGACTTAAAGTTCAAAGCGTTATTCGGCAAAAGTCCCGATTGTCCCCTTAAAAGTTTGGTTAAGCCCCGTGATTGACCCTCAATGAAAAAAAAATCATGGGTCCGCCATTGGTACCACATATTAGAATAGTATCGACACCAAAGTTTATTTTATATATTTAAACACTTATAATTTGGTTGTTTTTTTTGTAGAGGGGACTCAATTTACTAAGAGAAATGTTTTGGCAAATAAATAAATTTCTCCTCCCGTGTCACATATAAATAAAATTTTCTAACCGTGTCGCACATGGGTGATAACCTAGCATTTATAAAAATATTAAACATAAAATGAACTTTCTATCTACTTATACAAAATATAACTAATTGGTAATAGAGCTTTCATGGAATCTATCGTAACTGATCACTAATTTATATAAAAAGTAATTTATGTTCATTTGTATTTTTTTATTGTTTGTTAAATTATGTTCATTTAAGTTTGTTTGTTTGTTTGTGTTCGTTTACGTTCGTGAACAGTTCGTTTAGGTTTAAATGAATGAACATAAACAAACACGAACATGCCTATTTTCTTAATAAACGAGCATGAACAAAAAAAACGTGTTCGATTATATGTTCGTGTTCGGTTAAATTTAAATGAACATACACAAACATGCCTCTATTTGTGTTCGTTCAGTTCATTTACAGACCTAGGCATGTCGTGGAATATTTTTTCAAGTAAAATAAATCTATCAACTTTTGAAAAGTTAGGGGACCTGCATTTAAAAGTGAACTAATCCAGTCTATTTCCACACTATAAATTTGCAATATTTTTATACATGAAGGGGGCCTAGGGGAGTTTTCACAAAACAAAAAAAAAAAAAAGTAATATTACACTTTTAACCTAAAACTATTTTTTTTTTTTTACTCTTAACCCAAAAGTTTTTATCTTTTGTAAATTTAACCTCATAATTTTTTTACTTTCAACTTTCGTCTCCTACTTTTCCTATTTCGCAAATTTTATCTTTTATGTTACGATCAAAATTTTGCGAGTTAACACGTCGCAACGTGCGTATATGGTTCAACGATTTTTTCTAAATTTTGCGAGTTAACACGGCGCAACGTGCATGTGTGGTGCAATGCGAGGGTTTTAAATTGACTTAGTTATTATTTTCTATAATTTAAGTTTCGGTCTAATTTTTTCACATTAACACGCCGCAACTTCAGTGTTGATGGTCGTTGTCGATGGTGTGGCGTTGGTGCTATTTCTTACGGTTTTACGCCCCCACTGCAACGCGAGAGACTTAATACTAGTATAATTTGCCATTTTGTAACTTCACATTTTTCTTTAAATACTATGTTATATCTATTTCACTCAAATATATTTTAGACCTTCAAAACAAAAGGAGACACAGACTGCACAAACCTTGGATAAATATTATTTCCTCTTTGCGAGCGTCTTCCTTCTAACATGCGGCTCCACATCACTCTACAAACATCCATGTTAGAAATGGACTTATGATAATCATAAGACCTAATAATTATATTATAATTGTACCAAAATAAAAACAAAATAGGTAATAAAACAAAAGATATTCCCCACACCTCAAACATACACCTCACTTGGATAATGCCTCTTAAAATTCAGATTACTCCCTTACATATATATATATATGCCTTCCTTGGCAAAATCCCCTTAATATTAATTTCTATGAAAGAAATAATTTATATATGCCACGGAAAAAATGAGCACCACAACACCTAAAAGACAACCTAAACCGCTTCCATTAAATTACTTTTGAGTATGTTTAAAATACAAAATTGATAGATTGATTAAAAAAAATTAGAAAACAAAACTATTTGGACTAAAATGACAAGAAAAAAACTATTTGGACTAAAGTGCCAACTTTGATCAAACCTCAGGGACTAAAATGACTCAATTCAATTGTGAGTAATGAATCAATTCAATTCACGATGAATGGAACATCTAATATAGAAATATTTGTTGTTTAATAAATTTGGTATCTAAAATTTCTAAAGACTACCTTTTTTTATGGGGTGGGTGGTGGGGGGGGGGGGGGGGGGTCATTTAAGAAGAATGTTCTTGCAAGAAAAAAATAAATGAATCTAAGCCCGACATTTTTGTAATCAATGGTTGTGACAAGATATCATTTTTGTCATCTTTTAAATAATGTTTTAATTAATAAGGATATGATAGACAATCTGATGTAGAATACTAATAAATATTATCAAGAGTTACTCAAGTCTCATTCATGCCATAATAATTTCTTCTTTACCATCATTAATGTGTTAGGTCCTATACCAATTTTATTAGGAGTGACAAAATTATTTAAAAGTGTTAATGTCCTACACATATTTTATTATGAGTCACAAATTTATGAAAAAGCGTTGTGGTCCTACACATTATGTTGCCTACACCCAAACATTGTTTTTATGGGTTAGGAAACGTTGTTTTTATGGTGTAAGAAAAGTTAAATATGTTTTTTTTTTTGTAAGATGCACAAAATTTTATAGGTGATAATAACAATAATATTAATAAAATAATAATAATAATTTTTTTTTTATGAAGAATATTCATTCCAATCAACACGGCAAATTACATAAGAATAGCAGGTAGACGGGAAATAAACTGCGCCGCCATCCCCTTCTGAATGAAAAACCCTAATCTACTAAAAACAAAGCCTCGCCCCTGAGGGGTCGAAAAGTTGTTGTGGACCACACGCTGAACTCTAGCCAAGAACCGAACCGCCTCCGGGCCAAGGAGCCAAACGTGTCAAACGCTAGGGGGATAAAGGCATGCTGATTATCCTCACAAGCTTTCGCGTGCTTTTCCACTTTCTTAGTTTATAGGTTAAACTCATTAAATGATTCATTAATTTGAATAACAAAAATAAAGGATAGACTCATTAAATGATTTGTTCAAATTGTCTTTGTACCATTTATTCTTTTTATTCTTAATTTGTGATTTCTTCTTATTTGAACTCTTCACTTTCTTTTTAATCCATTTTTAACTAAACCTTAAAATGTATAATCATTCTTTGTTTAATAAAATGTTGTATGTAAAATTTCTAAAAACTACCAGTGTTTTTACACAGGTTTTATATCTAGTAATTATATTATAATTGTATGAAATAAAAACAAAATAGGTAATAAAACAATAGATATTCCCCACACCTCAAACATACACCTCACTTGGATAATGCCTCTTAATATTCAGTTTACTTACTTACATATGCCTTCCTTGGCAAAATCCCCTTAATATTAATTTTTATGAAAGAAATAATTTATATATGCCGTAGAAAAAATGAGCACCACAACACCTAAAAGACAACCTAAACCGCTTCCATTAAATTTCTTTTGAACATGTTTAAAATATAAAATTGATAGATGGTGACACTAATAATTTCAAAACATCTTTAAACTAGTAGTTTACCGTCCAAGGTTCAGGTATATATGATTAAGACCATCCAAACGCACTGCATATTTTAATATCACAATGACTTCTTATCCAACTATTAAGAACATTAATAACAGTGTCTATATTTAAGATAATAATGACTTTTTATTCGATTGCGAGTAGTAACTACAACTGTTCTTATATTCTCATACATCGAATTGTCATACGTACTAACTTAAAATCTTACCTCTAATTCACACAATTTAAAATTTTCAAATAACTATTTTTAAATTGATTAACATAGCAATTGCTAACACCATTAAATAAAGATAGATGAGATCTATCAAAGTTAGATGTTTATGGTATAGATAGTGTTTTTTTTTTCATGTTTGCAACTCTATATTCAGGCACAATTTAACATCAACATAAACTAAATCAATTACAATTCTCTATATGGTCGCTCGAAGAAAAGGGAGCATATGAAGAACTAAACAGAAAAGTCGGCATCATCAGTGATAACAATTACAAGCGAACCTGGAGCAACATCAGATAGCTTGATGAAGTCCTCCACTCTCCCCCATCAGATTTCAAGAACAACGCAGAAGAGTTTATCACACAACTGTTGAAACAGGATCAGAAAATCTGTGAGATCCTAGCCGATCTGCAAAACAAAAGAAAGAATGAAATCGCGTGGAAGAAGGCGAGAGTCGTCGAAATCTTAGGAAGTGTTAATACAACGTGTAATATTTTATGCATATTTCACTCTTTAATCTTTCTTTATATTTAATTTAATAAAATTAATATCCATTGGAAACAAACTAAACACAAAGACAAGAACACATAACTTAATTGTCACACCCCAACCGATGGCGGAATCATCGGGACATGGCACTGAGCGAAACAGATTGTCCAGAAGTTTCCATAACAACTATCATTACCATTCAATTTAAATTAACATGTCCCATACCATGTCTCAAATAGTAAACAAATTATTACAGATAACATCTAGGTAAATACTCTGTTCCGACAACTCAGATTTAAACAAAATAGTTTATTTATTGGTTTCTAGGACCTCCGTTCCTAGCTTCAATTTCATCACGGCACAGAGAGCATCCTAGACCTTTCCTAGCCTCAAGGTCACAGCATGCTAAACGTGTAAACTTCCTAAGCACCTGTCACATACGTTAAAATAAAGTCAATACATATAATGTAAAGGTGAGCATACAAGTTTGATAATAGCTTATAGAGTTCGAATTCGTTTACGCATAACCAGCACGTACACATAGTGAAATTGTGACACCCCAGGAAAATCAGGAAAACAACGCAACTTAACTAGCTTCCTCAGTAACCACACGCTAAATTTCGGGACGAAATTCTCTTAACAGGGGGAGAATGTGACAACCCTCATAATTCCATGTGTTCCGTACAATTTATTAATAATAATTAATGTGCTTGACGACTGTGTGGAATTACGTAACTGCTTTCTGATATCTGTGTTATATTTACATGCGCCTGCTAACACACTAGTAATGTACAGAAAAGTTATTAAATAGTCCGTTATGATTTCCTAAGTGTTAGAAATTAAAAACGTTACAAAAATATATACATAGGACACGTTACGAATTTATTTAAGCAGTTTAACGAAACAGTATCGAACCGAACAACCGGATTTTACCCGGAACATAAAAATATTGTCAATAACATTGTTTATCCTTTTCTGAGCCAGTTAGGGTCCCCGAACACCCTAACACCCGTTATATCACATAACACACTAATAACCTACATGAGTACCTAACTAAACTAACTAACCTCTTAACTATTTAGTTAAAATCTAACTATATAGCCCCCCCCCCCCCCCCCCAACCGATCGGCTCCCAAGAGGGGACACACCCCACCATTTGTTGAATAAAATAAGCATTCTTGTCTAGTATCAAGTGGACACTTTACATGTTGGTTAAAGCTAATATTGGTTTATAAATTAGCCTTAAGGATCTAGAGCTCTCATTTGCAAACCACCAACTCAAACAAGTTCCTCCTTCCTTTCCTTTGCTTGTGTTCGGCTGACTTCCCACACACACACACCACCCACTTTTGTTTCAAGCTTCAAGCATTTCAAGGTTATTCAAGGGTGTATCAAGGTGTTCAACGAAGCGTGGTGCACTCGCAAGTTGAAGGACCACTCTCGTTTTCTTTTATCCACCACTTTTACGCCTTTGATCTTCCCTAGCCTCGAGCTAGTAGTAAGTGACTCTAAACATCTTCTTGATCTATTCTAAAGTGGTTAATAAGAGTTTCGTCGGTTGAAAATCACTAACATATAAGATCACCAACTAAAAGTCTACTAAAGTGATGAACAAGGTGGTTAATGGATGAATATTAGTGTAAATCATGTAGATCTTGTGTGATTATGATTATTGGTTGATTATCTGATGTTTTGCTGATTAATATTGATGTGTGATGTTGTTGTGATCACTAAACATGATTAACGGAATCAATCGAACACAAGTTAGTAAGTTAGAAAGTGAAAACAGAATCTGTCCTGGTTTTACAGCCAACTTCAGTTGGCTGTAAACAGGTCATAAACTCAGCGAAAAACTGATATTTTGAATCTAAAATATGTTATTATGAAATACGGTTCTAATGGCACTGGAATCGTAATTTTTGAACTTCGTTTACTATTTTTAATGTGTCGATTTGTAACAACAGCTTAAGCTGAATTTTGACAGCAATAAATGGGTGTCATACTTTCAGTCATAACCTGAGTTTTGTGATGAATCGGACCATGAAATTTGTACAGTAGATGACAACCGATGCATTTGTAATTACCCCACTGGAATTTCGTAAATCGGACGCTCGATGAATTTTTAATAAATTGTTCCGTGGACTGTGGTCAGAAATACATGAATCTGAGTTCAGTCCGGAATATGAATTTTTATAAATTATTGGTAATGAACCGGACCCCAACATTTTAACACAATAAAATATGGAACGTTTAAGACATCCTGTAAAAATTTGGTAATTTTTGGAATAATTTAACTATTTTATTAAAATGTCCGAATACAGCCGGTTTTGAATATAAATGCTGAAATGACATAAGTTGTGACTCGCGTGTCTAAATGTCGAGTATGCTATCTGTGAATGATCTAACATGTTATATATGTTATGTGCATTATCGTATGTTTGATTTTGAGTGGGGAATGGATGGGAAACTTAGATGGGCATAAACCGTTAAAGTGATGCATGTTGTGTGATAGATACGTGTAGGAACTTTGTGTTCTATTTGAAAATCACTAAATGACTAACTGGTAATTATATTAGGACGTGATTGACCGACCTTGACTGTTAGCTATATTTGAGAATCTAACCGAGCAAACCGAAGTGAGTTCACACTTTCTACAAGGCATGGGATTCCCGGTGGTTTGGGAATGGGTTAAAGAATTTAAAACTAAATCTACACATCCCCTTGGGGAGATATGTACGGCCATCCTCCATAGAGAGGATGCCATTATTAAACCTACGAATTCTCCTGGTGCAGAATACGTACGTTCGTCCTCCTGGTGCAGAACAACCTTAAAACTAGCTAGACAAAAACTCTATCAATAAGTCCCTCTTCATATCGACTTAATCGCCGAGGCCAATGGCGAGCGGGTCATTAGTTAATAGCGCTATTAAGTTTAACAAACCTCACACTGTGCCGTTCGGACGGGCGTGTACTAATGGACTATGGCAAACTGTCAGTGATGATAGACACTGATGTAGGGCACAACTATTGTTCGTAGTAGTCGATATCATACCGTCTAGTAGTTCACACGGGGAAAGCCCCCACTAATTATGGATACGGTTTGGGTAAAGAAAAAGGAAATGGTTAAACATACTTTCAACTTCGGGGTAACCCCCACGGCAAATAAGCCAACGAAAGTCAAACCACGTTTTTCAGAAACAACTTAAAACCAAACAACCAAACGTGAACTCACTCAACTTTGTTGTTGACTAGTTGTTACATGCCTTACAGGTCGCTAAATGCTTGGAGCTTGCACGAGGAAGAAGTCGTTGTGGTGTACGGACTGTTATGTTCCGTGCTCATTGTTTAAATCCTTATGAACTTATTAAACTTGTGTTTTGAACCTTAACTTATAAACTATGGACTTATGCTTTTGGATTTACTTTCATGCTTCCGCTGTTTAAACTAAACATGGTTAACTGGCTTTGGTCACCAATCGTATTGTGGTTGGTCTTATTTACTTAATTACGATGTTCAATATGATTGGTGGCTCGATCCTGGTCATGTCACGCCTCCAAGCGGTGATACTCCGCATGGTGGATTTTGGGGGTGTGACAGATTGGTATCAGAGCCATTGGTTATAGTGAACTTGGTTTTAAAAAGGGAAAGGCTTTTTGATAAAACCAGACTATAACCTGTACAGTGCTCAACGATCCACAACGACGCTTCGCTCCACGTGCTAGACTCGACACCATAAGTGGTATAATTTATGTTATATGGTCGGTTAGATAGTTCTCACTGTGCATTGGATAATGTGATAATTGCTATTTGAACCTCGTGTGCTTACTCTCTATTTTCGTCCCACACTTACGCACTTTCGCGACACCTTTCTCACTTACGTTGCTTCGTTATGAAGATCATGAGCGGACGCGGAGGACGTATCAACCTCACTCAAGCCCAATTGACGGCTTTGATCAACGAACGAGTTGCTGAGGCACTCGCAGCGAATCCAGCAGGAGGTATAACCTGCCATATCAACCCACCTTAGGACGTTTAGATCCTACCTTCACAAACCAACCCTCATGCTTAATCTTGTCCTTTATTCTCGCGCAACAGGTCAACATGCTCAACCTCCTGAGTGCACGTTCAAGACGTTTATGGACTGCCGACCTACCACTTTCAGTGGCACCGAAGGAGCAGTGGGCCTTCTTCACTGGTTTGAAAAGCTTGAGTCAGTTTTCGAGTTGTGCGAATGCCCCGAAGACCGTAGGGTGAAATATGCTACCGGAACACTTGAAGGGGTAGCACTCACATGGTGGAACGCTCAGGTTCAGCTGCTGGGGTTGGTTGCTGCTAATGCCACCCCATGGAACGGTTTCAAGGAACTGATCAAAGAGGAATACTGTAGTCGGGATGACATTCACAAACTGGAGGTGGAATTTTACAATCTGAAGATGACGGGGTCTGAGATTGAGGCGTATACTAAGAGGTCAAACGAGCTGGCCATCCTGTGTCCAACTATGGTGGACCCTCCCATCAAACGAATTAAGCTGTATCTCAAGGGCCTTGTACCAGAGATTCAAAGTCACGTAACTTCAGCCAACCTGGGTACCATTCAGCAAATTATCAAGTTGGCTCATCGTCTCACCGACCAGGCGGTGGAGCAAAACAGACTACCCAAACGAATCAGTGCCACAGCTACTTCTGATGCACCTACCGACAACAAGCGAAAATGGGATGGGAACTCCAGAAAGGGTTCTACTTCAGTTCAGTCTTAGCAACGAAAGACTGATGACTACCAGAATCCTGGTCAGCAATCTTCTGGTAACCAAGGACAGGGTGGATACCGAGGGAACCACCCCAAGTGCAACCGGTGCAACAAACATCACAGCGGGCAGTGCAACAAAGGTCGTTGTCTGAGGTGTAACAAGTTTGGTCATGAAGCAAAGGATTGCAGGAGCGCCCGACCAGCAAATCAGAATCGCCAACAACAACAACAAGCCCCACAGAACCACCAGCAGCAGCATCAACAGGGCAATAAAGGATGCTTTCAGTGTGGCGCTGAAGGCCACTTTAAGAGGAACTGCCCCCAGCTGAACCAAAACCAGAACAATAACCAAGGAAATGGGAACCACAATGGGAATAACAATGGAGGCAACAATGGAGGCGGCAATGGGGGAAACAACAATGGAAATGGGGCAAGAGGTCGTGCTTTCGTGATTGGTCAGGGTGACGCGAGGAACGATCCCAACGTTGTGATGGGTAAGTTTCTTCTGGATGACTTCTTTGTTACTGTTTTATTCGATTCGGGTGCCGATACTAGTTATGTGTCCTTAAAAGTTAGCCAAATGCTTAAGCGCACTCCAACACTTTTGAACACCAAACACGCGGTAGAACTAGCTAACGGTAAAAGTCTTGAAGCCACACACATAGTTAAAGGATGTAACCTCGTCTTAGCTGGTCAGACTTTCTCTATCGATCTTATTCCTATCACACTTGGTAGTTTCGACGTTGTTATTGGGATAGATTGGCTATCTTATCATCAAGCGGAGATTGTTTGCAAGAAGAAAATCGCCCGCATTCCTCGTTCTGGTGAAGAACCTCTCATGATTCATGGCAACAAGTGTGGTGCTTTCGAAGGCATCATCTCTTTCCTTAAGGCCCAGAAGTGTTTGCGAAAGGGCCACACTGCCATTCTAGCACTCGTTACTGACACATCAAAGGAAGAGAAGAGAATTGATGACATCCCTATTGTACGCGACTTTCCCAAGGTATTTCCTGAGGAATTACCTGGTCTTCCGCCTCATCGCCAAGTCGAGTTTCAAATCGAGCTAGCTCCT
This sequence comes from Helianthus tuberosus, assembly GCA_030545235.1. Lineage (NCBI taxonomy): Eukaryota > Viridiplantae > Streptophyta > Magnoliopsida > Asterales > Asteraceae > Helianthus > Helianthus tuberosus. The sequence continues at coordinate 168,452,897 of CM060369.1, read as the reverse complement.
GGGGCAGCACCAGTGGCTCGAGCACCATATCGTCTGGCTCCATCAGAACTTGAAGAACTGTCCAAGCAATTACAAGAACTCTTGGAAAAGGGTTTTATACGTCCTAGCTCTTCGCCCTGGGGAGCTCCAGTCCTATTCGTAAAGAAGAAAGATGGTACTTTCAGAATGTGTATTGACTATCGCGAGCTTAACAAGGTGACTGTGAAGAATCGTTATCCTCTCCCACGTATTGACGACTTGTTCGACCAGTTGCAAGGGTCGAGCTATTACTCCAAGATTGACTTGAGATCGGGATACCATCAGCTGAGAATCCGAGATGAGGACGTCTCCAAAACAACATTCAGAACTCGTTATGGCCATTACGAGTTTCTGGTTATGCCATTCGAGCTGACGAATGCACCAGCGGTCTTCATGGATCTCATGAACCGAGTGTGCAAGCCTTACCTGGATAAGTTCGTTATTGTGTTCATCGACGATATCCTGATCTATTCTAAGAGTCAGGAGGAACACGAGCAGCATCTACGACTTATGTTGGAACTCCTTCGAAAAGAGCAGTTGTATGCCAAGTTTTCAAAATGTGACTTCTGGCTTCGCGAAGTCCACTTTTTAGGCCATGTGGTAAACAAGGATGGAATTCATGTGGATCCATCTAAGGTTGAATCGATCAAGAATTGGCCTGCACCCCGAACACCAACAGAAATCCGCCAATTCATGGGTTTGGCCGGATATTACAGAAGGTTTATAAAAGATTTCTCCAAGATTGCGCAACCTCTCACTTCACTGACTCAGAAGGGTGTCATCTATCATTGGGGTGATGCACAAGAGTCCGCATTTCAGCACTTGAAGGATAGACTTTGTAGTGCGCCTATCCTCTCATTGCCTGAGGGCACAGACGATTTTGTGGTTTACTGCGATGCTTCCATCCAAGGACTTGGTTGCGTGTTGATGCAACGTGACAAGGTCATTGCCTACGCATCACGCCAACTCAAGGTTCACGAAAGAAATTACACTACTCACGATCTAGAGCTGGGAGCAGTTGTTTTCGCGCTTAAGATATGGAGACATTACCTGTACGGTACCAAGTGCACCATTTACACCGATCACATGAGTCTCGAGTACATCTTCAAGCAAAAGGAATTAAATATGCGTCAACGCCGGTGGATTGAGCTCTTGAACGATTATGAATGCGCAATCAAGTATCATCCGGGCAAAGCCAATGTTGTGGCCGACGCCCTCAGTCGAAAGGATACCCTACCTAAGCGTGTACGTGCATTACAGCTCACCCTTCACTCTAGCCTTCCCGCTCAGATTCGCGATGCTCAGGTCGAAGCATTGAAAGCAGAAAACATCAGGGCTGAATCCCTACGAGGATCGAGGCAGCGGCTAGAACAAAAGGAAGACGGCGCTTACTATGTAACAGGGCGCATCTGGGTTCCACTTTATGGAAACTTACGCGGCTTGTGATGGACGAAGCGCACAAGTCTCATTATTCGGTACATCCTGGTTCGGATAAAATGTACCACGACCTAAAGACTACGTATTGGTGGCCTGGCATGAAAGCCCACATAGCAACCTACGTCAGCAAGTGCTTGACTTGTGCGAGAGTCAAGTCTGAATATCAGAAACCATCAGGCCTACTTCGACAACCGGAGATCCCGAAATGGAAATGGGAGCAAATTTCCATGGATTTCGTTACTGGTCTGCCTAGGTCTCAACGCGGAAACGATACCATTTGGGTGATCGTAGATCGACTGACCAAGTCTGCACATTTTCTAGCCATCAAAGAAACGGATAAGTTTTCTACTCTTGCAGACATTTATCTAAAGGATGTAGTGTCAAGGCACGGAGTGCCAACCTCTATTATATCTGATCGTGACGCGCGTTTTACTTCTGAACTGTGGCAAGCAATGCACAAGTCTTTTGGCTCACGTTTAGATATGAGCACCGCTTATCACCCACAGACGGATGGGCAATCTGAACGCACCATCCAAACCCTTGAAGACATGCTTAGGGCATGTGTAATAGATTTTGGTAATGGCTGGGAAAAGCACCTCCCGTTAGTGGAGTTTTCATATAACAACAGCTACCACACTAGCATTCAGGCCGCTTCGTTCGAGGCATTGTACGGACGCAAATGCCGATCACCTCTCTGTTGGGCAGAAGTTGGTGACAGCCAAATCACTGGCCCAGAACTTGTGGTAGATACCACCGAAAGAATTTCTCAGATACGACAGCGAATGGCGGCAGCTCGTGACCGTCAGAAAAGCTATGCTGATAAGGGAAGAAAACCACTCGAGCTCCAGGTTGGGGATCGAGCGCTACTCAAGGTCTCACCTTGGAAAGGTGTAGTCCGCTTTGGCAAACGAGGCAAACTCGATCCGCGTTATGTCGGACCATTCGAAGTCACCGAGAAAATTAGCAAAGTCGCCTACAGGTTGAATCTACCTGAAGAACTCAGCGGAGTTCACAATGTTTTCCATGTGTCGAATCTGAAGAAGTGTTTGTCAGATGAGACCCTCATAGTTCCTCTTAAGGAACTCACAATCGACGACCAGCTGCGATTCGTCGAGGAACCAGTAGAGATTACGGATCGAGATGTTAAGATCCTCAAGCATACCAGGATACCTCTGGTCCGAGTTCATTGGAATGCTCGTCGTGGCCCAAAGTATACCTGGGAACGAGAAGACCAAATGAAACTCAAGTATCCCCAACTGTTTAAGAAAAATGCAACCACTACTGAGGCTGAAGCTACTGCAGAATTTCGGGACGAAATTCCAAATCAACGGGGGGATGATGTGACACCCCAGGAAAATCAGGAAAACAACGCAACTTAACTAGCTTCCTCAGTAACCACACGCTAAATTTCGGGACGAAATTCTCTTAACAGGGGGAGAATGTGACAACCCTCATAATTCCATGTGTTCCGTACAATTTATTAATAATAATTAATGTGCTTGACGACTGTGTGGAATTACGTAACTGCTTTCTGATATCTGTGTTATATTTACATGCGCCTGCTAACACACTAGTAATGTACAGAAAAGTTATTAAATAGTCCGTTATGATTTCCTAAGTGTTAGAAATTAAAAACGTTACAAAAATATATACATAGGACACGTTACGAATTTATTTAAGCAGTTTAACGAAACAGTATCGAACCGAACAACCGGATTTTACCCGGAACATAAAAATATTGTCAATAACATTGTTTATCCTTTTCTGAGCCAGTTAGGGTCCCCGAACACCCTAACACCCGTTATATCACATAACACACTAATAACCTACATGAGTACCTAACTAAACTAACTAACCTCTTAACTATTTAGTTAAAATCTAACTATATAGCCCCCCCCCCCCAACCGATCGGCTCCCAAGAGGGGACACACCCCACCATTTGTTGAATAAAATAAGCATTCTTGTCTAGTATCAAGTGGACACTTTACATGTTGGTTAAAGCTAATATTGGTTTATAAATTAGCCTTAAGGATCTAGAGCTCTCATTTGCAAACCACCAACTCAAACAAGTTCCTCCTTCCTTTCCTTTGCTTGTGTTCGGCTGACTTCCCACACACACACACCACCCACTTTTGTTTCAAGCTTCAAGAATTTCAAGGTTATTCAAGGGTGTATCAAGGTGTTCAACGAAGCGTGGTGCACTCGCAAGTTGAAGGACCGCTCTCGTTTTCTTTTATCCACCACTTTTACGCCTTTGATCTTCCCTAGCCTCGAGCTAGTAGTAAGTGACTCTAAACATCTTCTTGATCTATTATAAAGTGGTTAATAAGAGTTTCGTCGGTTGAAAATCACTAACATATAAGATCACCAACTAAAAGTCTACTAAAGTGATGAACAAGGTGGTTAATGGATGAATATTAGTGTAAATCATGTAGATCTTGTGTGATTATGAATATTGGTTGATTATCTGATGTTTTGCTGATTAATATTGATGTGTGATGTTGTTGTGATCACTAAACATGATTAACGGAATCAATCAAACACAAGTTAGTAAGTTAGAAAGTGAAAACAGAATCTGTCCCGGTTTTACAGCCAACTTCAGTTGGCTGTAAACAGGTCATAAACTCAGCGAAAAACCGATATTTTGAATCTAAAATATGTTATTATGAAATACGGTTCTAATGGCACCGGAATCGTAATTTTTGGACTTCGTTTACTATTTTTAATGTGTCGATTTGTAACAACAGCTTAAGCTGAATTTTGACAGCAATAAATTGGTGTCATACTTTCAGTCATAACCTGAGTTTTGTGATGAATCAGACCATGAAATTTGTACAGTAGATGAAAACCGATGCATTTGTAATTACCCCACTGGAATTTCGTAAATCGGACGCTCGATGAATTTTTAATAGATTGTTCCATGGACTGTGGTCAGAAATACATGAATCTGAGTCCAGTCCGGAATATGAATTTTTATAAAATATTGGTAATGAACCGGACCCCGACATTTTTACACAATAAAATATGGAACGTTTAAGACATCCTGTAAAAATTTGGGAATTTTTGGAATAATTTAACTATTTTATTAAAATGTCCGAAAACAGCCGGTTTTGAATATAAATGCTGAAATGACATAAGTTGTGACTCGTGTGTCTAAATGTCGAGTATGCTATCTGTGAATGATCTAACATGTTATATATGTTATGTGCATTATCGTATGTTTGATTTTGAGTGGGGAATGGATGGGAAACTTAGATGGGCATAAACCGTTAAAGTGATGCATGTTGTGTGATAGATACGTGTAGGAACTTTGTGTTCTATTTGAAAATCACTAAATGACTAACTGGTAATTATATTAGGACGTGATTGACCGACCTTGACTGTTAGCTATATTTGAGAATCTAACCGAGCAAACCGAGGTGAGTTCACACTTTCTACAAGGCATGGGATTCCCGGTGGTTTGGGAATGGGTTAAAGAATTTAAAACTAAATCTACATATCCCCTTGGGGAGATATGTACGGCCATCCTCCATAGAGAGGATGCCATAATTAAACCTACGAATTCTCTTGGTGCAGAATACGTACGTTCGTCCTCCTGGTGCAGGACAACAACCTTAAAACTAGCTAGACAAAAACTCTATCAATAAGTCCCTCTTCATATCGACTTAATCGCCGAGGCCAATGGCGAGCGGGTCATTAGTTAATAGCGCTATTAGGTTTAACAAACCTCACACCGTGCCGTTCGGACGGGCGTGTACTAATGGACTATGGCAAACTGTCAGTGATGATAGACACTGATGTAGGGCACAACTATTGTTCGTAGTAGTCGATATCATACCGTCTAGTAGTTCACACGGGGAAAGCCCCCACTAATTATGGATACGGTTTGGGTAAAGAAAAAGGAAATGGTTAAACATACTTTCAACTTCAGGGTAACCCCCACGGCAAATAAGCCAACGAAAGTCAAACCACGTTTTTCAGAAACAACTTAAAACCAAACAACCAAACGTGAACTCACTCAACTTTGTTGTTGACTAGTTGTTACATGCCTTACAGGTCGCTAAATGCTTGGAGCTTGCACGAGGAAGAAGTCGTTGTGGTGTACGGACTGTTATGTTCCGTGCTCATTGTTTAAATCCTTATGAACTTATTAAACTTGTGTTTTGAACCTTAACTTATAAACTATGGACTTATGCTTTTGGATTTACTTTCATGCTTCCGCTGTTTAAACTAAACATGGTTAACTGGCTTTGGTCACCAATCGTATTGTGGTTGGTCTTATTTACTTAATTACGATGTTCAATATGATTGGTGGCTCGATCCTGGTCATGTCACGCCTCCAAGCGGTGATACTCCGCATGGTGGATTTTGGGGGTGTGACAGAAATGAAGCACGCTAGTTATCGACATAGATCCATCGATACCAATGACTGCGGGTTGACTGCCCGAGGCAGTTCGCAATACATGATTACCACCGTAATCCATGCAAGTAAAAGATCCTTAACAACCCCCGTGTGAATGGGTGCTGAGTCCAAACTATAGTACTATCGTTGCTAAGGCAGGTAGACAGCATTCCATGTGTAAACATAACAAACAAGCATTCATAAGCCACGTATAACATGCATTAACGGTTAGCGTTCAAATAGTTTGAGTAGTGTGATAGTTGTAGTTTGAATATTCGTAACGTATGTAACACCCAAAAGTGCTTAAAGCAAAAAGGGATCGAGTATACTCACAGCGATTAGTGGATTGAAGGGAGCGCTTTTAGCGAGTACGGTTAGCTTGAATAGATTCGGTAACATAGCGATAAGTGGCGCGTAAAACAACACAGAGTGAGAGTGGGTAGGATAGCTGGTCGTTCAGATGGTCATCTGTGCGAACAACAATCCGTGCAAATAGCAATCCGCGTGGATAGTAATCCGTCCGGTTAGTCATCCGTGCGGACAGTTTGTCCCGGCGGGTGACTATTCGAGTGGATTGTTTCTTCCTATGGGTGAGATGTGTTTGTGTATGACGGCTTGACTTTTGAAGTTTTTGTTGTAGCATTTGAAAACTTTGAAGTTCTCTTACCCTTCCAGTCGGTCGTGCGGATGGTAGTCCGTGCGGACAACGACTTTAATGGTAAGTCACTTGGTGAAAGTGGTGAAATCCGTCTGTATGGTAGTCCGTGCGGACAACGACAATCCGTCCGGGTGGTAGTCCGGTCGGATGAACGTGTTGGAAATTGTTTAAGGTCTGAGTATCTCATGATCCGAAGAGTAATCCATTCAGAGGGTCGTCCGTGCGGATTATTCATTCGTCGATACTCAAACCTTGTTTGAATATGGGTCCCGAGTGTAGTCCGTCCGGATGGCAACCCGTCTGGATAGCCTGTTCGTGCGGACATCAGTCCGTCCGGATAGCCTGTCCGTGCGGACATCAGTCCGTCCAGTCAGCATCTCGTTTTGGTTGTTCCATTCGTCTACCCTTGGTCACTTTTGTCGTTCTATCGAGACGTTCGGATTACGTGTCAACCAATCGGAATTGTGTTCTTACCCGCATGACTCAGCCGGCCAGGAATCACCCCAGCTTGGCCGGTCGGCGGTTCAGAACGGTCATTCTGGTCTAACCCGAAATCAGGTGTCTCGCGGGTAGAATCCGGATCTAGGACTAGTGCATCACTAACATTGAGTAAAAGGCTAGAACTAATCCGATTCTTATCGTTTTTGAGTGTAAAAGAAGGAGAAAACTTGTTTTTACTTCATTCAATTCTTTTATCCTTTGAAAAGTTCAGATTTATGCGAAGTTGTTTGTGAAATCTTGTGGAAACCGTTCAGATCCGAGTTATTATTGGTGGAATGAGGTCAAACTTGAAGTTCATGGGAACTTCATGATGACGTCACCCTAGAATACCTCAAATCTTGATGATTTCACGGTTAAAAGTTAATATCCAAAAGATAGAAAGGTGAAGAAGTGCGTATAGATCAAGAAAGTACAAGATTTAGGGCGAGATCTTACCTGGATTGAGAGAAATCGAAGGAAAGGTGAAGAGAGCGTGCTGGTCGGACGTCACTTGCCAAAAGTGGAAAGTTTGGAGAGTGACCCGTGTATTTATAGGATGCCAAAAGAGGAAAGCGTCATCCGTCCGGATTGCACATCACCCGAATGGTCATCCGTGCGGATAGCAATCCTGGTCGGATGCACTTAACACTTCCCCAGGCGGCTATCCGTGCGGATGGTCTGTCCGTGCGGACATCAGTCCGTGCGGATTGGCGTCTGGGTGGTGTGTTTGGTGCGACGATCTTTGATGTTTTAGTTCCGATTGCGAGCGATTCAATAGGGTTTCCTAGTCAAATTACTTTTAGTCCCAACTACTTCGTATCTCGCGTAATCTATTCTCCACCATCTATCACAGTTCGATTGTGATAGTATTCGAATTTCGATTGAGTTCGCTTGATTACCACAACACAGCATAAATATACATGCACAGGTAACACGTAAGGCACACACATACGTATAAACAACAAGTAAAATACATAACTCGATTTGCGATTTGATGTCGATTCGGTTAGCATAGTTTGATTAGCGATTAGTTAACTTTATCGCATTGTTACTTCCTATAGTTCACAGTCGTAGCTTGATTGAATAACGATTAACACACATCAATTATAGCAATTAACAACACTTACTCCACGTAATATTATTAAAAACAAGAAGTTTCTACGAGTTAAGTTGCGCGAAATCGGTCGTTAACTTTGACCTTGACTTTGACTTTCACTTATGAAAACACGGGGTGTTACATTAATGTATAGAAAACCCACCTAGTTGCAAAACGCAATAATCAGATGCAATAACACAATATATAGAATCAGATGCAATACCATGGCTAATATTAACACTATCCATACCACCAATATTCAAGTATTTCATTATTTAATTAAACAAACAATAAAATATAAAAGATTATAAAAAGATACGCAATCAACATCATATCTCTCACAATCAAATCAACTTCATCATCACCGTCGTTTCATATCTCCTTGAAGATCATCTCCGCCGAAGATTTGATCAACAAAAAGGTAACTTCCGATTGTAAATCTTAACGGTTTAAGTTCTATTAGTTTTCTAAACCTCTGTTAGATACTTAATAAGCGACATATGCTGGTTTCTCCGGCGAATAACTTGTTTGTAGACGTTAAATCTGATTTTAGGTTTCAATCATCTTCAACCTCTCATATGTTATGTATAGTTGATATATATCTTATGTATTGCATGTTATGGACATTGTCGAATTAATGTTTACAGTATAATGAGGATAATATATGAAAAAGTTGTAATCAAACATAAATACGGATGAAAACATATGATTCTGTTATAAATTTTTTTATTTTTGGGGTTCCTTCTCAAAAAGTACTTATTAACTTATATAAGTCATAAGTTACAAATACTAACTTATCAAAAACAACTTCTCAACACACAAAAATAACTTAAATAAGCTAACCCAAACACTATAAAGACAACTTACTAAATTTTATAAGTCAATAAGTTATAAGTTGCTTGAAAATAACCTAACCCATGTACGATTACGCAAAAAGAGTTACTTTACGAATATATATATACTCATTAATTGAAACAGTATATAGAAGAGATCTATTGTACATTATGAATTAGGAATAATATTCTCATGACATAAGATTACATTTTAACACATTGTGTATTAGCCTTAATACTAACAGTTAATATTAAATGTTATATATCACAGGTATACAAAAATGATTACGTCCTGCCTGTCTCTATTACAAGAACCTAAATCATTGAAACTGGTATGTTGTAATGCCTACAATAAGTAAATGTAAACTTTATTACGTAAACTGAAATTAGTAAATATAACTACAGGCATTACCAATTGAGTTTGTAAAGCTTGTGGGAGGAGATTATTGGAACCGGACAAAGGTAACGATAAATCATGAAAGTGGAATAAGTTGTACCGCATGGCTGAGAAGTGTAAGTGGTGAAAGTGTTGTCACTGACGGATGGGTAAGTATCGTAAAAGGTCTTAAATTGACAAAGAACACCTTATTGGTTTTGAGGATAATCAAAGAAAAATGTTTACAAATACATTGTTTCATAGAAAACGTTTGTGATGAATCGTTCTTGACAGTCAACCGTTACGGAGATTTAAAGATCATAGTAAGTATAGTTATATGTTAGTAGGAATTTGTTTTTTGTTATACTTGTCAGCAAATGGTATAAATGAATATATGTTTATAAAATATTACACGACTTTTCAGGTCATCCAGAAGCTTATGTGAACAAATTTTACTGTTACTGCCCAGTGAAAGATGTCACACCCCCAAAATCCACACGCGGAGTATCACCGCTTGGAGGCATGACTGACCAGGATCAAGCCACCAACAGGGCTTGAGTTAGGTTAACGCGTCCACTCATGATCTTCATATCAAAGGAAACATGAGTGAGAAAGGTTCGTGAAAGTGCGATAACAGAAGAGAGTAAGCACACATGTGTTTCAATCAACAGTTGTTACGTTTATCTAAGCATACCGTGAGCAAAGTTCTATGTAATCTAGCAAGTAGGCAATGTAACATAAATCATATCACCTAGAATGTCGAATCTTGCACGTGGAGCGAAGCGTCATTGTGGATCGTTGAGCACTGTTCAGGTTATAGTCTGGTTTTAACAAAAACTTTTTCCCTTATTAAAACCAAGTTCACTATAACCAATGGCTCTGATACCAATCTGTCACACCCCCAAAATCCACACGCGGAGTATCACCGCTTGGAGGCATGACTGACCAGGATCAAGCCACCAATCATATTGAACATTGTAAGTAATAAATAAAAGTCATTCATCAATACGAAAGGTGTTCAAAACCATAACATAGTTAAGCGTTTAGCGGAAGCATAAATATGAAAACCCAACATAAGTTTAAATGTTTCAAATGTTTAGCATGGCACACAGCTGTCCACGTCCACAACGATTCCTCTCCACTCCCATGCAAGCTCCATAGATACCTAACGACCTGCAAGGCATGTAACAGAGAGTCAACAACAAAGTTGAGCGAGTTCACAGTTGGTTGTTCAGTAATAAGTTCATTTAATAAATCGTAAGTTCATTTATAACCATGCCGTGTATTACTAGGCCATTTGTATGTTCATCTAGTGGGGGCTTCCCATGTTGTAAGTTCAATTAGTGGGGGCTTCCCATACTGTAAGTTACTAGACTAGTCGTATCCGTAAGTATCCTTCTCAATTCGAGGATAGTAGTAAGTATAAGTTTACGTAGGTTTTACGTAAGTGCCCTTCCCAACCGAGGACAGTACGTAGCGAGTACGTAGGTTTAGCGCTGGTGTCCTTCCCCATCCGAGGATAACGGTACGTAGGATTTACGTAGGTTTTAACACTAGTGTCCTTCCCAAACCGAGGACAGTTTAAATGTTTCAAATGTTTAGCATGGCACACAGCTGTCCATGTCCACAACGATTCCTCTCCACTCCCATGCAAGCTCCATAGATACCTAACGACCTGTAAGGCATGTAACAGAGAGTCAACAACAAAGTTGAGCGAGTTCACAGTTGGTTATTCAGTAATAAGTTCATTTAATAAATCGTAAGTTCATTTATAACCATGCCGTGTATTACTAGGCCATTTGTATGTTCATCTAGTGGGGGCTTCCCATGTTGTAAGTTCAATTAGTGGGGGCTTCCCATACTGTAAGTTACTAGACTAGTCGTATCCGTAAGTATCCTTCTCAATTCGAGGATAGTAGTAAGTATAAGTTTACGTAGGTTTTACGTAAGTGCCCTTCCCAACCGAGGACAGTACGTAGCGAGTACGTAGGTTTAGCGCTGGTGTCCTTCCCCATCCGAGGACAACGGTACGTAGGATTTACGTAGGTTTTAACACTAGTGTCTTTCCCAAACCGAGGACAGTACGTAGGCTTTACGTAGATTTTGGCATAGGCATCCTTCCCAATCCGAGGACCGTGGTAAGTAGTCTAGTAGTGATGTAAGTACAAGTAATCATTCAATCCCATTCCCAACCCACCGGGGAATCCCATGCCTTGGTAAGAGTGTGAACTCACCTTGGTTTGCTCGGTATGCTAAAGTATGTTCACAAGTAATCAGTCAAGTCCTATATTTATACACGTATGTTCAATCAGTATGGGATTGTAAGGTTTCGCATGCAATCAATATCACAGAGGGTGTTTGACAGTTAACATCATGCAATGCATAAACTATTAATCATTCCATACGAGGTTCCAAGTCACATGCAAGTCCCTTACTAGGTTGTCATACTTAACAGAGTTAATCATGCTTTACATACTTAACATAGAGATGACATACTTAACATACATGACATGCTCAACATAGATATGTACCCTAGTCAGCATGCTTAACAGAATCAATACATCTAACATAGTTAACGTACGTAACAGAGCTAATCGGAAACAACAGGGTCAAATCAGAATTAACCGAATTAACAGTCTTAACTTAACAGGGTTAACTAACTACCAAAGTTAACAAGCTAACAAGGTTGATGATCAGATCATTTGACGAAAACCACATCAGGCGAAATCCCCCTTTTGGCGAAAACCCTTTTTGGGTTTTCGTCGTGTTAGTGTTTCGTCGGCCATGGGGTATGACGAAACCACTTAGGGTTTTTGTGCCATGTTCGTCCCCAACAGTTACACATAGAAACCCTGGTTACACTCTAACAGTTACACCTCTTCATCATATCATTGTTCAATCGTCAATCAGTCATCAGCAATCATTATGCAATCATGATTATAATTCGAATATCATTAAACCCCAGTAATGTTTGTTATGATCATCATGTCCATCATGCAATAATATTAATTCATCACATACAATAAACTATATCCTATTCATGAAAGCACTAACAGCAATCATATCCAATCTTAATATTCATGCAAGACATAAACTAGTGGCATACACATGAACCATCACATGACTTTATGACAACTCCTATGCTACATGAACAACAGAGCCGACAATGATGATGAGGTGATGTATATTCAGTTTGGTTGCAATTTCAAGGCAAATCACATGCTTCATAATATTAATCAGCCATAAACTTTATAATACCACATGCAATCGAACAATAACAGCCGGTTACATACTTCCAGATCCAGATCACATTAATATCATTCAAGGTCATGCATTCCATCATAAACAATACCACATAACAGTTATCCATGGTGTCACACAATAATTCATAATGAAATCAATCAAACAATATAAATCGTTGATCACTAACCCCAAACAAAAGAAGCAACGAATCAAATGATGTGAGAGTCTCCGAGGGTCTCAAGGTTGCCGTCGCACAGGAATAGGGAGAGAAGGTAAGGAGTGACTAGGGTTTGCCGAATAAAGTTCACGTATAGGTTAAGAACAAATGATTACCTAATCACAACTGGGCCAAAGCCCATTTGGTTTTCGTTGACTAGTTAGTGGACGAAAACACATGAAGTGTTTTCGGCCATAGGGTGTTTTCGATGGGGTGTTTTCATAGGGTGGGGGTTTTCGGCTAGGAGTGTTAGGTAAAGTCCCATGTTTTAAATAATTAAACAATCCAAATATGTATAACATATGCACACATATAATACATATCACAAATAACATTTATATTGCACCTCAAATAATTGTTAAACACACTTAGCAAATAAGTACGAAGTTAAATCGGATAGAGACCTTGAAAACTCGGGTTGTCACATTATCCCCAACTTGAAAGAAATTTCGTCCCGAAATTTAGCATGTGGTTACTGAGGAAGCTAGTTGTGTTGTGTAGTTTACTGGTTTTCCTGGGGTGTCACATCATCCCCCCGTTGATTTGGAATTTCGTCCCGAAATTCTGTAGTAGCTTCAGCCTCAGTAGTGGTTGCACTGTTTCCGAATAACTGGGGATACTTGAGTTTCATTTGATCTTCTCGTTCCCAGGTAAACTCTGGGCCACGACGGGAGTTCCAACGGACTCGAACAAGAGGTATTCTAGTGCGCTTGAGGACCTTAACGTCTCGGTCCGTGATTTCAACTGGTTCCTCGAAGAATCATAACTGATCGTCGATAGTGAGCTCCTTCAAAGGAACTATGAGGGTCTCATCTGACAGACACTTCTTCAGATTCGACACGAAAAAAAATACGTTGTGAACTGCACTGCGTTCCGCTGGTAGGTTTAGTTTGTAGGCCACTTTGCCTATCTTCTCAATGATTTCGAACGGTCCGACATAACGCGGATTGAGTTTGCCCCTTTTTCCAAAGCGAACCACACCCTTCCAGGGTGAAACTTTGAGTAGCACTCGATCCCCAACTTGGAACTCGAGTGGTTTCCGGCGCTTGTTTGCGTAGGCTTTCTGACGGTCGTGAGCTGCCGCCATTCGTTGTCGTATCTGAGCAATTCTTTCTGTTGCGTCTACCACAAGTTCTGGACCTGTGATCTGACTATCACCCACCTCTGCCCAACAAAGAGGTGATCGGCATTTACGCCCGTACAATGCCTCGAATGGAGCGGCTTGTATGTTGGTGTGGTAACTGTTGTTATACGAAAACTCCACTAACGGGAGCTGTTTTTCCCAGCCGTTTCCGAAATCGATTACACATGCACGAAGCATGTCTTCTAGAGTTTGGATGGTGCGTTCAGACTACCCATCTGTTTGGGGATGATAAGCTGTGCTCATGTCTAATCGTGAGCCAAAAGATTTCTGCATCGCTTGCCAAAGTTCTGAAGTGAAACGTGCATCATGATCAAAGATAATAGAGATTGGCACCCCGTGCCTCGAGACAACTTCCTTAAGGTAGACGTCTGCTAGAGTGGAGAACTTATCCGTTTCCTTAATAGCCAAAAAGTGTGCAGACTTAGTGAGTCGATCCACGATCACCCAAATAGTATCATTCCCACGTTGAGATCTAGGCAGACCAGTAACAAAATCCATGGAAATTTGCTCCCATTTCCATTGTGGTATCTCTAGTTGTTGGAGTAGGCCCGATGGTTTCTGATATTCCATTTTGACTTTCGCACAAGTCAAACACTTGCTAACGTAAGTTGCTATATGAGCTTTCATGCTAGGCCAACAATATGTAGTTTTCAAGTCGTGGTACATCTTATCCGAACCAGGATGTACTGAGTAGCGAGACTTATGAGCTTCATCCATTACAAGCCCGCGTAAGTTGCCATAGAGTGGGACCCAGATGCGTTCTGTTACGTAATAGGCGTCGTCTGCCTTTTGTTCTAACCGTTGCCTTGAGCCGCGTAGGGCTTCAGCCCTGACGTTTTCTGGTTTAAATGCTTCTACCTGAGCATCTCGTATCTGTGCAGGAAGACTAGACTGGATGGTAAGTTTTAATGCTCGCACGCGTTTGGGTGTAGTATCTTTTCGACTGAGGGCGTCGGCCACAACATTTGCTTTGCCCGGATGGTACTTGATGGCACATTCGTAATGTCTCCATATATTGAGCGCGAAAACAACAGCTCCCAGCTCTAAATCGTGTGTAGTGAAATTCCTTTCATGAACTTTAAGTTGACGTGACGCATATGCAATAACCTTGTCACGTTGCATCAACACACATCCAAGACCCTGAATGGATGCGTCGCAATAGACCACAAAATCGTCTGTGCCCTCTGGCAATGAGAGAATAGGTGCGCTGCAGAGCCTATCCTTTAAGTGCTGAAATGCTGATTCCTGTGCATTTCCCCAACGATAAATAACGCCTTTCTGAGTTAGTGAGGTGAGGGGTTGAGCAATCTTGGAGAAGTCTTTGATGAACCTTCTATAGTAGCCCGCCAAACCCAAGAATTGGCGGATTTCTGTTGGTGTACGGGGTGCAGGCCAGTTCTTAATCGAGTCTACCTTGGATGGATCAACATGAATCCCATCCTTGTTTACCACGTGGCCTAGAAAGTGAACTTCACGAAGCCAAAAGTCGCATTTCGAAAACTTAGCGTACAACTGTTCTGTTCGGAGGGGTTCCAAAATGAGTCGTAAAGGCTGCTCGTGTTCCTCCTGGCTCTTCGAATAGATCAGGATGTCGTCGATGAAAACAATAGCGAACTTTTCAAGATAAGGTTTGCACACTCTGTTCATAAGGTCCATGAAGACTGCCGGTGCGTTTGTTAATCCGAATGGCATGACCAGAAACTCGTAATGGCCGTAGCGTGTTCTGAATGCTGTTTTGGAGACGTCCTCGTCCCGGACTCTCAGTTGATGGTAGTCTGACCTCAGATCAATCTTTGAATAGTAGCTCGACCCTTGCAGCTGGTCGAACAAGTCGTCGATGCGTGGGAGAGGATAGCGATTCTTCACGGTCACCTTGTTCAGTTCGCGGTAATCTATGCACATGCGGAAGGTACCGTCTTTCTTCTTTTCAAATAATACTGGAGCTCCCCAGGGCGAAGAGCTAGGACGAATGAAACCCTTTTCCAAGAGTTCTTGCAATTGCTTGGAAAGTTCTTCCAGTTCGGTTGGAGCTAAGCGATAAGGTGCTCGAGCTATGGGTGCTGCTCCAGGAGCTAGCTCGATTTGAAATTCGACCTGGCGATGATGCGGTAGCCCAGGTAAATCTTCAGGAAACACTTGAGGAAAGTCGCGTACTACTGGAATATCCTCTATTCTCTTCTCTTTCGATGATGCTTCAGTAACAAGTGCTAACATAGCAGTGTAGCCCTTTCGCAAACACTTCGGGGCCTTAAGGAAGGAGATGATGCCCACTACAGCACCACTCTTGTCGCCTTGAATTTCGAGAGGTTCCTTGCCAGAACGGGGAATACGAACAATCTTCTCTTTGCATAGGATCTCTGCTTGTTGTTGGGATAACCAATCCATCCCAATGACGATGTCAAAACTACCCAGAACTATAGGAATGAGATCGATAAGGAAAGTCCATCACCACGTTAGGATCATTCCTTGCGTCGCCCTGACCAATCACGAACGCTCGACCCCTGGCACCATTGCCGTCGTTATTACCCCCTTTGTTATTCCCATTGCCCTGATTATTGTTGTTGTTGTTGTTTTTGTGGAGCGGGTGGTTGTTGTTGTTGGTTCTGATTCGCAGGTCGCGAGCTCCTGCAATCCTTAGCTTCATGACTCATCTTGAGACACCTCTGGCAACGACCCCTGTTGCACTGACCATTGTGGTGCCTGTGGCATCTATTGCACTTTGGGTGGTTTCTTCGATATCCACCCTGCCCTTGACTACCAGAAGATTGCTGACCAGGACTCTGGTAGTCGTCGATCTTTCGTTGGTGTGCCTGGGACTGAACCGAAGCCGAACCCTTGCTGGAGGTTCCATCCCATTTTCGCTTGTTGTCACTGGGAGTAGCAGTAGTAGTAGCACTGATACGTTTAGGCAGTGTGCTCTGTTCCACTGCCTGGTCTGTGAGACGATGAGCTAGACGAGTAACATCTTGAATGGTAGCAAGATTAGCCGAAGTCACATGGCTTTGAATTTCTGGTACAAGACCCTTGAGATACAGCTCGATGCGCTTGATTGGAGGATCTACGATATTTGGGCATAACATTGCCAGTTCATTGGATCGCTTTGTATACGCTTCTATCTCTGACCCCGTCATTGTTAGGTTAAAGAACTCCACTTCCAGCTTGTGGATGTCATCACGACTACAGTATTCCCGCTTGATCAGTTCCTTAAAGTCGTTCCACGGGGTGGCATTAGTAGCCGCCAGCCCCAGCATCTGAACTTGCGCGTTCCACCAAGTTAGCGCAGTGCCTTCGAGAGTACCAGTGGCATATTTCACCCTACGAGCCTCGGGGCATTCACACATTTCGAAGACTGACTCGAGCTTCTCGAACCAGTGGAGGAGTCCAACGGCCCCTTCAGTACCACTGAAAGTAGTAGGACGACAGTCCATAAAAGTCTTGAAGGTGCACACAGGTGGCTGAGCGTGTTGACCGGTCGTGTGCGTAAGAGTAAGCAAAATTAAGCACAAGTGTTGGGTTACGAGAGTAGGATCTAAAGATCCTAGAGTAAGTTGTGATAGCAGGCTATACCTCCTGCCTGGGCAGCTGCGAGTGCTGCAGTAACTTGTTCAGTGATCAAAGCCGCCAACTGGGCTTGAGTTAGGTTAACGCGTCCACTCATGATCTTCATATCAAAGGAAACATGAGTAAGAAAGGTTCGCGAAAGTGCGATGACAGAAGAGAGTAAGCACACATGTATTTCAATCAATAGTTGTTACATTTATCTAAGCATACCGTGAGCAAAGTTCTATGTAATCTAGCAAGTAGGAAATGTAACATAAATCATATCACCTAGAATGTCGAGTCTTGCAAGTGGAGCGGAGCGTCGTTGTGGATCGTTGAGCACTGTTCAGGTTATAGTCTGGTTTAAACAAAAACTTTTCCCCTTATTAAAACCAAGTTCACTATAACCAATGGCTCTGATACCAATCTGTCACACCCCCAAAATCCACACGCGGAGTATCACCGCTTGGAGGCATGACTGACCAGGATCAAGCCACCAATCATATTGAACATTGTAAGTAATAAATAAAAGTCATTCATCAATACGAAAGGTGTTCAAAACCATAACATAGTTAAGCGTTTAGCGGAAGCATAAATATGAAAACCCAACATAATTTTAAATGTTTCAAATGTTTAGCATGGCACACAGCTGTCCATGTCCCACAACGACTCCTCTCCACTCCCATGCAAGCTCCATAGATACCTAACGACCTGCAAGGCATGTAACAGAGAGTCAACAACAAAGTTGAGCGAGTTCACAGTTGGTTGTTCAGTAATAAGTTCGTTTAATAAATCGTAAGTTCATTTATAACCATGCCGTGTATTACTAGGCCATTTGTATGTTCATCTAGTGGGGGCTTCCCATGTTGTAAGTTCAATTAGTGGGGGCTTCCCATACTGTAAGTTACTAGACTAGTCGTATCCGTAAGTATCCTTCCCAATCCGAGGATAGTAGTAAGTATAAGTTTACGTAGGTTTTACGTAAGTGCCCTTCCCAACCGAGGACAGTACATAGCGAGTACGTAGGTTTAGCGCTGGTGTCCTTCCCCATCCGAGGACAACGGTACGTAGGATTTACGTAGGTTTTAACACTAGTGTCCTTCCCAAACCGAGGACAGTACGTAGGCTTTACGTAGATTTTGGCACAGGCATCCTTCCCAATCCGAGGACCGTGGTAAGTAGTCTAGTAGTGATGTAAGTACAAGTAGTCATTCAATCCCATTCCCAACCCACCGGGGAATCCCATGCCTTGGTAAGAGTGTGAACTCACCTTGGTTTGCTCGGTATGCTAAAGTATGTTCACAAGTAATCAATCAAGTCCTATATTTATACACGTATCTTCAATCAGTACGGGATTGTAAGGTTTCGCATGCAATCAATATCACAGAGGGTGTTTGACAGTTAACATCATGCAATGCATAAACAATTAATCATTCCATACGAGGTTCCAAGTCACATGCAAGTCCCTTACTAGGTTGTCATACTTAACAGAGTTAATCATGCTTGACATACTTAACATAGAGATGACATACTTAACATACATGACATGCTCAACATAGATATGTACCCTAGTCAGCATGCTTAACAGAATCAATACATCTAACATAGTTAACGTACGTAACAGAGCTAATCGGAAACAACAGGGTCAAATCAGAATTAACCGAGTTAACGGTCTTAACTTAACAGGGTTAACTAACTACCAAAGTTAACAAGCTAATAAGGTTGATGATCAGATCATTTGACGAAAACCACATCAGGCGAAATCCCCCTTTTGGCGAAAACCCTTTTTGGTTTTTCGTCGTGTTAGTGTTTTCGTCGGCCATGGGGTATGACGAAATCACTTAGGGTTTTTGTGCCATGTTCGTCCCCAACAGTTACACATAGAAACCCTGGTTACACTCTAACAGTTACACCTCTTCATCATATCATTGTTCAATCGTCAATCAGTCATCAGTAATCATTATGCAATCATGATTATAATTCGAATATCATTAAACCCCAGTAATGTTTGTTATGATCATCATGTCCATCATGCAATAATATTAATTCATCACATACAATAAACTATATCCTATTCATGAAAGCACTAACAGCAATCATATCCAATCTTAATATTCATGCAAGACATAAACTAGTGGCATACACATGAACCATCACATGACTTTATGACAACTCCTATGCTACATGAACAACAGAGCCGACAATGATGATGAGGTGATGTATATTCAGTTTGGTTGCAATTTCAAGGCAAATCACATGCTTCATAATATTAATCAGCCATAAACTTTATAATACCACATGCAATCGAACAATAACAGCCGGTTACATACTTCCAGATCCGGATCACATTAATATCATTCAAGGTCATGCATTCCATCATAAACAATACCACATAAAAGTTACCCATGGTATCACACAATAATTCATAATGAAATCAATCAAACAATATAAATCGTTGATCACTAACCCCAAACAAAAGAAGCAACGAATCAAATGATGTGAGAGTCTCCGAGGGTCTCAAGGTTGCCGTCGCACAGGAATAGGGAGAGAAGGTAAGGAGTGACTAGGGTTTGCCGAATAAAGTTCACGTATAGGTTAAGAACAAATGATTACCTAATCACAACTGGGCCAAAGCCCATTTGGTTTTCGTTGACTAGTTAGTGGACGAAAACACATGAAGTGTTTTCGGCCATAGGGTGTTTTCGATGGGGTGTTTTCATAGGGTGGGGGTTTTCAGCTAGGAGTGTTAGGTAAAGTCCCATGTTTTAAATAATTAACAATCCAAATATGTATAACATATGCACACATATAATACATATCACAAATAGCATTTATATTGCACCTCAAATAATTGTTAAACAAACTTAGCAAATAAGTACGAAGTTAAATCGGATAGAGACCTTGAAAACTCGGGTTGTCACAAAAGATTCTTATAACATATACGCAACAGGTCAGTGTTAGAAAGTTGAGACCGAAAAAATAAATGCATGCTACGTTTTTGCTAAAGGGTGTCCGGAGATGTTTGAATATATTGACATTGAAGACGGTGATATACTGATGTTGATGACAACAGACAGCGAATCATTTGACTTAACACTTTATCGTAGCGGAGTTGAGGTTGTTTTTAGTTAGAAGGAGACAACTAAAGACAACTCAGTTGTTGAAATACCTAAACACACATACTATGAAAACTTCAACTCTGTAAGTAATTTAAAGTAAGTTAAAATGGTTTGCTAGTCAATACGACTTATTTACGGATGTTATCGTATAACAGATCTTCACTGATCAAGAAGACTCAGTCGACCAATTGATTACTGGGGTAATGAGTTTACATATTTTTACAATACAATATATTTATCCTCAGATGTTAATGAATTTTAAAAATCTTGGATGCAGATGAATGAAACTAATGAGAAACATGAAGTGAATAAGAAAAGTGTTGGAAAAGAAAAATTGAAGTCTTAAAGAAAGAGTTTTGTAAGTGAAGGAAATAACAACAAGAAAAAAGAATATGTAAGTCTTTGAAATATAATAACGGATAAGTTATTTGTTCATATTATTATACATACTTAGTTGATGATTGTAGTTTAATTTGCTTTAATGTTACGGGCTGTAATAACATGTTAAAAAGAAAGGTAAACAGATTGCATCCGATTCTACATCTGAAGAACCTAAACAACTGATATGCTGTACAACTTATGATCATTCTACCGTGTCAGCAACTGGACGACAAACACATGATTGTTTGGTAAGTTAAGCATAAGTTAAGAAAATATTCCAATAAATATTTCTTATACATTAACATATATACTATATATATATATATATATATATATATAGAGAGAGAGAGAGAGAGAAAGTATAATGTACAAAAGCCCTAATCCTACTTCACGTACGCGACAATCCTAACCGTCAGATCAGGGTTATTATCACGCATGGATCAGTGTTTTTTGTGATTATCACGCATGGAGCAATAATCACGCATGTGTATAATGAAGCAAATAATCACGCATGGAGCAAATAATCACGCTTTTAACCTTGATCTGACGGTTACGATTGTCGCGTACGTGAAGTAGGATTACGCCTAATGTATGTTAACCGCTCTCTCTCTCTCTCTCTATATATATATATATATATATATATATATACATATATATATATATATTGAAAGGTAATGCATGTTTGTAATGATAAGGTTAACAAAAACGGGAAAAGAAGTGGGATGGTTTTGAAGGTAAGCAAAGTAGACGAAAAACGTGTTGCACGTCAAAATGATGTTCAAGAAAGTGGTGCGTATCGATTCAACAGGAAAGCAAATTATCGAATGGTATGTCATTTCTGTTATTTAGTGAGAACAGTTTACAACACCATTCATGAGGCTATTTATACGTACAGAATTACCAGTTAAACACATAACAATTCAACTTGGTTTGCAACAAAAAACCTTAAAACAGTTGTTTTTTGAAACAATAAAGTATAACTTCACTTATAGCCTTCATAGAATAACTATAATAGATAATACATACTAAATTATGTTTATTCAAAAATTAACAATTGATATTTGTTGCTGCTGACAATTATATTCCAACACGGCTAATATACTTGTTAACTCTTACATCAATGCAACGATTACCTATAGAAGTTGTAAACAGGGCAAGGCTAACAAAGAAGGTGCATCAGATGAATGTCAGAAACATGAATGGGAATCAGTTGTGAAGAGAGTTAAGCGACAGAAGGATGGAAATGGATTTAGGTATGCGATTGAAGGGTGGCCAAGTTTCATGAAAGAAAATTATATTAGGGCGGGTGACATTATGCATTTGACTTATGTAGAATCAGGAAACCTCCTCATGTTGACGAATGTGGATGCAGTCAACCAAGCTTAGCAGTTAACGTTATATGCTAATGATGCAGATGTCTGCGTATATAAACTAATGCCTTTTGTCGTCTGTTTGATGGTTTTTGGTTGGACATGTTGGTACAGTTTATTGTGTTTTTTAGGTTGGTTGGTAGACTAACCTTGATGACAATTATTAGTATATTAGGGCATGGATGACATATTTTATTTAGAATTATAATTAGTAAACGATAGTCGAAGTTCATATTTAGTTATAGATTTAGTTGTGTTTTCCTGTATACAATATTAGAAGTCTTATTGGTAATATTTCCATCATCCAAATGCACTGCATATTTTAATATCACAATGACTTCTTATCCAACTATTAAGAACATCAATAAGTGTCTCCATATTTAAGATAATGATGACTTTTTATGCGATTGCGATTATTAACTAAAACTATTCTTGTACTGTCATACATACTAAATTAAAATCTTACATCTAATTCGCACAATTTAAAATGAATTAATTATTTGTAAATTGATAAACGTAGAAATTAATAACACCATTAGATGAACTTAGATAAGATATATGAAAGTTAGATGTTTACAAAGTGTTAAAAAAACTACCAATGACAATCAAACATTGATTATATTTATTGGCATAAAATATTACACACCAAACATATTATAAACATAATAGAAAAATTAAAATAACACATTAATTTCGAATATTGATTCTCCATATACAAAAATATACCAACCACAAACATAATAGTATTTATATAACACAATGATAACAACAAACAACTAAATACAAAACCATAACTAAACATGTGGTGAAACTACAGTTTCAATATAGCTTGCACCTACAATGCCTTGTGTAAAGATGATAGGAAAAAAACCATGCATCTTCTTTGCCCTTACGTTTATCTGAGCAACATCACCCCATTCGTGTACTATAATTAATTTGTTATTTCCATCAATGTAGTGCACAGATGACCCTATCATCAATGGCATAAACACACGGGGTACAAAAGACACCACTTTCGACCAAGTATTATTTTGCAGACGCAACAATTGAACATCTACACTACACATTCCAATACTAACCAACATATGAAGTTCATCTCGTATAGTCACCAACTGACCTATAGATTCCACACTCAATGCATCTGGGTAACCTACATTTTCTATTACCTTCGACTCAACATCCAAACGAAGAACCGCTGTGTTACCCATACGCCAGAATTTGGTCAGTACAAAATACAAACTATTCCTACAATACGTCCCAACGGACCAACTATAAATAACAATATCATATGTACTATAAATTAAGAACCTTGGAGTTGACTATGAACTTTCACTAAACGAATAAATATTAACACTCAACCTGGTGCATTTAATGTGCACAATTTTGTAATCACCAGCAGAGTCAACACAAAACACAAGACTATCATCATCCATATTGTAAAATCCCTGATAATTAGAATTTCTCAGCATCTTGAACACACGAGTTAGTGGATTCCAAACAACCAATTCACCAGTATTACATAGGCAAACACATACCAGGCCATCCAAACTAGCTAAAAAGATCACATTACATGGATGACAATCGAAGGGAATGTGAAGATTATTGCCTAAAACACATCTAGGAGATGCAACATCAACATAACAAATCGCACACGATGATTTGTCAAGAGCAATTATTTTCTGGTCACCTAATACTCGCAAGAAACAACAATTATTCTTAGCAAACTCAGGAGTTGAAAGATAGGCTAACCACTCTTTAGACACAGCCTTGCACTGTATAACCTCCTTTGCCGGAAGTCTTGGCATAATCTTCATCAATATTAACAGCGATGGAAGATCCTTCATATTCACTTATGATTATACTTTAATTAGAAATACTGACGTTGATACAGAGAGGAAGAAAACACATACGAAAAGCGATTCCTTTAAAAAATGAATACCTACACAGAAACTACCCCAATTAACAGTTGACACAGGTGAGTAAAAACTCCTAAAACTACGAGTAGTGGTGGTAAACGGTTTTTACATACTATGGGCGATAGGGGGTAAATAAAATTAAATAACAATATATATTAGAAACCGTTTCTAATTTAATGGTAAACATATACACATACATGGAGATACTTTTTAATCAATCACATACACGAATATACTTTTTATTAATCAATCTTATTTTTATAAATTACTGTGTTAGTTGTCAAACATTGTGTTGTTACAATTGTGAAAATAATTACATCGTAGATTTTTTGTGGCATTGTGTTTTATATATTATTTTGTCCTTTTTATAAAAATATTGTTTTTTATGATAATTGGATTATTGAAAAATAATGAGAACCACAACTAAAAATAGGAAGTTAGTTACACAATACAATATATAAAAATGGACACATACAAAAAAAATCAAATATACAGAAAACAGAATACCAATAACACAATGATAAACAAAACATAAAATGACAATATTTCAGAAAAAAAAAAACAATCCAGTAAGAACTATTCCTTAACTGGACATATTACAAATTGGGAAGTTTCTAATTGTCCTTAACTGCACAATATGTAATCACTATTGAAAAAAAATGAGAATGACAGCAAAAAGTAGGAAGTTAATTACACAATGTTATATTTAAATATAGACAACTACAAAAGAAATCAAATAAATAAAAAACAGAAAAACAATGACACAATGATACTCAAAAAACACAATGAGTATACTAAAAAAATCATTAAACTAAAAACTAATCATTAACTGCACCTATTACAACGTGGGAAGTTTCTAATTCTACGTAACTGCACAATGGTAAGGGCTTCCAAGCTGCTCTAAGGGCTTGGTCTCCAAGGGCCCATTGTGTTTTTTTGGTACACCTTTTTGTTTTTAAAACACAATCACATGTAATCATAATTAAATACGTACAAAGCAAATATTAAAATCATACACTCTCAATGAATATTTAAAATGATAATATAAGCACATTAATTCATAAAGATTCAATCTCATTGTGACAAACTATACCACACATAAAAACAACCACAAACATCAATTACTAACTGATCAAAACAACGAAGAACAATAAAAGAACTACATAAAATAGCATAACTAAACTGTAGTTTCAAAATAAACAGATCCATTCACGCCTTGAGTAAAGATGATAGGCAAAAAAACATGCATTTCCTCTGCCTCCACAGTTACATCAGTAATATCACCCCATTCTTGTACTATAATGAACTTCTTTTTTCTGTTGATATAGTACACAGACGACCCAATCATCAATGGCATAGAAATAGCAGGTGGACAAAAAAAATACTTTCGACCACTTTTCATTTTCAAGTTTCCACAATTCCATATTCACACTATAGAATCCGATACTAACCAACATATGGAGTTGATCTCGAATACTAACCAAGTGACATGTAGCTTCCACATCCATTGTATCTGGGAATCCTACATCAGAAATTACCCTGCTATCAACATCTAAACGAAGTACACATGCGTTACCCACACACCAGAACCTGGTCAATACGAAATACAAACAATTTGCACAAAACGTGCCTACAGACCAACTATAGACGTCAACATTAAACAGACTGTAGTTTGAGAACATTGGAGTTGACCATGACCCTTCACTGAGAGAATAAATGTTAACAGCCAACATCATATGTGTCCGTTTAATATGCACAATATTGTAATCACCAGAAGAGTTGACACAAAACCCAAGACTATCCTCATCCGGACTAAAAAAACCCAGTGAATTAGAATTTGATAGCATCTTGAACACACGAGTTAATGGATTCCAAACTACCAATTCACGAGTATTGATTAGGCAAACACATACCATCCCATCCAAACTTGCTAGAAATAAAATATTGCACGGATGAGCGTTGAAGGGAATGTGAACTTTATTACCTAAGAAACATTTAGGGGATTCATTATCCACATAACGAATATCACACAATAATCGGTTAACGGTAATTATCTTATAATCACCTAATCTACGCATGAAACGACAATGATTCATAGCAAACTCAGGTGTTGAAAGATAGACTAACCAATCTTTACACACAACCTTGCACTGTGTAACAACTTTTGATGGAAGTCTTGGCATTATATTCATCAATATCAGCAGAGACGGAAGAAACTTCACATTCATTGTCAATGTAGGTTAAATAACATACACTTTGACGATCTATACAACAAATATGAAAAGTGATTCCTAGGAAGATGAAAATCCATCAAATATTATCACAAGCAATAGTTAACACACGTATATTAGAGCTCCTACAGTTACGAGTAGTAGGTTAGGGGTGTGAATTTCTGACACGACCCGAAAACCCGACACGAACCTAACACGAAATTTGCGGGTTTAGGTTTACTCTAAACGGGTTCGGGTCAGTTTCAGGTCGAACCCGCGAACCTGTTTAGGTTAACGGGTCGGGTTCGGGTCAACCTGGTCGGGTTGGCGGGTTGACCCGTTTAACACATTTATAATGTATTATATTTTTTTACAATATTTTTTATGTCATAAATTAAATGGGGTGTGTATTTTATGCCATGATTATTACTTAATAAGAGAAATTAACATAGATTTTATAATTTAAATATGATATTATTATATACATTTGTGTTTCTTAAGTAAATTTTAATTTTAATATATTAATTTCAGAAAAAAAAATTAAAAATTTGGGTTGAACGGGTCGTGTTCGGGTCAACCCACGAAACTTCGGGTCATGTTCGGGTTCATATGTATGATATGATTTTCGGGTTCGGGTCGGGTTGAACCCACCAACCCGCAAACACGACCCGTTTAACACCCAGGTAGTTATTAAATAGATAACTATCAAGATTTTTTAAATTAGTTAAATTTTTAGTACACATTTACATTAATTTTTTTTTTGGCCAATATTCAGTTGAATAATAATTTACATAAATAGTTATAACAACTTTTGATTCAATCGTATTTTTAAGTATAATTTGGCAATTTTCTCTTATAAATACGTACTCAAATTTTTTTGTTTCATTGTATGTTTTGCAAGTACTATTCGATTGTTAGTCTTCTTTCTGATTTTTCGTGTTTGGGTTAACATGTATCGTCATGGTCCGAATTTTATCATAACTATACTTGATCAGCTATCCCTTCAACAGGTACATATATTTCTGTATTATTTGTTTAAAGTAATGATTCGTATTGTTTTATCTTTTTTTTGAAAGAAATTTGCCTTTTGTTTTTTGGTTTTCAGGTTATACCTATATGTATGAGTAGATTTATATGGATGAATAAGTTAGAATCTTCAACTGTTAGTCTTAAATTTGATGAAACGCATTCATGGTTTGTTGTTATCAAATTAATAGAAGATGTATTTTACTTTACGGATGGATGGTGTGAGGTTTTAAACTTCTTCGGCCATGAATCTTTCTTCATGATTTTCAACTATCTTGGTGATCGTACTTTCAAGTTCAACCTCTTCTCTCATGATCCAAATAAAGAGTATGGAAAATCGTTTTGTAAAATTATTCAAAATCCTTTACAAAGTCCAACGGTACGTAATTTTCTTATAGATTTTATTTTTTATTTTTTGTTATTACGATTTATTAAAAAAACGTAATACGCATAAATTTGTAATAATTATTTTTTACGGGTTCTACCAAATACTTTTATTTCAAAACATTATGATTATCATTTACCGGATAACATGGTTATACTTAATGTATCCGAGTATCATCAATGGGAAGTCCGTATTAGAAAGATTGGGCCAAATTATTGTTTTGCTGATGGTTGGTTTAAATTTATTGAAGATCTAAGGTTAAATCCTGGGGATATTCTGTGTTTTCAAATAAAGGACGTGAAACATTTTAATATTATCATATTCAATAAACATGGTCGTCAAGTTTTGTTAAACAACACTCCTTTGATTGAGCAAGAATATGAACATATTAGCAATGTGGAAGGTTATCGACAAGTTAGTGACGATCCTAACTATCCTTTTTTTGCAATGACAGTAACTCATCAATTGGTATTATACTATCCTGTTTTATATTAATTTTTTTTTTGTTTTTTAGTGTTTTTCATTTAATAAAATTTACATATTTTTAACGTTCTTAGAAAATGTAGATCCTTCCCAAGTTAATTACTGACTTAAGTGGTTTAAATGAGTTTTCTGAAGTAAAGATCAAAGTTGTTAAAGGAAATACTTTGGTTAAGAATCTTTGTACACACAATATTGATGGTTAAAGAAGGTTTGTCAATCAATTTATTATCTTAGTTATTATTTCTCTTGTACTCAATGTGTATATATTGCTAACAAAATTTTTCATATTTTTTCTACCGTAGGTACGGTGTTGTTGGATGGCATGATATACTTCAAGCTGAACATATTTCCTTAGGTGACGATTGTTTTTTCAACTGGTCTAAAACGAATTCGAGGTTATTGGTTACATAACTCCAGCAAGCAGAAGTGTTACAGTAATAGAGTTTCAGTTTATATTGAAAACCCGAAAAACATATATCTTACATTTACTTTTCGATCCCCCTTTTTTTACGTTTGTAGTACGATGCGTTGGTTTTTTTTAATATTTAAATTCAGATTGCCATGATAATTTCATCTGTACAGTACGTTTATGATAAGTAACACAAATCTACTTAAAAAGAATGGTATACATAATATACAAACTACTTAAAAAGTACCAACATAAAAAACACAATGACAAAAAACACAACTGTATAACATATATGTTTACACACAACACAGAGACTTCACGTTTACTTTTATTTTTTACATCAGACATGTATTTGACATTGACTTATAACAATTTTACTTAATAACTCTATTCTGTCATTTTACCAGATATTTTTTTTTATTATAAATTGATTTCTTACATAATTGTATTTCATATATAAGGTACAGGATCAACAGAAAATGCCCTAATGCTTATTTCTTAATATATAATTTAAGTTTTTCTTTCAGGTGTTGCATACTGCAACTAAAATTGGTTCTATGGGTGCTGCAACTCAAATTCATCCTGACACGAATATTAATTCACCTTTAAAATAAATATTAAATATTATTTTGTTACATTCTTTAATTAAAATTATTGATTTTTAGAGGTAAATTAGCTTTACTTTTTTTATGGTTGCCAGATAATACATTGAAAAAAGGATAACTGGATTTAGTAACATATTTTATGTTGTCTAGATTTTATTGCACATGTGTAATTAATTAATTTGGACAGTGGAACCATTGACTTAGACATATTGTTATCTGCATCATGTACTCTTATCGGACTTTTGATAGAATTAATATTACATGTAATATATGACATACAAACACATACACAAAAATAATGACATAAAAACACAATGACAAAAACACAATTGTATAACATATTTGTACACAAGCAACACACGTTTGGTTTTTTTTTTTTTAATAAATTATGAAAAAATTTAAAAGTTAGTAAACTTAGATAAACCTGGATCTGGATACTAACACTAAAAGGGTTAATGGCAGGAACAGTTACATAATGTAGAAACTGCTTGGGGGAAACGATGCGAATAACTAAAGAGACACACGCTTACATACAGTTATTACTACACACACAAACCCATTCAGTTAACACGGGAAACTTAAACTGATACACGCTTTATTACGGATGAATCAACGAAAAATATTAATAACCTTTGTAATTATAACATAATAATCCAATCGTTTTACCGCCTATTTAATTCCCTACCCCTGACCACGTATAAAATAAACTAACCCATAACACATCACCTATCTTCTAACACTAACTCGAAACACCTCTACGTTCAACACAACTACAATCATGCCTAGATCCCACTACCATTTCGGAGACACAACAGAGGCCAAGAAAACTATAACCACTGCACACTTTGTAGAGGATCAAAAGGATTCAGAAATCTTACGAATGCTACAGAGAATGCATAACACCGCCACTGGAGATGTAGAGAGAAACAAAACTAACATGAACTACAACATTCTGGAGTATATTTCGAATGGGCTGCAGAACGAAGACGAAGAATGAAAGAATTACTATAATGAAGAACTATTAGAAACGTTTCATGATTACTTTTATTTTTTTGATCGCTCATGTATTTGACCTTCTACAAGTGTATCCTATCTACTTAATGTAATAAACTTATTTAAATATTGACACTATCTTATAACAAATTTACCTAATGACTCTATTTTACCATTTTACCAAAAAATTTATTTGTTTTGCTTAGAATTTAGATGTATTACATAAAGTAACATATTACAAAACACATGATCAAGTAACGTATAGAAGTATGTATACTAACTGATTGTAAAGTATTAACACAACTATAGTTAATAAACGTTTTTTTTCTTACATAACTTGGGTTAGATTGCTCTACAATATTTAGGTTAATTATTTTACATGTAGAATATCAATAAATATTAGACAGTAGATACAACGTATTTGTTAATTTACAAATGCCTGTTGATATTACAAAAGAATTGTATTTAACGTATACCATTGTGTTATTACCATTGTGTTAATAATAACAATGTGGTTTTGGGAAACACTACCATAAATACTGCATTTTTGTTATATATTATATTTGTTAAATATTACTCTAATGTAAATTTCTCTATTACAAAAGTAATTAACTATTATCTACACACAAATTGACATCTATGAACATTAATAACAGCCTAATACAAATAATAGTCACACAAAATACACCAATCAAAAGCTTTAAAAGTAAATAAAAAAACAAAGAAAACAAAAGATTTCGCAATCCACAAAAACGGCATTACAAGGTACAAGCATAAAGTTAACAAATTACTTGAACACACAAACATACTAACTGCATTAAAATAAAAAAAAAACATAAGCATAAACCGTTTATGGAATGTGAACAGACAACGACGGAAACGAACTACTTCTTAACGCGTTTCACCTTCTCCGAATTATTCCTAAGTCTCTTCTTGTAGTTCCCTCCAATTTGTTTAACAACCATACAACCACCAACCGTTGAATTAGACATATTGTTGTCAGCATCTTGCACTCCTATATGACTTTTGTTAGAATCAGTCATTTGATCATATTGAACAGCACCCTACATGAAACATAGACAACATGAAACACTTCTATAATTTCTAAATTATTAAAATGATATACAAAAAACCAGTTACCTCTTTATTGATTTGTCTGGCAGAGCCCACATATTGCTTAGTACCAACAATACCCTAAATGCAACAAACCAACATGTTACACTAAAAAAAATAACCAACATAATAACATAATAATAAAACAATTTATTCACCTCCATCGCAGATTGACCAAAACTGTCATCATGCTTCTTATCATTACCAATATCCTGCCATAACAAAACAACCAATATTACATTCAAAGTACATAATAATACACATCCAAATAAAACAATCATTTACCTGAACTCTCGCTTTAGTAAGGCAATCATTTGCCTCCGTATCAATAATAACCTATATATAACATCAAAATCAATTTCCAGCTAACTAATACTATAAAATTTAAAGAAAAATACACTTTACCTCTATTTCAGATTGCAAATGGTTGCCAGTTGTCTTGTTATCTCCAATAATCTAAACGTAACATACGAACCATTAATCAAATAACAGTAACAGTAACCTATATTACAAAGTTAATATAGTCATGAATATAATTAAAAGTTTGAAACTCACAAAAAACCAAACCACAAATACATATTGAAAAAAAAAACAAAATATATAAAGAGTTACCGATGACTGCGTTGACGGTGTAACAGAATTATCAACTAATGAGCAAAACACTTCATCAGCCATCTCCCATTCAACATCTTTGATCTTTACACACATTTCGGTTTCTTCATCAATTTGAAGAACACTAGCTGATAGAGGATTGGCAGCGTCAACAGTTGTAGATATAGACCTAGGTTGTATAAGCACATATATATCATCTCTGAGGTAATGTTACTATTATCAAACAAACCAACTTACTAAGGTAAAGTCACTTAAATCCAAATAAAACAAATCATTTACCTCTACAACACTTTGGGTAAGGCTAGCATCTGACCCATTACCAACAATAACCTAAGAAAACATGCCAATAATTAAATTAACTCTAATTAACAATATTAAAATAACAGTAACAGTAACCTATATTACAAAGTTAATATAGTCATGAAAACAATTAAAAGTTTGAAACTCACAAAAAACCGAACCACAAATACATATTGAAAATAAAAAACAAAATACATAAAGAGTTATCGATGACTGCTTTGACGGTGTAACAGAATTATCAACTACTGAGCTAAACAATTCATCAGCCATCTCCCATTCAACATCTTTGATCTTTGCACACATTTCGGTTTCTTCATCAATTTGAAGAACACCAGCTGATGGAGGATTGACAGTGTCAACAGTTGTAGATATAGACCTAGGCTGTATAAGCACATTGATATCATCTCCGAGGTATTTAGAAACAGCAAAACGGCTGGAAAATTTAGGTGCTAAATTATAGGCATCGATCTTAATAACAAAAATAACCATTCAAGAACATAAATTTTCATTCAAATACGATTCTATCCAATTTGGATCATCAACACCCTACAAAAAATATAATAAGCTATCAACACAACTGAATAAACTAATATATACTAAACATGCAAAAACATTCATCAACTAATAATTGTAAAAGGAAATGTAAAATAAACCTCTGACAAAGTCTTGTTAACTAACTCATCAACAGTTATTTTAAGTAGAGATACTGCAGCTTCATTAAAAAGAACACAATTCTTCAAACTGAAAAACAACATACTCATTAATAAAATAAACTACCATGTTGAACTAAAACAATGTTATCTTACAGTTATAAAAGAATTATTACATACATTTCCAGTTTCATCAGATATCTTACTCAACTTTTGAAAATGATCATCCACAAAAATGTTGTCAGCCACAACCTTGAAAAAAACAACAACTGTTAGGGGCCGTTTGGTAGCCTCTGAATGGTCATTAAGAGGCTACCTCTTAATGGAACGATTAAGAATTTTACCAATGAGAAGGTAGAAGAATGTGACATGTGATGATTTACCATTCAGAGGTTACCTCTTAACCATTCAGACTTGAGGTTACCTCTTATTCATTCAGAGGTTTTAAACCATTAAGAGGTAGCATCTAAATGGTTATTAAGAGGCTACCAAACAGCTCCTTAATCTCTGTTGTCATAGTATACTACAAAAATAAACCAAAAAACACAGTACCTATAAAAAAACACAATGATTTTAAAAAATACACAACATGATAAAATATTTTACAAGAATTATTACGCACGTTTCCAACTTCATCACATATCTTACTCAACGTTTGAAAATGATCATCCACAAACATGTTGGCAGGCACCACCTAGAAAAGAAAAAAACAACAACTGTCAACCACTGTTGTCATAGTATATTACAAAAAAAAAAAAAAACCAACACAAAAATACAATATCTGTAAATAACACAATGATTTTAAGTAACACACAATATCATAAATAATAACAGAAACTTCATCATAAGCTTGCTTATATAGATCTACATTCTCATTAGAGCAATAAGAAAATTCATGCAAATGACCATCAACAAACTCGTCAGCTACAACCTGACAAAAAAACATGTCAATGATTTTTACTATAATAAACAAAGGATTGCTACAAACACAAAACGATTGTAAAAAACACAATGCTACGTAAATCCTAATACTTGACAAAACAAAATGATAATACATTTCCAACTATATTAGAAGACTTCATAACTGCTGGCTGCTTCATATCCACAACGCTGTCCAACACAGCAAACTGAAAAACAAAGCATCATTATTCAAATGAACAAACATGGTTAAATAAACACAATACCATATAAATTAACAACTTACATTTTTCCCCGTAATTGAATCCTCATCATACACAACATTATCCATCGATCATAACTGAAGCAAAACAACCAAACTAAATAAGAAACTATTCTCGAAACATAACAAACATCATAAACACATAAAATATGTAACGACCTTACATTGATATCCTTTATTGAAAACGATGTAATACAAAGCTTACACGGACATATATATATACATCTTGTATGCTAACTTCCACGTAGAAATCCAAGATGAACCGACAAGGTTGAGGGAGCGTACCCACGTAGCTAGAAAAACGCAGAAAACACACGAAACCTTAACTTGCGTTGAAAAAAAAACCGCCAATTTTTTTGGGTTTGAACGGATGAGATTAAATCTCGAACATAACCGTCTGAATTATTACGGCCAGGATCTTCTAAAAAGACGGTTATGGCCCTGTTGACCGACGGTTGCTTCGCGGCGAACAATTTATTAATAATAGGATAGTTTATTAAAGTTCATCGCTATGTTCTAATTAAAATATCATTTAAAACCTCACTAGCTAATATAGTAGAAGATTTAAGTATTTAACTTTATATAAATACAAATTTACAAACGTTAAATCACATCCTGATTAACAAAAGATAAATTTAGACGGATGTAAATTGTATTCTCATCTTGCATAAAAGAAACAAGACTACATAAGCGTAATTTCTCGATTTAGTTTATTAGATCGTTACCTGAAACAGTGTTGTAGGAATCTCTAGGCGTTAGTCGGGCGGTGGGGTACCGACTAGCAATTAATCGGGATTAATAGGGGTTAATCGGAATTAATCAGATTGAGATTTTTATGTGTAGTTTTTAAAGTAGATATGTTTTAACCCCCTATTGACCTATTTTTTAAGTAATTGGCAGTAATTTATAAGGTTTGGTCGAAATTTGGCCGGGATCTGGACAAAATTTGACTGGAATAGGACCGCCATTGACCGACTAGCGATAATCGGCCATTAATCGGTGAATCTCCGATTAATGATTAATAGACGACTAATCAGAGACTAGTCGGGATTTTACAACCATGCCTGAAAGTAGGGTTGTAAATGAACCGAAGGAACACAAACAAGGCCTTGTTCGTGTTCGTTTGTTAAGGAAATAAATGTGTCCATGAACGGTTCGTGAACACTTACCGGACGAGATTTATTGTTCGTGTTCGTTTAGTAAGGAAATAAAGGTGTTCATGAACGGTTCACAAACACAAACGAACACAAATAAATTCGGCGATCGCAATAAAGGCTAAAGGTGGATGGCGGAGAGAGCAACGCTGTAACTTGAAGCCCTGATCATGGAATGGAAATCGATAGTATTCGTCGATGTGAATAATAAGAAAGGAAAGGGGAAAAGTGCATAAACAAGATGGATATAAAGTTTCCTAGTTTAGTTCTTATGGTATAAAATAAATAAAAATTAAAGAATATAAAAATTTTAGATAAATATATGAAAGTACAAAAATCTTAAATTAACAACATAAACAAATGAACATGAACGGACATAAACGAACGCAAATGAACGAATGTTCATGAACACGTTACCGAACGTTCACGAACACAATTGAACGGACGAGACATCTGTTCATATTCATTCATTTAACTAATCGAAGGAAATTTCTTGTTCATGTTCGTTTGTTTATTAAACGAACGAACGCAAATGAAGGTTCCCGCCGAACGGTTCACGAACTATTCGCTGAACGTTCGGTCCGCTTACAGCCCTACCTGAAACTATAACTAAATCACACACAAGATCCTAAACTACCTGAAAGTATAACTAAATTACACACAAGATCCTAAAGTGAATATTAAATCTGTAGGAACCGTTCGCGTAATTTAAATAAAATAAACAAATTTTATTCAAACGATTACAATACAGAAATAAGAAAGCTAAAACTCTAGTACAAATTACAACTGAAATAAACCAAAATACAAGAAGGAGTAGAAACAGAATGGCTGAGGCACGTGTTTTCACGCTTCCCTTAAAACAAATTCCGAGTCTCCCAAGAGTACTCGTTTTGTTTCCCAGGGTACAACAGCCGGAGCAGTAGTACTGCCGGAATTCGCCTACAACCCGAAGGTTACCTTGAAAAACTTGCTGGAGAAAGATCAGAAAAAGTAGAGAGTTGTTTGCATAAGCTGTTGTAGCTGGTGTACTTCTGAAGTGGGTATGGAGCTGTATAAATACAGCTCCTAAGTCAAAACAGTCAAAAAACGAATTAAAGAGAGGTTTAAATTGCATTAAACGTCTTCAATGCAATTTAATACGTCATTTAATTCTCAGTCAAAGCCAGTTAACTCGTCAGTTACGAAGCTGGACTGAAACTGCTCTGTTATTCAATGTTGGAAGCTTTCTGCGCGCGCGCGCGCCCATGCGCGGTGCGGCCTCTTGGCTCACAGCCATGCGCGCATGCGCCACGTCACCATGCGCGGTGCATCCTCTTGGCTCAAGTCCATGCGCGGTGCGGCCTTTTGGCTCACAGCCATGCGCGCATGCGCCACGTCACCAAGCGCGGTGCGTCACGTCACCTGTGAGCCAATACGAGCGCGCCACACAGTCGCGCCGTATTGGCTCACTCTGGTGCGCCGCGCACGACACAGCAGGACCCATGCAC
The DNA here is from genome assembly GCA_030545235.1 of Helianthus tuberosus. Lineage (NCBI taxonomy): Eukaryota > Viridiplantae > Streptophyta > Magnoliopsida > Asterales > Asteraceae > Helianthus > Helianthus tuberosus. The sequence goes on along the minus strand of CM060369.1, from coordinate 168,416,060 downwards.
CATGCGTGCACCCGCGCGCGCATGCGCATGACTGCCACGTCATGCGCCGCATCACCTACCACTTGGTCCTTGCAACCCTTGTGCTCCACCATGCGCACGTGGTCAAAAATACAAAGGCGGCTCTCAAGCGGCTCGCGGCGATGCGAGCGTGCGAAGTGCAAAGTGCGCCATCAAAGCGCCACATTGCGCCTCATCGCCAACGCCACGCGCGCGCGCGTGTGCGAGTGCGAGTGCGAGTTAGGGTGCTCCGCACCCTTCGCGAGGACACTAGTGTGTGCTTCCATGAAACAATAAGGATGGAGAGTTCCCACTTAAATACCCCTTTAAGTTCCATCTCTCATCCGATGTGGGACAAGGTGCTACTTTCCCTTTTGTTTCAGCATTGAATGTTCCAAACACCCAACTTTGAGCATCGATATCTCATTCATCTTAGCTCGGTTTTGGACGTGGTTTAGTTCGTTGCGAAGGTCTTCCAACATAGAACATAAACCCACAAATAAATATATAAAACCCGCTCATTTTATTATATTTATTTCTAGCCCAAAATAGGAAAAAATCATTTTCCTATATTTGTGAAAAATGCTATTTTCACCTATTTTTCCAACAATCCCCCACATGAAAAATGCTATTTTCATCAAATTTCCAACAATCCCCCACATGTATGGAAATGGATCTTTTCCTTACACTTTTCAACGATAAACTTCGACAGTTGAGTATTGCAAGATAGGTAGGTTTTAACCTTTGAACCTTCTTTTGTGAAGCGCACTTAGCTTACTAGCGGTGTGTAGACGCGATGTCCTTGAACATACCCCCATTTGTGTAAACGACAATACACTTCACACAATACTCTCCCTGGTTTGGCCAACTCCTCATTGTCGTGTCCTATTATGGTCCTGGAACACTGGCCTGGTTCTGCGAGAGCTCTAGGATTTGCGCACCCCACAAATCCATTTGAAGCGACCCTACTTCTCTCTAACATAGGTGATTCCCTGAATCATTAAAAGCATCATGGTTATTTGATTTCCCGAAATCGTTAACCTTAATATGCTTAGCCTCACATCAATGTCACTGATTGGAATGGACTAGGAAGTATAAATAACTCCCTTTTTATTTAGTTTGGGGTACTCCCCCACAGTGACTCCGTTTGGTAATATGATTAAGTTGTCCTATTGAACTTAGATCTTGGGATCTCCAGTCAACTAAGTTAGGTTTCTGTCACACCCCGAATTTCCACGTGTCACCGGTGGGCCCGGTGGGGGAGTATCGTGACGTGGTTGGCAACATAATAGTCAAACAACACAATATTTAATTGCACAGCGGAAGCAAAGTATAGATTTAATTCAACCAAACGATATTGTAATATTAAGTATCACAAATAGTCGAATATAAATCCACAGGTAGATCAACAATAAAAAGGAAACATTGTTCAACAGTTTATGACATCCAAGCTGGCGAGACTTAAGGTGGATGCTAGGAGACAGGCCAGCCTATTTCGCGTAGTACCTGCACTTAACCTTTTTAAGAAAAATACGTCAGTTTACACTGGTAAATACAATCAACCGACTCATTTTGAAAAGAGTTTAATAAAATGCATTTAAGGCACAAGGCACAAATAATATTTTATAACTTGGGATACTTATCTAATATATAAACTTGTACAGGATTTACATGTTCCTTATGCGTTCAGTAGCCCGGATCGAGCCGGGTTAAAGATCAATTAACACACCACTTTAATTATGAGACACTGACAGGTGTACGCCTACACCTGAGTGCTAAGGTCGTGGCCATTTCGTAAAATGATGCCAGGGATATCCGGGACACGGTCATTAACCCCCCAAAGGCTTTAAGCAACAAAACAAATTAAACGGAGACATCTCAATCACTTAACCATAATAAGATTAAATATTCGACGCCCGACCAAGCGGTATTTTATATACCGTACCCCAAGCCCGTATAGGGAAATAAGTCAAAAGTATTTACCTGAGTAAGTATAGTTCAAAATCAGCAAGTGCGGGTATCTTTTACTGGTTCTCCTATTCTGGAACGAAGGTTAATAATAACCTATTAGAATCCTAACGGTCTTTAATTAAGCTCACGCTTAGACCAATTAGTTTTAAAGATACGGTACGTACGCACGATTAAGCGAAGACCGGATAGAATGTGATTTAGACCCGACAAGTTTGAAGACTTGCTTAATATGGGTATATGATACACATTCTGGATTTTGAGACAAAACCGATAAGGTTTGACCCGTTTCGGCTAATTTATGTAAACTAGTTACATAAACCGAACCGAACGCGCATGAAGCGTAACGGGTATCCGTAAGAGTCCTAAACAGGTTTCCTAAGTTAATACGCCTTAATTAAGTTGTGATATCAGTAGAATATCACCCATGATGCCCAAAACGAGTTTAATCTCTCAATAAGCCCCGTAGGGGTATTTTGGTCATTTTAAAGATTATAAAAGGGTTTAATTAGACACCTGTGATCCGGGTCTGAATAAATCAGAAAAATACTTTATTTTAACAGGTTATAATATTTGGTGTTAAGTCTTATGAACCAAAAGGGTTTTAAACTCAAACTACGCGTATAATACGCGTATAAAGCCGTTTTAAGCGACGTACGGTTTAAAATACGATTCTGAGTTTCCAGGTCAGTTTAATAGGCTCAAAATACTATAATTATTATTTAAAATCAGTAGCAATTGGATTGGCGCCATTTGGACGTGTAAAACTCATTTTATGGCCGAAAAGGGCATATTCGGTATTTACCGAATTAAGGCGCTAATCCAAGCTTACGATCAGTTTAAAAATAATTAAAAATCTTCAAAAATCCCAAAATATTATTTAACATCAGTGAGGAAAAGTTTTGTTGCCGAAAATCGGGTTTAGATAGGCTATGCGTTAATCGCGCCGATTAATTAATAAAAACTTATAATTTACGCAAATGCGCATATCTCCTAATCTAGACCTCCGATTGACGTGAAAATTTACAGACATGATTAATAATCAGTAACTAAGATTATTTTATTTTCATATCTCCAAAAATCTCGTTTTGTGATCATAAGGGCATTACGGTCAATATTTAGGCGATTAACGGAAACATCCGACGATTAGGGATTCGAGTGGTATAAACGCAGAGGCTTATACACACATGTAACTAGGTCCTAATGGAACCTTAAGGCATGTCTAAACTTATATAAATCGGGTCAGAACTGAGGTCAACGCAAAAGTCAAACTTTTGCGTCTATCGGTTCCGTATCGGTTCAAAACAGCAAGTTGTCGAATCAAACAAGCCTAGACAAGTTTTTATACTTATTTTTAGGTTATATAAATGATAAAACAGATTACACGCCTTTTACATGGTTAAATATGCGTTTAACGATTCTGTTGACTTTTTCGGAATAGGTTTGACTCGATAAACGACCTAGTTAGGATCCGAATTAGTGAGTGCCCTTTTAGGGGTTTATCAACCATATAAATACCAATTTATAATACCCTTTGATTCGACTAAACTCTGGACCGATTATTTATCATCGAAAAGTCAAACCGTAGTTACGACGGTTTGATTTCTAGGCCATAATCTAAGTATGAATGAACTAGAGAAGATCAAAGGCACTTACACAAGTCTTATGGATGTTTTGGAAAGCTTGTATCACGTCCTTATGCTCCAGAATGCTCAGAGTATGATGTTGTGCATGTATGTTGCAACTTTGACTTATAAAAGGACTTTGATCTTTCATGGATGATTGCCACAAGAGTCTAGGGGTGTTATGGGATGTCTAACATGTGTCCTAGAGGCTAAAAACCAATATAGCAAGCCCATAGATTCGAATACTAGACATTTAAGTCGGTTAGATGGATAAAACAGCCATCTGTCACGAATTCTGTCTCTGTGCAGTCCTAGCGCACCGTTACGCTACAATTGTAGCGGTGCGCTAGATGTCATACGATGCGCAACAACATAAGCTCTACGATGCGCAAGCTTATCTTCAGACTTCTAAAATTTGCAATTTAGTCCCTGGTCCCCCGAAACATCGCTTTCATAGTTTTTCTTGCATTTTAAGGCTTTGATATTAACATATAGGGGCTTTACTACTTATACCCACTTTGTCAAGTCCCCGGGTAACTTTGTGATCACCCGAAAAGCCCTAAATTTCAACGTTGACGTTTCTAACCCTTGCACACGAATTTTATCACAACTTGCTCATACGATAACGAAACTTCATGAAATTTTTATGGTACATTCTAGTGAGCATAATTAATCGTTACTAGGCTTCGGGTTTGCTAAAAGGTCACTCAGAGGTATATCTTAAACATGTTGACACATTTAACCCCTGTAGTTTGTAATCTCTCACCTTCTTTCACAATTCGCTTTGTATGGTCCATGATCCATTCGTTTAAGGTTATAAACATCATGTAGGGTTATTGTGAAGTATAATTATTCATTGTTGACACTTTGAACCCTTGTATTTACATAGTTTCATTGCTTGTCAACTTTAGTCCTTCAAGAACATTCTTTCACACGTTCAAAGGTTATGACACGTGTCAAGACATTATAGGACGTAAATTTTCGGGGTGTTACAGTTTCCCTCATATTCCCATTTACCACGGGCTTTAGTCCCATTCCTCTTGACGACGTTTCTACTAACTCTCTGCTTAAGCCTTTTGTAAACGGGTCCGCAATGTTATCCGTTGATCTCACATAATCAATTATGATAACACCCGTTGAGAGTAGTTGTCGTATCGTGTTATGCCTACGTCGCATATGCCTTGATCTGCCATTGTACATCAAGCTTTGGGCTCTACCAATCGCTGATTGGCTATCACAATGTACACATATGGCTGGCAAAGGCTTTGGCCATCTTGGAATATCTTCCACGAATTGACGTAGCCATTCCGCCTCCTCGCCTGACTTATCCAAGGCGATAAATTCAGATTCCATTGTGGATCTCGCTATGACCGTTTGCTTAGAAGACTTCCAAGCAATAGCAGCTCCTCCAAGTGTAAATACGTAACCACTTGTTGATTTGGAATCTTTATTATCCGATATCCAGTTTGCATCAGTGTATCCTTCGATCACTGCTGGTTGTCGGGTATAATGCAGTCCATAATCTCTTGTGTATCTTATGTATTTAAGGACCCTCGTGATAGCTTTCCAATGATCCGCGCACGGATTGCTGGTGTATCTACTTAGCCTACTCACCGCGTATGCCAAGTCGGGTCTAGTACATGTCATTAGATACATTAGACTGCCAATAATTCTTGAATACTCTAACTGAGCAACTCCATGTCCCTTATTCTTCTTAAGATGTTGGGAGGTATCAACTGGAGTTCGAGCTACACTCGTATCTCCCGAGTTGAATTTTTCAAGAATTTTATCCACATAGTGAGATTGACTTAACACAAGACCTTCTTGGGTTCTTATGATCTTTACTCCAAGAATCACATCCGCTAAACCCATGTCTTTCATGTCAAATCTCGCTTTTAACATGCTTTTAGTAGCTTTGATAATTTTATCATTACTCCCAATGATAAGCATATCGTCTACATAAAGGCATAAAATCACATAACCTTCGTTTGTGTCTTTGAAATAAACACATTTGTCGCACTCATTTATTTTGAAACCATTGTCAAGCATGACATGATCAAACTTTTGGTGCCATTGTTTTGGTGCTTGCTTCAAGCCATACAAAGACTTGACGAGTTTACATACTTTACCCTCTTGACCTGGGGCGGAGAAACCTTCAGGTTGCTCCATGTAAATCTCTTCTTCTAAATCGCCATTTAGAAATGCGGTTTTAACATCCATTTGGTGAACTTCCAAATTTCTTAAAGCCGCTATAGCAAGAACCAATCTAATCGAGGTTATGCGCGTCACAGGCGAGTAGGTATCAAAGTAATCTAGACCTTCCTTTTGTCTAAATCCTTTAATCACCAACCTAGCCTTGTATTTATCAATACTTCCATCAGTCTTCATCTTCCTTTTGAATATCCAACGATATCCAAGTGGTTTGCAACCAGGTGGAAGATCTACTAACTCCCAAGTATGATTTTGCAATATAGAATCTATTTCATTTCTTATTGCTTCTTTCCATTGAGGTCCTTCTGAAGAAGAAACCGCTTCGCGATATGTATTAGGCTCGCCCTCAACCATATAGCTAACGAAGTCTGGACCGAAGGATTTTTCAACCCTTGGCCTTTTGCTTCGCCTACGGTCACTTTCTTCAACCTCAGGTTGTTCATGTGTCTTATCATGAACTACCTCATCAACTGGTCTAGATGAGCTTTCACCTACTTCAAAAGTAGGTGTATATGACGTTGCATGTGTTTGTCTTCTCAAAGGAAACACATTTTCAAAGTAAGACACAACGTTAGGATTCACCTCCATGATAGTGTTTACGTGTACATCAGGATTCTTGGACTCATGTACAAGAAAGCGATGTGCACTACTTTGATGCGCATACCCAATAAATATGCAATCAACAGTTTTGGGTCCTATCCTAAGAGCCTTAGGAGGTGGTACAATCACCTTTGCTAGGCACCCCCACACTTTCAAGTATTTATATGAAGGCTTTTTCTTTTTCCATAACTCATATGGAGTCTCGTCTCTCTTTTTCAATGGTATCTTGTTCAAAAGATAATTGGCCGAGAGAATGGCTTCCCCCCACATTTCCTGGCTCACCCCAGAACTTATCAACATGGCGTTCATCATTTCTTTCAATGTGCGGTTCTTTCGTTCCGCCACGCCATTTGATTGTGGAGAATAAGGAGGTGTACACTCATGTACAATGCCACTTTTTGCGCATAAATCGGCAAAAGGTGCAACATATTCGCCTCCTCGGTCGCTTCGCAAAGCTTTTATCTTCTTTTGAAGTTGATTCTCAACTTCATTTTTATACAAGATAAATTTACTTATTGCTTCATCTTTACTTTTTAGTAAATATACATAGCAATATTTAGTACTATCGTCAATAAACGTGATGAAGTACTTATTTCCACCTCTTGTGGGTACCGCTTTTAAATCACAAATATCAGTGTGAATTAAATCAAGGGGTTCGGTTATTCGTTCAACCGATTTCGATGATGTTCTTGTAAGTTTGGATTCTACGCAAGTTTCACATTTATAGTGTGAATCAATATGGAATGTTGGTATACAATTTAAATTGATTAAACGGCGTATTGAATTAAAATTAACGTGACCTAATCTACCATGCCATTTATTCTAATCAGAAAACTCAAGCATATAAGTAGAAGTAGTAGCAATTTTATTCATGTTCTTCTTGACTGCCATTACATTCAATTTAAACATACCATTTTGGGCATAGCCCTTGCCTACATACATTCCTCGTTTAGTTAGTACAAATTGATCGCTCTCAAAAACTAAACGAAATCCAAACTTATTAAGCAACCAACCCGAGACTAGGCTCTTGCGCAAGTCTGGGACATATAACACGTTGCTTAAAGTGAGCTCCTTCCCTGAAGTCCACTTCAAAATCACCGTTCCTTCACCCTTGATGTCCGCGGTGGCTGCATTTCCCATGTACAGCTTCTCATCTCCCGCAAGCTCCTTGAAGGTGGTAAATAGGCTCCTGTCTGGGCACACATGACAGGTTGCTCCCGTATCAATCCACCACCCTTTTGGAGTGTTGGTCACAGCATTGACCTCATCCAACATTGCGGTTTTGTCGGAAATCATTGCCACCAAAGGCATTCCGTCTTCATCCACCATGTGCGCGCGCTCACGCTTTGGTTTCTTGCATTGGTTAGCCCGATGCCCCGGCTCGTCACAGTTGTAACAAGTCCCTTGGAACGTTGGAGGTTTCTTTTTCGCAACCCCTTTCTTCGGTCCAAGTTTGCTAGCCTTTGCTTTCTCTTTGTCCTTTTTCCCCTTACCCTTCGCGCCCTTAGAGGATTGCCCAAGCTCAACCACGTTTGCGCTCGCAGAAGGTTGCGCTTGGCTGCCTTTTAGGGCAATTCTATTGCCCTCTTCAATCCGAAGACGAACAATAAGGTCCTCTAAAGTCATCTCCTTTCGTTTGTGTTTAAGATAATTCTTAAAATCCACCCAACCAGGAGGTAACTTTTCAATCAACGCAGCCACTTGGAATGTCTCGCTAAGTGTCATGCCTTCCGCAAAGATGTCATGTAGTATAATTTGGAATTCTTGGACTTGATTCATAACACTTTTAGAATCAACCATTTTGAAATCCAAAAAATGGGCTACCACAAATTTCTTTGTGCCAGCATCCTCCGTTTTGTACTTTTTGTCCAAGGCATCCCAAAGATCTTTGGAAGTCTTGACATTGTAGTACACGTTATACAATGCATCCGAAAGCCCGTTTAACACATAGCCTCGACAAATAAAATCCGAGTGCTTCCAAGCCTCTACCGCGCTCAGAGCCTGAGCGCTAGTCTCCCCTTCCGCAGGTTGGGGAGCGGATTCAGTTAAGAACCTCGCAAGGTTCATGGTGGTCAGGTAGAAGAACATCTTCTGTTGCCACCGCTTAAAGTGTAGACCCGAGAACTTCTCGGGTCGTTCAGCGTGATTGGCCAATGTGGACGCTCCCACAGTGGTGGCGTTGAGGGGGGTTCCCGTCACAACATTTGTGGTGTTGTTAACGTTGACATTCTCGTTCGACATGCTGAAAAAATTTAAAAAATAAAATTTTTAGTCAAAAAATTCTGATTTACGCACAAACCAGAAGGAAACTACTAAATTTTAATTTTACCACAAATTGACTGTTTAGGCTTCTAAGTTCAACTTTGAAGACCCAAAAACAGAAAATTTATAATTTTAAAACTTACTGACCGGCTTCTAAGTCCAACTTTGAAGACCAAGGCAGAAAGTTTATTAGCAATTTAGGACAATCTGAATGTAACCAATTGTTTTCAACCAAAGTCGCTCCTTTGAAGAAGAAAACAAAAAAAAATCTGTTTTTAAAACACAAACTGAGTGAAAACAAAACTAGTTTGAATCACAAACAGAATGGTTTTGATTACACGAACGGTTTTTAAAAATTTGTTTTAAGATTGTAGGAACCGTTCGCGTAATTAAATAAAATAAAACAAATTTTATTACAGATTACAATACAACGAAATAAAGAAAGCAAAATTACAGAACGAATACAACTGAAATAAACCAAAATACAAGAAATGTAGAAGAAGATTGGCTGAGTCACGTGTTCAACACGCTTCCCTTAAAACAAATTCCGAGTCTCCTAAGAGAACTCGTTTTGTTTCCCAGGGTACAACAGCCGGAGCAGTGGTACCGCCGGAGTTCGCCTACAACCCGAAGGTTACCTTGAAGCTGCAAGAGAAAGATCAGAGAATTTGAAGAGAGAAAGTTGATGTTGCTGTTGTGTAGCTGGTGTCCCTCTGCTGTGGGTATGGAGCTGTATAAATACAACTCCTAAGTCGAAACAGTCAAAAAACGAATTAAAGAGAGATTTAAATTGCATTAAACGTCTTCAATGCAATTTAATACGTCATTTAATTCTCAGTCAAAGCCAGTTAACTCGTCAGTTACGAAGCTGGACTGAAACTGCTCTGTTATTCAATGCTGGAAGCTTTCTGCGCGCGCGCGCGCCCATGCGCGGTGCGGCCTCTTGGCTCACAGCCATGCGCGCATGCGCCACGTCACCATGCGCGGTGCGTCCTCTTGGCTCAAGTCCATGCGCGGTGCGGCCTCTTGGCTCACAGCCATGCGCGCATGCGCCACGTCACCAAGCACGGTGCGTCCTCTTGGCTCAAGTCCATGCGCGCGTGCGCCACGTCACCTGTGAGCCTATACGAGCGCGCCACAGGAGTTCGCCTACAACCCGAAGGTTACCTTGAAGCTGCAAGAGAAAGATCAGAGAATTTGAAGAGAGAAAGTTGATGTTGCTGTTGTGTAGCTGGTGTCCCTCTGCTGTGGGTATGGAGCTGTATAAATACAGCTCCTAAGTCGAAACAGTCAAAAAACGAATTAAAGAGAGGTTTAAATTGCATTAAACGTCTTCAATGCAATTTAATACGTCATTTAATTCTCAGTCAAAGCCAGTTAACTCGTCAGTTACGAAGCTGGACTGAAACTGCTCTGTTATTCAATGCTGGAAGCTTTCTGCGCGCGCGCGCGCCCATGCGCGGTGCGGCCTCTTGGCTCACAGCCATGCGCGCATGCGCCACGTCACCATGCGCGGTGCGTCCTCTTGGCTCAAGTCCATGCGCGGTGCGGCCTCTTGGCTCACAGCCATGCGCGCATGCGCCACGTCACCAAGCGCGGTGCGTCCTCTTGGCTCAAGTCCATGCGCGCGTGCGCCACGTCACCTGTGAGCCTATACGAGCGAGCCACACAGTCGCGCCGTATTGGCTCACTCTGGTGCGCCGCGCACGACACAGCAGGACCCATGCACCATGCGTGCACCCGCGCGCGCATGCGCATGACTGCCACGTCATGCGCCGCATCACCTACCACTTGGTCCTTGCAACCCTTGTGCTCCACCACGCGCACGTGGTCAAAAATACAAAGGCGGCTCTCAAGCGGCTCGCGGCGATGCGAGCATGCAAAGTGCAAAGTGCGCCATCAAAGCGCCACATTGCGCCTCATCGCCCACGCCACGCGCGCGTGTGCGAGTGCGAGTTAGGGTGCTCCGCACCCTTCGCGAGGACACTAGTGTGTGCTTCCATGAAACAATAAGGATGGAGAGTTCCCACTTAAATACCCCTTTAAGTTCCATCTCTCATCCGATGTGGGACAAGGTGCTACTTTCCCTTTTGTTTCAGCATTGAATGTTCCAAACACCCAACTTTGAGCATCGATATCTCATTCATCTTAGCTCGGTTTTGGACGTGGTTTAGTTCGTTGCGAAGGTCTTCCAACATAGAACATAAACCCACAAATAAATATATAAAACCCGCTCATTTTCTTATATTTATTTCTAGCCCAAAATAGGAAAAAATCATTTTCCTATATTTGTGAAAAATGCTATTTTCACCTATTTTTCTAACAAAATCTTAGTGGATCTTATTTTAAGAAGCGAAATATCTCTGAATATACTTTGATGTCATGATGAGATCTCAACAATCATTTAGATCACAAAAATATTATGTGTGTGTAATAATGGTTTTTTTTTAAGAAGCGAAATATCTCTGAATATACTTTGAAAGCAAATAATAGAGGCATAATATATCTTCTAGTAATAATGGTTTTTTTTTATTAGGTTCTACTGTTCTAGTGGGGTTTGAGAAGTGGGTTCCTCTTAGACCACCCGTAGTAGGCATCATCTCCGGCGTGATCCCCCTAAACACGCCCAAAAACATCGCCGCCCCACCCCCCTCGGCGTGATCCGGCAAAAACCCCCCGCAGGCGTGTTTTAAATCACGCTTCGAACAAGTTCTTTTGGCCAATCAAATTTTATCTTCCTTTTTCATTTATTTAATCTTCCAATAGTTTTTTTTTGTTTTTGTATTTTTATTTAATTCTTTACACACTTTTATCATAATGCCCACATCCCCACAACACCCATTTTAGAAAAAAAACCCAATAATGCCCCTTGCTGACTGTACTGTCACATGGCGGAAAACGCCCAAAGATGGGGGCATTATTCACCCTTACCACTACGCATGGTCATATATAAGATAGTGACTTTAGCTTCTTGAAATTTACAATTTACTGCACTTAAACGAGTGAGAAATCAATTTTCTCATTATGCTGCTAAAAGCTAAGACAAAAAATATATAAGAGTAAACTGTCATTTTGGTCCATGTGGTTTGGGCACTTTTGTCATTTTAGTCTAAATCTCAAACTTTTTAAATCTGGGTCCATGTGGTTTGCATTTTGTTGTCATTTTAGTCCAAATTTCAAAAAAGTCTAATTTTGTCAGGATTTCTTACTGTATTTTGTCTTTTTCCTCATTTCTCCTAAGGGCAAAATTGTCATTATAGATTATTATAAACTAATTTATATTAAAAAATCAAAAAAAAAAAAAAAGGAAAGACCTATAAATAACCCTAACCCTAATCGATCAAACCTCTCACCGTCCCCCATCATCTTCTTCCTCAGACCTGCAACTATAATGGTGGAATCTAACAGCAATTTCATAAATTCATTCATAAACAATCAATTCATCAATCTAAACACAAAAACAGAATTAATCTCAATCATAAACAATCAATTCATCATTTTATACACAAAAAACAGGGATAATTTCATCCATAAACAATCATTTTAACAATTTAAACACAAAAACAGTCATAACTTCATTCAAAAACGATAAAACCTACACGAAATAAGATCGTTACCTTCGTTATCAACAATAACTCAAACGGAATATCCTCTAAGCAGGAGCTGTTTCACGATAGCGATTCCGAGAAACGAGATGCCGCTGGTGACGCAAATGAAACTCTTCGATCTCAGATCTCCGGCTCTCGTCTGTAGCGTACGACGGAACTCTTCGATCTCAGATCTCCGGCTCTCGTCTGTCCGTACGATGCCCATTGAAGTCGTTTTGTTACAGCAGAAGAATGTGTGACGGTTATGCGAAGAAGGTTTAAGAAGAAAATAATGTTGCAGGTCTGAGGAAGAAGATGATGGGGGACGGTGAGAGGTTTTGTTCGATTAGGGTTAGGGTTATTTATAGGTCTTTTTTTCCTTGGGAAGATGATGTGCTGGTTTCCTCATTTAGTTATGTTAAATAAAATTAGTTGGACAAAAATGCCTCTGCACAAAAAGACAAAATAGACAGGTTGCAACAGTCAAAAAATGGGGTTTTTGAATTTTGGACTAAAATGGCAATAAAAGTGAAACCACAGGACCCAGATTTAAAAAGTTTGAGATTTGGACTAAAATGACAAATGTGCCCAAACCACAGGGACCAAAATGGCAGTTTACTCAATATATAAACTTGTATTATGTATTGTTAACTCAAGACACATAAGTCGCTATATTAAATAGTGACTAACTCATATCATTTTTATTGGTTAAGCTATATGCCATTAGATTTTTTAAATTTATTATGGTGTTAAATAAGTTGAACACAATCGGACCAACTTATTTAATTCTATCGTAACTCAAACACGATTCAAGTATTAAACCACTGAAACTAACCAATATAAAACTGATTACTTTGATGTCAAGTTAGCACCCCTAGCATTTTATATTTTTATGATTAAACATGCTTACGATTTGGACTAGGATCATAGATGATTCAATAGGGGACAACCCATCCATCTTAATATACTAATCGTCATATTCTTCTTGTTTATAGATTAACATTCTTGTTGTTTTTTATTTTTTCCCAAAAGCTGAGTGGATATTTTAACTGTAATACGTTTTGAGTTAACTTATGTTCATAACTGAATTAGCCAAGCCGTATTTTCGAATGACCAAAACAAGCGAACCATTAATGACCAAAACTGATCGTGATCAATGATGATCGGATTACAATATTTTAGGAGTAAAAGAAATATCCTGACCCAACAATGGTGATCTCTTTACAACTTTCTGGGTTAATCAAAGGAGACGAAAGCTTGATCATCCATGGGGCGCCTGTGTTGTTAATGTAAAAAACTTACCGCATTTTTGTTATATTCTTTTTCAACACATTAATGTAAAAACCTCGCCAATGATCTCTAGATCAAGTGGTGGATGACTTGCATTTCTCTTGGAGATGCAGTTTCAACTCTCAGAGTGAGACATTTGTAGGCAATGATAGGAGACCCCGGAAACCTGAGTTCGATCCTTGAGCCAAATGAGTTTTACCAGTAATTTCACCGTCATACCTATAGGCGGGTTGGAATTGATTCTTTTGGCCGTTCAAAAAAAATGTAAAAAACCTACTTGTAACTTGTACAATTCTCAACTTGTATAAATTCACATTTGTTGCTCGACAGGAAATAAAGTGTAAAAAAAGAGGCCGAACCAGAAATGTGATTTCAAACACAGGCTGGCTCGTTCAAGAATGAAGAAGAAGCCTAGTTGATCAATCTGGGAACCCTATAGGCTCGTTTAAGAATGGGGACCAAAATGGGCCCAATCTCATTTCATCACAATTCTCAGCCCACAACCCATTTTTGTTAGGAAAAAAGTTGCAATGTGGTATGATATCATCATATTATTATGGTTGACCTCAACTTTTATTTATTACACTTTGATCCCTAGAGTGAATGTAACTTTGTTTGATATGCTTTAGGACTATTTGTTATGGAATAAACCTTGGTGAGGTGTCATGTGAAGGAGCGTGAAAGACCGCTCTAAGGTAGTGAAGGATGGGTGCGTGATGCAGACCATGCTTGTGAAAGGGGAAGCCTTGTGGTCCCCCAAGCTTTTAAAACCAATCAACTTTCACTCTTTTTTATTTTATTAAAATATATTTAAATATTATTTTAATGATGAGAAACTTGTAAAGCCATTACACACTAAGGTTGTGCGTTGCTGGTTAACGATGAGGACTTTAGCGAGCCACGCCAAATGGTTAACGGCAGCCACACCACATCGGCCCGTTAACAGATGAAGGTGTTGGCGGGTTGGAAGGAATGTCGTGAATGTGTTGGTGGGGTTTGAAGGAAAGAGATGAATGTTAGGGTGGGGCTCATGTGTCTCTCTACCATTCACAATTTACCTTCATTTTCTATTTTTTTTAGTTAATGGTATTGGGTGTTAGTTAACCCATAACGCCCAATTAATGAAAATTTTAGTTAATGGCACTGTGCTGAGTTGACGCTGATGTAGCTGCACTTTTTCTTAGTTAATGGAAAATTTAGTTAGCGGATAAAATATAGTTTAAAGATGAAAAAGTGAGTAAGAACTCATGCATAAGTGATAGTGAAACAGTAACCACGTGATCTAAGGTTTCAGGTTATCTTCTATTTTATGTGGTTTCAATGCCTTACTTCACATTCCATCCATGTTTCACTATATGAGTTGATAAGATATAATATATATATTGATGGAGCAACGTCGACAAGGAGGAGGGACTGGAAGAGGAAGCTATGAAGACTGGGAGAACATCAAGAGATTGTCAACAACCTACTACGTCACTAATTTTCCGGAGGGATGGATTGCCAAAAATCTGTGGATGGTGTTCAAAGATTACGGAGAGATAGCGGATGTGTTTATTCCGAGGAAGAGAAACAGCAGGGGAAAATGCTTTGGTTTTGCCAGGTTCTTCAACGTCAAAGACACTCGTACTTTGGAGATGGAACTCAATGGGATTGTGCTCAAAGGTTTAAAGCTGGAAGCGAACATTTCCAAATATGGAGAGATTCAAAAAAAGAGAGACTCGGAGTCAAGAGAAGGCGATCAGGAGTACGATAGGGCGAAGACGGCAGTGAAGATGACGGGGAAGGCTACTCAGACAAAGTTTGGGGTTGTTTCGTTTGCTGACATTACCAAAGGACGGGTTGAGGTACCTCAAGGGCAGATCAAGGTGGTTGAGTCGGTTCACATCACCATTCCTGAGCAGGTCGTACCGGGCCTTCAAGATTGGGCGACTCGTTCTTTAGTGGCAGAGGTAAAGGATGTGGAGGTCCTTTCGGACCTCCTCACTCTTCTAAAGTTGGATGGGATTTTCGATTGTAAGACTAAGTACTTGGGGGGTTTAAACGTTTTGCTTCAATTTAAGAGTTTTGAGGAAGGGGAAAACTTCCTTAGGGGATATGCGGACAGTTGGTCAAAATGGTTGGCCTGGGTGAGGTGGTGGGATGATACGTTTGTGCAATCTCATCGGATAGCTTGGGTCAAAATTTTCGGTGTTCCGTTACAATGCAGGTGCACCTCCGTGTTCTCGATAATTTGTGAGAAACTTGGTAGAGCTTTATGGCCTTATGACTGCTCTGAAGAAGATCTTAATTTCTCTCATGCAAGGGCATGTATCTTGGTGAATCACCTAGATACCATTGATCAGAAATTCGAAATTTCTTGCGGTAAATACAGCTTCACGGCATGGGCGGTAGAAGAACACGAGGAGTGGAGACCGATTTTCAACGGTTCGGAGTCGGTTTCAGATTTGGGCGATGATAACAACAGTGAAGACGAGTTTATGGGCGTGCTGGACGACGAATCACAGTATGAGGATTCCTTGGTTAACTCAGAGGTGCCGGAAACGGAAATGGCAGCAGGCGCAGTCGGCTATGTGGCTGGTAACTCCGGCTACGGCGGGTTGGAAAGCGAGATGGGGGAAGCTCGTTCCCCGAAGTTGTTTGCAACAGATGACGAGGCGCATGCTGAGGTTTCTTCTTCCAAGAATTCTCAAGCAATAATTATGTCTCCTAGAGACGGCGGAAAAGGTCAAAAAGAGACTACACAGGTGGGGCCCGAGGTAACTTTGTCACAAGTTGGTAATATGGATGGTGGGTCAGTTGGGGTAATTAATTGTGATGGAGGGTTGTTGGATTTAAATGTTGGTCATCCTTCTAGGCCTACTGAATTAATTAGTACGGGAGTTGCAAATGCTTTAGGTGGTGGGCCTTCATTTAGTCCAATGGAGAAAACTAATAATAATAATAATAATAATAATAATAATAATAATAATAATAATAATAATAATAATAATAATAATAATCTTGACTTAAATGAGTTACCTGCAAATTCCTCTTCCCAGTTTGGTACAAAATTATTCAGGCAAACAAGATCTGTGAGTGATGGGATTTGCAATTTTGCGTCGATGAGAGGTCGTGATATTATCAGGGGAGCAATTCAAAGGAAAGCTAGATCTGTCACAAGAGAAGATAGGTCGTCGCACTTCAGGAGAGGTTCGTCATCTGAAGGGCCTCAGGGGTCGGGTGATTCGGTCGGTTTGGAAACTTCAAAAACGGTAACTGTTGGGGCAGCGGTGGGGTTAGATATGGAAGGCACGGAGGCGGTTTTAAGATCGATTATATTGGGAGAGGGAGACAAAAGGTTAGTTAGATGAATTTCATGTCTTTAAATTGTCGGGGGATTGGTGAGAGGGGTGTGGATAAAATCGATTGGATACGTAACCTGGTGAGGAAGCACAATATCAGCTTTTTTTGTGGTCAAGAGTCTCAATTGTTGAATCCCAAAGATATTCCGTTCAGGAGAATTTGGGGGGATAATTCTTTGGACTCGGTTGCGGTGGGAGCTTCGGGGAGGTCAGGGGGTATTTTTTGCATATGGGATCCTCGGATGTTCGTGAAATCAGGAGAAGTGCTTCATTCAAATTTCATTGCTCTCAAGGGCAAGTGGAAAGGCACTGACCAGGTTCTTAACTTTGTCAATGTCTATGCGAGTACGAGGGCGGTGGATAGAAAGGCGCTTTGGTCGGAGCTTTTGAATCTGATTAGTGGAGGTGAAGGGTTATGGGTTTTCCTTGGGGATTTTAACGAAACTACGCGAAAAGAAGATCGTTTTCCTGCCTCGGGTATTGACTCCAATATGTCCGACTTTAATAGTTTTATTTCTGCAGCGGGCTTGCTGGAATATAATCTGGGAGGTCGCAAGTTCACTTGGATGAGCGACGATGGGAGGAGGCTCAGCAAGATCGATCGTATTATGGTTTGCAAGGCTTTCATGGATCTATGGCCTTTCGCAAACATCACGGCATTACCTCGCTACCTGTCTGATCATTGCCCCATTGTTTTCGAAGGCAAAGAGCATAGGTTTGGGCCGATTCCTTTTAAATTTTTTAACTCTTGGCTATTGGATAATGACTTGAAGCAAGTGGTTGAATTATCCTGGGCGAGTCCGGTTACTTCTGGACCACCAGAGGTGATTGTTATGAGAAAGCTAAAGCGGCTAAAAGATGATATTAAAGGATGGAGGGTATCTTGTGTGGCCAAAGAGGATGCTGAAAGATCTTCACTTGAATTTAATATCATTAAGCTGGAATTGAAAGCTGAATGCGGGTCGCTTACGAATGCTGAAAGGCGGGAAAGAATGAATGCCAAAAAAAGGATTAAGGAGCTAAATTCAGTTAAGCGTTTAGATTTAATTCAAAAGGCGAAGGTTAAATGGGATGTGGAGGGAGACGAGAATAGCAGGTTTTTTCACGGTACTTTGAAGGGTAATTTGGCGCGATCAAGAATAAATGGTCTATCTATTGAGGGAAATTGGGTTACGGATCCAGGTTTAATTAAAAACGAAGTGCTCAACTTTTTTGGTGATAAGTTTAAAGAAGCTGGATTGAGGAGGCCAAAGCCAAGAGATCTCGGTTTATTATCTTTATCAGTGGAGGAAGCGGCTGATTTAGAGGGTCCTTTTACGATCGAGGAAGTCAAAAGAGCGGTTTGGGAATGTGGCAATGATAAAGCACCGGGTCCCGACGGCTTCACATTTAAATTTCTTAAACAATTTTGGGACGTAATCGAGCAGGATTTTTTGAATTTTGTAAAGGACTTTGAGGCGAATGGTCTTCTTTACAATGGATGTAATTCATCGTTCATTTCTTTGCTT
Source organism: Helianthus tuberosus (assembly GCA_030545235.1). Taxonomy (NCBI): domain Eukaryota; kingdom Viridiplantae; phylum Streptophyta; class Magnoliopsida; order Asterales; family Asteraceae; genus Helianthus; species Helianthus tuberosus. The sequence goes on along the minus strand of CM060369.1, from coordinate 168,397,671 downwards.
CCTAAGGTGAAGGACCCAACTTCATTGAAAGATTACAGACCCATCAATTTAATTGGTTGTTTATCCAAGGTGGACTTTGACAAAGCGTTTGACTCGGTGAACTGGGAGTATCTAGACGAAGTTATGGGTCGCATGGGGTTTGGCACGAAATGGAGGATGTGGGTCTCTAGCATTCTGTCCTCAGGAAAAGCCTCGATTCTCGTTAACGGGTCTCCTACTTCGGAATTCCGTTTCGAGCGTGGGGTTAAACAAGGGGATCCCCTTTCTCCGTACCTTTTCCTTTTAGCCATGGAAGGTCTCAATGCTATGCTCAAGAGGGCTATTAAAAACAAAGTTTTCAAGGGCATTTCTCTACCCAATAACGGACCTATTATTTCGCACGTTCTTTATGCCGATGACGCCTTGTTTATAGGCGAGTGGGAGGTAAGTAACGTTATGAATCTTGCTAGGATCCTTAGGTGTTTTCACCTAGCGTCCGGTTTGAAAGTTAATTTTTTCAAAAGCAAGCTTTTTGGCGTCGGGGTTAGTTCACCAGAAGTTTCGGGTATGGCGAATATTCTGAAATGCGAGTCGGGTTCACTTCCATTCAGCTTTCTCGGCTTACCCATCGTTGCTAATATGGGCAAGTCGGTCAATTGGAACCCGATTTTAGACAGGCTGAAGAATAGGCTTAATTCTTGGAAGGCCGAGTGCCTTTCTTTTGGAGGAAGACTTACGTTAATTAAGGCGGTACTCGGCTCGTTGCCTTTGTATTTTGTTTCCATGTTCAGGGCCCCTAAGAAAGTCATTGAAGAGATGGAGAAAATTCGTAGGCGTTTTCTTTGGGGAGGTCTAGGTGACAACCATAAAGTTAACTGGGTGGCGTGGAGGAAGGTCGTTAAGCCCAAAAAGCTTGGTGGCTTAGGCGTGGGTTGCCTGAGGTTGCAAAACTTGGCTCTTATTGCCAAGTGGTGGTGGAGATGGAGACAAGAGCCGGCAGCTCTTTGGGTCAGATGCATAAGCTCCATTCATCGCCTGAACAACTCTGAGGATCGGTTAAAAGCAAATAGAAGTGGGATAGGGCCTTGGGCGCATTTTGTTAAGGTTGGGGCAGATCTGCTCAGCTTTGGGGTAAACTTAAACGACCTTTTTGTAAGGGCGGTTGGAGTGGGAGATAATACGAGATTCTGGAAAGACGCGTGGTTTGGTAAGATCCCGTTTTGCTATTTATTTCCCAGGCTTTTTGATTTAGAGAAAGTTAAGTCTTGTTACATAAGGGAGAGGGTCTCTTGCGATAACTCGGGGACGGTTCAGGTGTCGTGGAATTGGAAGAAAAAAAAACTCTCTTTGTTGGAGGAGTCGGATGTGTCAGACCTTCTATCGATGGTTTCCTTGTTTAAGTTCAGTTCGGGCATGGACAAGTGGGAATGGGTCGGGTTTGGGGATGAAGGGTTCTCTGTGAAAGCAATGAGAAATCTCTTGGAAGCTCGCGTGTACGGTTCTTCGGGTGAGGTTTGTCAGTGGGTGAATTGGGTGCCCATCAAGGTGAATTGTTTCGTTTGGCGCACATTCCAAAACAGAATTCCGGTGTCCGACAATCTGATGGCTAGGGGGGTCAATCTGGTGTCTGGGGAATGTGCTCTTTGTCATAACTCTTTGGAGACGGTGCAGCATGTTTTTATAGGATGTACCGAGGCGAGGAAGACTTGGAGGAAGGTCTCGATGTGGGCCAAATGGGACTTCACTGGTTGGGAGGATTTGGAGCAGCTGCGGGTTCAGATTGGTGAGGCCGATTCGGCGTTACACCGTAAAACGCTTTTGGGGATTATGTATACAACCTTGTGGTGCATGTGGAAAGCGAGGAACGAGAGAATTTTCAAAGGCATTAAAAGAGGAGATGACTGGATCTTTGATGATATTGTGACTACCCTCTTTGGTTGGATAAAGAACAGAGGCAAGAATTTGACTTGCAACTGGGTAGATTGGAAATTGGATCCTTGTCATAGTATATCTTCCTGTAACATGTAGCTAGTTCTTTCTTTGGTATGTTTGGGCTTTGCTTTTTCTCTTCTTGTATGTCCAGCTTTTCGCTGGTTTTTCTTTTTATATTGATGCCGTTCAAAAAAAAAATCCATGTTTATATAGATTAGTTTTTTTGGTCTTTTCAGTGATAAATATTAATTTAATTCTATAAAAAGTTTTAACATTTATGCAAATAGAGTTAAATGCCAAAATTGTCCTCAGAGGTTTGGGTGTTTTTGCAACTTTCATTCAAAATTGAAATTTTTTGTAATTGTCCCAGTCTTTTATTTTTGAGTAAATTGTCAAAATCGTCCCTGAGGTTTGGGCATGTTTGCCAATTTCATCCAAAACAACTTTTTTTGTACCATATTGCCCTTCGCTTTTGGGATTTTTTTTCATTTTAATCCAAATGTCTAACTTTTTTTTTGCCAAAATTGTCCATGAGATTTGAGATTTTTGGCCATTTTCATCCAAATATTTGATAGAAAAAACAAAGCAAATTAGACTTCTGGATGAAAATGACAAAAAATCTCAAAATTGAATAATTATTTAGTACAAAAAAGTTGTTTTTGGATGATATGGCAAACATACCGAAACCCCATGGACAATTTTGGCAATTTACTCTTTATTTTTGTTGTCACTTTCATCCAAATCACTAACTCAGTTAAAATGTATCACTAACTCAGTTAAAATGTATCGTTAACTCTCATGGACAATTTTAGCAATTCCCAAACCTTAGGGACGATTTTGGAAATTTACCCATTTATTGTTGTTAAATTTTTATCTTTAAATAAAAACACAATAAAAATAATGATATATATAAAATATAAACATATACCACACATTTATATATACGCCTACTGGGTAAGGTTAGTGTAAAAATGACAATTTTCATACAAAGTATAAGAAGTCTGCGTAAGCATGATATTTTAAATTTTAGGTATGGTGTTTTATATTCTTTTGATATGGTATAATATAGAAAAACATCAAACACAACAATTTGTAACACAATCATATGTATTCTAGGCATTTAATTTAAAACACACCGATTTAATTCTTCGCATGGTGTTTTAGATTAATGACTAGAATACATTTAATTGTATTTTAAATTGTTATGTTTGGTGTTTTTTTATATAATACCATGCCAAAAGAATATAAAACACTATACCTAAAATTTAAAACACCATGCCTATATAAACTTCTTACACTTTGTACGAAAAATGTCATTTTTACAGGAACCCTTACCTACGCCTACTTATTTTTTTTAATTTTCTTTTTTAGCATTAAATAGAAACAAAAATAATAAAATAAGGGTAAATTACACTTTTCGTCCTTTATGTTTGTAGCGGGTTGCAATGGATGACCTTTAACTTTAATAATTACAGTCACAGTCCTTTATTTGCAAAACCTGTTACACCTTGGGTCCTTTAACCCTAACTTGGTTAAAACTTTCAGTTAAGTGAGGTCATGTGCGACCCATGTGAGGGCAAAACAGTCATTTATTTAATTCTAAATTGCTGCTATCAAATGGAAACTTATCTCTATCCTTCTGTTTCAATTCACATTACATTTTACTAATCTGTTCTACAAATCAACTAGAATAAACTAACAGATAAAAAACAGCAACCAAATGATGAAATCTGAAGATAATAAACAAAACCTGTTTCAAGAGAAGCGTGCCATGATCAGGAAAGCTTTGGATCTCAACAATACTACGACCTTCCTCCTTCTTATCCTTCTTCTTATGATAACTGATCTCAACAATAACCGAAACGGACCTTCCTCCTTCTTCTTATCCTTCTTCACATAATCGAAACGGATCTGAACCAATTATATATGAATCAACCCTATCATATCATAAAATCTCTCTGAACAAACTATCAATTTTCAAAAGCAAATGAAAGATATCTACAATCATTACATCAAATTCCAAAATCTAATTTCATCAAACACCTGATGATTATAACTACCGAGCAAATCGAACGAGTAACCAACGAACAAAACCAGCAGTTACCAGTTCAATAACCACATGCCAACAGAAAGATCTTCAAATCAATCTATAATTGTCATCAAAGCTTCAAATTACAACCTTACAACATGAAAATGTAAAAGAATATTCACAATTTCACATAATCGGAACGGATCTGAACCAGTTATCCTAAAAGCTCTCAAAAATATAACTTACAAAACTCTCAATTTTCGAAGGTAAGAAGAAGGATAAGAAAAAGGAGGAAGGTCCTCGTATTCGTATTGTTGAGATCGAGTGAGGGAAAGGTAGGGTTTAAGAGCATTCACATCCAAATAATCAAATTGTGTGTGTAGTGTTTTTAAAATATAAAAAGTATAAAAAGTGGTTGTGAGTGGAGGAGAGAGAAAATGTTACTGTTCATCTGTATATTTGGGGGGACACTGTTCACCCCCTATAATTTTTTAATATATTTTGAAAGCGGTTTTGAGTGAAGGAGAGAGAAAAGGTAATGATAAAGGTATAAAAAAATATTATTTAATTGAAAATGAGAGAGAAAATATAGTGTTTTTTAGTGTAATTTAGGGTGAAAATATGGTGGAATGGATGTGAATGCTCTAAGAGATGGAGAGTTAGGTCAAGTTCAGTGGTGGAATGGAAGGGGAAAGTGGGTAATAAGGATGGATATGATTGTATTAAATGACTGTTTTGCCCTCACATGGATTGCACATGATCTCATTTTACTGAAAGTTTTAACCAGGTTAGAGTCAAAGGACCTAAGGTGTAACATGTTTTGCAAATAAAGGACTGTGACTGTAATTATTAAAGTTAAAGGTCATCCATTGCAACCTGATACAAACATAAAGGATGAAAAGTGTAATTTATCCATAAAATAATGATGTTTGGTACGAAGGGAGAGATGGGTGGTACTGGTGTTTGGTACGACGGGTCGACAAAGGGAGATGAGGTATGAGTGTCGAGATAGACAGGGTGGTTGTGGCCGCAATGGTGGTGGTGATGTCGGTAGATAAGAGAGTATGATAGAAGATAGAGAGTGTATATGGTGTGTGTAATGGTCAGATTTTTCAGTTAACATCCAGTTTTTTCTTTTTTCTTCCCTTTTAATGAAAAGCAAAATGGTCAGGTTTTTTTAATTTGTTATAATAAAACGTTAAAAGATTATTTTGCCCTTCATTAAAAGGGAGAAAAAAGAAAAAAAAAAAAAACTAGATGTTAACTCAAAAATCTGACTGGATTTTGATTTTGGATGAAACTAGCAACAAAATTGAAACGACAGGGAGCGAGATTCAAAATGTTTGAGTTTTGGACTAAAGTGGCAAAAGTGACCAAAACTCAAGGACCATTTTGATAGTTTACTCTAAAAAATAAAAATAAAAATAAAAACAAAAACAAAAACAAAAACAAAAGAGGGTAAATTGCCAAAATCGTCCCCGAGGTTTGGGAATTGTCAAAATTGTCTATACGTTAACGATGCGTTTATTTAATTGAGTTAGTGATTTGAATGGAAATGACAACAAAACTAAAACGTTGGGGGCCAGTTACAAAAGATTTGAATTTTGAATGAAAGTGACAAAAATGCCCATATTTTAGGGGCAATTGTTGCCTTTAACTCATGCAAATATATATTATACATGTTATTCAATTTGTTTCTTTGAATTAATTTTTTGGTTTCCTTCAATGAATTTCATCTCGTTAAGTAAGATAAACAGGTTGAGTCAAGCTGGCTCGTTTAACTCCGAGCCCAAGCCTAAGCCCAACCTGACTTGGCTAGGCTCGGGTCGTTTCGTTTACAATCCACTTTTGAAATACTTGTAACAAACTAATTTATTTATATCATAATCTTAAGAGATGTGTAGTCGTCGATTAGGGTTACGAATATGGACTTATGGTTAGCGTACACAACTTCTCTTATGGGCTTGGGCCGACATTTCGGTTTTGAACTCACCATGCTTTTGCCCAACAAATCAGCCCAATTCCCTTCCAAACTCTGCGAAGCCCTTTTAAAAGGTCTCTTTTATAGACTTGCAATGCTACTTTCTGCATACGTATATATAGTTACATATTATACACATGAATACATATTCATAAGTACATATTAACACATTTACTTGACTGTTAGAAGGTGTCTCTTGGGGCTCCATCCTCGGATAGCCTTTTAAAAAGGTTTCTCTCCGGTCTACACCCTGAAATGCTAGATATAGTATCCACCTGACATGCTAGATATAATATTCACCCGACAAAAAAAACTCGAGCCCTTAGAAAAAGCAACAATGATTATTTTTTTTCTTAGATTTGTAATTGATGACACTTAAATGTATAATGATTTAGTTCTACATCAATTTTGATTTTCTCAATTTGGATCAATCTAACTATGGCGTCTCAACCCAAGGTGCAACATAAACCATCATCGTGGACCATATATATTGGACTAAAGTCACTAAAAGTACTTGGACCTAATTTCATTTGTCAACTATTTATATTATTGTCAAATTTTCTAGATAACTAATGTAATCGTTTTCTTGTAGTTTGACCCTTAAAAAGTATAAAATGGACAAACGTAATCATAGTAACATTAGATTACATAAAATTGATAAACGTATTATATTGTGACCCTCATAACTTTCTCCTTATTCACCTTTTACATAGAATTGATAAAAAAACAAAAAAAGCATTGAACAAACTAGAGTGGCCATAAGTAATTAAAGTAACATTAGATTACATAAACACAACTTATTATCAAAAGATACATCAGAGTAAACAACATTGAGTACACAACATGTTTTAAACATGACGAGTAAATATTAAATCACCACTCTACAAGTACAAAACATGTTTTAAACATACCATTAACCCTATCCACATGTTATCTTACAACACAAATGAAAGTTCTTCTGCCCTCTTGCCACCGGTATCAAAAAAGCTCACCTCATTTAGCAATCCTCATGGTTTCTTCTATCTCAAGAGACATTTCATATTATGCAAGCAACTACTCAAAATGCCAAGAAATATAAATACTTCATAATCTTACGCCTTTTGGTCCTCCTAACATGCTCATTGTTTCCCTCTTTGGATGTATTTTCAGAAATACTTGAAGATGATGTTATGTTAACACCATTTGAAGTGCTTGTGGCCCTTTTTTCCTGCTTTGGAGGTCTCTTCGACCGAAGATTTTCACTCTTTGTTGTTTCGTGGAGATTCTACTGATAAAAATCACAATAAGCGCACATTAGACATATCATTAGAGGTAGCAATTTCGGCTCATTACTTATATTAATATGTCGCTTTGGGGTTTTTAAGCAAAGATGGGCCAGATGAAAGAAAAATAGCTAAAAAGGGAATGGGTCAAGTAAAAAAAACATAACTAAACAGGATGGTTTGGTTTCAAATAAAAAAAAATTAACAAATATGAAACGGGTCAAATGAGTTACAAGTCACTCAAAGTCAAATATGTTCCACAGCCTCCTAAACAGTTCTATTTTAAACTATTATTGTAATGATATTGTTTTTGTAATCATAACTCGTCAACAATTTATCTTTATTTTTTAACTATGGATATAAAAGTGTATGCAGATCAACCAGAACCGACATGTTTTGACCACTGCTATTTATCATTATTTTTAGGAAAAATTACAAGTTTTGTCCTTTATCTATATACCATTTTGCTGGCGAAGTCCTTTTCAACGAATTTTGACAGGTTTTGCCCTTTATAGGGAATTTTGTTGCACGTTACGTCCTTTAAGCCTAACCCGGTTAAATTTTTTGGTTAAATCTTATTACACATGGCCAAATGGGTAATTTAGTCTTTTTACTTATTTAAAGGACACAACTTGTAATTTATTCTTTAAAAAATACTTCAAAAAGAATTATATATATATATGGTTGGGTTCATTTCAGAACTCTAAATAATTGCAGAATTTTCAGAACTCCTAATAAACAATCATTTTATATATATATATATATATTTTTTTTTGTATTTAGAATCTTTTTATAATCTATTATATATATTTTAATGATTACATACATGTTAAAAGTAGTTTACATATGTTTAATAGCCAAATTATATATATGTATAATAACTAGTTACATATATGTAAAAAAACTAGTTTACATATGTGTAATTATAAAATTACATCTAAAAAATGATAAAATTACTCTTAACATGTATGTAATCATAAAAATACACATAATAAATGATAAAATTATCCTAAACATAAAAATATATAAATAAAAAGAATGTTTATTAGGAGTTCTGCGAGTTCTGTAAATATTTATGGTTCTGAAATGATCTTTACCATATATATATATATAGGGGATCGCTAGAATGAGAACCATCACGAGTTATGAGAACCGCGAGAACCACGTGCCACGGGGGGGCGTTGACCAGGATTTTTTTTTACAACTAGATGCGTATATTTTAACAACATCCGTAAAAAAAAAAATTCAAATGGCGCGGCCGAGGGGGTAGTTTTTTACACCCAAAGTTTGGTGTTTTTATTTTATTTTTTGTTTTTTCTTTTTTTTTTTACAAACTTTGGGTGTAAAAAACTACCCCCTCGGCCGCGCCGTTTGAAATTTTTTTTTACGGATGTTGTTAAAATATACGCATCTAGTTGTAAAAAAAAATCGTGGTCAACGCCCCCCCGTGGTTCTCGCGGTTCTCATAACTCGTGGTGGTTCTCATTCTAGCGGCTCCCTATATATATATATATATATATATATATATATATATATATATATATATATAGGGTAGGGTTCCAGCGTGAACAACCTCCCAAGAGTGAACTGCGTGAACAGATCTGGACCCTTGATTTCCTTTTTAGTTGTTAAGGGTAGGATTGTAATTGTATAAAAAATTATATTTAAATCATTATTTAAATATTGAATTAAGTTACTTCTTTCCTTTTTTAAATTCATTATCCACATAATGTGTTATTTCAATTTTAATTTTTATTTCAGATTTCATCACCCGAATTCAAATTTTGATTTTTAAGATCCACGTAACCTTCATATTCAACGATATACACATGTGTACTTGGATATAAATAGAACAGTACACATGTGTACTCAACATCGTACATATGTGTAATTAGCTACATAATACGTACATAGAAACAATACCTGTAAAACTAATTTATATTTAACAAATTACAAGTTCCATAATGTTTTCCAAACCAAACAAAAAAACATATAATTACAAAGTTCCAGTTTTGTAAAAACAATAAACCAAACATAATCGAAAAAACAAAAAACATAATCTTTTACAACTACTCGCCACGTTGTATGTTGAATCATCCTTATCGACCTCATACGTGAATCATCCTTATCGACCTTCCATCTCCACTTTTCTCGTTAACGACATCTCCTATAATAGCACAAAAAAACTCAGCAACTAATACTTTGCATAATTCACAAGTGTACATCAACAACTTTACACATTCAATACACAAAAATTATGAGATATCACAAAAACAGACGCCATACACATGTGTACATTGGGTTATAATTAGAGCAAAATCAGAATACACATGTGTACATCGCATTAAAAACAGAGAAAAATTAGAATACACATGTGTACATCGCGTTAAAAATAGCAAAATCAAAGAATAGAACAAAAAAAAATAACAACTACTTTTGGATCCTAGGTTTAGTTGCAAACAAACAGCTAGCATATGTAAATGCATCAAAGACCCAAAAATTATCACACCACATCATCTATAAGCAGTTTATACAAGTATGTTCTCGACCACTCTCAACCAAGCAAATGGTAACAAATATACATCAAAATTAATGAATACCAATATTCAAACGAAATCTGTTACTGACCAGAAACTATGAACCAAAAAGATGTGCACTGCCACGACTTCTTTTCCGAATCCGAGAACCGAAACGAATCAACACAGAACTCGAACCCACTGAAACTTTGCTGCTGAATCTTCATCTTCACAGCTTCATCATCATCGGAGGAGGAAGAGACTCCGCTACCGCCGCCGCTGTGAACTGTCGCTGATCGCCTGCACCTCGCCGTTGTCATCATCATCACCAGAAGATGATGTCTGGAGTTGTTCGACCGTCGTGCCTCTTTCTTCTTCACTCTCTCAGATCTTCAGAGGGGCTCGGCGAATATGATGATTTTCTCCTCCGATGATGATTTTCTCAGATCTTCAGATCTGGTTGATGGAGGTGAGAGAGAAATTTGATGATAAAGAAAGATTGAATAGGAGAGAGAACGAGATTTATGGAATTAGTTTAAAATGGAAATTACATATATACCTTTATTGATTTAATTAAATAGTAACAATTAATCAAATAATTACCATCATGCCATTGACTTAAAATCTCAAGATCCTAAAAATCAAGGGCCCAGATCAGTTCACGCAGTTCACGCTGGAGAAAATGTTCACGTTTGAACCTAATCCTATATATATATATATATATATAGGGGAGGGTTCAATTAAAAACTACTAGTTAAAGTGAAAACCCGAAACTAACTAAAAAGCCTAAAAAAATACTAATTTTTTTTTACAAATTTTCGCTAGTTTTTGTATATAAAATAAACTTTTTTTCAAAAAAAAAAAAAAAAACAAAAAACTTGTACTGCACATGTGCATTATATGTGTACTACACATGTGTATTATTGCATATAAGCACTACAAATATTTTTTTTTGAAAATGTTTTTTATATATAAAAAATAGCGATTTTAAAAAAAATTGTAAAAAAAAATTTGGTATGTTTTTTAGGCTTTTTAGTTAGTTTTCGAGTTTTCGCGATAAAAAGAGTTTCCACTTGAACCCTTCCATATATAAATATATATAATGTAAGTATCTGAAGAAAACCACTATAATTGAGAAAACTTGGGAAACCTGGATTGTGTGGACAAGATTCATCCACGTCATCTATTTAGGGGCGTTTATTTTCGACACTACACGAAAACCCGACACGAACCTAACACGACTTTTTTGGGTTTGGGTTTACCCTAAACGGGTTCGTGTCAGTTTTAGGTCGTATCCGCGAACCCGTTTAGCTAAACAGGTCAGGTTCAGGTCAAACCCGTCGGGTTTTCGGGTTAACCCATTTATTATAAATATATATATAAAAGTGTAGGGTTGGTTCTGCCAATATAAATAGTTGAGGGTTTGCTTTTAATTAAAAATTTATTGTAAACATAAAGATCGCATATATTGATTGGTCATTTAGGGCGGCCATAGATTTGCTTCATTCCAAGATCGTAGATTTGTTTAACTGTATCAGATTTGCTCGTTCCAAGATCAAAGATGAAACGATCCGTCATTGAGGCGCCAATCTCTAATCTCTGTTCTTAAATCGTCTAAACCCTTCACTAGAAGTCCAATACATACTACTGTTTCTGTAATTCTTTGTCTGACACTTCGCGAATACAGAAGAGTTATAATCGTTGAGGTCCGATTTGCTTCCCAGTCCAGGTTATAATCTTATAAACCCTATCTTTTCCAATCAATCGGAGTTATAAACTTTATCTATTCCAATCGATAGGATTTCTAAACCCTATCTATTCCAATCGAGTTCTCTCAGGTTGATATATGCACAGTTATAATCAACATATCCAATCGAGTTCTCTCAGTTATTTTTTAAACCCTATCAACATATATAATCAACATGTTAACAATTCCTTTGAAAAGCACACTTATTTCACCGCACTTACAGTCAATTTAAACCCTATCTGTTTATGGCAGAGTTCTCTCAAGGTCTGATATATGCTTATTTTTTTGCTGCAGCCTGCAGGTTATAATCTTCGACAATGAAGAAAAACTTAAAAAAGCAAGGTATCTTTAAACATTTGTTTAGTTTTAGTTGTAATGTTGCTTATTTTTAGTTCAAGATATTAGATATGTGATATAATTATATTAATATGGTTTGTTTCGGATACACTTTTTGTAGATTCCGTGATTGATAATCGTAACAATGAACCGGTTATTGTCAACGATGATGACGAAGATACTGAATCTTTGAATTCTAATGTTGCATCCAAAGTTAGGGGGAAAAAGAGAAAGTTGATTTCAAAGGTATGGAACTATTTTGAAATCTTAGATACAAAACCGGGAGAGGAGTTAATGTGTAAATGCAAAAAGTGTGGAAACAAGTATAGTCCTGATAGCAAGAATGGCACGGGCAATCTAAATCGACACATACAAAGCTGTGTGCAAATTACAACTAAAGACATTGGCCAGTTTCTTCTATCCTCTAATCAAGGTTCGCTTCTTTCTAGAAATCCTCAATTTAGTCAAGAAAAGTTTAGAGAGTTGCTAGTTCAGGCTCTTATATTTTGTGAAGATGCAATGGATGGTGAAGATTGAAAACCAGCACATGTTATATTTTGTTGAAGCAACTTTATTTTTTTTTAAATTTTATCATCATTTCGTACTTTTAAGTATTTTGGAGAATGTATTTTGTGGTAATTTATAACTTTTTACATCCTATGATTTGTTGGTTCAAAATAACTTATTGAAGGATGTATTTTGTGATAAGTATTAATTTATGAAGTTGAATTTTGTTTTAACTATGGTTATCAAATTTTAGAGCAAAAAATTAAATTTTCGGGTCAAGTGGGTCGTGTTCGGGTTAACCCATGAAAAATCGAGTCGTGTTCGGGTTCGTATGTCTAGCAGATTTTTCGGGTTCGGGTCGTGTTCGGGTTCATGTATTTTTTTCGGGTTCTGGTCGGGTTGAACCACCAACCCGACCTGTTGAGCACCCCTACATCTATTAAAAACACATGTATAAAGGGCAATCTGGTCATTTTATTCAACCTATCACCTCACTCTTCCACATCCCATCCTTTTCTTTATGTCACATCACTATATCTCTCTCTCATATATCTCTTTTATCTTTTCATTAGATATTATCTTTTCATCCATTCGAACCTGCATATCCTTTTCTCTCTCTCTCATTCCTTTCTTCCTTAGACACAACTCAAACCTGCATATCCTCTTTTCCTTCGAAGCTACGAGATCTGAAGGTTGAAGATTGAAGTCACCAGATTTGAAGAATCCATTTCTCAAAGCCACCATCGAAGCCACGAGATCTAAAGATCGAAGCCACTAGATCTGAAGATAGAATATCGAAGCCACCATGTGTTCATGTACTCATCCCATTCTTTTGAAGCCATCAGATCTGAAGATCGAAGCCACCATCGAAGCTCTCAAAGAAAAGTAGTAAGGTGTTGCTCTCATCACATCTTTGTTTATGTTTTTAGAGAGAGAAAACAATTTTTTTAGAGAGAAACTACAATCTTCATCTTGACACCAAGAACATACATACAAGTGCGTGATAGAGAAACAAGTTTAAAGATCTTACTTTTGTTATTTATGTATTTTGTTTAGATTTATACTTTTTATGATGTTTGATAGATTTAAAATCAAAGCTTAGTTTGTTTATTTCAATTTTTTAAAATCAAGACCAGAAAGAAATTTGTGCGTGCCTAATTTCTCTCTTTAAAGGATATTGATATTTCTTTTACGAAGATATATGTTGAATTTTTAAACTGTTTGTTCATCGATTTGGAGTCGACGATTGTTTTTAATTGGATTTTTTTTTGGGGGGGGGGGGATATACTTTTTATGATCTCGTTTATATTACAAATAAAAAGCCTTGTTTTTTTGTTGGCATAATTAGCTATGTATGTTACATTTCTGCCAGTTGCATTCTAAAATGTTTGTCCTATATCTGTTAACATATGTTACACTTTGAGGTAATATATGCTGTTACAGGGTGTTACACATATATACTTAACTTAATAGTGATTTTAAATGCAAAAATGTTTTTTAAATGGACTTCACTTGGATAACACATTTTCATTACCTTTAGAAACTTCATAATTTATTCGTAATATCTCGTTTATTTTACAAATAAAAAAAGTTACTTATATGTAGTAACAACGTTACACATGTTACTTATAGTTACCCCCAACCCCTTTTTTGGACATAAAGGGGGCTGCACATATGTAACACATGTATAGCCATGTTACACTTCTTACATATAGTTGTTATATGTGTTATAGCAAAACTTTACACATGTTACATAGCAGATTAATAAGTTTAACTACAGGAGATTAATAGTGAGGTACTTGTTTTGTTCATAGGTGAATGGATGTTTTGTGCTCAAGATGAAGATGGTTATCAAGAAGCGAAGCATAGTTAGATTTTTGTTAACTTATGATAGTTTTTGGATATTTTTAAGTTCATATAAAACACTTATGTTAAGTGTAAGTTTGTTTGTAATGTTTTTTTTATAATATATACAATATATTTGTCCCTTTATTTTGTTACATATGTTACATCTTCTGCCAGCTACATATGTTACATTTTTTACAGATACATATTTTACTTTTTTTGACAACTACATATGCAACAATCCATTGTTAAATATGTAACGACCAACTAGGTAGGTGTCATCTTTGTTTTCAATGTTACAAACCTGGACAAAAGGAATGACGTGACCAATATTTTGTGTTAATCTAGTTTATAATTACTGTATATCCAGGTTACACATCTTACATAGAGTCGTTGCATATTCATACCAGAGGATAGCACATGTATATCCAGGTTACACATGTTACATAGAGTCGTTGCATATTCTATACCAGATGATAGGGTAATAGAATCAGTTATTTTGAAGTGTTTGCACCCTTATAAATTTCCCTTTTTCCATCTGATTATGTGTTATATTAGGAAGCATCAGTTTTACTATATTTTTTTCATTGTGTTATATTAGGAAGCTACACGTAACACAATGACACAGATCCAACTGCACAAACTTTTATCCACATTAAAGAATATAACACATATGATAAAACAAAAAGAAAAGAGAGACTGAAACTAACCTGTAATACGTCAACTATTCATTTCTGCAGGTGTTTAGATGCAAGTCATGCAATACTTTTGAGTACTAATATCACATCTACAACATTATAGTAAAACTTAGACCTGGCAATCTTGACCCAAATGTGTAAGTTTGGGTTTATTTGGGCTCTAAATATAAATTAATGGGTTGATTTGGGTTAACTTAATAATATTGGGGGGGGGGGGGGGGTTTCAAGATGGGTAATTTTAAAAGTGGCAAAATAGAGAGCTCAGGTCAGGATGGGCTGTGAATAAAAAAAGAATGGGTCAGGATGGGTTTTCATACCCTTCAAAACTTATCCTCGCTGACTCGCTGTCTTTTCTACCTAGGGTTTTCGGGGGTGTTTGGGATTCCTTTTAAAAGTGACTTTTGGAGCTGAGAAGGACTTTTGAGAAGGAAAGGAATCCCAAACACCATCTGAGAAGTACTTTTGAAGTAAAAGGAATCCCAAACACCATGAAAAAAAGGACTTTTAGAGCAGATTATGTCTTCAAAAAGGAGATTTTGAGAAGTCAGGATTTCTTACTTATTGAATTTGAGAAGGACTTTTGAGAAGGAGAAGTTGAAAAGGAATCCCAAACACCCCCTTCGTACCCTTCAAAACGTTCAAGAATGGAGACGACTCTTGTTCTCCTTACATCCCCATCCCTTCCATATTTAATCAATAAAGCTCTCTTTTAACATCGCAACATCCGGCTTCTGGACTTAAACTTGAGTTCATATTCAATCTGACTTAATTTCAATTCGTAAGTTAGTATTTTTTGAGTTTTTGGAATGATTCAATTTTAATTTTCTGTTAGTGTTGCTTAGTGATGTATTTATTTGCCCTCAATTTGATCATGAAAGTTTTGAGGAACCCTAATTTGAGAAATTAAAAGTGAATGATTAGACTAGAAACGATAAGATTCACATCTGGCTGTCCATTTTGATGATAAATGTACCTATTATAGTTCAGTAGCTGGTAAATAAGTGTGAATCAAACTTAGAGAAAGTGTTTGATGAAATGTCTAAGTAGATAAGTGTTTTGAGTATATCAAAGGGATCTTGTATGAGTTTACTATCTTTGAGTGAAACATTTTCTTTCTTGCTCAAGTTAATTGCAGTAATTGTTTATCGTGTTATTGCCTCATATTTGAAAGTTTAATAGCTAAATTAGCTATAATTAGATACACATATATTAGCCCATCAGACTTTTCATTTTTCTGATTTGGCTATTTATATTATTAGACTTTGATTAATATTCATTAACACATGTGGGCATAAAGACTCCTGATGGTGGAGTGAGGAGGTGCAGACTAAAATAAGGGATAAACAAAATAGTTTTAGAGATCTTTTGGGGTGTACGATTGAGGAGGAACGAGAAGCGTTGAGGGAAAAAATATTATTCTCCTGCTGGCTGCACAAAAAAGCACTTGAAATGGCAGAAGTCGAAACTTAAATCAGCTCGTCCTGACCCGTAGCAAAATAATCATTGTTTAAGTCGGCCCATTCTAACCCGAACTCATCCTGATCCAAACCAAAATAATCATTTTCCCTACTGTTTAGTTTGATTGATATTCAAAGTTAAGTATAAAAAGTTAAAAACTATATTGGATAAAGTGAAAACAAGGGGTCGAATATTTATTAGATTATTGTGTAGGTCATAGCCAATGTGCACATCACGGCAAAAACATCTTTAAGATGTGAATGGTAGTTGTCTTTTGAGCTTTCCACTTTGCCATTGCCATATTATTTCAGGATATTTATAATGCGGGAAAAATTCTCTTCAAAACATGTTTCTTGTGTTCTTTATATTTGAATAACAATAGTCTTAGTGAGAACATGCATACATAGTTTTTCTTTTAATTTAAATAGTCATTTATGGTAGTGTTTTGTTTTGTACCCAATTTAAATTTCCTAATTTGGTGAAGTTGGTAAAAAACAAGAAAAACTTCTTGAAATTATTTGTGCAATAGCAAAAAGCTAAATGTAATGGATATGTTGTATCTTGTATTGAATATTTTGGAAATTTTGTTGATTATATCTTTAAACATGTGTTAAAACATAGAACCCTAATCATGTTTATTCAAGCCTTACATAATTATGAACATGAAATTATAGGCACTTACTTGTGGGAATGATTATCTTCGCAGACGATGATGATGAAGCCATGATTCCCGTTATGGTGCCTTAATCTTGATGGGATGACGAGAGAAAGTGTAGTTCTAGTGCTCTTAAAAGAGTTCTTTATATAACTATTTATAAACCATGACTACTATCACTAATGATCTATAATTATGATCATAAATCATGGTTGGTTATAAACTCTTGGTATTCTCTCTATTAAAGGCATCTAAAGGGAAATCGTAAAGTCCCTTTAACTTATAACAATTACTTCCATCAAGTAAATGTTAGGAACTTGTAATTGTGTCATATTGGCAACGTTACTCAAATGATCCGTTAGGCCACATGAACGGGTTATTTCTAACATTCTCCCACTTGGCCGAGTGATCATTTGTGATAAGTAAGTTTGGCCAAGTTATAACATTAATTAATGTTTCAAATTGAAACTGTAACAGAAAAAATACAGTCATTGAGTTATTTTCAACTCAAGACCCCCATTAATCATGTTACAACCCCAAATCAAAACATACGTAAATTTAAGACCAAAATGACTGAGGTAAGCCCTTTGAAATTAATTGTATAATTCTTGTCTATACGTCATTAGGTGCACATACGTATTTATAGACAAACAAATTGTATAATTGAGGAAAAAATAACTAATCATTCATATGTACGATATGCTATTATATAAGGCCTTTAGTAAAACCCGTCTTTATTATGAGCTCTTAAAAAGACTTTGGGTGTAGACCTTAGTTATCGGATCCGCAAGCATATCATGAATGTAAATGTATTCGATACAAATAATTAGTTTCCTCTTCTTGTTTATAAACGAACAATAATTTTGTATCGAAGTTTAATGCAGCACCTCTCGAACTATTACTGTTCGAGGAAATAAGGTAGCTGACTTTTCACAGTAAGTCTTGAATATAGTATTTATACGGAGTTAATAAGTTTATGAGTCTACTGATAAAATTTCAACAACATTTAGTGACAATTGCGTTGTTAATTGACAACATATTATGTCATTATAATTTAGGTTGTTGTTAACAGTTTCTTATGACTACTCCATGAGATAAATTTGTCTGCAAACATAAGGATTACCCAAAATTAACTTTTAAGTTCTTTTAAATATTACAAAATCAAGGTAAGAATAATCAACCTCTTCTTTATAGTCTTTCTCATTTCTTAAAGATATCGTAAGATGCTTCACAATAATCTAGAGTGGTCTAATGTTCAATGTGAGCAATATCTAAACGAGTATAGACTTGAACCTTCGTAAGGCTTCTAATTAACGAAGCATAAGGAAGTAATATCATTTATCATTTTATCTTCTAAAGGAGAGCTATATTGTTTGTTACACATGTAAGAGCCCGCTTTAGAGTAAAGCTTATGGGACGAAACTAATGTCCTGTTGAGTCTATCTCGGTATATTTTGATATCTCTCGCGTAAGTGATATGTCCGAGATTCATTATATCAAAATATGTGTGAGAAATTATTTGACTTGTGTAACATATACTTATCCAAAAAGTGCTATCTATATAAGGACAAGTTTACATTAGTTGCTCCCACTCATCTTGAGGTAGGTACATAAATCCACTTAATTCTTGATGAAAAAATGCATTAAGATTTCATCACATTTTGATGTTTGCCTTAAACCCATACATGGAATTAATTGACTTACAAAGTAAGTGTTCTTGACCTTCAGTTTAGAACTTTCAGGTTGTTTTATGAACATGTAAGTCTTTGTTTAAGGAAAGTTGTTTTAATGTTCATATAATGTAGCTCTAAATGATTATAAGCCACTAGAACAACAATGATCCTCAAAGAAACATTTTGTAAGAAAGGTAAGATGATTCTTTAATAAATAATTCTCTTCTAAGCATAACCTTTAACAATCAATCATACTTTTAGCTTCTTAACGTTTGCATTCAGATTTTGTTTAGCGATGAACACCCTTAGGTAATTCAACCAAATCCCAAACGTTAAAATCAAATTTGCTAATAATAATTCTTATTCTATTTAGAAAATTGATTGATGCTAATGGCTTAATTAGAGGAAGTAGGACCAGTAAACTTTCCAATAACCATTTCAACTTAAGTCAAGGAGGATACATAATCATCAAAGTTAAACCTAGATGACCTCCGTAGTTGATTAGTGGGTTGTATTATGAGTTTCAGTTTTATGGATTAACTCTTGATTAAGTTGCTATCACTTTCAAGATTCTAAGTGTGTAAGAGTTGGTGCAGTATGATGTGCAAGAGGTGTAATCAGAGTAAAATTTAATAGGTATCTTCCCCCGCCTCTTGCACTTCTGGAAAGTCCTGATAAGGACTTATACTGCTCCCACTGACTTAGAAATCTTTATCAATTTAGCATGCTTATGGTCAACATTAAAAGACCAATAAATTCTAATAAAGAAACAAATTAATGAATTTACTTCTTGTAGTTTCTCTGTTTGAGGATTACAAGTTTGGCAAGAAATCTGAGTGTGCCCACGTCTATGCAACAATGAAACTTTTGTTAAAGTAGCAGTATATTCTTAAAGAGAAAAGTTGTGAAGGAGCAGTGTCTTGTACATGAGGTACAAATTGAGGTAACAACAAGTTTTCACTCCCCTACCTCTTGCAACTCTCGCAAATTAAGATTAAGACATTTAATGCTTCCACTAACCTTTTAGATCTCTAGGAATGCTACAAGATAAGTTTCAATAATGTACGTGTTGTGGGAACATGTCATATATGTTAGACTTGATTTCCTTAATGTCCAGATGTTATAAAAATTTTAAGAGACATATTTAGAAGAAATCATAATATATATGAATTAATTTCTTTAATAAATTGATCCATATGAGACATATTAGATACAAGTAAATATTATTTGAATTGATAAATGACTTGTGTCTGAATATTCCATTTTGGGATAAGTTCCAATGAAATATAATTTCTGATGGAACTTGATTTATTCCCTTAGCCATTTAAATATTAAGGCTTTTAACTCATGCTCGTAAGTCACTAAAAATAAGATTTGATAATATTTAATCCTTCATTAACCTGGTCCAAATTTCGCATGCAATTTGGTCTCAATGGATGAAGTTTGTAGATCTCATTTTTCTTTTGTTAAATTTTCATTTTCATGGTAACAAAAGGTTGTGAAAAAGTGTAGCATCATCTAGTTCTATCTTATAAGGTTTCTATCCATATTAAAATGACAAATAATATGAGAGTTTAAGGTAAGAGTGCCTTTGTTTTAACCATGCAAACCTCACAACTGTCATAATGTAGCTTTTATATTGATACTAAATTCTGAATAATCTACAGAATATATAAGGTATCATAAAGCCCAATTATAAAACAGTTTATTATGGTTCTTATAGTCTTAACATAAAATTTTGCCACTAATTCTCATATTAATTATTTGTTGATTTCTGGTAAGTAAACGTATAAAACTAGACTCAACCCGTCATGTGTTAATTGGAATGTTATCATTAGCAGACTCAAATATCATAAATATCTAACTACTTATCTTAGCCAGCTGTCTCATTGAATTATGGATAGGCTATGTTCATGCCTAGTTAATGGCAAAAATTTGAAGTGAGACTTTCCTTTGAAGAAACTTATAGCTGGAAGTAGTACTTGTACACTATCTTTGAATCTTAAAAGTATCCTCCTTTTAGGTTTAGTGGCGGTGAGATGAACACCATCTAATTTTCCAGTTTCTTGTATTCATTTTCCTGTATATATGTTGCTAATCAACACACTCATTTTCCTTTGGTACTCTTGAGTGGTATAGTTGATTCTTAAGGCAACTTATGGTATTGGTGGAAAAGTTACATGTAATGCATCAGAAAAGTGTACTGATTTCCATGTGTAAACCTTTAAGTAATGGTTCATGGTATTGTACATCATGATGTATTCACATATACCACTAACTTTATAGTAAGAAACTAGAGAAATGTATGCGTTTAAGGAGTTATTTTGATTCTTCCAAAGAAAACAGATTAGTCTTGGGAAATTTAGAATCTCGAATAGCTCCCATGATGGCAATAATGAAATGAGTTCTTGATTATCATAAGAGATATAATGGTTGACTTATCCCACTAGTCATGCTCTAGTTTTCTTCTGTAATACTTTTTTCAGAAAAGAGCAGTAAGATTATCATATCTTAAGAAATAATCAACAATCCAACAAAAGCAAATTTTGTAGAAACTCTTTAGTAAGCAAAACATTTTAGGTTTTGAAATTAGAGTGGATAAAATAGATGAGATACAAACTTAAGAAGAAACTTAGAGTGATTTACATTATGGGGTAATCAAGTAAGGCATACACAAATTATTATATTGAAGATATAGTCTACTATAACACCAAAATAACAGACTAATTTAAGGTTCTACCTGAATTTTGGCTTCGCTTTGGCTTTAACCAAAATTCAAACATTATGAACGTACATAAATAAAAGCTTGTCTTGATGTTCTAAATAAATTTGGCTTCGCTTTGGCTTTGACCAAAATTTACGAATTATGAACATACATAATAGACTGACTTATTGTTCTACATGAACTTTGGCTTCTCTTTAGCTTTGACCAAATTTCATGCATTATGAACATAAATAAATAAAACCAACTTAATGTTATGCCTGAATTTTGGCTTCGTTTTGGCTTTGACCAAAATTCACGCATTATGAACGATATAAAATAATAAACCTCTGCTTAATGTTCTACCTAAATTTTGGCTTCATTTTGGCTTTGACCAAAATTCAGCATTATGAACGATATAAATAATAGACCGTCTTTAGTGTTCTACATGAACTCTGGCTTCGCTTTGGCTTTGACCAAAATTCACATATTATGAACACACATAAATATAGACTGTCTCAATGTTGTACATGAACTCTAGCTTCGCTTTGACCAAAATTCATGTATCATGATGAACATACATACCCAATAAGGTAAAACACATAAATATAACATAACACCTCTGGGCCAGAAATGAAATATTTATGTAAATTAGGCTAATAATTTATTATGTGTGTCATTAAACAACTAGTTGTTGGGTTCATTATCCAACAATACACATAATAACATAAAATGACATAAATTAAAGTTGGGCCATTCGCAAGTTATGGTCATACGAAATCAAATAAAATAAGCCTTCCAAAAGTTAACATAAGGCATGCGAATTCGTATAAACGTTATGCGAAATTTTATGCAGAAATAATTTATACAAAATATCACATGCAAAAGCTTAATATATAATTTATGTGGATCATACGAAAACATCAATTAATTAATTTCATAAATTAAATGAGCCAGGCGAAGTTGGAGATAGGATTCACACCAACAAATATATACAATTTAGTTTTGATAGCCATCGACATAAGGCAAGGCACTAAATTTTAAATATAATGACTGATCAATTAACCGCATATAAAACACATCATAGCAATCTAAACCCATCAATTAAGGTTCAACACACATAGTTCATATATATACGGGTATAAAAGAATCGTAGGTGACATAAATTAATTACCAATTATATTTTAGTATATGCGATTCAAAACTAAATTTTATGAGTAATTAATTCATGTGCAAAATTCTATTCTAGTAACATAATTCATGAATATATAATTAATTAGTTCATGAGGTGTAATTCAAATTAAATGAAACATTCTAGCATTACACCTCCTAAAATTTAATTAATTTGAGAAGACCGATTGTTTCCGAAAAAAGGAAACGGTTCATCGACTTGAATACATCAATTTTAATAATTCAAAACTCCAATTCCATAATATTGATTGATATGTTTTGCAGGTAACGTAAAACACAAAACAGAAAATCAATATCACGAAAACAAGACAATAGATCAATTAACATGATCAGCTTGATATTATCAACACTGCTCTGATACCACATGTTGATTATATCTTTAAACATGTGTTAAAACATAGAACCCTAATCATGTTTATTCAAGCCTTACATAATTATGAACATGAAATTATAGGCACTTACTTGTGGGAATGATTATCTTCGCAGACGATGATGATGAAGCCATGATTCCCGTTATGGTGCCTTAATCTTGATGGGTTGATGAGAGAAAGTGTAGTTCTGGTGTTCTTAAAAGAGTTCTTTATATAACTATTTATAAACCATGACTACTATCACTAATGATCTATAATTATGATCATAAATCATGGTTGGTTATAAACTCTTGGTATTCTCTCTATTAAAAGCATCTAAAGGGAAATCGTAAAGTCCCTTTAACTTATAACAATTACTTCCATCAAGTAAATGTTAGGAACTTGTAATTGTGTTATATTGGCAACGTTACTCAAATGATCCGTTAGGCCACATGAACGGGTTATTTCTAACAAATTTTTCTTATTCTTTTAGTGGTTGTGTCTGATATAATGAAAAATTTCTTATTCTTTGTTCTTGAATAGGGTGAAAAGATGACTGCTCATGACCCTATGCAGAAGGAAATGGCTAGAGAGAGGAAACACGAGGCATAGTATGAGAAGCAGGTCGCGAAAGAGCACAACGCTGCGCATAAACAGGTGACCGGAACTCATAGCTACACGACCACCAATGTTACCGGCCATCGCACATGCACCGGCGGGATTTAAACTTAGCGGACGTAAAGACGTGTTCCTTGATGGTTTTTTTAATGGAACTATGCTTTATTCCCAAATCCATCTTGACAAAAACCCATCTTGATCTAAACCCATCCTAACCCATTTCTTAATAAACCCATCCTAACCAAAACTCATCCTAACTTATATACCCATTCTAACCCATTACCCAAACCTGCCTAACCCACCCATTTTGCCACCCCTACGTAAAACTACATGGCCACTTGTAATTTATACAACTTGATATTATTTAAAATACTGATGAAGTCCTTAATAACTATTGTTAAGATAAAAAACGGCTAGCTATCTTATTATTCCATATTCAAATAGCTGTAATACCCATAATAAAAACATCAAATGATGAGATAGGAATTTTTTTAAGGAAAATGAAACTCGGAAGTTTACTAAGAGTGTTTTTTTTTGTTAGTTTATAACTAAATGTTATATTATTATTTTTTAAATATATCTGTCATTTATTGAACTTATGGTCATTACTTAGCATGCTTTATGAACATTATTACTTTCATATGAGTCAAGAAGTCAAACCACTAAATCTAATTAATTGTCCCCTTGCCATTAATCAGAGTATTCGTATTCACACAACATTTCCACGTTCTAGTAAGTTTTAGTGAAATTTCTCAAACGAATGTAACTTTTATACAATTATTTATGACAATTTTTTCTAACAAACCACTGTCAATAATTTATATTAAGAACATTTCCACATTCTAATAAGTTTCAGTGTAATTTCTCAAACGAATGTAACTTTTATACAACTATTTATGGCAATTTTTTTTTTCTAAAAACCCACTGCCAATAGTTTATATTAAGAACAATTCCACGTTCTAGCAAGTTTCAGTGAAATTTCTCAAACGAATGTAACTTTTAAACAATTATTTATGGCAATTTTTTCTAACAACCCACTGCCAATAGTTTATATTAAGAACATTTCCACGTTCTAGCAAGTTTCAGTGAAATTTCTCAAACAAATGCAACTTTTATACAATTATTTATGGCATTTTTTTCTAACAACCCACTGCCAATAATTTATATTAAGAATATTTCAATGTTCTAGCAAGTTTCAGTGAAATTTCTCAAACGAATGCAACTTTTATACAATTATTTATGGCATTTTTTTTCTAACAACCCACTGCCAATAATTTATATTAAGAATATTTCAACGTTCTAGCAAGTTTCAGTGAAATTTCTCAAACAAATGCAACTTTTCTACAATTATTTATGGCATTTTTTTTCTAACAACCCACTGCCAATAATTTATATTAAGAAAATTCTAGCAAGAAGCTTGAAACAAAGGATGCAATCCAGAATTTGACACAAGATATCGAAAATTAACAAAGTTAAAGTTACCTTATACTGACCATTTTAAAAGAAAGTTTCGCCCTGTTTTTTATATGATATACAATTTTATCTATATTAGAAGAGAAAATTATTTAAAAATTATGTAATGTCCAACCCACTTACCTATGAACACGACTCATTTGATACCCCATTAGTGTCATATTTGATTTATCTAACGTGTTTATCCTTAAAATCTACATATTTAAAAACACAACTCTTTGAGATAAAATGTAATTAAGACATGAAATATTAAGACGATACGTCGATACGATATATTGAGTTATAAAAATTTGAACATGAAATTTTTATACGAGAGATATTAAGAGGATACGATATGCTAGGTTATAAAGTGAAAATTTGATATTTAATCCTCCATCATCATAACGTAAAGACCATCGCTTCCTTACAATGTAGCCGTTGTTTAACCTTCTAATAACCGACACCTTCATCTAATTTGTTTTTCATCTTTTGAACCTTATTTAATATTTATTATTGTAGTGAAATTGATCCCTCAGTCGCATCGCGCGCTCCCTCTAGTTGTCATGAATGTATTTTTTTACGGAAGAAATTCCTCATGTACACTCATATTTTTTATGTACTTTAATCTCAGATCATCTACAACAGGGCAGTCTCTGAAAATGTTCGAAAATCTCTATGCCATGTGCGAACAGAAAATACAGGCCCCTTAAATATAAATTTTTAAAAAGAATATATATATAAATTAAATATATGAAAATGAATTAATGTCATTTGAATCAACACAAATCATTTAATGTAACTTGAAAAAAATTAGGCAATTAATGTTGAAGACTCAAAACTAGTTGGTCCGACCTGGTTTGAGCAGAGCTTCAGATGACATGGCAAGAACCTGCAAGATCACAAGGAAACAAGCACACCGTTAGCCTCGTCACAGGGAGGGGGGCCTCTCTGTGACCAAGCTCGGGCGTGAGAATAAGTATTTGTGAGGAGGAAATAGGTCAAGAAGAGAGAGAGAGAGAGAGAGAGAGGAGAGTTTAGAGAGAGAAAGTACCGATTACCCCTTGCTGGAAGCCTTGGCGGGGTATTTATAGTTTTTGGGTATGCTGACGGGCGAGTTAGTTAGGGTCGGACCAGTCATTGTCATGGCGGTTAAAGCTGTGGGCCCCAGGTTAGTTAGGGCGGAACAGGGAGTTGGACCGTTCCACCTATGGCCCTAGGTGCGAGTATTCCTTTGATCATTCGGTCCGGTTGTCCGTTGTCTAGACGTTCGGTCCGACTAAGGACGTATCCTCATCAAGCCCCCCTAGTTCGTAGCATTTGTTTAGCAAAAGCTTTGAACTATATGGCGAGGTTTTGGCGGTTCGGGACCTTTATTTGCCGCTAGTTTCACTGATTTTTGAATTTTGAATTTTTTGGCGGTGATTTTTTGTTTTGGTGATAGTCAGTTACCCTATCTTACCCTAATCGATGTGACTCTTGATGTACGTCACTCATCATGACGTGTCGTTCTTTGATTGGCTACTTTGAGGCGGTGTATGCCTTTATAAAAGGGAGACAAAAAGTAACTTTTTGTTTTCACTTTTCTACTTCATCTTCTTCTTCCTTTTCTTTGAGGCGAAACGACTCATCAAGCAGGTTAGTGTCTTATACAATGGCGAATAAAAGCAACTTGTCCGGTTGCTTTAACATTTTGAATAAAAATGGCTTAGCATGGTACGTAGATAAATACGCGATCCCTGCCTCCTTACACCCTGTTCTCCCCGAAAAGAATACGCCCATTTATCCTTTTGTTCCGGGGAAGATAGGGGTTTACACTCGCTTGTTCGACTACTGCAACTATCGTCTTCCTCTGACGAAGTTCTTGGTCGAAGTTCTTTTATTTCATGAGGTTCACCTTTCTCAAATGAACCCCTTTGGCCTTGCCAAGGTGTGTCATTTTGAGTTATCCTGTCGTGGTTTGGGCTCCGACCCGGATTTGGACGTGTTCCGGGCTTTTTACAAGTTGAATCGGTCCGGTAGTTGGTATACCTTCGAGGTAAGGAAGAAGAATGCTTGTTGTTATACATGGATTACTACCAGTTTAAAGGATTGGAAAGACCGTTTCTTCCTGGTTGATGATCGATGCGTTCCGGCTGAGATGGCATGGAGATTGAAAAAGTCACGCCTCCCACCCCCTCTTCCTGAAGACTTTGAGTTTAATAGAGATTTATATGCGACTTTGATCAAGGAAGCCGGGCGCATACAAAAGTATCCGGAACACATTCTTGTCATGGGACGGATAAGCACGATTTGTGCCGAACCGGAGTGGTATCCTACCCTTAGGTGGAACGGAGAGGGTTAGTCATGCGGCGTTTCTTGCATTGCTTACTGATTATTTTATTGTTCGTTTGTATGCTTTTATCATGCCGGACTATGGATATTATTTGTTTGTTTTTGTGCAGCTATGGGTTTGAAAGAAGCTCTAAGGTTGAAATCCTTCGACTCCACCGAACTCGATGTTCGGGCCACCAAGACACCGAAAGGTTATCCGCCATATTTGAGCATTGTGCAGGAGAACCTTTATCAAATTAGAGAACCAACAGCTTCAACCAATCAAGGAGGATCAACGGGACAGGGTGGTTCGGGTTTGGTTCCGTCGGCCGTAGCTCCAACTCAAGCTGATGTGGTGGTTGGTGAGAAGGGGAAGAGAACCGAGTCGAGCAGTGCGAAAGGATCCGGTTCCAAGTTTGTGATATATGGCTCGGAGCACCTTTCTGTGGAGGATGAAGGGGTGCATCCTGAAGAGGAGGAAGAAAAGGGTGATGATGATGGTGCTGAGGAGGATCCTCAAGTTAGCTTGAAAAGAAGACGAACTACTTCCTCCCAATCCGATCCGAATCTCAAACTGGTGAAGAGGAAGAAAATGGATTTCAAAACCATCCCTTTGGAGGATGATGAAGACGATCAGGCCACCGGGTTTTCTGCTGCTGGGGGTCTGTTGGCAAACTTAGACGCCCATCTTCACGGTGGTCGTACCCCAAGGGATCGTCCGGTCAATATTCCGACGAGCCCATTATCTTTCGGAGGGGGGGAGGGCTACCAAAGTCATTGAAGATATCCACATGCCCGACCCTCTATCTTTCAAGAAAGTTGAGCCCTCTCCTTCGGGTAAGCCTACGACGGGGGTTGCTTCTAATGTATCAAGGCTGAGCCCCCAACCAATTGATGGTGGGGATAGTGCCTCTTCCTCCCCTTTATGGTACGAAACTAAAGTTGTTTTCTTGTGCCGGGAGCTAGGTTCGGGTGATGCTGTGGACATGGATTCTGCTCGTGCTTTGGAGAAGTATGTTCCTGAATGGTCGCTAGCAAATAAAGATAGGATCGTGGATGCCTTATCGGCAAAAATGACATTGTTTCATCTTGGGACTCCGGCCGAACATGCGCATTACCGGAAAATGAGCGGCCCAGAACTTGAAAATGCTCTGATGTTAAATCAAGTGCAATCAAACTCTTTGGTGGTGGAGACTTATAAACGTTGGGTTGAGGCGGAATCGAACTGTCATAGGTTAGAGCGTGAGATTGCCAATTTGAAAAGTGAGGATAGTATTCGATCGAAGACCAAGCAGGAGCTTTCATCTCTCCGGTCTTAGGTGGATCGTTTAAAAGAGCAGGTCACAGAGGCGAAAGAGGTTAACAAATCCTCACAGGCTTCGGCTGCAGCCGCCTATGAAGCCCGGGAGAAAGCTCTTCAAGACCTGGAAGCTTTCAAGTTGAAGTTTGTTGACTTGGAGAAAAAACTATCTGATGCAGAGAAAAGAAACAAGGTTGACTTGAAAGAGATGCAGACGTCCTACGACCAACTTCTGGCCGATCATCATCGCTTAATTAGTGGTACGTTCGTATCTTATTTTTTACCGTTTTCTATTTTCATTCCTTTTTTAATCCTTTGCTTCTTTTGTCAGCCAAAGATGAGCTTGAGAGGGCTCGTGATAGGGCGATCGAGTCGCACCGAACAACGATTGACGAGGCGAAAGGCATGCTAACTCGTTGTGATAGCGAGATGGTCGAACTGTACGCTCAGGTGTCGGAGCTCATGCTTACCAAGCAGTGGTTTTTGACGGACGAGATTGCTTGGGTGGTTAAGTTGGTTCACCAGAGCCCTGAGCTGGAGAAAGTGGTCGCTGATTTAGTGAACAACGTTAACGTGGTTGGAGTGAATGAAGGGATCAAGCAGGGCTTCCAAGCGGCTAAGGGTTCAGCTCACTCGTTTGAAGAAGTCTCTGGGTACGACGAAGGGGCCCAGGACGCACTGAATGCTGCGATACAAGCTTTAGATAACTTCCACATTTCCGTTCTTGGCAAGGTTGCTGACTTGGTGGATAAACCCTTGTCCGTTATCAAACAGAGGAGTGAGCTTCCCGTTGTGAAAGAAGATTATGAATCTTGATGTTTGGTTTTTGTAATCGTACAGTATTTTATTTTCGTTGTGGCATGTGTAAGGACCTTCAAAAATGTCCCAAAATGACCCATAAGTAAAAACCCGGACCCCTGAAACCCTACTGTGCATGAAAAAATCAAGAAATCAAGATTTTTGGGTTTCAGGTGGGCCGTGTAAGATATAAGGGATGCTTACACGGGCCGCGTCAACGTGTGTTTGACCGGATAAGCGTTCAGGGCCACGTGGCATACCTACGCGTGACACGGATGCCCTAATCTACACATAGGGGACTCTCGTGGGCCGCGTAAGAGTCTGCTAAGGCTTACGGGGGCCGCGTAAGACTCAAATTTCAGCTATAAATAGCTTGGATCATGAGCAGTCCACTGGTGTCGAAATCTTTTCACAAAAACGAAGTTTCACTGCTCAATTTCAAAATTTAAGATAGCTAGGCGCTGCTACGATACATGGTATTAACTCGATCGCTGCTACGATTCAATGTCCGATCAATTGAAACTATCCAATGGATGTTTAAGTGCTGCCCACATTAGGGCCATACTTTGTCATTCGTCGTGAATTCGATGGATGTTTAACTATTGCACTTTGTCATTCGTTGTGAGGGTTTTAATCTCGTGAGTTATCGTAAATGCTGTATTAGTTACTGACCTAGTTCGTGTGCATTGTTATTTAAATTAGGTTACAAGGCTAATCAGTAGGCTAAACTCTGCCCGTTTAAATCTGCAATGTGGGTCATTCTCTTTTATCAAAAGTATTTTACAATACTCCATTTATTTTCCAAGGTTATAATTACAGGGATTAAGTCATGGTTATCTTAATCACTGGCTAGTGGGGTATTGTGCACATTACTAAATTTCTCACGGTTAGGCTAATAAATCCTAACAGTGATAATCATCACTACTTGGGTGAAAAGACCCAATAGTGGTATGACCATCGTCACCAGGAGGTGACACGGCGCCAGATAAAAATAAGATAGAAGCCATTGTAATCGTTCTTATGCTGTAATTTATAACTATGTGTCATTTTATTAAACTTGAGTGACTCTCCAGTATTTCCCCGCTGATAAAATGTTTTCAAAACATGTTTCAGGTGACTACTGTGAACCAAGGAAAAGTGCTACGGAGCACTAACAAAGCTTGAAGTAGTGGCTCAGTTAAACAAATAAACATGTTTTGTAAATCAGGGAATTTCCTTGTGAAATTCCTCTAATGTAAATTACGGGGTTTATCCCGAATTATGAAATAAAATAATCGGGCATTTTAAGTTTTAAAAGATCCTGTTAAATCTTCCGCTGTCGACTCAGTTAATAAATACCACGGATCAAGCAGGGCTTCCAAGCGGCTAAGGGTTCAGCTCACTCGTTTGAAGAAGTCTCTGGGTACGACGAAGGGGCCCAGGACGCACTGAATGCTGCGATACAAGCTTTAGATAACTTCCACATTTCCGTTCTTGGTAAGGTTGCTGACTTGGTGGATAAACCCTTGTCCGTTATCAAACAGAGGAGTGAGCTTCCCGTTGTGAAAGAAGATTATGAATCTTGATGTTTGGTTTTTGTAATCGTACAGTATTTTATTTTCGCTGTGGCATGTGTAAGGACCTTCAAAAATGTCCCAAAATGACCCATAAGTAAAAACCCGGACCCCTGAAACCCTACTGTGCATGAAAAAAATCAAGAAATCAAGATTTTTGGGTTTCAGGTGGGCCGTGTAAGCTATAAGGGAAGCTTACACGGGCCGCGTCAACGTGTGTTTGACCGGATAAGCGTTCAGGGCCACGTGGCATACCTACGCGTGACACGGATGCCCTAATCTACACATAGGGGACTCTCGTGGGCCGCGTAAGAGTCTGCTAAGGCTTACGCGGGCCGCGTAAGACTCAAATTTCAGCTATAAATAGCTTGGATCATGAGCAGTCCACTGGTGTCGAAATCTTTTCACAAAAACGAAGTTTCACTGCTCAATTTCAAAATTTAAGATAGCTAGGCGCTGCTACGATACATGGTATTAACTCGATCGCTGCTACGATTCAATGTCCGATCAATTGAAACTATCCGATGGATGTTTAAGTGCTGCCCACATTAGGGCCATACTTTGTCATTCGTCGTGAATTCGATGGATGTTTAACTATTGCACTTTGTCATTCGTTGTGAGGGTTTTAATCTCGTGAGTTATCGTAAATGCTGTATTAGTTACTGACCTAGTTCGTGTGCATTGTTATTTAAATTAGGTTACAAGGCTAATCAGTAGGCTAAACTCTGCCCGTTTAAATCTGCAATGTGGGTCATTCTCTTTTATCAAAAGTATTTTACAATACTCCATTTATTTTCCAAGGTTATAATTACAGGGATTAAGTCATGGTTATCTTAATCACTGGCTAGTGGGGTATTGTGCACATTACTAAATTTCTCACGGTTAGGCTAATAAATCCTAACAGTGATAATCATCACTACTTGGGTGAAAAGACCCAATAGTGGTATGACCATCGTCACCAGGAGGTGACACGGCGCCAGATAAAAATAAGATAGAAGCCATTGTAATCGTTCTTATGCTGTAATTTATAACTATGTGTCATTTTATTAAACTTGAGTGACTCTCCAGTATTTCCCCGCTGATAAAATGTTTTCAAAACATGTTTCAGGTGACTACTGTGAACCAAGGAAAAGTGCTACGGAGCACTAACAAAGCTTGAAGTAGTGGCTCAGTTAAACAAATAAACATGTTTTGTAAATCAGGGAATTTCCTTGTGAAATTCCTCTAATGTAAATTACGGGGTTTATCCCGAATTATGAAATAAAATAATCGGGCATTTTAAGTTTTAAAAGATCCTGTTAAATCTTCCGCTGTCGACTCAGTTAATAAATACCACGGATCAAGCAGGGCTTCCAAGCGGCTAAGGGTTCAGCTCACTCGTTTGAAGAAGTCTCTGGGTACGACGAAGGGGCCCAGGACGCACTGAATGCTGCGATACAAGCTTTAGATAACTTCCACATTTCCGTTCTTGGTAAGGTTGCTGACTTGGTGGATAAACCCTTGTCCGTTATCAAACAGAGGAGTGAGCTTCCCGTTGTGAAAGAAGATTATGAATCTTGATGTTTGGTTTTTGTAATCGTACAGTATTTTATTTTCGCTGTGGCATGTGTAAGGACCTTCAAAAATGTCCCAAAATGACCCATAAGTAAAAACCCGGACCCCTGAAACCCTACTGTGCATGAAAAAAATCAAGAAATCAAGATTTTTGGGTTTCAGGTGGGCCGTGTAAGCTATAAGGGAAGCTTACACGGGCCGCGTCAACGTGTGTTTGACCGGATAAGCGTTCAGGGCCACGTGGCATACCTACGCGTGACACGGATGCCCTAATCTACACATAGGGGACTCTCGTGGGCCGCGTAAGAGTCTGCTAAGGCTTACGCGGGCCGCGTAAGACTCAAATTTCAGCTATAAATAGCTTGGATCATGAGCAGTCCACTGGTGTCGAAATCTTTTCACAAAAACGAAGTTTCACTGCTCAATTTCAAAATTTAAGATAGCTAGGCGCTGCTACGATACATGGTATTAACTCGATCGCTGCTACGATTCAATGTCCGATCAATTGAAACTATCCGATGGATGTTTAAGTGCTGCCCACATTAGGGCCATACTTTGTCATTCGTCGTGAATTCGATGGATGTTTAACTATTGCACTTTGTCATTCGTTGTGAGGGTTTTAATCTCGTGAGTTATCGTAAATGCTGTATTAGTTACTGACCTAGTTCGTGTGCATTGTTATTTAAATTAGGTTACAAGGCTAATCAGTAGGCTAAACTCTGCCCGTTTAAATCTGCAATGTGGGTCATTCTCTTTTATCAAAAGTATTTTACAATACTCCATTTATTTTCCAAGGTTATAATTACAGGGATTAAGTCATGGTTATCTTAATCACTGGCTAGTGGGGTATTGTGCACATTACTAAATTTCTCACGGTTAGGCTAATAAATCCTAACAGTGATAATCATCACTACTTGGGTGAAAAGACCCAATAGTGGTATGACCATCGTCACCAGGAGGTGACACGGCGCCAGATAAAAATAAGATAGAAGCCATTGTAATCGTTCTTATGCTGTAATTTATAACTATGTGTCATTTTATTAAACTTGAGTGACTCTCCAGTATTTCCCCGCTGATAAAATGTTTTCAAAACATGTTTCAGGTGACTACTGTGAACCAAGGAAAAGTGCTACGGAGCACTAACAAAGCTTGAAGTAGTGGCTCAGTTAAACAAATAAACATGTTTTGTAAATCAGGGAATTTCCTTGTGAAATTCCTCTAATGTAAATTACGGGGTTTATCCCGAATTATGAAATAAAATAATCGGGCATTTTAAGTTTTAAAAGATCCCGTTAAATCTTCCGCTGTCGACTCAGTTAATAAATACCACGGGTTTCTGTCCTGCGGCTCCTGGACCGGGTAAAACCGGGACGGGGGCCGTGACAGAAAAAGGTGGTATCAGAGCCACTGATTTAAGCCCATTAAGTTTTTAGAAATACTTAATTTTCCTAATTATCATTTTGTGACTGTGTGTTTTTAACTGACTACTTGTTAGTTACAGTATGGGTAAGCAAAGAATTATGGACATCTATCGTCAATTAGATAGTTCACCAAAAGATAAGGGAACCTCATCCCAATCAAATTCCTCAAGATACTTAGCAGAAACTGAGGAAGGAATATTTGTTCGTAAGGCACAGTTTGAGAAACCACTTACCCCTAATAAAAGAAGTTGGGTTATTAGAAAAAGTCAAGAGAAAATAAAGAAGACACAACCAAAAGGAGTGATGAATAAGGAAACTCAGGAAATAAGCAATAACCCACCATGGGAAGATGAATTAGACGAACAATGGGCAAATCTCTATATGTTAGCCACTACAGCAGTAAATGTTAACCTTTAACTACCAACACCCTGACTCAGCACTAGGACCCATATCATCCATAAGCCAGAAACTTGCCCATTAAATAAACAACTTAGTAAGAAAAGATAGACTAAAATTATCCCTAGTATATTTTAAATTTCAAGTTGTGATTTGTAATAAATATATAAATATAAAAATCACAATATTTTATTTTAATCAATCTGTTTGTATAAATATATTAGATATTTGTAATTAATACTTAAATTTTAATTGCCTTCGGTGATTTTTTAATTTACAAATTTTAACCTAGAATTTTGTGTGTTTCTTCATATCTGCTAACATCATGAATGAGTTGTCTGAAGCCCTTCAGAATCGTAATCTCTATCCTGTTAATGTGGAAGTTTCCAGAGACTTTACTGGTTATTGTGCCGACATGGAGGAACCTATGGAATTTCAAGCCCAACCTCCGGAGAAACCAAAGCCAAAGAAAAGATGAAGATTAGTGGGCTGGAGGCGAGTGCGCAGGAGGAAACCAGCAAGACGGAAAGTTATAAAGACGGAGGATCCCAAAGATAAAGGAAAGGGAATAGAAATTGGGGAAAGTTCCAGGCAAGACCAGGAAATGCCACCCTGGGAGGAGTTGGATCATAAACTGGCACTTAGTGACCTCATAGGACCTGCCGGTGAAAACCTTTTTAATTACCCAGAGCCTGAAATCCCAGATCCTATTATCCACACCCAACCACTACCAGCAGAGCTAGAAGAATGGTGGACCACCGACTGGCAGTTTCAGAATCTCCTAAATAACCCTTATACTTTTTCCCTCATTTTGATCCAGAGCCTGCACCAAACCCACCGATGAGCAATGAGAACTTGGCGGAACTCCGCCATTTTGGCGAAGAGTTGGTGGATGCAGGGAATAGAATCCGGGAGGTGGGAGAACAGATATCCTGGAAGTACGACGAGAGGGAACGTCGCTTCTAAGATGCCAGCAGATGGTGATGGTGTGGTTATAGTTGTATAATAACAAAATAATAATATAATTATAAAAATATAATTATGTGAAATAACTTAAAAATAAAACTTTTGTAAGATAACCAGTTTGTACGGATGCCTATTATAACATATAAAATATAGAAAGTCGAAAAAATCGACAATATTGGCTATATGTGTTAACATGATTATGTGCGATTATTTTGTTATGTTTAGTTATTTCTTATTTGATGCTGATCACTTATATAAATTAATTACCAGATGGAACACGCTGGTAATGAACCCGTTAATGAAGTACATCAATCTGAACAAAACCATGAAGATCAATTTTTTAATAGGCAAGATATCGAGAATATCGTTGCTCAGGGAAATAGCCAATGCTATTCCAGCAATCATTGCTGCTGCCTAAAAACCAGTTGAACCTCAACAAATTATTCCTAGCAAATGTACACACGGCGACAATTTTAGTAATAGTGTAAACAGAGGCAGCAACCATACTAATAATGATAACGATGGGATGCAAGCCCCACTCCTTAAGAAAATGAAAGCTGCAACTCCTGGTTGCACTTACAAGGAGTTTCTTGCCTGTAAACCGGTTGAAATTGCAAGCAACGAAGGGGCGACTGCTACACTGCGTTGGTAAGAGAAAACCTATGCGGTGATTAAAATAAGTAAATGTGCTGAAGAAGACAAGGCCATGTATGCGTCGCATCTTTTTAAACAAGGGGCGTTAGAATGGTGGAATACGGTACTTCAGGCTAAGGGAAGTGGTGTGGCCTATGCCATGAGTTGGGAAGAATTTAAGCGACTAATAGAAAGAAAATTTTGTCCTGAGTATGAAAATGAACAAATGGCGAATAAATTCTTGAACCACCGAATGGTGGATGTAGACTGTCGAGGGTATACTTCGACATTCTTCGAGTATGCTAGAGTTGTACCTACCCTGGCTTCGCCAGAACCGGTACTTATTTCTCGTTACATCTGGGGTTTAATCGGTGAAATCCGTGACATCGTCAAAGCTGCGAGACCTCGCACTATTGATGATGTAGTGGAATTAGCTAGCACTCTGACTGACGGACAGGTGCGTACTCAAGAAGAAAATAGAAAGAAGGAAGTGGCCCAAAAGATTACCCACGGATTCCGTGTGGGTAATCGTAGCAACTTCAAGAAAAAGGGAACCGGGCAATCTTCCACTGTTCCATTTTGCAATGCCTGTAAAAGAAAGCACTTTGGAAGATGCAAAGGGTATTGCAATTTCTGCAAGATTCCAGGACATCAAGAAGAAGATTGCAGGAAGAAGAAAGCAACAATCTGCTACAACTGCGGAGAAGCTGGACATTTTAGGCCAGACTGCCCAAAATTGGTCAAACCAGCTGATAACAAAGTCAAACCTGCAGAAGGAACTACCAAGAGAAACGTAAGAGCCTTCCAGTTGACTACTCAGGAAGTAGAGCTAATCCCTGACGTAATAGCTGGTACGTTCCTAGTTCACGACGTATATGCAAAAGTATTATTTGACTATGGTGCAAACCAAAGTTTTATAAATACTTCATTCTGCCAAGCTCTTAACTTACCCTTAACCAACCTTAGGCATATTTTTACAGTCGAAACGGCAGATGGGAATTCTGTTAACATAGATAAGGTTTTGTGAGAAGAAAAGATAGAACTCTTAGGTCATAAATTTTCTGCAAACCTGTTACCTATGAATTTAGCCGAATTCGATGTGGTATTAGGAATGGATTGGTTAGTAGCCAACCATGCTCGAATTCTTTGTGATAAGAATTCCATAGAAATTCACACACCCACAGGAGAATTAGTGGTGATTACAGGAGATAAGCCACGAAAGCCACTGAAATTCATTTCAGTAATGAAGTTGGCCAGTTATTCAAGAAAACAAGAAGTGGTGTATATGATTTCAGTAATCATTAATACGAAAGGTAAAGAACTTAAAGAAATTCCTGTAGTAGCAGAATACCCAGATGTATCCCCAGAAGAACTACCAGTGTCACGACCCCCGACCCACCCTGGACGGAATCGGGTGCCGCGGACAGCCCAGTGGTACCGGTGATTTAATTTGAAAAATATTGCAGCGGAAATTTCATCAGGACCGTGAGTTAGGAAAATATCAGAGTTTAGAAAACACCGGATTTTATTTATTTAAATAGATGGGATGAACCCATGTTTTACAATGGTAGCTTTAATAAAGATAAATTTTATTACATAAAACAATATTTCTTAATTTGATTTAATTAATAAAATAAGCCACTTCTAGATGCCTTTCAGTGCCGTATCCATCTCTACTGTAATTACCTGAAACATGTTTGAAAAAGGTTTTGTCAGCGGGAAATACTGAGTGAATCATTCTATTTACTAAAATGACACATTTGTTATAATTTACAGTATTAAGAGCGATTACAATGTTTCTATTATCAAACCAACTACCCACGGTATTTGTCACTCGACCGAATCTGTGACTATGGTCATATCCCCCAATTGGCTGCCCCAATGGTGACGATTATCAAGTAATGTATACAAAACCCCACATACCGGCTGTAATTTGGTGATTATAAAGACTTAATCCCCGTAATTATAACTTTGAAAATAAACATGATTTTGTAAATAGATTTGATAAAAAGAGAGAATGACTCACATATAATCATGCAGATTCATACGGCCAAAGTTTAGTCTACAGATAAGCCTTGATATATTGCAGATTTATATAGGCAGAGCTTAGCCTATTGATTTAGCCTTGTAGTCTAGTGCATACGAACTAGGTAGGTAACTTAATACATCATTTACGATAACTCACGAGATCAAATTCTCACAACGAACGACAAAGTGCGATACTTAAACATCCATCGAATTAACGACGAACGACAAAGTATGATACTTAAACATCCAGCGGATTCACAACTAAGGACAGAGTATAGTCCGATTTCGGACAGCACTCAACATCCCGTCGAAATCACGACGAATGACAAAGTATAACCCTAATGTGGGCAGCACTTAAACATCCATTGGATATATTGATCGATCGGAAAATGAATCGTAGCAGCGATCGAGTTAATACCCTGTATCGTAGCAGCACCCCGATAACTTAATTTCTAATTTTGAGCAGTGATGATTCGTTTCTGAAAGAAACTTTCGACACAGAATGATAGCTTGAGGTTCAGGCTATTTATAGCTTAAATATGGGTTTTACGCGGCCCGCGTGAACCCTGGCTTGATCCTTACGCGGCCCGCGTAGCCGCCCAGTCTACGATTAGGGTTGCTGAGTCATCGACACGTGGCGGCACCAGGCTTTCGCTTATCGTTGAGCTGTCGCGGCCCGCGTGACCGCCCGTCTTTCTTTACGCGGCCCGCGAGAGGGTGTAAAATATGATTTTCTTTATTTTTTTATATGGATTGGGGTTTCAGGGGTCCGGGCTTTTACTAACGGATCAATTTGGAACATTTTTGAATATAATTATATTACAAAGAAAAAAGGGAATAAAATAATGAGAAAAGAGAATGGACCCACTTTGTAACTTTAGGGTTCAAGTAAAAAAACCTCCTGGTAGAATTTGGGTATAATTTCTGAATTATAAAAAATATATTTGTGTAAATGGTGTTAAGTATAGTACCCCTAATTCAACCTTGTCCCGAAGTCCCGAGACAGAACCCAGACGAACTTAGTCGGGCAGAGCCTTGACCTGCGTTATGGGGTTCAGATTAATCGGAAAGGGTAGCGGTGATCGGGAGTTAAAACACTTTAAATAGGCAGAACCTTATTATTATTATAGTGTAATATATACATATGAAAATAGACAAGAACGAAAAAAATAAAATTGTAGAGAAAGAGGGGTTTGAATCCCAAAATAGTAGAGTGATGATCATATATATACACTGACAACTTGGAAGTTTCATATTTTAGTTGCATGCCATACACGTAGCTATCCTCCATTTTGCATATGACACGTTGGTATATTTAGATTTTAAATTTTATTAATATTTTATTTTGAGCTTATCTCGATGTTAACTTTAATTTAATATTTTATTATTTCATTTCGTTAGTTTTAGTTTTATTATTTTTATTATTATTATTTATATATTATACTTAATTTAACTGCTTTACTTATTTGGCGTGTATAACTTTTTAAAATATAACGTTCTACAAAATAATGAATATATCATTCGAACAAGAATATTTTTGTCTACATTTGGGTCTAAGTTTCATTAAAAGTAGAGTAGGTTCAAAATACAATATATTTTTATAATTTAATTATTATACGGTTCCTAGGCCCTTCTAGGAACTTCATATTTCTAATCTTTAACTTACCTATAGACTACCCGTCTAATAATATAAGTTTTTATATACTTTTATTTTATTAGAAAGGTCAACCATATACAAGCCAATTAAGTAATATAATATTTCAACCAACTATATAAAATATTGTTTAAAACTATTTGGGTTGAATATTTATAAACTAGTTACTAGTTTACTAGTGGTTAATAAATTTAACCAAACCTATAATTCTTATATAAAAATAGGGATGTTACATTCTCCCCACCTTGTTTTAAATCTCGTCCTCGAGATTTGGGTTATGATATTTCTTTTAGACTTATGTCACATTTTAGTCACTAAAAACAATATTAAGGTAGATGACACAGAATCAAAATATCAAATTTTTGTGAATATGAGTTGTACAATAAGTAGGACTCAATGGTTCAACTGAATTAGTTTAAGAAATCAATGACAAACGAATGAGATGAAATGATATAATTTCCAAAGTGACTAGGTTCAAGCCAGAATATATATAATCAATAGATATTTTAAAATGAATGTGAAGAACTTTTAGAATCAATAAAAATTCTTTGTCAATAGAAAGCTTACTTTGATTGGCAACTGAGGAAGACTTAGAATCGAAAGGTTCAAAATGAAATAAAAGCATGAAAATGATTTGTCAAATATTTAATTATGATATGAGAAAATCAATGTGCTGATATGAGTGAATTGCAAAGATATACCAAAAGATATTAAAGTTAGTGTATTACCGTTTAAAGTTCGAAGTTGTTTTAATTGTGAAACAATGTGATAGTACATTATTAGGGACCATTTTTTTTTTAATTGATCAAAATATAATAAGAACAAGTTGTTTTGGCATGACCAACCATTATATTTTGTAAAGCAAATGTAATATATATCACTTTAATAAATCGATTTTATGTGATTACTTATTTTCATTTTGAAACCATATAACGTTGTGAAAATATTGAAAATGGAGAATATTCTTTATATAGTACAATGTTTCCTTAACCCAACTTATTTTGATAACTACCATATTATTCTTATATGGTTATTTTCTTGCTAAAGTGTTACTGTACATAGTTACCACATAACATGTGATAGACGATTATTTATATAATTTTATTCGTCCCTCTAATTCTTGTATTGTTTTATGAAAATATGTCTTCTCTTTACAGTACAAAAAAAAATATATAATTAAGATTTACTAAATAAGTATGATGACTTAATTTATATATTAACTAGTCATTATCATGGTTGGATATTGGTTAGTGCTGCCTTCTTTAAGCATAGGTGATCAGTCCATGCCTAACTAAGGCTAGGCTACTCAATACCTGCCTTTGACAATAACCCTAGTTTTAAAAATAATACTAATATTATTACTAATAATATTAATTATCAATAATAAATAACTTAAACATAAATTTAAATGAGAGTATACCTCAAACAAAATTTTATACCTATATATAAATTCTTTACCTCAATGGTTTAACGAAATTTATTGACTCGATATCCAAGAGTTATCTTTTTGTAATAATGTGGTTTATAGTGCAAAGAAAAACGGAATGATATTTGAGTTTGGATAAAATAATAAATCCGAATGAAGTCCTCCAGTGGTCTTCATAAATCAAACGAACCATATACGTAACAAACAATGCATGTGTAACGTGTGGATTTACCAAGAAATGAAATAGATAAATATTTGCTACTATGGAAGAAATCCTTATAGTATGATGACCACGAAAATCATTTTATATGCAGAAGTCAGAAAAAGAAATATAAGAACTTTATCTGGAATTTCGTGTGATAACCATTGTTAAGTGTCATTACCAGGGAATATTGAATAAAATGAAATAAGGAATTTTGCAAAAGTATATGACTCCTTTTGCAGTGCTAATAATTATAACTCTGATTAAACTGTGTACCGATAGTTGTGAAATTTTGTTTATAACGTACTTCAGCGATATTCATGTCGTTTGTAGGATCTTGTGGCAAAGTGCTTCTTTTTGATAGTTCTTCTACTGACGGAATCCATTTTGGTGTAATTATATTTTCCAAAGGTCTTGCTTTGGAATTTGTGTGGAATATATTTCAACGTCTGTAGACGTATAATTTAAGTTTAATGTGTTTTCTTGTGCACTAGCACAACTTTACAAGCTTCTTACTTGCGTTGATAGTTTATGGTAACTCATTGGAACTTCTTATACTTTTAATGACGTCTCAACTTAAAGAGTTTCCATTGTTTATATTGTTGCACGAGCTACGAGACAGATAATCAAACGGAATAATGTTTGATATCGGAAAAGAGATTCCTGAATAAGAAATCTAGACACAGATGCTGGTGCTTTATTCTTAATTGACTTTTGGAATTTCTTATAGATATATATATCTATATAATCACATATTTCACATGCTGAAATAAACATACCATCTATCAGGTCAATGTATTTAACAGATTCATATTTCCAAAAACCAGTCAGATATCTGGTCATGATACTATTTAGGGAAATTTTGCCACTTGTTTGACATATTATATACCCCGTCTTATCCGGTTCTCGCCGGAGAGGTAATTTCAGTATATCCGGACAAACTGGAGAGTCTGCTACACCATACCCAGTCTTACCGGAGAAAATTTTCTATTTCCCATAAATAGTATCTTTTCAAAAGTGCCTCTTTTATTAGGGCTTTTATCCAGAATCAAGGAAACTTGTATTTCCCGTAACATATCTTATTCTAGACCAATTAATATCAATAAGCAATAATTACTATTAAATTTTTTTTTTATTTATCATATCTTGCAATATTCTAATTACCATTCTTATGGTATATCAAAACCCATCATACTTTTTTTTTTTACACAAGTACTTAGCTTATCTTGAAGTTTTATACTAAGGCATCTTTTCTTAAGTTCAAGTCTAAATGCTATCATGTGTGCTACCAGTTAATAGCAATCTCCTAACTCTTTTATTTAGGTATTATTATTACAACACTTAAAGGCTTGAAGCAGTGGCTCTGATACCACCTTCTGTCACGACCCCCGACCCACCCTGGACGGAATCGGGTGCCGCGGACAGCCCAGTGGTACCGGTGATTTAATTTGAAAAATATTGCAGCGGAAATTTCATCAGGACCGTGAGTTAGGAAAATATCAGAGTTTAGAAAACACCGGATTTTATTTATTTAAATAGATGGGATGAACCCATGTTTTACAATGGTAGCTTTAATAAAGATAAATTTTATTACATAAAACAATATTTCTTAATTTGATTTAATTAATAAAATAAGCCACTTCTAGATGCCTTTCAGTGCCGTATCCATCTCTACTGTAATTACCTGAAACATGTTTGAAAAAGGTTTTGTCAGCGGGAAATACTGAGTGAATCATTCTATTTACTAAAATGACACATTTGTTATAATTTACAGTATTAAGAGCGATTACAATGTTTCTATTATCAAACCAACTACCCACGGTATTTGTCACTCGACCGAATCTGTGACTATGGTCATATCCCCCAATTGGCTGCCCCAATGGTGACGATTATCAAGTAATGTATACAAAACCCCACATACCGGCTGTAATTTGGTGATTACAAAGACTTAATCCCCGTAATTATAACTTTGAAAATAAACATGATTTTGTAAATAGATTTGATAAAAAGAGAGAATGACTCACATATAATCATGCAGATTCATACGGCCAAAGTTTAGTCTACAGATAAGCCTTGATATATTGCAGATTTATATAGGCAGAGCTTAGCCTATTGATTTAGCCTTGTAGTCTAGTGCATACGAACTAGGTAGGTAACTTAATACAGCATTTACGATAACTCACGAGATCAAATTCTCACAACGAACGACAAAGTGCGATACTTAAACATCCATCGAATTAACGACGAACGACAAAGTATGATACTTAAACATCCAGCGGATTCACAACTAAGGACAGAGTATAGTCCGATTTCGGACAGCACTCAACATCCCGTCGAAATCACGACGAATGACAAAGTATAACCCTAATGTGGGCAGCACTTAAACATCCATTGGATATATTGATCGATCGGAAAATGAATCGTAGCAGCGATCGAGTTAATACCCTGTATCGTAGCAGCACCCCGATAACTTAATTTCTAATTTTGAGCAGTGATGATTCGTTTCTGAAAGAAACTTTCGACACAGAATGATAGCTTGAGGTTCAGGCTATTTATAGCTTAAATATGGGTTTTACGCGGCCCGCGTGAACCCTGGCTTGATCCTTACGCGGCCCGCGTAGCCGCCCAGTCTACGATTAGGGTTGCTGAGTCATCGACACGTGGCGGCACCAGGCTTTCGCTTATCGTTGAGCTGTCGCGGCCCGCGTGACCGCCCGTCTTTCTTTACGCGGCCCGCGAGAGGGTGTAAAATATGATTTTCTTTATTTTTTTATATGGATTGGGGTTTCAGGGGTCCGGGCTTTTACTAACGGATCAATTTGGAACATTTTTGAATATAATTATATTACAAAGAAAAAGGGAATAAAATAATGAGAAAAGAGAATGGACCCACTTTGTAACTTTAGGGTTCAAGTAAAAAAACCTCCTGGTAGAATTTTGGGTATAATTTCTGAATTATAAAAAATATATTTGTGTAAATGGTGTTAAGTATAGTACCCCTAATTCAACCTTGTCCCGAAGTCCCGAGACAGAACCCAGACGAACTTAGTCGGGCAGAGCCTTGACCTGCGTTATGGGGTTCAGATTAATCGGAAAGGGTAGCGGTGAT
The DNA here is from genome assembly GCA_030545235.1 of Helianthus tuberosus. Taxonomy (NCBI): domain Eukaryota; kingdom Viridiplantae; phylum Streptophyta; class Magnoliopsida; order Asterales; family Asteraceae; genus Helianthus; species Helianthus tuberosus. The sequence goes on along the minus strand of CM060369.1, from coordinate 168,353,391 downwards.
CGGGAGTTAAAACACTTTAAATAGGCAGAACCTTATTATTATTATAGTGTAATATATACATATGAAAATAGACAAGAACGAAAAAAATAAAATTGTAGAGAAAGAGGGGTTTGAATCCCAAAATAGTAGAGTGATGATCATATATATACACTGACAACTTGGAAGTTAAGTTTCATATTTTAGTTGCATGCCATACACGTAGCTATCCTCCATTTTGCATATGACACGTTGGTATATTTAGATTTTAAATTTTATTAATATTTTATTTTGAGCTTATCTCGATGTTAACTTTAATTTAATATTTTATTATTTCATTTCGTTAGTTTTAGTTTTATTATTTTTATTATTATTATTATTTATATATTATACTTAATTTAACTGCTTTACTTATTTGGCTTGTATAACTTTTTAAAATATAACGTTCTACAAAATAATGAATATATCATTCGAACAAGAATATTTTTGTCCACATTTGGGTCTAAGTTTCATTAAAAGTAGAGTAGGTTCAAAATACAATATATTTTTATAATTTAATTATTATACGGTTCCTAGGCCCTTCTAGGAACTTCATATTTCTAATCTTTAACTTACCTATAGACTACCCGTCTAATAATATAAGTTTTTATATACTTTTATTTTATTAGAAAGGTCAACCATATACAAGCCAATTAAGTAATATAATATTTCAACCAACTATATAAAATATTGTTTAAAACTATTTGGGTTGAATATTTATAAACTAGTTACTAGTTTACTAGTGGTTAATAAATTTAACCAAACCTATAATTCTTATATAAAAATAGGGATGTTACAACCAGGGTTACCACCCAATAGGGAAGTCGAATTTAGAATTCATCTAATTCCTGGAACTACACCGATAGCCAAAGCACCGTATCGGTTAGCACCCACCGAAATGCTAGAATTGAAAAAGCAATTAGATGAATTATTAAGTAAAGGATTCATACAACCTAGTTCATCCCCGTGGGGAGCTCCTGTGTTGTTTGTGAAAAAGAAAGATGGGTCAATGAGAATGTGTATCGATTATAGAGAATTAAATAAAGTTACAATTAAGAATCGATATCCATTACCTAGGATTGATGATCTTTTCGATCAACTTCAAGGAGCTAGATACTTTTCTAAGATAGATTTACGCTCAGGATACCATCAGTTGAAGGGTACAAGAAGAAGACATACCTAAAACTGCTTTCAGAACTAGGTATGGTCATTACGAGTTTACAGTCATGCCATTCGGACTAACAAACGCTCCTGCTGCATTTATGGACATGATGAATAGGATCTGTAAACCGTACTTGGATAAATTTGTAATTGTCTTCATCGACGATATACTCATTTATTCCAAAAGCCAGGATGAACACCGTCAGCACTTGCATGCACTCTTAACTTTGTTAAGAAAAGAGAAGCTCTATGCCAAATTCTCGAAGTGTGAATTTTGGCTACAAGAGGTACAATTTTTTGGACACATGGTGAATCACGAAGGTATTCACGTAGATCCCTCCAAAATAGAAGCAATCACCAAATGGAAGGTCCCGCAATCAGCTATGGAAGTTAGAAGTTTTATAGGTTTAGCCGGATACTATAGACGGTTTATTAAGGATTCTTCCAAGATAGCTGTACCATTAACTAAGCTAACCTGTAAAACAGTTAAGTTTGAATGGGGACCTAGGCAAGAAGAGGCCTTTAGGATTTTAAAGCAAAAGCTAACAAACGCTCCAATTTTAGCCTTGCCAGAAGGAACAGAGGATTTTGAAGTTTACTGTGATGCTTCTAAGCTAGGGTTAGGATGTGTGCTAATGCAACGCAAGAAAGTAATTGCGTATGCCTCAAGGCAATTGAAAAAGCACGAAGAAAACTATACGACTCATGACTTAGAATTAGGAGCCATAATTTTTGCCCTTAAGATTTGGAGACACTATTTGTATGGAAGTAAGTTTACTGTCTATGCAGACCATAAAAGCTTAAGATACATATTTGGGCAAAAAGAATTAAACATGAGGCAAAGGAGATGGATGAAAATCCTAAGTGATTACGACTGTGATATTCAATATCACGAAGGAAAAGCAAACGTAGTTGCTGATGCTTTAAATCGTAAGTATCATGAAAAGCGAAAGCGAGTTCGTGCTCTTAGATTAAATCTACAGTTAGATTTAATGGAACAACTGAAAAACATTCAAGAAACAACAATCAAGGATGTTACTGAAGGAATGAAAGGAAGAATAAAGGAATTAGAACAAGGAAGTGATGGAATTTGGAGATTCCACAAAAGAAGGATTTGGGTACCTAAGCAAGGAGAATTAAGAAATAAGATCTTAGAAGAAGCCCATAAATCTAGGTATACCATGCATCCTGGTAACAATAAGATGAACCAAGATTTAAGGAATAACTTCTGGTGGATAGGAATGAAAAAGGACATAGCTAGGTATGTTTCTAAGTGTCTTACTTGTTCACAAGTTAAGGCAGAACACTAGAAACCTTCAGGGTTACTTCAACAATTAGAAATACCTGTATGGAAATGGGAGCTCATAACAATGGACTTTGTTACTAAGTTGCCCAAAACCAGAAAAGGTAATGACGCGATTTGGGTAATTATGGATCGATTAACCAAATCAGCTCATTTTCTACTTATGAAAGAAACCTTTAGCACGGAAAGGTTAGCAAAATTTTATGTAGACGAGGTAGTATCCATACATGGAGTTCCACTCTCCATTGTATCGGATAGGGATAGCCGTTTCACTTCCCATTTCTGGACAAGTTTCCAGGAAGCAATGGGAACCCGACTAAATTTAAGCACTGCATATCATCCTCAAATAGACGGACAAAGTGAAAGGACGATCCAAACCTTGGAAGACATGCTCAGGGCATGTGTGATAGATTTTGGTGGAAATTGGGATGACCACCTACCCTTAATTGAATTCTCCTATAACAATAGTTATCACTTAAGTATTGAAGCTGCCCCATTCGAAGCACTATATGGACGAAAGTGTAGAACTCCAGTCTGTTAGGCAGAGATAGGAGAAAGTTAATTATCAGGTCCTGAAATTGTGCAAGAGACCACCGACAAGATCACTCAAATCAAGGAAAGACTAAAAACGGCTCGAGATCGCCAAAAGAGTTATGCCAATAATCGACGCAAGCCACTAGAGTTTCAAATTGGAGACAAGGTACTCCTGAAAGTTTCTCCTTGGAAAGGAGAAGTTCGGTTCGGTAAGAAAGGAGAGTTAAGTCCAAGGTACGTAGGACCATTTCCAGTAATGCAGCGAATAGGGCCAGTCGCCTATCGCTTACAACTACCAGAGGAGCTAGCTGGAATACATGACGTATTTAATATATCCAACCTCAAGAAGTGTTTATCTGACGAATCATTGGTAGTACCTCTTCAAGATGTAGAGGTAAATGAAAAGTTAAAGTTTGTTGAGAAACCATTGCAAATAGAAGACAGACAGATTAAGTTTCTCAAACACAAAAGACTGGTATTGGTCAAAGTCAAATGGGATTCAAAGAAAGGATCTGAGTATACTTGGGAGCTGGAATCGGAGATGAAGCGAAAATATCCTCACTTATTTCAATAAATCTCGAGGACGAGATTTTAAATAAGGTGGGGAGGATGTAAGGACCTTCAAAAATGTCCCAAAACGACCCATAAGTAAAAACCCGGACCCCTGAAACCCTACTGTGCATGAAAAAAAATCAAGAAATCAAGATTTTTAGGTTTCAGGAGGGACGCGTAAGTTATAAGGGAAGCTTACGCGGGCCGCGTCAATGTGTGTTTAACCGGATAAGCGTTCAGGGCCACGTGGCATACCTACGCGTGACACGGATGCCCTAATCTACGCATAGGGGACTCTCGCGGGCCGCATAAGAGTCTGCTAAGGCTTACGCGGGCCGCGTAAGACTCAAATTTCAGCTATAAATAGCTTAGATCATGAGCAGTCCACTGGTGTCGAAATATTTTCACAAAAACGAAGTTTCACTGCTCAATTTTGAAATTTAAGATAGCTAAGAGCTGCTACGATACAGGGTATTAACTCGATCGCTGCTACGATTCAATGTTCGATCGATTGAAACTATCCGATGGATGTTTAAGTGCTGCCCACATTAGGGCCATACTTTGTCATTCGTCGTGAATTCGATGGATGTTTAAGTATTGCACTTTGTCATTCGTTGTGAGGGTTTTAATCTCGTGAGCTATCGTAAATGCTGTATTAGTTACTAACCTAGTTCGTGTGCATTGTTATTTAAATTAGGTTACAAGGCTAATCAGTAAGCTAAACTCTGCCCATTTAAATCTGCAATGTGAGTTATTCTCTTTTATCAAAAGTATTTTACAATACTCCATTTATTTTCAAAGGTTATAATTATAGGGATTAAGTCATGGTTATCTTAATCACTGGCTAGTGGGGTACTGTGCACATTACTAAATTTCTCACGGTTAGGCTAATAAATCCGAACAGTGATAATCATCACTACTTGGGTGAAAAGACCCAATAGTGGTATGACCATCGTCACCAAGAGGTGACACGGCGCCAGATAAAAATAAGATAGAAGCCATTGTAATCGCTCTTATGCTGTAATTTATAACTATGTGTCATTTTATTAAATTTGAGTGACTCGCCAGTATTTCCCCGCTGATAAAATGTTTTCAAAACATGTTTCAGGTGACTATTGTGAACCAAGGAAAAGTGCTACGGAGCACTAACAAAGCTTGAAGTAGTGGCTCAGTTAAACAAATAAACATGTTTTGTAAATCAGGGAATTTCCTTGTGAAATTCCTCTAATGTAAATTACGGGGTTTATCCCGAATTATGAAATAAAATAATCGGGCATTTTAAGTTTTAAAAGATCCTGTTAAATCTTCCGCTTTCGACTCAATTAATAAATACCACAGGTTTCTGTCCTGCGGCTCCTGGACCGGGTAAAACCTGGACGGGGGCCGTGACAGCATGTAACCGTACAGCTTAACTTTCCACTTATAGTTTTGATGAACATGTTAGTTTTATATGAAGTAATATTTTTGGTGAAAATATTCATGCCTGGCTTTTCAGATTTTAGTTTGCGTCCAAACTTTTTGCTATTTGGCCAGATTATTGTTCGGCCATCTGGGTGACCGGATCGTAGCAAGAAGTTTCTTGTTAGTTGACTTCTTTTGCTTAGTAGATTTTTATAATCGGGCCGTATCAGATACGGACCTTCTGCTTGATAGATTTTGTTTTTTTTTGAACTATTTAAGCCTTCTCGATCGGCACGAGGCATGGGTCGAGGCCCGTTTGTGCACATTTTGTATTGTCCGGACTTATACATATGCTACGCTTGATGCTTGTAAAAATACAGATCGGTTTATTTATCGGTTTACTTAATCATACTTCCGGGGCAAACCCTCCCGGTATACAAGGAAAATGGAAATACATTCGGGGCATTACCCTCCTGATTCGTACATGAAAATAGGAAATATTAGAAAATAAAAGATAACGATCATTTTTGCCCGTAACGTACTATTTTCTACATGAATCACTTTTTTAAATGAATCCCGTTCCATGTCCTGGGTATGGGAGTTCCATCGATCTTCTCAAGCACGTAAGAGCCCTTATCGCTTGCTTCTTTTATGCGGTACGACCCTTCCCACTTTGGGGTCAGCTTTCCAGGAGCTTCTACACGACTTGCGTCGTTGCTTCCGAGTACAAAGTCTCCAACCTTAAACTTGTAAAGCTTGGCTCGGGCATTGTAGTATTTTTCGATCTTCTTCTTGTACCGCGCTTCTTTAATTGCCGCGACGTTCCGACGTTCTTCCAATAGATCGAGATTGGATTTAAGCTCCTGTTCGTTTTCTTCCTAATTTTTACACCTTTGATTTGGAAGTCCAATATTTGCGGGGATCACGGCCTCAGTGCCGTATGTAAGACTGAACGGTGTTTCTCCGTTACTAATCTTATGCAACGTTCGGTGAGCCCACAACACGTTCGGCAGTTCATCTGCCCATCCTTTGCCTTCGTAACCGAGTCTTCTTTTTATTCCATCTACGATCCGTCGGTTTATCTGCTCGACCTGCCCGTTCCCCTGAGGGTGAGCAACCGAGGAGAAGACTTGGTTAATCTTCAAATTCTCGCACCAGCGCTTGAATGGATTCTCCGCAAATTGTTTTGCATTATCGCTCACTATGTAGAGCGGGAGACCGAAGCGACACACGATCTGCTCCCAAAAGAATCTTGTTACATTGTAGCCAGAGATGATTGTGAATGGTCGGGCCTCCACCCACTTGGTGAAATAATCCACCGCTACTAGCAGATATTGGGCACTTCCGCTCGATCGAGGGAAAGGTCCGACTATATCGACCCCCCACTTCTGGAAGGGCCATGCGGCAGTTACCGGGATCATCTCATTCTTCGCTCGGAGGCTTACTGGTGAGTGCTTTTGGCATTCGTCACATTGCTGGAGTTCTTTAACCGCACTCTCGTGCATCCCGGGCCAATAATATCCTGCGTTTTTTACCTTCGTTACGATCATCTTTGGCCCGGCGTGAATACCGCAAATGCTGTAATGTATTTCTCTGATGATATAGCTGGCCTGTTCTGGATGGAGGAATTTTAACAGAGGTCCGAGGAAAGTCTTTCGGTACAAACCCCCTTCCTGCATCTGATACTGAAGAGAGTTGATCTGGATTTTTCTAGCCTCGGCTTTATCAACTGGCAAAACATCGTGTACCAGGTAGTTGATTATGGGTGTCATCGATGTTTGATGTTTGTGACGGAGCTTCCACCTGCATGACATGAGGAGTGGCAATTGATGGTGTGGTCAACACTTCCACCCTTACTTCTTTGGCCAGATGACTGAACGACACAGATGCCAGTTTGCTCAATGCATCGGCCTTTTTGTTTTTGCTGCGGGGGATGTGTTCAACTTTACATGAATCGAACAATGCCATAGCTTGCTTTACCTGTTCCAGATATTTGATTATGTTGGCTTCCCTTGCTTCATATTCTCCGTTCACCTGATTCGCCACCAGTAACGAATCCACATGGGCCACAACATTTTTCGCTCCGACTTTGGCCGCTAATCGTAAACCAGCTAACAGTGCCTCATATTCAGCTTCGTTGTTAGAACTCTTGAATTCTAATCGAAGGGCATACGTTATATCCGTGCCATCCAGATCGGTGAGTATCAAGCCTGCTCCAGCACCTTCGGTGCTCGAAGCCCCATCTGTATACAGAGACCAGGGCTTATTTGGAGTTTGTTCTATTTCTTCCACTTCTTTTTCCTCTGGCATTTCTACAAGAAAATCAGCTATCACTTGCCCTTTCAACGGACTCTTGGTTCTAAAGGTGATGTTGAACACACCTAACTCAATCGCCCATTTCGCCATGCGACCTGAAACTTCGGGTCGTCGGAGAACATGCTGGATTCTTTGATTCGTTCGAACTTCAATTGGATGGGCTTGGAAATATCGGCGAAGTCTTCTTGAAGCGTGGACTAACACCAAGGATAGCTTTTCCAAATTTGAGTATCTCATTTCGTAATCTTTCAATGTTCGACTCACGTAGTAGATGGGGATTTGTGCTCCGACTCGGTGAGCGACTAGCACCGCACTGATAGCACCGCATGATGCGGCTAAGTAGATCGTTAATACCTCGTCTTTTTCTGGTACGGTGAGGGTTGGCAAGGTGCCCAGATAGACTTTAAGCTCTTCAAAGGCTCGTGCAGCTTCTTCGGTCCATTTAAACTCCGATCTAAAACTTTTTCTAAGCACGTCCATGAATGGGAGAGATCTGTCTGCCGCTTTCGACAAGAATCGATGGAGGGCGGCCAATCGCCCATTTAAGGACTGGATCTCTTTAACCGATGTCGGAGGCTTCACGGTGAGAACATCGCCAATTTTGTCAGGGTTGTCTCGCAGACCCTTTGATCCGACCATGACTCCCAAGAACTTTCCTTCTTCTACCCCGAACGTACATTTTTTAGGGTTTAGTTTCATGTTGATGCTTCGGAGTCGGGTGAATGTTTCAAGTATGTCTTTCAGCATGGCGGCTTCATCGTGACTCTTGATTACGATATCATCGACATATACCTCTACATTCCGCTCGATCTGGTCTTTAAAAGCTTTGCTCATTAATCGCTGATACGTAGCACCGGCGTTTTTTAAACCGAAAGGCATCTTGGTAAAGCAGTAAACTCCTTCATTGGTAACAAAGGCTGTCTTGTCCTCGTCTTCGACTGCCATTTGTATCTGGTGGTATCCCTTATAAGCGTCTAAGAAGCACTTCAACCTGAATGTGGCGACGAAATCAATCTTTTCATCAATCTCTGGTAATGGAAAACAATCTTTCGGGCACGCATCATTTAGATCGGTGAAGTCGATACACATTCTCCACGAGTTATCCTTCTTTCGCACCATCGACACCCATGTTTGGTATCGTACTTCTCGAATAATCCCAACATCTAGGAGGCTTTTTATGTCTTTGGCAATTGCCTTGGCTCGATCCGGTGCCATGTGCCTTTTTCTTTGTGCTATTGGCTTGATTGATTCCTTTACGTTTAGATGGTGCTGCGCCATGGACCTGGGAACCCCTTGCATATCGGAATGCTTCCATCCGAAAACATCAATGGAGTTGCTCAATAATTCCCATAAGAGCTTCTTTGTTCATTTTGGGAGTTGAGCACCGATGGCCACTTGCTGTTCTGGGAAGTCCGGGTTAATCGCCCAAAGTTCCGTAGGTACTTCAGACTTTTTGGAGCTCGTTTCAGCTGCGTGTCTTACCTCAGCTACAAATGAATTTGTTTCTGAGAAGATAGTGGCGACCCCTGCTTCGGTGGGGAATTTTATGGCACCATGTATCGTCGAGCTAATTGCTTCGAGAGCGCGTAACCCGGGTCACCCGAGTATTATGTTATGCGACGAATGAGTACCAACAACCAGAAAGGTTAGTTGAACAGTTCTGCTTTTGTCATTATCTTTGAATGTGGTCGGAAGGGTGATCTGCCCTATCGGACGAACCACCTCTCCCGAAAAACTTATTAGAGGAGTAGATACCTCGATCAATCTCTTCTTTGTTTGGGGGTTCAGCTGCTGAAAACATTGCAAGTACATTATCTCAAAGGCGCTTCCTCCGTCTACGTAGATTCGCCGGACCAAGTGTCCTGCAACTATGGCTGATATCGTGATTGGTCCGTCTCGAGCATCTTCCGGATCGATTGGAGGAAAGTACGTTGGTTGGTCCATCTAAACTGCCATGTGTTGGTTCGACCGCTTGACCTCTCTTGGTTCGGTAGACCGAATCATATTGATTCCAGCCTCGGTTTTCGGATTATCAATCGCTGCTGCGGACTTCTTCCCATCTTTTACTTCTTTCACGAGATGAGAGAGTTTTCCGGATCGTACAGCCTTCTCGATCTCTTGTTTTAAAGCCCAACATTCGTCAGTCGTATGCCCCTTGTCTCGGTGATACTCGCAGTATTTTTTAGAATGCTTGTCTGAGGTAGGCCGCTGCTTCGAAGGTCTAGGAAATCGGGTAGTTTCCGTACTAAGGATCTCGCTCGGCGATTTGGTTAGTTCGGAGAAAGTGTTGAATTGTACGTTTCGAGTTCGAAAGCTGTTTCGATCAGACTTTTGGTACGGCCCACGGTTTCTATTCCAACTGCTGCTTCTATTTTTTGGGGGCGATGCGTTCCGTCTCCACAATGCGGTACGGGCCTTTGCATTCTTTGCCGCTGTTTCATTATGTTGACCGCAAGCGCTTTTTCCTCGGACAAAGGCTCGGGCTCGTTCCATAAGTATTTCCATGGTTTTTGGGAGATCTTCGTGGAGCTTTTCTACGAGCTGATTGTTCCGAACTCTATGACAAAATCCGGAGACTCGGAGCTGATCAACTGCCCTGCTTATCTGCATGCTCTCTCGATTGAAACGATCGATGAAATCTTCTACAGATTCTCCATCACGGCGTTTTATATGGTGAACTTCGGTTATGTCCTTTTTGCAGCGACGCTGCTGGCAGAAGTTTTGCAAAAACATACGCCGGAAATCCTCGAAATGATCAATCGATCCCTCTGGTAAACCGTCGAACCACACCCTTGCTGACCCTGTAAGAGTCTGAGCAAACATGTGACACCATGCTGGCATGGGCCATTGTTCGACTTTAGCTGCTCCGGCGAAGGCAAACATATGATCGTCCGGGTTGGACGTGCCATCATAAAATTTTAACGTTGGGGGCATCTTCAATTTAGCCGGGAGCGGTGCATTAACAATCCTTAGCGTAAACTTCGACTGAGATGTCATGGACGTAGGATGATACGGCATGATCAACTCCTGATCCTGAGGGTTTAGACCCATAGATCCCTGGCGGAACAGGTCATTGAGACCGTTATTTATCGGAGCACTCGTAAACGAGGAAAATTGTGCAACACATGTTATAGGAGTGGAGATTATAGGACTTACCATAGATCCAGAGGTGAAAGCTCCGACGGAGACGGGATTAGCCCCTAGATAAACACTGCTGAACAAGTTCGTGCGGAGACTCTGCAACATTTCTTCTCACTGCTGCTGCTGCTGTAATTGCCGTCGCAAATCAGCATTCCGTAGGAGGAAGGCGTTGTCAAAACAGGGCAACGGCGTAGCGACTGGAGCGGTAACTGATAGTGTGGTGACAGAGCTTGCTACCATAGAACTTGTAGGTGGAGGTACTGTCGCTGATCCTGCTTGGATATCTGTAGCGGTGACTGCTGTAGGGATAACTGTAGATGCAACATTTCCTTCCCAGATGTCGTTATAAGACGGGAAAGTGTTTGTGGAAGCATCTATTGTGGATTCCATGATTGCAAGTGATCAGAACTAGCAAAGCAAATTGTGTGAATTCAAGGGGATGGCGCCACTGAAGACTCAAAACCAGTTGGTCCTACCTGGTTTGAGCAGAGCTTCAGATGACCTGGCAAGAACCTGCAAGATCACAAGGAAACAAGCACACCGTTAGCCTTGTCACAGGGAGGGGGGGCTCTCTGTGACCAAACTCGGGCGTGAGAATAAGTATTTGTGAGGATGAAATAGGTCAGGAAGAGAGAGAGGAGAGTTTAGAGAGAGAAAGTAGCGATTACCCCTTGCTGGAAGCCTTGGCGGGGTATTTATAGTTTTTGGGTATGCTGACGTGGCGAGTTAGTTAGGGTCGGACCGTCATTGTCATGGCGGTTAAAGCTGTGGGACCCAGGTTAGTTGGGGCGGAACAGGGAGCTGGACCGTTCCACCTATGGCGCTAGGTGCGAGTATTCCTTTGATCATTCGGTCCGGTTGTCCGTTGTCTAGACGTTCGGTCCGACTAAGGACGTATCCTCATCAAATGTCATTTGAGAAAAACAAAACTGAGGATGCCCGGATTAGAACCCGTGTTCGTCCAATCATGAAGTCTTCGTGGCAATGAGGAGTGTTCGTGACTAGGAGTCTTCGTCACAAGAAGAGAGTCTTCGTCTACAGAGAGTCTTCGCCGATATCAGTAGTCTTCGTCGCATTCAGTGTTCGCTGACCTGTAGTCTTCGTCCAATATAAGTCTTCGTCACAAGTAGATCCCACGAACCCTTCATTCTTTGTTGGAATATTAAAAGTGAATTCAATTAATTGAATTCAAAACACTGAATTTACGTTGACTACTCTTTTTCATGGACACATATGTTATCACATGACATCATCATGACATCATCATGGTGATGTGACGTGATGACGGTTCGCGGCTCTTCGTGCTTCGTGTGTCGATCTCTGGGGCACACGGGGGAGGATTGTCGCGACGCCGGTCTTGAGCCGAACCTAGCCGAGTTGAACCGAACCGAGCCGCATCCACAAAGTGCATCAACAAAGTGGTTTCCCCAAAGATTCAGAAAGTGAAGAATGTCGCCACTATGAAATCTCTTCATAGTTGAGAGTCATAGGTATGCAGTGTTAAGAAGATATATGTAAGCCAATAAATATATGTGGTGTTTTCTTTCCTTTTGTTGTCCTGAATGCCATTGTGAATTCTGGGTCAACCCTATTTTCACAAACATTGTCTATTAAAAACATCTTACTGCTTTTGATTGTACTTTTCTTTATTTTCATAAGAATCGTAATTAGTGATTATTCTATATACTAGGTTATAGACCCGTGTATCACACGAATTGTGCTTTGTACAATATAAACTTTATATAATTAATGACCTATGTTAATTAGTGATGAAACTTTATATAAACGTATTTTCATTACCATATGACAGTCCACACAACTAACTTAAATTTATCACAAAAACTAACCTATGTTAATTAGCAACACCATATTGAAATATCATGATAGCCCGTGTATTAATGATGAAGTTACGAATTATGTTACATATAATAGTGTATAAAAATAAAATTAATTTTTATTATAGTGTATCTTTTAAATATAACTTTTATTTAAAATAAATCTCTAAAGCCTCAATTTTATTTACAAAATTCATTATATAAGTTGTTCGTTTTCTCTTTACCGGTAAAAAGCCAAATTTGTTTGTGCCTGGGTTCGAACCCGGGTCACTTGGTTTGCAACAAACACACACAACCACTGGGCTATACCTGGTGGTTAAAAAAGCCAAATTTGTTGTTATAATATAAATTAGATTTGTTATTCTTACTTATAATTGGTATGCGGATATAATTAATAATTATTATTATAAAGTTATGATATACATTAACGGTTTATATATGATGAATACAATCTTTTCATTATCAAAGGTTAACTTACTATGTTCAAAAATGGGTAAAAAAGAAAATTAATAATATTAAAAGATGGTTAACTTACTTTTTTCTAATTTATAAAATATTTCTTTATTTAGGGTTACAAAGGGATTTAGGTGAAAAAAATAGGTACGATTATATATATATATATATATATATATATATATATATGTTGTGTCTGTAACCATGTAGGTGTGTATGAGCCAATATGGGTCTCGCCCACTTGGTATAGAAAAACTTTCCTCTTAAAGTAGAGATCTCAGATTCAAACATGAAAAAATCAATATTTTGGTATACAAAAACTTGCCTCTTAAAGTAGAGATCTTAGATCCACACACCATTTCCACGTTCTTGTAAGTTTTAGTGAAATTTCTCAAACGAATGTAACTTTTATACAATTATTTATGGCAATTTTTTCTAACAACCCATTGTCAATAATTTATATTAAGAACATTTCCACATTCTAATAAGTTTCAGTGAAATTTCTCAAACGAAAACGAATGTAACTTTTATACAATTATTTATGACAATTTTTTTTTCTAACAACTCACTGCCAATAGTTTATATTAAGAACATTTCCACGTTCTAGCAAGTTTCAGTGAAATTTCTCAAACGAATGTAACTTTTATACAATTATTTATGACAATTTTTTTTTCTAATAATCCACTGCCAATAATTTATATTAAGAATTCCACATTCTAGTAAGTTTCAGTAAAATTTCTCAAACGAATGTAACTTTTATACATTTATTTATGGCAATTTTTTCTAACAACCCACTGCCAATAATTTATATTAAGAACATTTCCACGTTCTAGCAAGTTTCAGTGAAATTTCTCAAACGAATGCAACTTTTATACAAATATTTATGGCATTTTTTTCTTACAGCCCACTGCCAATAATTTATATTAAGAATTCCACATTCTAGTAAGTTTCAATTAAATTTCTCAAACGAAGGTAACTTTTATACAATTATTTATGGCAATTTTTTCTAACAATCCACTGCCAATAATTTATATTAAGAACATTTCCACATTCTAGTAAGTTTAAGTGAAATTTCTCAAACGAATGTAACTTTTATACAATTATTTATGGCAGTTTTTTCTAACAACCCACTGCCAATAGTTTATATTAAGAACATTTTCACATTCTAGCAAGTTTCAGTGAAATTTCTCAAACGGATGTAACTTTTATACAATTATTTATGGCTATTTTTTCTAACAACCCAAAGCCAATAATTTATATTAAGAACATTTCCACGTTCTAGCAAGTTTCAGTGAAATTTCTCAAACGAATGCAACTTTTATACAAATATTTATGGCATTTTTGTCTTTTCTAACAACCCACTGCCAATAATTTATATTAAGAAAATTCTAGCAAGAAGCTTGAAACAGCGGATGCAATCCAGAATCTGGCCCAAGATATCGGAAATTAACAAAATTAAAGTTACCTTATACCGACCATTTTAAAAGTAAGTTCCGCCCTGTTTTTTATATGATATACAACAAATTTTATCTATATTAGAAGAGAAAATTACTTAAAAATTATGTAATATACAACCCACTTACCTATGAACACGACTCATTTGATACCCCATTAGTGTCATATTTGATTTATCTAACGTGTTTATCCTTAAAATTTACATATTAAAAAACACAACTCTTTGAGATAAAATGTAATTAAGAATTGAAATATTAAGACGATACGTCGATACAATATATTGAGTTATAAAAATTTGAACATGAAATTTTTATACGAGAGATATTAAGAGGATACGATATGCTGGGTTATAAAGTGAAAATTCGAAATTTAATCCTCCATCATTCTAACGTAAAGACCATCGCTTCCTTACAATGTAGCCGTTGTTTAACCTTCTAATAACCGACGCCTTCATCTATTTTTTTCATTTTTTGAACCTTATTTAATATTTATTATTGTAGTGAAATTGATCCCTTCGTCGCATCGCGCGCTCCCTCTAGTTGTCATGAATATATCTCTTTCACGGAAGAAATTCCTCATGTACATTCATATTTTTTATGTACTTTAATCTCAGATCGTCTACAACAGGACTGTCTCCGAAAATGTTCGAAAATCTTTAGGCCATGTGCGAATAGAAAATACGGGCCTCTTAAATATAAATTTTTTACAAAGAATATATATATAAAAAATTAAATATATGAAAATGAATTAATGTCATTTGAATCAAAACCAATCATTTAATGTAACTTGAAAAAAATTAGGCAATTAATGTCATTTGAGAAAAACAAAATTGAGGATGCCAGGATTAGAACCCGTGTCTTATTATTAAAGTGACTTTCAAACCACCAAACCAAGTGCTTCAGGATGGTATTTTTCCGATTCATTATGTATATATTCTAACTTTACAGTGTAAAACTAATAAAAAAACAAAAAAATTGGGCCCCGATGGGTTTGGGCCCTGAGCCGTCGCCCATCCCGCACACCCTTTGGGCCGGCCCTAATCTACAATGCAAAAACCTACAAACTTTCATCTTAGCATGTCACGTCATTTCTCAAACCTTTCTAAAAAAAACTCATTTTTTTCCACTAACACCAAAACTCCACCTCACACTCCACTTTTTTTTATATAACAATGTAGAAATAATGTTGTTTGTGTGTAGGCCATCTCTACCATTCGGACCAAGTACTTGATTTCGGACCTTGACCCTCGGACCGGTGGCTGGATGCCACCCACAACACAGGGTGGTCTGCCTTGGGGTTGTCTGCATACATGCCATGCCACGCTTGATGTGTTGTGCATGCTCTCATTGGATAACCCATAGTCACATAATTCGCTAGGTTACCCACGATCTACGATCTAGTTCGCACGATCCCATTCGCGGTACATTCACGATCCCGGATCGACCCGGATCGCGATTTCGAAGTTGAAATTGGCGTTCCCATCTCCAGAATTCACTCGTATTACATGCTATTGGGATCGCGATCTCCAGAATTCGAAACACGTATGAAAATCCATTGGAACATCGAACCGAACTAGAATTGGAAAGTTGGCAGTGTCGTCTTTGCCCAAGATGCAGCCATGAACCGCTTTCGTTGTTGCCGGAATAACTGGCAGGAGCAACGGAAGCTCTGTTACACTTAATCACTTATGAAAGATGAGAAGAGAGAAAGAAAATGTGCAGCGCCACTCTCATCGTTTTATATTTTTAGGGTTTTAAATTAACTTTACTTTTTTATCACTTTACACCCTCTAGTTTCCTTCATTATACTTTTAGAACTAATTTATAAGAAGGGTTTAGTAAAAAGTTGCTATTTCTCCATTAACCCCCTTTATCTTGATTAGTTTATGTTTAGTCCTTTAGCTTATAAGTTTATTAAAATAGCACGTAGTTTAACCGGTACCACATTATATGGTACATCGTACCGGAGCGATCCGAAATGAGCCTACCCTCCCTCGTACCGAATTCTAGGGACCTAGCGAATTGCGATCACGTTCCACGTTCCCGTACCGGAGCGTACCACGATCCATGTGACTATGGGATAACCTATATGTTCAATATATTAAAACCTATTTTGGAAAAAAAAAATTAATGCATCATAATTGTATGATGCACTAATATTTTTGAAAACTGGTTGTTTTTATTTTGAAAACATGTTGTTTTTGTTTTCCCACCAACATTAAATTTTTGTTTATATTTGCTTTTAGGACTTTCGTGCAAAATAATTCTAACTTTTAATTTGTTTATTTTCTACTTATTGACCATAGTTATGTTTTTGTTTTACTTTTTTTTTTCTAATCATAGAAGTTGGTTATGTAATGAACGTGTTTCCTTCATCTACGTAAACTTAACTTCGTTCTTAAACATCATGGCAAAATCCTTTCATTTGTTTATGCTGATACTGCTGCTACATGTTCTTGAATATGGATTGGCCAACAAGTTTTCTTCTTTGAGCCATGCTGATGAGTGCAATCTGTTATTCCAATTCAAAGAGAACATGCCAATTAACAAGTATGCATCTGTTGACTCTGATGCTTATTTAAAGGTTGCTTCATGGAACTTCAACACATCAGATGGTGCGATAAATTGTTGCTTATGGGACGGGGTCGAGTGCAGGTTTGGTCATGTGATCGGGCTTGACTTGAGCAGCAGCTTTCTTTATGGCCCCATAGATTCCAACAATAGTTTGTTCAGCCTCATTCATCTTCGTACACTAAACCTTGCAGATAACCATTTCCGTTTCTCTCAAATTCCATCTGGAATAGGACGACTTTCACAGTTAGCAAATTTGAATCTGTCATATTCTGCCTTCAATGGGGAGGTCCCAAAACAAATCTCACAGCTCGGGAATTTGGTTTCCTTGGATCTCACAAGAAACTGGGATGGATTAAAGCTGCATAGTTCTGACTTCCAAGTTCTAGTTCAAAAGTCAAGCAAGACTTTAAGAGAATTGCATCTCTCAGAGGTGAAGATTGATTCTGAAATACCAGCTTCAATCGGGAATCTCGCACACTTGAACATCTTGGATCTAAGTAGCTGCGGTTTCACAGGGACTCTACCTGCATCTCTAAACAACCTGACTCAGCTTACAGTTCTGGATCTTTCTGGCAACAAGTTTTCGGGACCTATTCAACCTTCAATCGGGAATCTCACACACTTGAAGATGTTGGATTTAAGTAGATGCGTTTCCACAGGTAGCCTTCCCTCTTTAGAAAGCTTTTCAAACCTCACATATTTGTCCCTCTCCGAAAATATTTTTGATAGATGGAAGCTGCCTGATTGGTTTGGTAAGCTAAACAAGATCACTTATTTGAATCTTGATGACGTCAACCTGTATGGTGAAATTCCATCATCGTTTTTTAATCTGACTCAAGTTGAAGAGTTATACCTTTCCAGAAATCAGTTGAAAGGACCACTTCCAAGCTCATTGCTGAATTCCCAAAATCTCGAATCATTTTATTTGAATGATAACAACGTCACAGTAAACTTTTATCCTTTTCTTTCTCTAAAGAAACTTAAATATCTGAATCTAAATGGAAACAATATCACATTTCCAGTCATGGGTGGCCACACAAATGAAACTCAAGCGAAGTTCAAATATTTAAGTTTGAGATCATGTGACTTGAAAGGCTTTCCTGAACTTATACGGTTTCAGAATCAACTGGAGTATTTGTACCTTGATAACAATAAAATTGAGGGCGTGATACCCAAATGGATGTGGAACATTAGCAAGGGAACACTAGACCTGAGTAACAACATGCTGCGTGGATCGATCCCAGTGCCACCACCAACCACCAAGTACTTTTCTTTGTCAAATAACATGCTTACCGGAGAAATTCCATCGACCATATGTGAGTTGTTGTCTCTCAAGTTTCTTGATTTTTCATTCAATAACATTACCGGATCAATTCCTCCATGCTTGGAGAAATTAAGCCATTCTATGGTAGTGTTGAATCTTAGAAGCAACACTTTGCACGGAACCATTCCTAACATATTCACCAATGGAACTAAGCTTCAGATGATTGATTTAAGTGAAAATAAATTACAGGGGCATGTACCTAGATCTTTGGAGAAATGTGAATCACTCATGATCCTTGATCTTGGATATAACTTTATAGAAGACATGTTCCCATTCTGGTTGGGAGCACTTTCAGAGCTACAGGTTCTCATTCTCAGGTTCAACAAATTTCATGGCACTATAACAATACGGAGTAAAATCAAAGTCAACTTCCCAAAATTACACATCATTGACCTCTCATACAATTCATTTTGTGGTGATTTGCCACATCAGTATTTCCAGGTGTGGTCAGCAATGAAGGAGACCAAGGTAAATGCAAGGCGAGGATATTATCAGGTGACGATTCAGATGACTAACAAAGGTGTAAAGATGGAGTATGTGGAGATTATAAACATCTTTTCTGCAGTAGATCTCTCGAGTAACAGGTTTAGAGGGAAGATTCCAGAGTCTATTAAAACCCTTAGTGGTCTTCAGGTACTCAACCTCTCAAATAATGAACTTTCTGACGTTATCCCGCCATCCATGGGGAATCTCATACGTCTTGAATCACTCGATCTTTCTAGTAACAAACTCTCTGGAGTGATACCTCAAGACTTGGTACAACTGAACTTCCTTGAGGTTTTAAATCTGTCCAACAATAAGCTCATTGGACCCATACCACAAGGTAGGCATTTCGATACCTTTTCGAATGATTCTTTCATGGGAAATGCATTGTGTGGATACCCTTTATCAATGAAATGTGGCGATTCAAAAGCATCAAATTCTCCAAAAGTTTCCTTCGAAGAAGATAATGAGTCTGACTTCCCAAATGGAATTGATTGGGTTGTGATACTAATCGGTGTTGTGACTGGGCTAGTGATTGGACTCGTTTGTGGAGATCATCTAACCAAAAGGTATTACAAGTGGTTTCCCCAAAGATTCAGAAAGTGAAGAATGTCGCCACTATGAAATCTCTTCATAGTTGGGAGTCAATGAGTTCCTTGGAGGTATGCAGTATTGTGTTAAGAAGATATATGTAAGCCAATAAATATATGTGAAGTGTTTTTTTTTTTCCTTTTGTTGTCCTGAATGCCTTTGTGAATTCCGGGTCAACCCTATTTTCACAAACATTGTCTATTAAAAACATCTTACTGCTTTTGATTGTCCTTTTCTTTATTTTCATAAGAAT
The DNA here is from genome assembly GCA_030545235.1 of Helianthus tuberosus. Taxonomy (NCBI): domain Eukaryota; kingdom Viridiplantae; phylum Streptophyta; class Magnoliopsida; order Asterales; family Asteraceae; genus Helianthus; species Helianthus tuberosus. The sequence goes on along the minus strand of CM060369.1, from coordinate 168,334,001 downwards.
GGTAATTAATGATTATTCTATATGTTAAAACCCACAAATAAGTTCAAATTCACTAAAGACATTTTCACAAAAGTTGTCTGTTACAAAAGAAAATGAGGGTAGCATAAATTAATTGACAACAGGTTATCTAATTTAAACCAAAATTGTGTTTTAATTATGTAGTTTAGTCACAGTTCTAATCAAGGCCAGAGCGATAGGCTTAGCATTCTAGTCAAAGGCCTAGGGTCCCCAAAAAGTAGGGGTCTCCAATATTTTTTTTTTCCATATATTACATGTGTATTTATCTCAAATAAACAAACACATAGGTAAAGACATAATGACTCAAACAATATGCTGACCGGAGAAATCCCTCCATACATATGCATCTCTCCAGATTCTTGATTTGTCGCTTAACAACATTACTGGCTTGATTCCTCCATGTTTGGGGAAATTAAGCAATTCCTTGGTAGTGTTGAATCTTAAAAGCAACACTTTGCAAGGAACCATTCCTAACATATTCACCAATGAAAGTGAGCTTGAGATGATGGATTTAAGTGCAAATAAATTAGAGGGGCAGGTACCTAGATCATTGGAGAACTGTAAATTACTTGAGTTTCTAGATCTTGGATATAACTTTATACAGCGGTAGAGCTTGACTAAAAGTTCCGGGGGGGGGGGGGGGTCATGGGACCAAATTTTTTTTCTATCGCTATGTTTCGGGTTATATGTTCGGTTAGGAATAACTCCAAATAAAACTACATAATCTTCATTCAAAATGAGGCGTTCTTACACATAAAAACCGCTAAATATTGTTTAACAAAAATAAAGACCAAGTATTTATAATGATGCAAGATAAATGTTAAATACTTGGGCGAAAAATTACAACTCAGCCCAACGATCTTTAAGATAAATGTTGTAAGTACTTTAAGACCATTAATATAAAAAAGAACACTCAACTTTGATTTATATATAAAGTAGTAACAAACTTTACTTAAAGTTTATAAACAATTATAAAAACTTACTAATTGCTCATTTTTCACATTTTATTTTAACTCAATACGAAAATATGTAAAAATATTTTTGACAATAAACTTAGTAGGGGTAGGGGATATTTAGGCAAGATAATTAGCTGGAACGGACCTATATAATTTTAAAATTTTCGAACAAAAAATAAAAAATATTACACTTCTAACGGAAACAATGAGGGGGGGGGGGGGGAGGTGCATCCTCCCGTCCCTTAAAAGCTACACCACTAACTTTGTAGAGGATACGTTTCCCTTCTGGTTGGGGGCACTTTCAGAGCAACAGGTTCTAATTCTCATATTCAACAAAGTTCATGGCATTAGGGGACCCGGGGTGGGGAACTATTTCCCTGTGATATTTGTGAGTGATTGAATAATGGTTGATGACATGACGGAAATTGATTGGATGTTGTGAGTGATAAATGGGTGGTGAGTGATAACCACCCCTACCCCTCTTATAAGTATACCAAGTAAAGTCAAAGTCAACTTCCCAAAATTACGCATCATTGACCTCTCATACAATTCTTTTTCTGGTGCTTTGCCACATCAGTAATTCCAAGAATGGTCTGCTATGAAGGATACCGAGGCGAATGCATCATATATGGTAAAAGAGATATGGGGGTATATTGGTATTCAATTCAGATGACTAACAAATGTTTAAAGATGGAGTATGTGAAGATTATAAACACTTTTTTTAGTTGATCTCTCAAGTAACATGTTTAGAGGAAAGATTCCAGAGTCTATTACAACCCTTAGGTCTTCAGTTGCTTAACCTTTCTAATAATAAACTTTCTGGCATCATCCCACCATCCATGGGGAATCTCATACATCTTGAATCACTGGATCTTTCTAGTAACAAGCTCTCTTGAACGATACCTCTAGACTTGGTACAACTGAATTTCCTTCGGTCTTTAAATGTATCAAACAATAGCCTCACTAGACCCATACCGCAAGGTAAACAGTTCAATACCTTTTCAAACAGTTCTTACATTGGAAATCAGGCATTGTGTGGATTCCCCTTATTTATGAAATGTTGGGATTCAGAAGAATCAAAACCTCCAAAAGTTTCATTCGAAGAATATACCAAGTCCGACTTCCCAAATGGAATTGATTGGGTTGTTATACTTATTCGTTTTGTAAGTGGGTTACTGATAATCAAACCATAGGGTATTATAAGTGGTTTTTCCAGAGATTTGGGAAGTGAAGAAAGTCAACCTTTTTCAAAATCAGTAGAAGACCTGGCCACTATACGTTTACTGTTTTTGGGTTGTCAAATTTAATAGGATTTAGTACTTAGATATGATTTTCCAGAAAATGTTGAAGACAATAGCTTTTCTGGTGTTGTGTTAAAGGTAATACGAGGATAAATTCTTGGAATTTATGAATCTATTTGAGTTCATTAGTTCATCTTCCAATAACATTTACTTATTGTTCCTATAGTGTGCCTGTGTTTTGGATTTATGCTAGGGTTTCAATTGTTATAAATCATCTACTACTACTACTACTACTGCTGCTGCTGCTACTCCTACTTCTTTTAAGTTTGAATTTATACCTTTAATAGATGATTTATATTCAATTATAGTGCAAGTGTTGTTGCCCTAAAGCACATTTTTCACAAACATGAATTATCGAAGTTTTGATTGAACAAATGAATGGATTAATCGCAAAGAATGATTCGATTAATCTTGGTGAAGAACACCATAATACATAAGTCAAATATAGACTAGACTATAGCAGGTAAACAACTTCCAACCGTTGTGTTGTGATGGTTGTTGACACCATTACACAACTGTTTTCAAATGGGATTGTGTAACTACAAGAGCATCGAATAGAGGGTTACCTGTTAATGCACTTTAGGTGATAAGTGCATGTCTCCCATTCTATAGGGTCTTTATTGTACATATAGTGAAACTTAGTCCAAGCTTTATCCTTGGACATTTTGTCCAAGTTTTAGGATAGACTTTTGTCTGAGTTTTGTTTAGGACAAAAGTCAGAGTTTTGCTTTGTGTAGTTTGTTTGTCCGGGCTTTCTAGTTTGTCTTGAAAGTCCGGGTTTTGCCTTGTATTTATACCTTTATGTGGAATAGACAAGGCGACGATTCTTTTGTGGAAATTTGTGCCCTAATCATTGTGTGTGTTTTGTCTGGCGGCTACTGTGTGTGTGACGTCACTCATCTCCTACATCAAGAATACTCTGTGTATTCTTGATTTATCTCACAAATCTTGCATTCTAGTTCTTCATCCTACAGTGGTTGATCATCAGGTGGATTCCGCACACCTGTTGGTTGTCTTTGTTGAGTGAGATCCTGGATTAGGTGACCTTACAAGTGGTATCAGAGCAGTGTGCTCATACTACTGTAGGTTTGGGTTTAGAGGTTTAGTTGAGAAAGATCACATTTTGATTGGGTTTTTGTGTTGTTTGCTGTGTTTTGAGTGTTTTTCATCAATCATTCTTGTGTTTATTCATTCTGGATGATGGATTGTGATTAGAAAAGAGCTATTTAGGATATACATTCATCTGGGTTTTTACAGAGCTTGAAGATCTTCATCAGGGGCTTTTGAAGGGTTTTTGAAGGTTAGTAAAGATTCCGTGTTTGATCCATTTTATTTTGTTCAGAGTTTTCCTTTAGTGTTTTCCCTTCAGAGTTTTCCTTCAGAGTTTCCATTCAGTGTTTGTGCTTCAGGGTTATTGATGAACTAGTGTGAAGTCACAATTGTGAGATAACCTGAAGCAATTTCCACTTGTCCGACTAACAAGTCAGGATAAAGAAGTCAGGACTTTGTGGTCAGGGCTTTGGAGATCAGAGTTTTTCCTTTTAAGAGGTCAGGTCAGAGTTTGTTTCTTTTCAGAGTTTAAAGTTTCAGGGTTTTTCATCAGAGTTTCAAGTTTAGTGTCCAAGTTTAGTGTCCAAGTTTAGGTGTCCAAGTTTAGTATTTAAGTGAGTCCGAGTTTTTTATTAAAAAAAAAATTAATTACTAGGATCCGAGTTTGAGCTATTCAAAATTTGTTAGAGTTTATTTTCAAAGTCCATTCAGAGCTTAGTGTTTAAGGATTTTCATAGTCTAATTTCAGAGTTTAGAGTGTTGTCAGAGTTTTTATATCAGGTTTGATCCGGGTTATACCACTCTGATTGTCTCCGAGTTTTCACTCAGTATTTCCAAGTTTCGCTTGTGTCTACGGTTTTTGTCAACTTAGAAACTTTTTCAAAGAATACTTTCTGTTTCAACTCACTGTTTCTTTCACAAACACTCTCTGTTTCTTTCACAATTTATTCGAAATGGCAAACAACAATCTGACTGCAATGGTGCAAAACCTCAAGCACAATGCTGAGGTAGGGAGTAACGACAAACCTCCTTTGTTGATAAACGAGCTTGATTTTCCTGAGTGGAAGGAGCGTTTCGAAAGGTATGTAAGAGCGAAAGACATCAAAATCTGGTTGTGTATCGTTAAAGGATGTGGAGCTACTCCAGTACGTACGTTAACTATTGATACTTATTTGGCACTCACTGACGACCAGAAGAAATTTTATGATTGTGAAGAGAAAGCTATGTCAATGATTACGATGGCTATGACACAATCTATACTTCACACTTTCCGTAAGAGAAGTAGCTCGAAGGAGTTGTGGGATAGCATGATCGAGCGCTATGAAGGAAATGCAATGTACAAGAAACGACGTCTCGAACGTTTGAAGACTCAATTCGTTGTGTTTAAAGCTTTAAGAAATGAATCATTTGATGACACGGTGAACCGATTTTATCATCTCTTGAGTGAACTTGATAGAAGTCAAGAGGGTATCTACACTGAATTTGAGAAAGTTGAGAAGTTTCTGAATTGTCTTTCCAAAGAATGGAATATGTACACCGCATTGATTAGAGAAGGTGTTCTCTACGAGTAGCTCTCATTGGAAGAAGCTGTACAAAAACTAAAGGGTTATGCTTGGAATATGGAAGATCAAGCATCGGATTTCGAGAAGATCCAAGACCCTCAGTTATATAAAGCTTCAAAACCGACGGATAAGGGTAGTAATGGAGTAACCGGTGTTGCCCTATATTCGGAGAATGAAGTTCCTGCAAGTGAACACGCCTTTATAAGCAACAATGTCAGTTCAAGTGGAACAACAAATTCCAATCAAGGAATGTACTCTTCTAGTGGAGCTCAGAAATCTCAAGCAACAAACTTGAACATTCCAAAGGTAGATGCAAGCTGCTTAAAGTTGATTGAAGAAAACATGAGCCTTTTGGCGTCCTTCATGACTGCCTACGAGAACTTCTGTCTTAGAAATCTCGTTGAACCGTCAAGTCTCGATGAGGACTTTGACCAGATAGACCAAGACGAAATGGAAGAACTTGATCTACAACTCAATATGGCACTCTTAGTCCGTAGAGCGAAGAAATTTCTGTTGAGAACGGGTAGGAAGTTCATAGGAGGTCAGACAAAGACTCGAATGGGAGTCGACATGTCAAAGGTGAAATGTCACAACTGCGGCATCTACGGGAATTTCGCACGTGATTATCGAAAGCCGAAAATGGAAAGATCTGACAGAGAAAGCAACTCTCGAGGAAACAATACAAGACCTCACAACAATGCATCAACTGCTACCTCTAACTCAAGTACTCGTCCAAGTGGTTCTGAAAATCATACACCTTCGACAAACAATGCTATGGTGGCTCAACCTCTACAAAGTGTGACTGAGACTTACGACTGGGGTTGTGCTTTGGAAGACATTTCAGGAGCTATTGTGTCACAAGCATTTATAGCTGAAATGGTGAACGAAGAAGTATGTGAAGAGGTTGTCGAAGAGACTAGCATTGAGGAACTTGCGGTTGTAGCTGAGGTTTTTGGGGAAGAGTTGGATTCGGGCAATGTTGTTGAGAATGAAGATAGCTTGAATGTAGAGTCTGTTGAAAAGGCTAACAAAACAGAAGATGGAGAAAAGGGAGAATGCTTTGAGTTCAACATCTCCACAGCTGAAATGCAGCAATTTGCGGATGCAGAAGCTAAAAGGTTGGAAGAAAAATCCGGAGAAAGCGAAGCGTGTGCATTCATGGCTGGCATTGAGGTAAAATCATCTTCTGTAGATAAGCGATGTGCTAGATGTGTTGAGTTTGTCACCAAGATAGATAGATATGCACTTCATAACACAAACTTAATTGCAGATTTAGAAAAATCCAGAGAACTCATTGCTGTGTTGTCTAATTCGGATAAAGAACACCGAATTAAGATAAAAGCGCTGAAAAATGATATCTCTGAATTTGAGAGACTTGTGGCTCAGGGAACTGTTAAAAATCAGGAATTAAAATCTGAACTTGAAATGAACCAAAACTGTGTTTTGGAAAAGAACAAAATCATTTTGGAAAAAGATAATCTGATTTTAGACTTGCAACGAAAAATTGAGAAGTTCGGGGATTCATCTGAAGTGATGAATTTCTGTATTAACAGCCAACGTCTCAAAGAATCTGAGGAAGAAATGTTCGGCATCGGTTATAAGAAAGTGTCTCCACCGGTGAACCATAATTATACATCGATGCCAAACATTGATCCTGAATTGGCAAATTTTGTGCCAAAGACCCCTCTGACGGTTGAACCGCAAAGTGAGTCAGAATCTGAGCCAGATGAGGCTTCTGACTCAGAACAGTCGAAGGTGAGTGAAGTTTCAAAGAAAAATGAGATGAATCTTGAAAACATTGAAAATTTGATAAGCAATAAGATTTTGGAAATGTTCAATCAAGTTCAAAATGCGAAGTCAAAACCAAAGTCACGTGGGAAACCTAAAAAGAATTTGAAAAATATCCCTAAAACTGAGTTTGTTAAAGGGGAAGATTTTATCAAAGAGGAAGAGAAAATCGAAACAGGTTCAAACTCTCAGTTTGTCAACCAAATTTTGAAAAATCCCACTAACGCCTCATCATCTTCGACCAGTCATGAGGAACGTCCAAAGAATGCTGCGAAAGTTCGCAAATGTTATAAGTGTCGTGGGAAAGGACACTTAGCAGCAGATTGTCCAGATGACAAGGGTAAATCTCTTATTGATCCTGATCAAAAGAAACCTTTTGTTGAAAAACCACAAAATGAAGTAGTTAATGTTGAAAAGAAAAACGGTAAAAATCAGAAGGTTGAGAAAAACAAAGTGATTAAACAAGAAGTAAAACCAGCTGTCAAAACAAATGTTAAATCACAACAAAATCAGGATCATGGGGAGAAACCAGTTGTTATAAATCATGGTAAAGGACCAGAAAGTTCATCTCAAAAACATGATACTCGTGAGAAAACCCCTCACAGACGACAAAATCATGTTACTTTCCAAACACATGAGAATGACCAACGTTCTGGAGGTTCGAGCAACAACAATGTTAGACCTCATGCACAGAACAGATTCGTGAATGACCGAAATGTGTCACCCCCCCCCCCCGATTTCCAAATCAAAGGCAGCATTCAGATAATCATCCACGATCATTCTCAAGACACGATGATGTTCCTAGATTTGGTAGGAATTTTGAGCCACCCAGGAATCAAAATTACGGATACCAAAACTATGGAAGCCGAGATTATGGAAACTCTGGTTATACCAACAGATCGTCAACTCCGTATAATCCACGGTTTACGGGGAGTCATTCCAACAATTTCCGAAATGGAAATGGAGGACAAAGAGGCGATGATGGTTATTTCAAAGAGTTTTCTTATGTTGACGAATCGGGACGACCCAAGACCATCATGACTTGGGTCCCACACTCTAACTAAATTTTCTTGTTGGGGAGTGTAGGAGCAGCTGAAGAGAGCTATCTATATTTGGTATATCGATAGTGGCTGTTTCAGACACATGACAGGAAATAAAGAGTTATTGAACAATTTTAAACAAATTCGTGGTGGTTATGTTAACTTTGCCGGTGAGAAGGGTGGATACATCACCGGTGAAGGTTCTGTGTCAAATGGAAAAATTACGCTGCATAAAGTGAACTACGTTGAAGAACTGAAGCATAACTTGATGTCGGTTTCTCAAATTTGTGATAACAAGTACATGATGTTATTCACTGATAAAGCTTGCTTTGTTTTGCGTCCGGGATTTGTTGTTCCTGAAGATTGGATCGTTATGAGGGCTCCAAGGGTGAATAACACATATGTCATGGACATGCGCCCGTTGGTTAACTCGTCTGCTCCAGTGACTTGTCTACTTTCAAAGGCGACTGAAGATCAATCGTATCTCTGGTATAGGAGAATGGGCCATGTGCATCTGCGAAAAATGAACCACTTAGTGAAAAACAACTTGGTGTTGGGGGTTCCTTTACGTAGTTTCAATATGCACAACAAATGTGAATCATGTGAAAAAGGAAAAATCAAACGAAAGCCTCATAAACCGAAAACAGTTAACTCAATCCAAAAACCACTTGAATTGCTTCACATGGATCTTTTCGGCCCGATCCATGTTGCTAGCATTGGTGGGATGTCTTATTGCCTAGTTGTCACTGACGATTTCTCACGATACTCGTGGGTATTTTTCTTAAAAACAAAGGACCAAACTACTGGTATTTTAAGAGACTTGTTCAAACAACTTGAGAAAAATTATTCACTTCCTGTTAAGAAAATCCGAAGTGACAACGGCACTGAGTTTAAGAATCATTATATGGATGAGTTATGTCGGGAAATGGGAATAGTTCATCAGTTCAGCGCTCCATATGTTCCTCAACAGAACGGAGTTGCAGAACGGAAGAATCGTACCCTAATTGAGGCTGCCCGGACTATGCTTTCTGAATCAAAATTGCCAATTTTCTTCTAGGCCGAGGCAGTAAACACTGCATGTTATGTGTTAAATCATGTGCTTACGGTAAAAAGAGAAGATAAAACGTGTTATGAATTGCTTGAAAACAAGAAACCGAACTTATCTGGTTTTCAACCTTTTGGGATCAAGTGTGTTATCAAACGGACCAAAGATACTCCTAAAATGGGAGAAGTTGGTGAAGTTGGGTTCTTTTTGGGTTATGCCAATGGAACTCCCAACAAACGCGTTTATAACGTTAAGAAGCGTTCAGTGGAGATCGTGTTTGATATAACTCCTTTGAGTTACGATCCTCCACCGTCCAAATTCGGTCCTAAAAGCGGTTACGATTATGATAAATTATTTGATTCATTTGATCTTCCTGATGTTTCAGAAGAAGATTCGGAGGTTGTATACACACATCTTGTGAACAAAGATGAAGTGGATGCGAGCTGGAGAGCAAGTATCCCTACTAATGTGTCTTCGAATGTTCCAGTCGCTGATTCTTCAATCGTGAATGAAGTTGTTGCTGAGCAGATCCCCAATGCAGCTGCTCAAACTACAAGTGGTGATCTTTACGTTGATTTTTCAGCATATCCAAATGTTAATGTGTCTTCTGGAAATGATCAAGCTTCTAGTAGTAATGCAAATGCTGAGGGGGAGATTCAATCAAATTTGGAAAACAATCTTCAAGCTCCGGCAATCCCAGTTCCAAGAACAAATATTCATCATCCTGTTGATAATATTATTGGGAATCCAAATGCGGGAGTGCAAACGCGAAGGAGTATTTCAGAGATGCAGTGTCTATTCTCTGCTATCAAGAACGAAGAAATCTACAATCTTAGCCTACATGAATGTTTTATCTCTCAGATAGAGCCGAAGAACTATCAAATGGCTCTGAAGGATAATTCTTGGTGTGAGGCGATGCAAGAAGAGTTAGCTCAGTTCGACAAGTTAAAGGTGTTGAATTTGGTCGATCTTCCAAAGGGCCAACATGAAATCAACACGAAGTGGGTTTTCAAGTGCAAGAAAGACGATAAGGGTGTTGTCGTCAGAAACAAAGCACGGTTGGTTGTTCAAGGCTTCAATCAAGAGGAAGGGATTGATTATACCGAAGTTTATGCACCAGTGGCAAGACTGGAAGCCATTCGTTTGTTTCTATCTTTTGCTGCACACATGCGTTTCAAAGTCTATCAGTTGGATGTAAAAAGCGCCTTCCTTTACGGGAAATTGCATGAAACTGTGTATGTGTCCCAACCACCGGGTTTCGAAGCTCCAGGGTTAGACAACAAAGTCTATTTGTTGGACAAAGCTCTCTACGGTCTCCATCAGGCTCCTCGGGCGTGGTACGAGACTTTATCAAGACATCTATTGGAGCACGGGTTCTCGCGTGGCGCGATTGACTCCACACTGTTCATATTGAAGAAAGGGGGAGATTTTCTGATTGTACAAATTTACGTTGATGACATAATTTTTGGTTCTTCAAATGAAGAATTGTGTCGTGAGTTCGAGGCGGTGATGAAATCAAAATTTGAAATGAGCGCGATGGGCGAGTTATCCTTCTTTCTAGGTCTTCAAGTGAGTCAAGAAAAAACCGGGACGTACGTGCATCAGACAAAGTATGTCCACGAGATTCTCAAAAGATTTGGATTGGAAGATAGCTTACCCTATGACACGCCTCTCCCAACAAATCACAAGCTTTCACCCAATAAGGAGAAAGATCCTGAAGTGGATCCGACTCTATATCGAGCAATGATAGGTTCGCTAATGTATCTTACTGCCTCACGACCAGATATTATGTTCTCTGTTTGTTTGTGTGCAAGGTTCCAATCAACTCCGAAGGAGTCTCACTTGAAAGCGGTCAAGCGTATCTTCAGATATCTGAAAGGGACGCCTAAGCTTGGATTGTGGTATCCAGCTGAAGGTGGTCTGGATTTGATGGCGTATGCTGACGCAGACTTCGGAGGGTGCCCGATGAATAGAAAGTCAACCTCTGGCGGCGCACAACTTCTTGGGAACCGTCTTGTCTCTTGGCAATGCAAAAAGCAAGTTTCCGTTTCTCTATCCACGTGCGAGGCCGAGTACATTGCTGCATCAAGCTGTTGTGCTCAGGTCTTGTGGATTCAGCAGCAAATGAGGGACTACGGTTTGAATTTTACTCGAACTCCTATTCTTGTCGATAACAACTCTGCCATTTCCATAACTAACAATCCAGTTAATCACTCACGCACTAAGCACATAGATGTTAGGCATCATTTCATTCGCGACTGTGCTGAGAAGGGTTTAATAGAAGTGGTTAGGGTAGACACCTTGGATAATCTTGCCGACCTGTTTACGAAGACATTCGATCGGGCTAGATTTGAAAATCTGGTCCGAATGATTGGCATGATCAACCCCGAGTAAAATGCTTTTCAAAACTCGCATAGAAACTTTATTTTATGTTTTCTGTACAGTTCTTACCGCTTTCCTAAAATTGAAAAACTCCAAAAATATTTTACTTAGTTGTAGGATAAATGTCAAGAAAAATACAAAAAACATTTGAAAAATATAAAATGAAGTCGTGTTGAGATATAAGGGAAATGATAGTACATCGGTTAGTCGTATCTGGTGCCGGATTATAGTAATATATAAAATTAACCGTAAACTGTAACAGCTTCATTATACGTTGCTTCGGTAGGTTTTACGCATAAATAAGAACCTGTCTTTGGTATATAAACATAATGAACTGCGTAACTTGTGTGGTACATCTCTCGGATATATGGTCTTGGTACCGTAATTTCGTTTGATAGATTGCCGAGGTTCTGAGATACGTGGTCTTTATGTTGTTTATCATCTGGGTATCATGGTTGTTTCTTTTACCGAAAACAACGGGGACGCAAGTCTAGATCTTCCATGATACCATACATACGTGTAAATATCATTCAATCGTGTATATAATACATGATACTTTCGACCGCAATAAGTGATAAACAATCACATGTCCCTCAAAATATGTGATAATATATCACAGCTCTTTTGCGGGAGTCAAGTTCGTCTCTTTGTCTGTACGATGGTACTAACCTGTTCACGGACTTGCTCCTGTGCCCTCATGCATCTGAAAATCAAGTTCCTCATCAATAAGTGATTCTATCACATAGGGCTTGTTTTCAATTCTAAATAAGTGAGTATCTCACATCATTTTATACGTCAAAACAGATGATAAATGGTATACTCACCAGTAAGATGATCTCTCGTGCATACCTTGATACGGGAGTATATTCTGAGGTGGGTAAACATAGTTACAATCAGTTATTAATACACTTAATCGCATATCTCGAAAACAGTGTTCGAAAGCGTGCTAAAGCTTAAGTGGACCACAATACCGTTGAACGTCTTGAACTGTTAATATCATTCTAAGAGCTTAAACTGATAATCTATGTTCTTGTGTTGGATACTGACAGAAAAACTGATATGATCTCTTTGCTCTGATTTCACAAAAATATAGTTAGTGTAAATACGTTCGTAGGTTTAATTTCTTTATCCAGTTAAAAAAAAAAACAAATACAAAAACATCAAAAAGATTTTGCTTTCTTGTTTCTATGTGCGAGTTATCATTTTGAAAATTCTCTAAGGGTTGTGAACATTCTTTAATAAGGTGTTAAACATCAAGTTAGGTAATCTTAAAATAAGTCTTTTTTTTTTGTATAAAAATCGGCCGTGCAAGATCCATCTAAGTGTGTGGGTAATCACGTCATTTTAAGGTGTTTCGGTAAATCTGCTTCCAAGTTGTGATATTTTTCCAAAAATATAAGTTTTGAAGTAAGTTGTTCTGAATGATCGTGTTTTGAAATACAAATTATTAAATATTGGTTGTTTAATATTTCAATTGTTGATTCCGGGGTATTGGAATTATTTTTGGGATCCAGGTTTGGGCTGAGTATCTCCGGGGTTAAGATTCTTAATCCGGTGTTAAGTGTTTCAGGTCTGGATCGTTCATCTCAAGATGGAAGATTTGAAGAAGCTGTGTGCATCTGGATCATTCATCTCAAGATGGAAGATTTGAAGAAGCTAAGACGTCTGCCGTTGCATTCCTTTGAAGAAGATCAACCGTTAGCTGATCAATACATCAAAGTCGTGCAGTTCTGTGTGAAAAACCAGGCAGCGAGTACTCGAAGAAAGGATGAAGATCTCAAGACAAATGAAGACCATGCACTGATCAAGGGGGAGTTTGTTAATGCACTTTAGGTGATAAGTGCATGTCTCCCATTCTATAGGGTCTTTATTGTACATATAGTGAAACTTAGTCCAAGCTTTATCCTTGGACATTTTGTCCAAGTTTTAGGATAGACTTTTGTCTGAGTTTTGTTTAGGACAAAAGTCAGAGTTTTGCTTTGTGTAGTTTGTTTGTCCGGGCTTTCTAGTTTGTCTTGAAAATCAGGGTTTTGCCTTGTATTTATACCTTTATGTGGAATAGACAAGGCGACGATTCTTTTGTAGAAATCTGTGCCCTAATCATTGTATGTGTTTTGTCTGGCGGTTACTGTGTGTGTGACCTCACTCATCTCCTACATCAAGAATACTCTGTGTATTCTTGATTTATCTCACAAATCTTGCATTCTAGTTCTTCATCCTACAGTGGTTGATCATCAGGTGGATTCCGCACACCTGTTGGTTGTCTTTGTTGAGTGAGATCCTGGATTAGGTGACCTTACATTACCCGTCATGTTATGTCTAGTCCTAATAATCATCCAAAAGTGTAATAACTCTCATCAAAAGTTATATTTATTTAATCAAATTGTCCAATAGGAAACCCTAATTGAGAAACCCAAGTGATTCTACGCAATCCCTAAAATTTTCAGAAATTTCAGAATCAGGATCAGGGCCCCTAAAACTCAAGGGGGTAAACCCTAAGTTAACGATTATCTAAATTACTTGCTGTCAAAATTCTAAATTTAGAATCTGTCAAGTCAGCAAAGCTAGTCCCAAGCATGGCTACCCTATAACCTAGTTTCAACCCTTACGGACCGTAACATTGTGAGTCTTACGGTCCGTAAGCACCCTTACGCACCGCAACAATTTGAGGCTTACGGTCCGTAAGCAAAGTGAAATTTCGACTATAAATAGCAGACATTGGCAATCGAATTTTGGTATTGAAACGACGTAAAACTTCGATACATGCACTGAGATACATACTGTTTACCACTATTAACACACACTGATCACGAAGTGCTGCCACAATTCAGGGTAATAACTCGATCGCTGCTACGATTCAATGTCCGATCGATTAAACTATCCAATGGATGTTTAAGTGCTGCCCACATTAGGGTTTATGCTTTGTCATTCGTTGTTAAATCGATGGATGTTTAAGTATCGCACTTTGTCATTCGTTGTGAAGGTTATAATCTTGTGAGTTATCGTAAATGCTGTATTAAGTTACTAACCTAGTTTGTGTGCCTGATTATTTAAACTAGGTTATCAAGGCTAATCAGTAGAATAAGCTCTGTTAAATCTGCAATGTGAGTCATTCTCTTTTTATCAAATTATTTTACAAAAGCATGTTTATTTTCAAAGATTATAATTACAGGGATTAAGTCTATGTAATCTGAAATTACTGCCAGTATGTGGGGGGATGTGCACATAGCTACTAATTATTTATCATTTGTGGGTGAACGGACCCAACAAGTGATATGTCCACAGTCACGAGTCCGGTCAAGTGACAACTGGATCAGTTAATTAAAAAGATAGAGACATTGTAATCGCTCTTAATACTGTAAATTATAACAGATGAGTCATTTTAGAAATTAGAATGATTCACTCAGTATTTCCCGCTGACAAAACCTTTTCAAACATGTTTCAGGTGATCTGTTGTGATCCAAGAAAAGTGCCGTGAAGCACTATCAGCTTAAGAAAGTGGCTCAGAATAAAAATAAAGAAACATGTTTTGTAAAATAAAAGATTTCCTGGTGAAATCTCAAGATTGTAAATTATCGGGTTTTATCCCGAATTGTGAAATAAAATAATCGGGAAATATTTCAGTTTTAAAAAGATCCTGAAGAAACTTCCGCTGTTAAATAAATACCACGGGATTTTCTGTCCCGCGGCTCCTGAAACGGGTCAAACCGGGTCGGGGGCCGTGACAGAAAAAGGTGGTATCAGAGCCACTGATTTAAGCCTATTAAGTATTTAGAAATACTTAATTTTACTAATTGCCAATTATGTGATTATGTGTTTTAACTGATTATTTGTTAATTACAGTATGGGTAAACAAAAGCTGTCAAACATCTATCTTAAACTAGATAGGTCATCCAACGAGAAGGGAAGTTCATCCCAAACAAAACCTTATGTAATTCCTGAAGAAGGAATATTTGTCCGTAAGGCACATTACGAGGAACCACTTTCTCCTAATAAAAGAAGTTTGATTATTAGGAAAAGTCAGGAGGAAATAAGGAAAAACCGAGAGAAGAAAGTTAAACAAGAAACCCAGGACTGAATCAATAAATCACCTTGGGAGGACAAATTAGATGAGAAATGGGCAAATCTTTATATGCTAGCCACAGTAGCAGAAAATGCAAATCTCTAAATACTCAAAAGTTTTAGCACTTTTGTGTTCTAGAAACCTTATTTAGTAAATAAATAAGTTACAGTAAATCGTAGTATAATTTACTTGTCAGTTGTTTTATGTATGCAATAATAATTATAGGTTATCTATAAAAAATTTTGTTATTCTATTTTAACATTTGATATGTATTTTGCATATATGCTAAACAGCATGAATGAGATATCTGAAGGTTTAGAAAATCTTAATCTCTATCCCGTTAAGATAGAAGTTTCCAAGGAATTCACTGGTTACTTCGCTGATAAAGAAGAACCCATGGAATTTCAATCCAAACCACTGGCAAAACCTAAACCCAAGAAAAGAAGCAGATTCGTGGGCTGGAGGCGTGTACGTAGGAAAAAGCCAGCAACAAGAAAGGTTACCAAAACTGAAGAACCAAAAGACAAAGGAAAAGGGGTAGAAATTGAGGAAAATATTAATCAAGTAGAGATAGAAGCTGAAAAGAGTTTTAAGCAAACAGAAAGAGAAATCGGAGAAAGTTCTAGACAGAAACAGAAAATGACTCCTTGGGAAGTTTTAGATCATAAATTAGTAATGAGTGACCTCATCGGACCTGCCGATGGAAACCTTGAAGCAGCTAATCCAAACCTTATATTTACTGAAGAAGATCTTTTCAGTTACCCACTAGAAGCTCCAATCCCAATCAATCTGGAACCTGCTATTCCAGATCCTATTGTCCAACCTCAACCATTACCTGTAGAATTAGATGAATGGTGGACAACTGATTGGCAATACCAAAATCTTTTAAACAACCCTGATACATTTTTCCCACAAGTTGACCCAGAACCTCCACTATACCCAACTATGAGCCCGAAGAATTTGACTGAACTTCACCTCTGGGGCGAAGAGTTAATTGATGCAGGAAATCGGATTAGGGATGTGGGAGAAAGAGTTACTTGGAAGTATGATGAAAGGGAGCGTCGTTTTTAAGAAATTAGCTGACCAGATAATGAGAGTTTGCAGGAATATGTGTTAATAAATAATCATAATAACCAGTATGTGTAATAACTTAACAATAAAACGTTGTATGATAATCGTGTGTACGAGGCATAATATAATATATATAGAAATGAAACTTGGGAAATCAATAATTTTGATTATACATGTTAATATGATTATGTGCAAACTGTTTATTTATATTTGTATTTATACTAATTATTTACATAAAATTTATTATCAGATGTCAAACATTGGTAACGAACAAGTAAATGAGGTTAATCAGTCTGAGCAACATCCAGGAGATCAATATATAACTAGACAAGATATCGAAAATATTGTTGCTCAAGGGATAGCTAATGCTATTCCAGCATTCGTTGCTGCTATAAAGAATCCAATTGAACCGCAACAAATTGTTCCTAGTAAACGTATTTCTGAAGATAACTTCAGTAATAGTGTAAACGGAGGCAATGATAATCATAATGCAGAACCACATCAAGCTCCATTTCCTAAGAAAATGAAAACTGCAACACCTGGTTGCACTTTCAAAGAATTCCTTGCTTGTAAACCCACTGAATTTGCAGGCAATGAAGGAGCAACTGCATCACTGCGTTGGTTAGAGAAAACCGAAGCAGTCATTGCAATAAGTAAATGTGCTAAAGATGATCAGGTCATGTACGCATCAAATCTCTTCAAGGAAGGAGCACTCGAATGGTGGAACACTGTGTTACAATCAAAAGGAAGAATAATAGCTTATGCTATGACTTGGGAAGAATTTAAGGGTTTTGTAGAAAGAAAATTCTGTCCCGAGTATGAAAAGGAACAGATGACGAATAAGTTTTTAAATCATCGGATGATGGGTGTCGATTGTCGCGGTTATACTTCGACATTCTTTGAATATGCTAGAGTGGTACCAACACTGGCTTCGCCAGAACCGGTACTCATTTCTCGCTACATTTGGGGACTGATTAGTGAAATCCGCAATATTGTTAAAGCTGCGAGACCTCGCACTATTGACGATGCTGTGGAATTAGCTAATACCCTAACCGATGAATTAGTACGCACACAAGATGAAAACAGGAAGAAGGAATTAGCTCAGAAAATTACCCAAGGATTTCGTACGGGTAATAATAACAGCTTCAAGAGAAGAGGAACAGGGCAATCTTCAACTTTGCCGTTCTGTCAAAATTTCAAAAAGAAACATTTTGGAAAATGCAAAGTATATTGCAATTTTTGCAAAACTGTAGGGCATCGTGAAGAAAATTGCAGGAAGAAATCCATAATTTGTTACAATTGTGGAGAGGCCGGACATTTCAAAACAGAATGTCCTAAAGTGGTCAAACCAGCAGACAACAAAACCAAGGTGACTGACGGAACTATTAAGAAGAATGCCAGGGCATTCCAGCTAACCACTCAAGAAGCAGAACTCATCCCAGATGTGATAGCGGGTACGTTCTTAGTTCACAACATTTACGCCAAAGTATTATTTGACTCTGGTGCAAACCAAAGTTTTATAAATACTTCATTCTGCCAAGCTCTTAATTTACCTTTAATCAATATTAGGCAGATTTTTACAGTTGAAACGGCAGACGGAAATTCAGTTAAAATAGATAAAGTTTTGCAGGAAGAAAATATAGAACTTTTAGGACATAAATTCTCTGTAAAACTATTGCCGATGAAATTAGCTGAATTTGATGTTGTATTAGGAATGGATTGGTTAATAGCCAACCATGCTCGAATATTGTGTGATCAGAATTCCATAGAAATTCAATCACCCACTGGAGAAGTAATTAGGATTACAGGAGATAAACCACGTAAGCCCATGAAGTTCATATCAGTAATGAAAATTGCTAATTATGAACGAAAACAAGGAATAGTATATATGATTTCAGTAATCATTAGTACTAAGGGTAAAGAACTTAAGGAAATTCCTGTAGTCTCAGAATACCCAGATATATTCCCAGAAGATTTACCGAGATTACCTCCAGATAGGGAAGTAGAATTTAGGATTCATCTAATTCCAGGAACTACACCGATAGCCAAGGCACCTTATCGGTTAGCACCTACCGAAATGTTAGAACTGAAAAAGAAATTAGATGAATTACTAAGTAAAGGATTCATACAACCTAGCTCATCCCCTTGGGGAGCGCCAGTGTTGTTTGTGAAGAAAAAGGATGGTTCAATGAGAATGTGTATCGATTATAGAGAATTGAATAAGGTTACAATTAAGAATCGATATCCATTACCTAGGATTGATGATCTGTTTGATCAACTTCAGGGGGCTAGATATTTTTCTAAGATAGATTTACGCTCCGGATATCATCAATTGAAGGTACAAGAAGAGGACATACCTAAGACTGCTTTCAGAACTAGGTATGGTCATTACGAGTTTACAGTCATGCCCTTTGGGTTAACGAATGCACCTGCTGCATTCATGGACATGATGAATAGGATCTGTAAACCATAATTGGATAAATTTGTAATTGTTTTCATAGACGATATACTTATTTATTCCAAAAGTCAGATGGAGCATTGTGAACACCTTCATGCACTCTTAACTTTGTTAAGAAAAGAAAAGTTTTATGCCAAATTCTCGAAGTGTGAATTTTGGTTAAAGGAAGTGCAATTCTTAGGACACATGGTGAATCACGAAGGTATTCACGTAGATCCTGCTAAGATAGAGGCAATTACCAAATGGAAGGTTCCACAAACAGCAATGGAAATAAGAAGTTTTATAGGTTTTGCTGGGTATTATAGACGGTTTATTAAGGATTTTTCCAAGATACCCGTACCATTAACTAAGTTAACCTGTAAAGCCATTAAGTTTGAATGGGGACCTAAGCAAGAAGAACCCTTTAGAATATTGAAGCAGAAATTAACAAATGCACCAATCTTAGCCTTACCAGAAGGAACTGAAGATTTTGAAGTATATTGTGATGCTTCAAAATTAGGATATGGATGTGTGCTTATGCAACGCAAAAAGGTGATTGCATATGCTTCAAGGCAATTGAAAAAGCACGAAGAAAACTATACAACTCATGATTTAGAATTAGGAGCTGTAATTTTTGCCTTGAAAATCTGGAGACATTATCTTTACGGAAGTAAATTTACTGTCTACACAGACCACAAAAGTTTAAGATACATATTTGGGCAAAAAGAGTTAAACATGAGGCAAAGGAGATGGATGGAAATCCTAAGTGACTACGACTGTGATATTCAGTATCATGAAGGAAAGGCAAATATAGTTGCAGATGCCTTAAGTCGTAAGTATTATGAGAAACAACGACGGGTTCGTGCTCTCAGATTAAATCTACAAATAGATTTAATGGAACAATTGAAAAATGTTCAAGTTACAGCAATCAAGGATGATGCTGAAGGAATGAAAGGACGAATCAAGGAATTAGAACAAGGAATAGATGGAGTTTGGAGATTCCACAAAAGTAGAATTTGGGTACCTAAGCAGGGAGACTTAAGATCTAAGATTTTAGAAGAAGCTCATAAATCTAGGTATACTATGCACCCAGGAAACAATAAGATGTACCAAGATTTAAGAAAGAATTTTTGGTGGATAGGAATGAAAAAGGACATAGCACGATATGTTTCTAAATGTCTCACTTGTTCACAAGTTAAGGCAGAACATCAGAAACCTTCAGGGTTACTACAACAATTAGAAATGCCAGTATGGAAATGAGAACTTATAACAATGGATTTTGTTACTAAGTTACCCAAAACCAGAAAAGGTAATGATGCGATTTGGGTAATTGTGGATCGATTAACCAAATCAGCTCACTTTTTACCAATGAAAGAAACCTTTAGTATGGAAAGGTTGGCAAAATTGTATGTAGATGAAGTTGTATCCTTACATGGAGTTCCACTCTCCATTGTTTCGGATAGGGATAGTCGTTTTACTTCTCATTTTTGGAAAAGTTTCCAGCAAGCTATGGGAACTCGATTAAATTTGAGTACTGCATATCATCCCCAAACAGACGGACAAAGTGAAAGGACAGTCCAAACTCTAGAAGACATGCTTCGAGCATGTGTAATAGATTTTGGTGGAAATTGGGATGATCATTTACCATTAATTGAATTCTCCTATAACAATAGCTGTCATTCAAGTATTGAAACCGCCCCATTTGAAGCACTGTATGGAAGAACGTGCAGAACTCCAGTTTGTTGGGCAGAAATAGGAGAAAGTCAATTATCCGGCCCTGAAATAGTGCAAGAGACGACTGATAAGATTACTCAAATCAAGGAAAGACTGAAGATGGCTCGTGATCGTCAAAAGAGTTATGCAGAAAATAGATGCAAGCCGTTAGAATTCCAAGTAGGAGACAAAGTACTATTGAAAGTTTCTCCTTGGAAAGGAGTAGTTAGATTCGGAAAGAAAGGAAAGTTAAGTCCAAGGTACGTAGGACCATTTTCAGTGATCCAACGTATAGGACCAGTTGCTTATCGTTTACAACTACCAGAAGAATTAGCAGGAGTACATGATGTATTTCATGTATCCAATCTCAAGAAATGCTTATCAGATGAATCACTGGTAGTACCTCTTCGAGATATAGAGGTAAACGAAAAGTTGAAATTTGTTGAGAAACCTCTTCAAATTGAGGATCGAAAGATCAAGTTTCTTAAACATAAACGACTAGTTTTAGTCAAAGTCAGATGGAATTCAAAGAGAGGAGCTGAATATACTTGGGAGCTGGAATCAGAAATGAAGCGAAAGTATCCTCACTTATTCCAGTAAATCTCGAGGACGAGATTTTTATTAAGGTAGGGAGAATGTAATAACTCTCATCAAAAGTTATATTTATTTAATCAAATTGTCCAATAGGAAACCCTAATTGAGAAACCCAAGTGATTCTACGCAATCCCTAAAATTTTCAGAAATTTCAGAATCAGGATCAGGGCCCCTAAAACTCAAGGGGGGTAAACCCTAAGTTAACGATTATCTAAATTACTCGCTGTCAAAATTCTAAATTTAGAATCTGTCAAGTCAGCAAAGCTAGTCCCAACCGTGGCTACCCTATAACCTAGTTTCAACCCTTACGGACCGTAACATTGTGAGTCTTACGGTCCGTAAGCACCCTTACGCACCGCAACAATTTGAGGCTTACGGTCCGTAAGCAAAGTGAAATTTCGACTATAAATAGCAGACATTGGCAATCAAATTTTGGTATTGAAACGACGTAAAACTTCGATACATGCACTGAGATACATACTGTTTACCACTATTAACACACACTGATCACGAAGTGCTGCCACAATTCAGGGTAATAACTCGATCGCTGCTACGATTCAATGTCCGATCGATTAAACTATCCAATGGATGTTTAAGTGCTGCCCACATTAGGGTTTATGCTTTGTCATTCGTCGTTAAATCAATGGATGTTTAAGTATCGCACTTTGTCATTCGTTGTGAAGGTTGTAATCTCGTGAGTTATCGTAAATGCTGTATTAAGTTACTAACCTAGTTTGTGTGCCTGATTATTTAAACTAGGTTATCAAGGCTAATCAGTAGAATAAGCTCTGTTAAATCTGCAATGTGAGTCATTCTCTTTTTATCAAATTATTTTACAAAAGCATGTTTATTTTCAAAGATTATAATTACAGGGATTAAGTCTATGTAATCTGAAATTACTGCCAGTATGTGGGGGGATGTGGACATAGCTACTAATTATTTATCATTTGTGGGTGAACGGACCCAACAAGTGATATGTCCACAGTCACGAGTCCGGTCAAGTGACAACTGGATCAGTTAATTAAAAAGATAGAGACATTGTAATCGCTCTTAATACTGTAAATTATAACAGATGAGTCATTTTAGAAATTAGAATGATTCACTCAGTATTTCCCGCTGACAAAACCTTTTTCAAACATGTTTCAGGTGATCTGTTGTGATCCAGGAAAAGTGCCGTGAAGCACTATCAGCTTAAGAAAGTGGCTCAGAATAAAAATAAAGAAACATGTTTTGTAAAATAAAAGATTTCCTGGTGAAATCTCAAGATTGTAAATTATCGGGTTTTATCCCGAATTGTGAAATAAAATAATCGGGAAATATTTCAGTTTTAAAAAGATCCTGAAGAAACTTCCGCTGTTAAATAAATACCACGGGATTTTCTGTCCCGCGGCTCCTGAAACGGGTCAAACTGGGTCGGGAGCCGTGACAAAAAGCATATAAGTATGAGTTACAAATAACAACATAATAAAGATAATAATAAGTTTAGTTTATCTTCTAACACCAACAGCTAAGCTAAACTTCTTTCTTGTCTTCGGTAAGGTTTGTTAGCTTCATCTAGTGCCTTGATTGTTAGAGATAAATCATAGCTTCATCTCTTGAGTAAACATTTCCTGCATTCCAATCTCCTCCCATGTATAATGCATAATATGTTTCTTCTTGTATCACTGCTTTGTTGTGTTTGATTCCTGCAGTTCCTTGCTTAGCTGTGGTTGGTTGTGATGAAGTACTTGACTCTTCTCTTCCATTGTCTGAACTCCTTGCAGCAATTGTGATTCGATAGTTTCATTTGAGAACATCCAAATATTGTGCAATAACTAATTGAACCTTGTCCTTGTCCTCATAATCCAACCCAAGATCCTTTGCCACTACGACCCAAAAATTATATTGTGATACTCTTCTATATTATCCTTCCTTTTTTACTATCACATATAGACCATACAGTTCCACCTTCTTCCCTTTTTCATATAATGGTGGAATCAGTCTACCTTTTGAAGAAACCCCTCCTTAATTTGATCTCTAAATGCCCACGTCTCATTTATTTATTCTATAAGATCTAAGAGTGTTACACAATCTTTTAATGTACTGAATTCTAAATTGTTTAACACCAAGTTCACCCATACAGTCTTATCTTGATTTGAATTTATTTCATGATCTTGGAGATACGTTTCTAAATGACTTTGCTTAAAAATCATCATGTTCCCTACTATCACCCAAAGTTTCCAATAACTGTTCTTCATTCATAAAATCCACCTCGAATCAAACAATAAAGGTTCTTTTTTAAACATATGAGTTATATTACATTTGCCACCCTCTAATTTCACCACAAAACCTTGTTGTCTCAATTGATTTAGGCTTAACACATTTCTATCCATATCAGGACTATAATAAACGCTAGGGATCAAACAATTTCATGCAAATGTAGGCTAATAACCCCAGTCTCTCTAATGAACAAGTGTATATCTAAATTAGATATGCCACAACATTACCAAGTTATAAATGACAATATATAATAGTAACATAACACCAAAAACACATCAATTAAAAAATAAACAATTGAATACATAATAGTAACATAACACCAAACACACATCAATTAAAAACTAAACAATTGAATACAATCATTAATATATACATGAATGTTCATGGATAATGAATTAAGGACTTATTGAACATATATATTTGAACAAGTGAAATATAAAACATACAACAAGAGAAATGGGGCAGAGAAATATCAAGATACTATTATATTATCCAAAAAAAATCCATTTACAACCACCACCACAATCACTGTCATATCTACCACCACTACCACTACAACAACCACCATTATCACTACCAAACCCAAACCACCACTATCAACCAAGAACATATTTAAATCATAGTACACAAACCATTAAGAAAATCTAATATCAAAAAAGCAAAAAAAAAAAAAAAAAAATTCACCACCACTACTACCATCATGGAGAAACACTAAAATATGTTTCATCTTCATATTCTACCCCCAAGCTTCCTTTTGGTAGATCATCATCCTCAGCCATCTCTTCATCTTCTTTTAGATCTTCTTGTGGAGCATATGACCATAGTTCAACTTGAGCCTTCACTACCTTCTTAATATTTACTCCAAATGGTGTTTCATTTTTGTTGATTCGTTGAAGGTTAGACAATTCCTTCATAAATCTAAAATCATCTTGAAAAGATATGAGACTTGGATCGTATTCTTTAATATCCCCGTCTCTCCAGGTTACCAACACCATCAAGAATTCCCAAGAGCTTACCCTGATTTCTTCCTTAAATCGTTTATTAAGAACATGAAACAACTTGTCGGTTTCTTCACAGTCGCTTCCCAGCGGTCTTTCCATCTGGTGCAATCTTTTTAGGATCGGTGGTTGTTGACAATTAACAATAACACTTCTTGCAGAGTGGTAGATTCCTTTACTTCTGTTGTTCGTCAGCAAGTACAATTTTATGTCAGCATAACACCAAGCAACAACCATTTCTTCGGCCATGGTGTTTTTTTTGAGTGAATTTAATTTTTTTTTTGTGAAATATTTGTGAACGAGGAATGTTTGATTTCGATCAAATAAAGATAAAGAATGTGGGTTATTTATACGAGATTTTGTGCCATCAATTTCTCTCCTTCATCGTTAGAAATTTGCATCAAGACGTTCCTCTAGGATGACGGCAATGTGAAAGGGTTTAATAGTGATCATGGCAGTTGGCGGGGAAGGGTTTAACTATGGCCATTTATTACCTTTAGCCACACAAAAACAATTTACCGTGACCATTTAAAACTTTTAGCCACACATAAAATCAAAGAAACACCATGGCAGTTGGTTACATTTGGCCACACTTATTTAGTGTAGCTACTAAATGTCACAAAACTTGTAACTAAAGGTTTAAAAGAGATCATAACGTAACCTCTAACATCTGGTCTCGTGAATAAAAATTCAAAACAATACCATGACAGTTCGTTACATTTGGCCACGGCCACATGAAACTATTTAAGTGTGACAATAGACAACTAGTAGTCATATGTTTATTATATTCCCATCACTATATCTTTTAGTCACACATAAAACTTTAACCGTGACCATAAAATACTTAATAGTTATTATTTTTTTTTCTTTTACTAAGGGGCTAATAAACAATGCTCTTTGATCATACCACTCATAAGTGGGCATATATATTAGCTTTTAGGCACATCATAAAAAATAAAAATCATATTGTTGCAGTTAGCAATATTTGGTCACACCTTTCTACTATAGTTAGTAATTGTCATGATGTTTTATAGAAAGTGTGGCTAAAGGTTTGAAAGATGTGTTTGGTCCCATAAATTGAAAGTCAAACAGGAAAACAAATATCGTGGCAATAGGTCACATTTAGTCACTCTTTTCTACTTGTGGCTAGTAAATGCAACATATTACTATAAAGCCTGGCTAAAGGTAACTATTGTTATACACAGGGGCAGACTTAAGACAAAGCCAAGGTGGACGGGCGCACCCCTGGGGAAAAAAATTTAGTGCTAAGTTCCGTCGAAAATCCCGTCCGCACCCCTTGGAATTTTCCGTCCGCACCTCTTGGAATTTTCCGTCCGCACCTCTTGGAATTTTCCGTCTGCAACCCTTAGGTAAAAAGTGTTATCAATTTATATTTTAAATTTTTTTAGTAAACTTTTTTTTAAAATACTACCTAAATTATATAACTTTTAATACCTAAATAACTAAACCCAAATACCCAATACCTTTAACTAGCCCACTACTAAGTCTTAGCCCAATAAACAAACCCAATAAATTAACAATATTTCAAACTAAAATAAAATAAACAAGCCCAAAACCCTTACATATTTTCTCCCGCTCTCTCTATCCTCCCTGCACGCCAGCGATCAGAACATCAACGACAACAGTGAATATCAGCAGCCGCATACCACCGTAATCAGCCACCATACCACCGCCGATCTAACACGGGTAAATTTCTTTGTTGTTTTTGATGAATTTTGGTTGATTTTTTGGTTGATATTAGCCGCAAACTAACCATGACAGTAGACACGTGCTTCGTTTTGTTTTTCATTATGTTATATGGTGGGTTATATTTTGTTAGTGATGATATTTTGCCTTTTTTTATAGCCGCATACATCACACAGTACCTGGTGGGTTATATTTGTTAGTGAAGAATGTTTGGCTTTTTCTTTTTATGGTGTATATGCTGTTTAGATGATTTTTAGGGTTATTTATATTATGATTTCTAGGGCTTGAATAGTGGATATATTATGTAATATGTTATGGAGCCATGTTTTGGATAGATTTCAAAAAATGAAAACCCGTAGGGTGACATTTTAGTTATGTTTGTAACAAGGTTTGACATATTTTTGATGATTATATAAATTTAGTTCGATGTTCTTTTGTTTTACATGACACGACCCGACCCGACCCGATACGAACCGATTTTTTACTTATATACCTTGGGGCCTAAAATTTTTAAAAATGTTCTGCACCCCATGGAAAAATT
The DNA here is from genome assembly GCA_030545235.1 of Helianthus tuberosus. Classification (NCBI taxonomy): domain Eukaryota; kingdom Viridiplantae; phylum Streptophyta; class Magnoliopsida; order Asterales; family Asteraceae; genus Helianthus; species Helianthus tuberosus. The sequence goes on along the minus strand of CM060369.1, from coordinate 168,307,476 downwards.
CATGGGTCCGCCACTGGTTATACAATGGTCACATGAATAATAAAATGTGCGTCTAAAGTATTTTAAATATGATAAATGACATTTAGCCACACATTTATTCAAATATGTGGTAGGGTGGTTTGGGCAAAACAATGGTATTATCCCACTTTTCACGTAGTGTATATGTAAACAAAAGGAAGGTTTAATAGTAAACCCTTGCTTAAATACATTAGGCCAATGACATCCGCTACTAACCTTTTTTTTTTTTTTTTTGTTTTTTTAGGATTCGGTTTTTAGGCACAGGATCAGGGTAATAAAAAAGAGCAGTCTTGGTCCTGCGGTTTCTAAGCCCTTCAGGTTCGAACCTTTGTCCGGTCTCTCAAATCCGGTTAAATTTTTTTTTAGCTTGTCCAAGTTCGGTTGGGCTGAAGAGAAAACATACATTTACTATTATTGGGCATGTCTTTATATCATTTTGATTTTACTGCTACTGCTACAGCTCACCACTCAAAACACAACATTTATTTAAAGGCTGGGAATGATTTATATTAAGAAAATTCCAACATGAAGGATTTTTTTTAACAGTTAACTTTATTAACAAAAAGAAAAAACACAGCAGCAAAACCCCTACGAAAAAAGGATACAATCCAGTTAAGTTTTTTTAATATTTTTTTTTGTTTTGCATCTATGTAAAGCTATATGCATTAGTGACTTGTACATTACTTTTATTAGTTTTTTAAACATCTTTAATGTATTAACTCAGTAAAATAACAAACATATGTAAAGTTTTTATTAAAAAAATGATTTATACAACGTTTTACAATTATTTTATTTCTTTTCAACAATACTTTAAAATTATATAAATTATTTAACAGATTAAAGTAAATTTTATTTGATAACAAGTTATACATATTCTTATAGATTACTTGATTTGATACAAAAACAATTAATTTGATTTTTGAAAACAAATGTAAGATAATGTGGAAATCTAAGAATTTGCAAGGGTGTTTGTAGAGTTGTAAGATAACGTGGAAATGTAAGAATTTGCAAGAGTGTTTGTAGAGTTGAGGAGAAAATGGGTGTTTTTAAAGATGGCCAGTGAAAAGGTTTTTTTTTTGAACGGCAAAGGTTACGTAACACCACTCCTAAATTACACCAAATTTTACCCCATGCTAGAAATTGAACCCTGGTCTCTCCCCAGGAGGCACAAAGCCTCTACCACCCACCAAAGTGGTGATGGCTAGTGAAAATGTTATATGAGCATAGGTGTTTTAGTTAAGGTTTTGGGTAGGCATGCTTCATGAATGGCATTTACTTTCATACGAGTCAGTAGTAATAATTACTTGTCCCTTAGGCATTAATTCAGAGTATTCATGTCCACACATCCATTTCTATTTTTTAACAGCCAAGCGAAATATCATTAAAACAAACTGTATATAGAGCCTGAGAATAGACAACCAAAGTACATAGAAACAAAAGAAAATAAAGAAGAAATAGATACAGCAGCCAATGAATCATAACATAGGAATGAGACATAAACACCCAAGGGAATCCCAGATAATGATCTTTAACCTGCCTAAGAATAAACCTCCTGGAATCAGCGCGCTTACTACACGGAGCAAAGCATCCTTCTTTAAGATCGATCGCCGATATCACACAACAGCAGTACTAAATTAGCTAAGAACTGGATCCTCCATCATTTGGACTAATAGAAACGTCAGCTACCGGGCAGAAACTTGATACACGCGCCTAAAACATCTACATTACCACATTAGCTACCAAGCAGAACCACCACTTTGACCATTGGAACATAGCCCACTGAGACTATAAGGGCCAAAATTAGCGTATGGACCGCGGTTCATGCACAACAACCCCATGGCGCCTAATTGGTATGACCCATTGCGACACTTATAACATAATATAGCTAGCATGTTTGGTCAAACATAGTCATTCATAGTGATTCATAGACAACACATGTATATAATTATTGCCATAGTGGATAAGGTAACATGGAGTATCCAAATGAGTATTAAATACAAGAAATTGGGAGCCTGACTAATCATAGAGGTTGAATATATAAAGAACATATATTCTTCATCTCCATAAATAAACTTAAGTTTATTTTTAAACATCATGGCAAAATCTACAAATGTGTTCATGCTGATACTGGTACTTTGTCTTCTTCAATCTGCCTTGGCCAATATGTTTTCTTCATTGAGCCTTCCTGATGAGTGCTCTCTGTTATTCCAATTCAAAGAGAACATTTCAATTAACAAATCTGCATCCTTTGATTCTCATGCTTATCCAAAGGTTTCTTCATGGAACCTCAACAGATCAGATGGGGCAGGAAATTGCTGCTTATGGGATGGGGTCGAGTGCAAGTCCGGACATGTGATTGGGCTCGACTTGAGCAGCAGCTTTCTCTATGGCCCCATCTCCTCCAACAATAGTCTCTTCAACCTCATTCACCTTCGCACACTAAACCTTACAGATAACGATTTTTGTTCCAATGCTTCTTACAAATACTTGTCCTTTTCATTAAAACTTAAGCCTTTTGTTCGGGTCGTAACCCGTCATTTACTTTGACTCTCAAGGGTTGAGTACTAACGTATTTCACGCACGTAACTTATCCAATGTTTATTTCTCACTGTTAAAGCTTCTTGCCACATCAGCCGTTTTCAATGATTTATACTTACTTACTTAATGGACCAAACTGCTCTATCTTATTCTATTATTACTTACTCTATTATTAACAATTCATCTTCATTCGGCTCTTCAAAAGTCAAACTATGATTACTTTCTTACCTGCATTTTATTACTTGCCTTATTAATTATTATTTTACTCTATTCAACTTTTCGGAAGTCTAATTTGTAAATACATTCTTACATATGCGTATCAATTCTTCTATTCCGACACATCCATCTCTAGTCAAGTCATAAGTTCCTCTTAAAAGCATAACCCTTTTATACATACCTAACGTAAGTAAAATCCATTGATTCGTTATTCATACCTTACAATGGTCATTTCTTTCCAACTTGTGACATTGCATACCCATACATTATGCTCACCTTTAAGTTTAAAATTTGACAATTCAAAACATTAAATACCGGGTTCAAATGGAAATCACCATTTGACCCGTATCACACACTTGTCCTTTCAACCATTTCTCGCATACGTATATTTGCATACATATATATATACATATATAGAAGTTTAAAACATAACTTGGATAATATCCGTTCTAAAGAAAATTTACTTGTCTAATTCGTACTTACTTACGAATTCGGACTTTTCATTCTTATCATTCATCCTTACTTGTTTGATCTGTAATTTCTTACGGATTCAAACTTTTCGTTCTACTTTTCATTCCTTTCTATGTTTTGAATCCGCCTCGCGGGTTCCAACATATCATTCATATCCTTCATCCTTTCTATGTTTCGATTCCGTCTCCCAGATTCCGACATATCATTCATACTTTCTTTCGTATTTAATACTCTCAATTACTTGAGAGTCCTACTACTCTTTTCACCTACACGTCCACCTAATACCCAATTCTTCCGGACACACCTGCAACAGTTACCACGGTCTCACGAACGTCATATGTTTTCTTGCGTACTAGCCAGGTACGCAATCCATATACTAGTTTCGTGTCTTCGAGTAACCATCACCTTATGTCCGAAGAATTAGGTTTCGGCACATGCAACATTTTCAAAACTTCTTTACCATAACATTATTATCTTTCATTTAAAATTTTCCTTCCCTTGATAGGTTTTACCATTACATGTACCCACATATTGAGTCTACGTACCTGGGATCATTTTGTCTTATTACATGCCTTGGTGTCGATCCTAGACCGCATTCGCGGATCATCCTCTCCAAACCACTGTGCTTACCTTACACATAACATACTGTTAGTTTTCTTCATATACATACTTAAATATATACTTACATTCGCTTCTACCTTTAGATCTTGATCGAGTCTTGGATTGTACGGGTTCCTGGTCACAAGAGCACACAGGTTTAAGTTCAAGTATTTACCTCTTCATACTTGATTTCTCTCAAACCAGGGCTCTGATACCAACTTGGAATGCCCTCACACGTAATAACTTAAAAACGACGCAGCGGAAAAAGAGCCTTAAAAATTTCTTTCTCTATTAGACACATTGCTCAAATACGGAATGACAAACGTTAACTAAAAGAAATATACAACATTCACTTTCAATTAACAATTTAAGGCGTAACATAATTAAAGTTATGTGACCGTTCTTTTCCGTACAATCCTTGCTCTCGACTCGATCTATATCTGCTTCTCTTCGTTTGTGGTAGAAGAAATCCGTGTAGTACCTGTGGACATCACATACAACTTAACCATTAGTCGTTAACAACATCATACAACATTATTCTCAGGTAATTTAATATCAAATATCATTCAACAATAAAAACTTTGATTCATTCAACTATCCTCTCGTATTTTCTCATTCCGAGTTCGACTTCGATACCTCATGAACCTGATGTTCTTTTACCTGCATTACATTTCAACTTCAAGGCACACCATTAGCTAACATCAATGCCCAAACATAATGAAACCATTCCTTCACACAATTATAACATCTCGCATTCATATATGTATACTAATTCCTACGTGCATTCATAACATATTACATCCATACATGCATACATTCATAAATCATACATATACACAAACATATACACCTACATATATACACACACATTCGTACATGCACACATACACATGTACAAGCTCTTACATACCACTTACATTCCCATATAATTTTACTAACATATCCTAGTCACAAACATCCATATAAATAAGTCTCATACGTACAAACTTACGTGCATGTTCATTTCTATTTATGCTTACCTATGGATTCCGTCACTAACATGTAGGTAGATCTATACACATACATATCTCCAAACTTATTTCTTTCCCACACATACCTTGAGTGAACGTTCTTGCTCATGAGTGAACATTTCAACTGTTGAGTGAACATTCTTGCTGATGAGTGAACGTTCCAACTGTTGAGTGAACATTCTTGCTAACGGGTGAACGTTCCAACTGTTGAGTGAACATTCTTGCTGATGAGTGAACGTTCCAACTATTGAGTGAACATTCTTGCTGACGAGTGAACGTTCCAACTGTTGAGTGAACATTCTTGCTGAAACGAACTAGAAAAACAAGATTTTCCAGCTAACTAGCTCACGCGGGGCGCGACGGCGAAACTGAATTGTTGTCGCGTAGCGCAACAGCCCTATTTCAACAGAATACTTCCCTTTGTTGTTGCATATTCTGCCTAGCTATGTTTTCAACCAAAACTCAACTTGAAACTTGCATAACTTTTGAGCTAAGCGTCCGTTTTGTGTGATTCTTGTTTCTGCGCGTCCGTAATTTAACTACGGATTTGTTCACCATCCTAACTCACATCAAAAGCCGAATTATAAGAAAAAGGCTTAAAGATCCTTCATTCCATTATTCGACCCATTCGATTCCACCATTTTATTTTCGACGTAACTAGCTACTTTCAGCACCGACAATCATTCCTAACTTAGTATTTCCATTTATTATAATCATACATGACCTTCTCACATTTATAAGCATTAAATAACTACCTATACATACTAATAAGTGAGTCAGAATTCACTAACCTTAAGCGTGCGTATTAGAGCTTACTTCCTTCCTCATCTCGCCGCGTTAGCCCTCCGTGCTTGAGTCAATTGTTACGATTCCTTTCCTTACATGTCATCATGTTCATATCAAAGTTAGCATATATGATCATGCATACAAACATTCGTTTCCTTTTATTTACACATTATTTGACTTCCATTAGACACATTTTCGCATACATGAGACACATATCAATAGTTACCTTATTCAAATCTCACGCAACTCGATTACCATCATACATGGCACACAAATCATCTAGTACATGACACACTAATTCTCTACTCTAACATTTGTGTTCAAAAGCCCATCCATTACATTCATACACTGTTGACTTTCAAAAGTCAACGATCTAACTTACATGTATACCTTCAAATTGTTATTCTTAATAAGGTAGACTATAGTAATAACATCATGTACATTTCATACTCATGTGGTGACACACATAACGAACGGTCACCTAGTTATATCCACATATAATCACATAGTAAATCCTACATATGCGAATTCCTCATGATCCTACCAATTGACCAACACTTTCTAAATTAACCCATTTACATAGCTCCACCTTCTTTACTCGTTAGTGAGTTCACATGCTTAATATTTAGTACATGATTATTTACTAGTTATGATCAAACACCTAATCCCACATACGGTGTGCATCACACCCTCAAAGCGTGTAGTACAACTTTCTAATGCAAGTATCTTACCGTATCATCTTATCACACTAATTTCCCACTTGTAATCCATCTAAAACACATTCCTTTTGCAAACCTATTATCTATTACAACATTATCACATTCTACATATAATTATCTATTGCTAGCATACAAATTTCACTTATCATTTTCACCTAAGCATTTTATCGAACAGTTGGCGCGCGTACTAGTTTTTAAACATAATGTACAAGTAACCTTCATACTTTTCTTCCTAGTTCTTGTCTTCAATCATCCAAAATAAAAATAACAATTCAATTTCACACCATGTTCAACATAACTAACAAGTTGGTCACATACAACATAGCATATCAAGAATCAAACAAAGGTTGGACATGGGTGACATACCCATGTCGCCATTTCCATCATCCATGGTGGGTTTCACCTCCAAACACCTAATTGTACAAAATCATGCATAACACATGTTCTGTATGACGATTCTAGCACATAATAATGCTTAATTTCATACTAATTCATGGATTGATAGAAAACCCACTTCTTAAAAAATCACCAAATCAGAATTTACAACTTACCAAGTGGTTTATAGAGCAGAGTGATCGAGAATCCTTGTTCATGCAGTAGATTTGGGCTGAAAGCTCCTTTCAATTTGATGGTTTCTTGAGGGTTAGGGTTTTCACCCCTCTTTCCTTCTCCTGATCGAAGTCACGCACACACACACCTTGTGTGTGTGTGATATTTTGTTTTAATAATTTAAGTTTCCATTTTGGCACCCTAAGTCCCTCAAGTTTAACATACCATCACAATTTCCACAAACTTCATTCGTTTACTTATTTATTAGACAATTAACTAGGCTTAATAACTTTGTTATTGTACTTCATCTAATTACACAAGGTAAACCTACTAACGAATTTAATAATTTGAGTTTTGGGGTGTTACATTTGTGTAAGTATGTATATGTGTATGTAAAGATGTATGTTGTATGTAAATGTGTATATGTTAGCAGATGTATGTGAAAATGTATAATTTATGTATACTTGGTGAAAATATGTGTATGTAAGTCTATGTATGTTTGTATATAGGTGTATGTTAGTATGTACATGTGTATGTTAGTTTGTAAGTATGTGTAAATTATGTGTATTTGGTGAAAATGTGTGTATGTTAGTATGTAAATGTTGAAAAATTTGTGTAATTTGGGGTTTGTGTAGGAATGTAAATGTGTATGTAAGGATGTATGTTTGTATGTAAATGTGTAGATGTTAGTATGTATGTGAAATTGATATGTCATTGCTTAAAAGTTTGTAGTATGAATAAATTAGCATGTTAGTATATATGTTTGTTAAAGATGAGAAATTGTGTAATGTAGGTGTATATTAGTTTATGTATGTTAGCTTGTATGTATAAAATGGGCGTATTTGGTGATATTGTGTGTATATTAGTATGTATGTGTGTATGTAAGTCTATGTGTATGTTTAAGTTTAAAATTATATATATTGATATATTGTGTATTTGATATGCCATTGCTTAAAAGTCATTATATTAGTTTAAAAAAATACCCACTCGAAATTGAAAACATCATTTACAACATAACGAACATAGAAAATACCCGGTCGAAATTGATATTATCATTTACAACATAACGAACATAAAAAATACCCGCTCGAAATTGAATTCATTATGTAAAACATAACGAGCTTAGAAAATATCCGATCGAAATTGAAATCGTCATTTAAAACATAACCAAATTTAAATCATCATTTAGAGCATAACGAGCATAGAAATACACGCCCGATATTGAATTCGTCATTTTAAACATAATGAGCTTAGAAATACCCGCCCGAAATTGATTTAGAAATTAATTTCGGGCTGTCCCCGTTTAATTTGGGACTGCTTTTTGAATACTTTATCTCATTTAGGATGTGAATGTGTATTACATGATTGTTTGTTTAAGAAGGATCCGGTTATCATTTTCTCTTTGCTCCTCGGTTATGTATATTCTTACATATATACTTGGGAGCCAAGTGGAAATGTTGCCGAATTTTTCTTAAACAAACAACCATGTGATACACATTCATATATGATATAAAGTGTTCAAAAAGTGGGTTTAGCAGCCTACCCTTGTCTTGCAAACCCTAAATTAAATCATCTTCCAGTTGCATAATGCCTATTGATAAAAGTTGGATTGATTCTCCACTTCAATCAGCTCACTACCAGCAAGGACTCAAGTCTTTTATCGCGATGCGTGAAAGAGTGCTCCCCTACCATAATGAAGTTAGATGTCCGTGTTCCAAATGTGAATGTTGCAACTTAAAAACCATCACAAAAATGAAACTCCATTTGGGGCGTATGGTTTTTTGGAAAGATTACATAAAGTGGGACAATCACGGCGAAAAATCCGGGCCTGCAGTTGTAGAAGTAGATAATGTTGTGCCACAGAAGGGTATGGAAAACATTATTGAAGACATTAGGGGGAGCGTATGGAAGAAGATACATAACATAACCAAGAGATTCGGGTGGAGAATCTAATGGTGTTGATGACGATTTTGAAGACATGCTAAAGGAAGTTGAAACAGAATTATATCCTGGTTGTACCAAGTTTTCTTCCCTTGACTTTTTAGCAAATCTTATGAATCTAAAGGAGATGCACCATTGGACTAATACTTCATTTGATCATCTACTAAAGTTGTTGCAAGATTCAATGCTAAAAGGCAACAAGATTCCCCCTATGCATTATGTGGTTAAGAATAAATTTAAGAAGATTGGTTTGGATTATGAGATGATAGACGCGCGCGTAAATGATTGTGCTCACTTCTGGAAAGAACACCAGTCGTTGCAAAATTGTCCCGTTTGTAATGAGAGTCGATGGGTCGATAAAGACACAAAAGGCACGAAGGTAGCTCGCAAGGTGTTACAATACTTTCCTTTGACACCTAGACTTCGGCGTTTGTATTGTTCAAGGCACACAACAAAACCAATATTAGCATTTAACATACTACCAACATATATTTTGCAAAGTGACATGCACTCATAGCGACTTGTATAACTTTTTAACGTCAAATTGTATAGTTTACCTCCGAAAAGGGTTGTGGGGTTTGAGGTTGTGCACCAAACAGATTCGATGGCATATTTGAAGAAGGTTTATGCCGAAGCCCCCGGAACCATCCTCGTCGATCACCCAACACATTTTGAAACACGACAATTGTGACACCTGTGCTTGCGTAATCATTATTTGAACTCCGAACAGTTCAATTATCAATGAAACGATGTATTTTGATCCCTATATTTGTTTATTTATGTCTAACAATCTTTCATTTCAATTCTTGTTCGATTTCAAACTCTGAATCGCTTTCTGGAAAGTTAAACGCAAACTAATGCATAAACGTAATCAGTTTAACGTGAAAAACACTCCGGAACATCAACAATATCCTAACATACCTTAAATAACCTTTACATAACTTAGAAATAAGTTTTGGAGGGTTTGGTGTGCTAAAATCAAGTTTATTCGATCACAGGGACTATTTACGTCAAACTACGAAAGTTTGCCGATTCGTATAGTAACGTACCTTCCGGAATATGATCATAAGTTAAACATACCATAAATATCCTTTACATAGCTTAGAAATAGGCTTTGAGGGGTTCGGTATGCGAAAATAAACTTATTTGGTCAAACAGGGACTAAAAGCGTCAAAAAGTGCATAAGTTTGCATTTACGCGCATATCTTACATTCTGAACATATCCGAACATCCAAAAAATTTTTGTAATCATTAAAATATTTTAAGTGATTGGAATGCTAAAATTCCATTCGTCGTGTAATTTGGATCGTTTTTCGTGTTCGTTCGTGTTTCGTCGTAATTAACCGAATAACGTGACCCCACGACCAAACGAACCAACATCCGAGATGTTTTCAAGCATATTTCATGTTCCCTATACTTTAACTTCATTTTAGAGCCTTGAAATGGGGTTAACGAGGTTGAAATGCATCAAAATCTAAGTTTTGGGCTTGCAGGGACTAAAACTGCCAAACTGTCAAACATAGCTCATGGGGCGCGAAGGCCCAGGCATAAGCCTACGCAGGGCGCGACAGACATGCAGACCAGATTCATTGAATTCAGCTTTGCAGCCTGTTCCCACTGATTTCTACCATTGTTTTGCAATACTTGGAGCTTGTTTATGAGTTCCCATGGTATTTAAAACCATGTGCCACACATGGATGGCCAAGATCAAAGCTCAAAACTCGAGGAACGATCTTAACGGTTCTTGAAAATCTATAAATACCCAAGCTTTTCTCATTTGTTCCTCACACATTTGTTCTCAATTTTGCTTTAAGTTGAAGCTCTCACTTATATAGCTTCATACTTGAGTATTTTGAGTTCAAATCTTCAAAGCTTGGACCCTTTGTAAGTCTCCTTCATGCTTGTTCATCCTTTTCAAGCATGAAAGTCAAATAGTGTTTGACTTTCTGCTTTGACCAGTCTTTAGTCAACACAAAGTTCGTTGAACTTTGCAACGTGAGCGTAATCACGATGGCTATAGTTCTTTGTGACTATACCTACTGATTACCAATTTGTATAGGCGTAGTGACGAGTCAAAGTTTCGGTCAAAATACGTATTAACACGTATTTTGCAACGAAGCTATTTTCGGGTATCAAAACACTTTGTTTTGATATCAAACTTGTTTTCTAACTTAGTTAAACATGTTTTAACATGTTTAAGTTGTCACTTTTAGTTTAGTGCTTATATAGGGTCGTAAGATAAGCGGTCTAAACAACCGCTTAGACTTTCAAAGCCGGCCCGTTTGGTCGATCATTAGGATCCGACCAAATACATTTTATGACCATAGTTGTATAGGGAATAACCTTTCGAGGTTATACCTTATGGTCACTTAGTTTAATTAGTTGTATGATAGGTAGTTTATATGCCTTAGGTAAATGACCAAAATGCTCTTTTCACGCATAAATTCATTTTAAGCATATGTAACCTAAATTTTGACATCTAAACTGATTAGGCAACATTATTAGATATGTTAAGGCATTTAATATTTGTCATAGGACTAGTTATGTGTTCCGAACGCGTTTTACGCGAACAACGCGTTATGTAAGCTACCTAAACGAGTCGTAACGGGTCGTAAGCACTTAGGATAGGTTCCGATTTAGAATGTAGGATTTGTTAAGCCATATTACATGAGTTCCTATACTCATTTGGTTTACGAGACCTCATCCTATCCGATCTTCCGATTTAGGTCCGGTTTATTAACGTAGTTACCTATATTTGGTGCCGATTGATTCCGTGATCCTTCTAGCGTTATTTGATTGTTATCTCAAGACTACTAAGCAATATCAAGTGAGTACATAGTCCCCTCTTTTATTGTTTTCAAATATTTTGGGGTGATACACATGTGCCTACTTGTTACTTTCATGCTTTTCGTGCTTTCATGACATATACTTGCTATGTTCATTAGTACGCATATAGTACACGATTTCATTTATATTTTGCTATGTATGTTAACTGAGCATGCTAGCACATTTATTTCATACATTACTTTTTTGTTGCGTATGTTCACTTAGCATATGGACACATTGTTTTACATTAAACATTTCTACTTTGTATGTTCACTTAGCATACTTTGTACATTATTTTCTCATAACATGCTTACATTTGGTATAACATTTGGTTTGTTAAACGAAACTAATACGTTCATTAACACCGATCATGCCGCTCGGTAGTATGTAGTGGTACCATAGGAATTGACAACTCCCATTCCTAAAATCCTAGGTTTGTTTGGACGTAAGGAATGACAGAATCCGAAAACATATTGATAAACCTTTAACTTGTTAAGGGTTTGTCCTTCAGTCTCAAGGCTTGAATGTAGACGTAAAACATTACCACATAAATGTCTATATCAGTAAAGCATTTATTTTACAAAACATAACTTTTGACTTAAACTATGATTTATTCGAATACATTGTTTTGTGCATTTTACCTATGATTTTAGTTGACACTTTTCGCTTGCCACACATAACATTTGATTATACATTACATGATTTACATTTGACATTAGATATTATTTACATATAAACATTTTGACATTTGTTTAAACAAGGTATTTTGGTGGTTTGTTTGGGTAAGTGATTTAAATAACGATGCGTGTGTAATATGATGAAAGCATGGTGGATACACCACTGATACTTCCTATATATAAGTGCTTTTATGATATTATATATCGTAGCGTTATTTAAACCATTTCAATTTGGACATATTATGTTTTACACAAATAACATATCCTCACAAAACAATGTTTTACAAACAACATATTTTATACAAACTCATTTTACTTGGTTATTCATTTAACCATACATCTTTCTTTTATATCATCTGATTTCTTATCGATTTTCGTATGATTTATAAAAGAATACACTTTACAAGATTCATGACTAACTTTTGTTAAACATTTCTTTAAACTTACAAGTCATGAATCCTATTTTAACAAAACCTATGTATCTCACAGGCATTTTTATGCTGACGTACCTGTTTTCACATGTGTTTCAGGTGCTGTTGTTAGATGATCGTGATGCAAACATAGGATTGGACGAGGGCCTTAGTGACTTAAAACCATGAAAACAGTTTAATTCATGTTATGCTTTTGTAATTTACTAAACAATGTAAACATTTTAATTCAATAAAATGAAACTTCAATTACCATGTGTTATGAAACAATGATTCTGTTACTCCACTCCCCGACTTTTTCGTCGCGATTTGTTGTTTTACGCGGTCGGGGTGTGACAGCAACCTAATTCGGCGGTTGAGAATCGCCGCTTTCTCCGCCCATAATCTCGGGTTCTAAATTAAGTTGTATTTTACGAAGACGATTAAATATAAATATATACATTATAGAGAATAATACTTTAGATAGATACTTACATCATTCTGCTTAGCTACCTCGTCAACCCAATTCCCATCTTTATCGATGTGAGTTTTGCGGTACGTATTGAGATGTTTCAAACCCTGTTTAACATTAAAACTTAGATTGGACATTAAATAAACATAAACATACAAACACACACATATAAAACATTACATGTTTGTAGGCGGTGCTATTGTATGACGCTGTACCCCCACGGTTTGGGAATTGTTGAAGCTGGCGGACTCTTGCGTTTGCCTCACATCTTGCAATATATTTGGGGTCCAATAAGTGATCAATGGTTCTTAGCCAGTTTTCATAAGGCATATCCTTGGGGTGGTATGCCTTGCTCTTTCGACATCGTCATAACCTCCATCACGAAGAAATTCTTCTTTAGCGTCGTGCTTGCGGCCGGAGTACCGCTTCATAAGCACATGTTTAATGTCGCCTTTCAAGTTCAGAGCGTCCAAATCCTGTTCAACTTAATCAAAATTGAAGTTCTCCTAGAATTAAATAAAAAAGTTAAAACATTATATAAAAACGTTAAAACATTAATGGCGCGTTTACGGCTGCAAACGCGGCAGCAAACAGCGTCGTTTTATACCCATTTGTTGCTGATTTTGCAGCCGTTTAACGTCGCGTTTATGGCTGCAAAACTCACACCGATAAAGATGGGAATTGGGAAATTTGTGTGTTCCTAATTTCTCTCTTTGAAGTATATTGATATTTCTTTTACGAAGATTAATGTTGAATTTTTAAACTGTTTGTTCATCGATTTGGAGTTAATGATTGTTTTTAGTTGGATTTTATTTGGGTGGGGGGGGGTATACTTTTTATGATCTCGTTTATATTACAAATAAAAAGCCATGTTTTTTTGCTGGCATAATTAGCTACGTATGTTAAATTTCTGCCAGTTGCATTCTAAACTTTTGTCCTATATCTTGTAACATATGTTACACTTCGAGGTAATATATGTTGTTACAGGGTGTTACACATATATACTTAACGTAGTAGTGATTTTAAGGAGTAGGATCAAATACAAACCACATTTTGCATACAAACTGTAAGAATCATTTAAAAAGTGTCACGTAATATCCAACCAATTATAGAGAAATGATAAAATAATATCCTAAATAATATCAATTATTTTGAAGGCCCTATAAATATGCTAACAAGCAATTAATTCTTTTTTTGTATCTTCTTTTTGTTTTCAATGTGATGATTAAGAAAAGTGCTGATATCATTCAAATATGTGCTAAAATCAATTATCTTGATTAATTTTCTTGTGCTAATATAATTCAAATGTGCTACTTTTATGTATGTATTGTTTTGGTATGTGCTAATTTAACTTTTTTAAGTGCTAGGATCTATTCTTACGGTTTGTAGGATAAATATGGTTTGTACTGGAACCAACCCCGTGATTTTAAATGCAAAAAATGTTTTTTAGATGGACTTCACTTGGATAACACATTTTTATTACCTTTAGAAACTTCATAATTTATTCGGAATATCTCGTTTATTTTACAAATAAAAAAAAGTTACTTATACGTAGTAACAACATTACACATGTTACTTATAGTTACCCCCAACCCTTTTTTGGATATAAGGGGGGTTGCACATATGTAACACATGTATAGCCACGTTACACGTCTTACATATAGTTGTTATATGTGTTATAGCAAAACTTTACACATGTACACGTGTTACATAGCAGATTAATAAATTTAACTACAGGAGATTAATAGTGATGTACTTGTTTTATTCATAGGTAAATGGATGTTTTGTGCTCAAGATGAAGATGGTTATCAAGAAGCGAAGCATAGTTAGATTTTCTTACATTATGATAGTTTTTGGATATTTTTATATATTTAAGTTCATATAAAACACTTATGTTAAGTTTAAGTTTATTTGTAATGTTTTTTTTATAATATATACAATCTATTTGTCCCTTTATTTTGTTACATATGTTACATCTTCTGCCAGCAACATAAGTTACATTTTTTACAGATACATATTTTACTTTTTTTGACAACTACATATGCAACAACCAATTGTTAAATACGTAAAGACCAGCTAGGTGTCATCTTTGTTTTCAATGTCACAAACCTGGACAAAAGGAATGATGTGACCAACATTTTGTGTTAATCTGGTTTATAATTACTGTATATCCAGGTTACACATATTACATAGAGTCGTTGCATATTCATACCAGAGGATAGCATATGTATATCCAGGATGTTACATTTGTTACACATGTTACATAGAGTAATTGAACATCAATTCCATATCAATTTCACCGGCCTTTTTTCACCTAGACAATTAATACATTCAATTCTATTCATCATTGTTTTCTTATACTTTTTTCACTTGCCACATTGACCCTTAAAATAATATCCCACAAAACAACCAATTAGCCACTGATTGAAATCATATCCAGCAAAAATAACCGATTAGCCACTAATCGAAGGTGGTTTCAGCAATCACAACATCCGATTGGCCGCTTCAAGGTTTAACTTACTGATTGACGGCGACAAGGTTTAACGATAGCGGTTTCACTTACCGCCGGCAAGGAAGAAGACGATTATGTTAGTGGCTGTTGGTGGTGTTGCCGAATCCGGATTCACTTAACGTCGACAAGGAAGAAGACGGTTGTGTTTATGGTTGTTGGTTGTTGGAAGAAGTCGGTTACTGGTACGAGATGTTTCCAGATCTGAAAATTTGTCACCATAGCTTCAGATCTGAAAATCTGTAACCACGATGTGAACCCGGAAAATTGATGAGAGAAGTGGCTGGACGCCCTACCTTATTTGTCTCTCTTTATACCAACATCCGACATTTAACGACGGTGGTTGTTGGAAGAAGACGATTTGTTTAAAATACACTAGGTGGTTTCACTTACTGATTGACGGCTACAAGGTTTAACGATAGCGGTTTCACTTACCCCGGCAAGGAAGAAGATGGTTATGTTAGTGGCTGAAGAAACACTGGATAAATGACCGGAATCAAATTATCAAGGGTGTTACGTTCTGCATAAAAAGGGTGGTTCTCTCTCGTTTGATTCGAAGGGACAAGTTTTCTTCTCCAGAGAATACTATAAAACAAAACACCGTTAGCCTCGTTACGGGGAGAAGGGAGGTTCTCTCCGTAACCCGACTCCGGCGTGAGAATAAGTATGTGTTTATGAAGAAGAAGAAGAAGAAGTATTGATGAAGTGAGTGTAACTTGAAGTTCATACCTGATTTATTCTCATATTTATAGCCGGGAGTTTGGGCGGGAAAACTCGTTGTTGAAATATTAACGGAAGATGCTAACTCTGTGGGTGGTTATTTCCCATCCTGTTAATCCTCCTAATCCGACGTGAGTGCACACAGATCGCTATTCAGATCAACGGCTAGGGTGTTGCCACGTGGAAAGTGGGTAAATGGAGATTTCTCCCCAATTCCATGCCATCATCATGATCTTAAGGTTGCCTGTGATGATGACACGTGTCCCAGAGGTTATAACCGTCGGTGGTGCACGAATGAGTCTTCTAGAATATTATTGCCATAATCCGGTGTGACTCCTTATCGTGTGGTATCAGCTTTGTAAATATCCAAGTCTGGGTATTGCTAAGCGGAAGTGCTTGTTGGGATTTTCATCCTTCTGTTATGGAGAATCGGCGCAAGGGTTTATAATTTTTCTTTCAACGCACAAGTGTTACTTGCTGCTTTCCTTCTAAGCTCTCTTTGTAAGACCAGTGCTTGGCCGCGCAAGGTTCTAAAGAGGGCTTAAAGCTGAGGTTGTGATGAGGCCTTAAGTACTCGAAGCGAGGTTTTTAGGACCTTACCCCTTCAAGTCCCCCCAGTCTAGTGTTGTACTTATGCAAATAAGTGGAGCACTGGACTTGTAAGGGAGGTGCCTTTTACTGTAGAGTTTTTGACACGAAGCTGAAGAATCTTTTTAGAGAGGAGATTTTCTTGCTCATTATGATCTTTGAGGGAATTTGTGAATTTTCCTCTGTTGGTCTGACCTTCTTTAATCATGATCTGACGTTTTATTATATCACTTGTAATAAAAAATGAATATACGCGATACTTTTTTCTTCTTGCCTTGGAATATGTATCGACGCTTGTCAGACTTCATTTATTGAGATATGACATTTTTTCCTGTGGCGCCGTTTAGAGGAGATGATTTGACAGTTGATCATGATCGTAACTTTTCTCCTTTCCCGAAGTCGGCACTTCTATATATACCTTTGATGGTTTTGGACTTTTTACTTGATTTGGAAACATGAAGACTAGGCACTCTTTTCGTTCCCGACGATTGTTGGAGATTTTGAGGATCTATGAGGCCGCCGAAGGTCTCCTTCTTCTTGCTGATTCACCACCACTGGTGGTTACCGGAAACGAAGAAACTTCCAATTCTGTTTCTTCCACTGTTGTGGGTTTTGGTTTTGAAGCTCACCGGCCAAAAGACACTGTTGATGAAAGGGTTGATGCATTATCTGCCGATGATTTGATGGCACGTTTCCCGACTATCCGGAAAGGTGGATGCCTGCTGGTGTACCATCGCCGGAACAGACGTCGTTCTGGTCAGATACCGGTTCCTGCTGACGATGAGCTTGCTGCTGATCTTCGTCATTAGGTTAAGTTTAGGATAATGGTATATACCTCTTTTGATGTTGTAGGTATGTTTGTTTTGCTACTGGTATTTTGGAAGAAACATTGTTGTGTTCTTTGTAAATGGTTGTTTAAAGTGCTTTTGCTGCACTAATGATATATTTTTTGATGCACTGTCGTGCATGTATGCCTTGGTGGTTTACCAGTTTATGTTTGGATTACAATATGTTGCATATGCTTAATTGCTTTGCGTAGGTAGAGCGAATGAGAATGGTATTGTGCTCATGTGTGAACATTGGTCTATAATGCGCGCGAGGTTGTGCTTATTTTAGATTGTTCATGAGGCGTACAATGTTTACTATATTGTTTTCGCGTAAACCAAAAGAATTATATGCAATTTCTAACAAACAATAACATGTGTAAGGATAACTTTTGTATTAGTAAGGCGCAGGACTAATAATACGAAGTAAAACGGAAAAACACATTGCCTGTATAAATCTGAGTTGTTTGAATAGCGTGGCTATATATAACACCTGCGTAGCTACTGCGCGTTCCAGGTGCGAGGGACGGGTGTTCCGTCGATTCTTTTTAGGGTGTATGCCCCTTTGCCTAGGACCTCGTTGATAATGTAAGGCCCTTCCCATTTTGGCGCTAACTTGCCCGGCTTTTCCGCATTAGAGGCTTCATTGTCACGTAAGACAAAGTCCCCTGGAACGAAAGCGTTGTAGTACTTTTCAAGTTTATACATGTATCTTGCTTCAACGATGGCGGCGTTCTCGCGCCTTTCTTCAAGAAGATCTAAATTCATTCTTCGTTCTTGTTCATTGTTTTGCTTTTCCATGGCGAGCATGCGCGGTGATGGAAGGCCAATTTCGGCTGGGATTACCGCCTCCGATCTATAGACAAGACTGAATGGGTTTTCTCCCGTGCTAGTCTTTAGCATGGTACGATGAGCCCATAAGATACTGGGGAGCTCATCGACCCATCCTCTGTGCGCTGTCCCAAGCCTTGCTTTTATGCCATCAACTATTTGTTTGTTGACACTCTCGACTTGACCGTTTGCTTATGTGTGCGCAACAGAGGAAAAGTTGTGTTCGATCTTCATTTCTTTGAACCACTTCTGAAGATCTTCCGAGGCGAAATTGGTTCCGTTGTCGGAGATGATGTGTAATGGTAATCCGAATCTGCAAATAATATTCTCCCATATAAATTTGCGGACTACCATTGCTGTGGTTGAAGCTAATGCCTTGGCTTCAACCCACTTTGTGAAATAGTCTACTGCTACGATAATGAACTTTACTGCGCCAGACGTGTCAGGGAATGGTCCAACAAGATCAATGCCCCATTACTAGAAGGGCCAGGCGGATGTGACCGGTACGAGTGGATTCTTTGGGCGGAGGGTTTTTGGCGCGTGACGCTGACAAGCTGCGCATTTTCGTAATAACTCTACCGCGTCCACATGCATCCCCGGCCAATAGTAGCCTGCGCTCATGATCTTTGCTACTACCATGCGCGGACCAGCGTGTATCCCACATAAGCCTTCATGGATTTCCCTGACTAAGTATTGTGCATCTGTTTTATCAACACAGCGCAGGAGTGGTCCCATGAATGACTTTCGGTACAGAATCCCGTCCTCCATCTCATAGTTTATTGCCTTATTCTGGATTTTCCTAGCTTCTGCCTTTCCTTCCGGAAGTTTGCCATGTTGCAGGTACATGATGATCGAGGACATCCAGGATGGGTTGCCGATCTCTATGATGTTTACTTGTTTGAGAGGGACAGAAGGATTGGACAATACCTCGATGCGCACCTCTTTTGCTAGGTGCCTAAAGCTGGTGGCAGCTAATTTGCTTAATGCATTCGCGTGCTTGTTTTCGTTTCTGTTTATATGATTGACTTTGAACGTTTGGAATTGGCTGATTAACATCCGCGCTTGTTCCAGATATAACGCCATAGCTTCACCTTTCGCATCGTAATGCCCATTAACTTGCTCAGCCACCAGTTTTGAATCAACGTTAGCTTCGAGGTTTTTCGCTCCCATTTTAAGCACTAAACGAAGGCCTGCTAGAAACGCTTCGTATTCTGCTTCATTGTTCGTGCTCCGAAAATCCAGGCATATCGCATATGTAAGTTCGTGATCATCTGGGCTGACCAATCGGAGACCCGCGCCTGCCTCATCGTCGTTAGAAGCTCCATCTGTGTGCAGAGTCCAGACCCTATCGTCAAAAACTGGAACAGGGTTTTGAATTGCTTCACATTCTTGCACTTTGTCTATGGGAACTTCTGTGGCGAAGTCTGCTAAAACTTGCCCTTTGATTGCTGGTCGCGGTCTATATAGGATATTATATCCTCCCATCTCAATAGCCCACTTGGCTAATCGCCCCACAACATCGGGTTTGGATAGAATCTGCCCCAAGTGGTAGTTGGTGAGAACTGTGATTACATGACCAGAGAAATATCGGCGCAAGCGTCGTGATGCATGTACCAGGGCGAGGACCATTTTTTCTATCATTGAGTAGCGCGTCTCTGGTCCAGTGAGCATTTTTTGATATAATAAATTGGAGTTTGAATGTTCTCCCGTTCCACCATCAACACTGCACCAACTACTACTTCTGCAGCGGACAAATATAAGATCAGTGGTTCTTTCTCTCACGGTGTTGTCAGCGTTGGCAACTGAATTAAACATTCCTTCATTTGTTTGAAGGCTGCTTCCGCCTCTGGTGTCCACTGGAAACGGGTTTTCTTGGCACAATTGCGTAGTGTGCTAATGAACGGATAGGATTTGCAGCATGGTTTGCCAAGAATCTGTTTAAGGCTGCTAATCGTCCTGCGAGCCTTTGTATTTCCTTTATTGTTGTAGGTGACGGCATCAGCTGGATGGCTTGTACCTTCTCTGGGTTTCCTTTAAAACCGTCTTTTGTTACTATAAAACCCAAAAACTTCCTTTCCCTTCCTCCATTCCAAAGGAACACTTTGTTGGGTTAAGTTTTAAGTTCACGCTGCGCAAAGAGTCGAACGTGCGCTGAATATTTGCGAGCATTGTTTCCTCTTCGTGGCTCATGATGACGAGGTCATCCATGTATACCTCAACTGTTTTACCAATGTCTTCCCCGAACACTGTATCCATTAATCGCTGGTAAGTGGCTCCTGCGTTACGGAGACCAAAAGGCATTTTTGTATAGCAGAAGATGCCCTTGTCTGTGCCAAAGGCAGTCTTGTCCTCATCCTCCTCTTTCATTTGGGCCTGATGATAGCCCTTATAACAGTCAAGAAAGCACTTCCAGCGAAACGATGCTAGAGAGTCAACTTTTTTGTCTATCTCAGGAAGCGCATAGCAATCTTTCGGGCAAGCTTTATTTAGGTCTTTGAAGTCGACGCACATTCGCCATCCGCCATTGTGTTTTTGAACCATTACTGGGTTTGCGACCCAGGTATGGTACTGAACTTCGCGTAAGATTCTGGCGCTGAGTAACTCTGTTACTTGTTCGTTCATGGCTTCCGCTTTTTCTGTGCTAAGATTGCGTCTTCCCTGTGCGACAGGTTCTGCTGAGGGCCGGATGTTCAAACAGTGTTGCGCTATATCTCGCGGAACCCCAGTCATGTCCGCCGGACACCAGGCGAATATGTCTTTATTATTGGAAAGTAATTCCTTTAATTGTACTCGTATTGCCGGTGAAATGGCGTGCCTTAGTAAGATGGTCTGTTCTGGATACTCTTCGTGGGGGACCCATTTTTCCGGCTCACTCGGTGCTGATGGTTTGGCCATTTTTGCTGGTGGCTCATCGTCCACGTACATAACTTCTTTACTTGAGTACAGAATTGCTACTCCGGTTTCCGTTGGGAACCCGCAAGCAGCATGTGGGATAGAAGTGATCATACTAAATTCTCGCTGTGATCTTCTTCCTAGCAAGACATCGTGGCGCGATGTTGCTGGCATGACCATCAAAATTTACTGTGACTGTGCGTGAATGCTCGCCATCTGATAGAGTCACAGGAAATGCAATTTGTCCTAATGGGAACACAGTTTCGTTACAGAAATCGGTGAAAGGAAAATCAACCGGCTCTAAACGAGCTTTATCCTCTGGATCAAGTTGTTTGAAACACTGTTCATATATTATATCCATCGAGCTTCCTAGATCTATGAACATATAATCCGTTCTATAGTGGCCGAAGATGCCGGTAATGATCACTGGTCACTCCTCCTGAGGACCTCTAGGGATGACATGAAATATGACTTGTTGCTCTCTCCAATGTTGGTTATGGTTACGTTTGTTTGTCCTTCGGGAGGGACCTCCTTGCACCATATGTATCTGCTTTTTTTCGGCCTTCTGACAGTTGGTATCTTCTGATTTTTGGGTTATTTCGTCATTACTAACAAATTGGATGTACCACTGACTAGGTGTCTGTGGGTCCAATACTGTAATGTCAAATTTCTCTTCACCTTTTTTCAAAGTATCAGATCTGTCACTCGACAATTCAGATCTAATGTTTTGTGTAAAAATTTGGTTCATAGCGATCTGGAATCTGTTTAACCAGTATTCCGGAGTTCTTTCCGGGAGTGGATCTGAACGATTATGGATCTCCGAGGAGTCATTTTCTTCTGAATGACTGTCATTGCTTCCTTTAATTCCCATGGTTCCGTCAATCTGGTTATCTCGGGTTTCGAAACCCTTGAATTTAGATCGAGGACTTGATGGGTGAAATGGTGAATTCTCTGCCATATGAAACAGAGGGTGGAGAAATGTGAATCGAAACGAGAAAAAACAGGTAAAACAGAGAAATTGGTGGGCGCCAATGAAGAAACACTGGATAAATGACCGGAATCAAATTATCCAGGGGGTTACGTTCTGCATAAAAAAAGGGTGGTTCTCTCTCATTTGATTCGAAGGGACAAGTCTTCTTCTCCGGTGAATACTGCAAAACAAAACACCGTTAGCCTCGTTACGGGGAGAAGGGAGGTTCTCTCCGTAACCCGACTCTGGCGTGAGAATAAGTATGTGTTTCTGAAGAAGAAGAAGAAGAAGAAGAAGAAGAAGAAGAAGTATTGATGAAGTGAGTGTAACTTGAAGTTCATACCTGATTTATTCTCATATTTATAGCGGGGAGTTTGGGCGGGAAAACTCGTTGTTGAAATATTAACGGAAGATGCTAACTCTGTAGGGGGTTATTTCCCATCCCGTTAATCCTCCTAATCCGACGTGAGTGCACACGGATCGCTATTCAGGTCAACGGCTGGGGTGTTGCCACGTGGAAAGTGGGTAAATGGAGATTTCTCCCCAATTCCATGCCATCATCGTGATCTTAGGGTTGCCTGTGATGATGACACGTGTCCCAGACGGTTATAACTGTCTGGTGGTGCACGAATGAGTCTTCTAGAAGATTATTGCCATAATCCGATGTGACTCCTTATCGTGTGGTATCAGCTTAGTAAATATCCAAGTCTGGGTATTGCTAAGCGGAAGTGCTTGTTGGGATTTTCATCCTTCTGTTATGGAGAATCGGCGCAAGGGTTTATAATTTTCCTTTCAGCGCGCAAGTGTTACTTGCTGCTTTCCTTCTAAGCTCTCTTTGTAAGACCACTGCGCGGCCACGCAAGGTTCTAAAGAGGGCTTAAAGCTGAGGTTGTGATGAGGCCTTAAGTACTCGAAGCGAGGTTTTTGGGACCTTACCCCTTCAGTGGCTATTGGCGGTGTTGCCGAATCCGGTTTCACTTAACGTCGACAAGGAAGAAGACGATTGTGTTAGTGGTTGTTGGTTGCTGGTACGAGATGTTTCCAGATCTGAAAATTTGTCACCATAGCTTCAGATCTGAAAATCAGTCACCACGGTGTGAAACAGGAAAATTGATGAGAAAAGTGGTTGGACGCCCTACCTTATTTGTCTCTCTTTATACCAACATCCGATTGGCCGCTGCAACATTTAACGATGGTGGTTATTGGAAGAAGACGATTTGTTTAAAGTACACTAGGTGGTTTCACTTACTGATTGACGGCTACAAGGTTTAACGATAGCGGTTTCACTTACCGGCGGCAAGGAAGAAGATGGTTATGTTAGTGGCTGTTGGCGGTGTTGCCGAATCCGGTTTTACTTAACGTCGACAAGGAAGAAGAAGGTTGTGTTAGTGGTTGTTGGTTGCTGGTATGAGATGGTTATAAATAGGGTTTCCTAGGTTTTCTTAGCACAAATAAGTTTTCTATACATCATTCCCTCATATATATACATATACATATATATATATATAGGGTAGGGTTCATGCGAGAACCACCTTTATTGCGAGAACCAATGTGAACACAACAAAATAAACCCACTACACCACCAAAAACCTAAAAAAATCTAAAAAACACCCAAAAAAAATTAATATTTTTTATATAAAAATCGTTATTTTTAGTAGCAAAAAAAAATTTAATTTTTTTGTTATAAACGAAAACTAGCGATTTTTACATAAAAAAATATTTAAAAAAAATTGTGTGTTTTTTAGATTTTTTTTAGGTATTTTTGGTTGTGTTCACATTGGTTCTCGCAATAAAGGGCGGTTCCTAAATGATCCTTCTCCTATATATATATATATATATATATATATATATATATATATATATATATATAAACGAGATCAAGAGAAAACGCTCAAAAGTGTGAGAACGGTGAGAACGCATCCTGGCCTAACACGTGGCGCGGGGCATGATCAGGGTCCGAGGGGTTTTTTTGTCTTTACAATCTTCTTTTATTTTCCTAACGCTTTAACATTTTCTGGCGTCTAAGATTTTTTTGGCGTTAATTGTATTTATTAAACTTTTTTGCGTTGAATTAATTGTTTTTGTGTCACACAGATAATTCTATTGGCGTTATAGCGTTTTTTGGTCAATTTTTTTTCGTTTTGTGTAATATTCACTACGAGTCATTAATATTTTCATAAGTTAACAATAAGACCAAATGTTTTTTTTTTTTTTTTTGCGTTTAATGAATTTTTTGGCATTTAATACATTTGACTAGTTGCTTTGCCAGCACTCGTTCTCACAGTTTTCACAGTACTAGCGTTTTGATGTTTGTAGTTTTTGGCATTTAATGTATTTTATTTATAGAGAATTAGATAACAAAACAACAGATAACTTGATAACAAAACAATATAAAATTAAAAAGAAAAAAATTAAAAATGGTAATCTAATGTCTCTTCCGAATCTTCACTGTCATCAGCATCTTTCTTCTTGTATTTGTTTTGTCGTTTTGAACCTTTTTTTAATATCTTAGCTAGATTCCAATTTTCCTACATAAACCCCGTCTTTTTTCAGTCGAAGATGCTTAGTGGCAACCTGTTTTTTGGTGTGATATTCTTGTTTGATGGCATGTCATTGAAGGTTAACTCTTGCTTGATGCTATTTATAATAATGGAGTCCAAAATAGCATTTTACACTTGTGTTGATCCATTTATTCCATGCCGATATTCATCAAGAACAAAGCTTACATGATGGCATATCGTTGTCATTAGTATCTTTTCTTAAATATTTGTCCATCTCATTCAGCAAAATATTATTGAGATAACCCCTCAGAAGAAGACATTTTTTGGCGTTTTAAAGTGAGTGGTTTCTTGAGGATATGGCGTTTGTGTTTTCTGGGTGTGATCAATTTCATTGTGTATAGACCTCTCTCTTATAGGAGTTTTTGACGCGTAGTTTAGGCGGGACTTTTTTATTGTAATAAATGATAGTAATAAAGTAACTGTCTTTTCAGTTAGTGTTTTTGTATTTTCTGTGCTGATCAGCTTTTATCAGTTTTACAGGTGATAGACGTCCCATCTTCTAAGTTTGGTTTTTTTTTAAATGGCGTTATGCATACCAAGATGACAAAATACAATAACGAAGTAAATAAAATATTAAGCAGGAATAATATTTTTTGTTATTTTTGGCGTTTTGTAAGGAATAACCATTTTTAGTTTTTTTTTTTTTTTTTTGCGTTTTGCTAATAAAGAGAGAAATATATCATTTAATTATTTAAAAAAAAAAGAAGATTACACAGAAGAAAAAAAAAAGACGAAAAAAATTAAAAGCCTTTGTCAGAAGGTACTTTATCCGAAAAGTATCCATCACTTGGTCATCTTCTTCCTGCTCGGAGTCTTCATCTGGATCTTCATCCATGTCATCACCTTCACCTTCATCAGCTTCTTGTTCCTGAAGATTCTGAAGCCTCCACTTGAACATGTCTTGCATTCACTCCAATTTTGAGTCTATTTCTGTGTTGGTACAAGTGGCGTTATGCAATTCTTCCATGAAACCCAGACGCTACTTTGTCATGATGTTTTCTAGCCAGTAGACTTCCTGCTCTCCGCTGTCGTATGTAACTGTCACCATGTATGTTTCATCATCAAAACGCCATGATGTCATGACAGGGTCCTGTTTCACATTTGCTTTGATTGCTCCAAATTTCCTAGTTAATGCTTTCATAAGCATATGTGTTTCATGGCATTCGTTGTCTAGAGCGATGCCAATGGATAAGATTCGCCTCTGTATCTCTTCTTTAATCTTCAGAATTGCCCTGACCTTCTTAACGTACACCCTCCTTCTGTTGTCAAAACGGAGGACGTATCGCCTGATTCCCAGAGTGTATCTCCACGAAACGATTGTTGCCATTTTTGGCGTTTTGGTTAAGTTGGCGTTTTTGGTTAATGATATTTTTGGCGCTTAATTTAGGAGGGAATTTCTTCTAATAGATGTTAGTAACTGAAACTCAGCTACTGTGTTGTTTCATCTTCCTATAATATCCAACGCGTTTTATCACTAATTTTTGGCGTTTTTTTAATGGCGTTTTATTTTTTTTAATGGCGTTTTATCATTTGATGGCGTTTTGAATATGAGCGCTAAAAGACCCTTTTACCCTTAATGAAGCGCGTCCCACATAGTAAAATTGATGTTATTTACGAAAACGCCACCGCGCAATCTAGTCCATGGATTGTTTTGATCGGACGACCCATAAGCGTTCTCACCGTTCTCAGACTTTTGAGTGTTTTCTCTAAATCCTGACCCTCTATATATATATATATGTATAAATATAGATAAAGAGTACTATACAATATTGCTTATCGTACATTACGTACGCTACAATCTCAACCGTCAGATCATCTTCCCGCATTTTAAAATCGCATGTTGTTTTTTTATAACAATTTCGCATGTGATAATTTTTGATGAATTCGCATATTGTTTTTTTGTACCAATTTCGCATGTGATAATTTTGATGAAATAACAAGTTTTTTTTATAACAATTTCGCATGTGATAATTTTTGTTGAATTCACATGTTGTTTTTTTATACCAATTTTGCATGTGATAATTTTGATGAAATAGCATGTTGTTTTTTTGTAACAATTTTGCATGTGGTAATTTTGATGAAATCGCATGTGTATAATCTGTGTGTGTGTTACTGTTCATCTTCTTCGATTGCTGGTCGATCATTGTCAGTCTTCTTCCGTTTGACCCTTACAACTCCCAAATTAGTAGTTCTTATTATCGATATCGCACCAAAAGGAACGAAGGGAGGTTGGGGAAGAAGAATTTCAGGTTTTTGAATTTGATTTAGGGTTTGATTTTGAACTATCATCGGTCAATTACAGAGATTTATGACCTCGCAATGACGTTTTTAACCTTCCTGGTATGATTTAGATATATTAAAATGATTAATTTAATCATTTAAATTAGTTTCGCCCGCGTTTGATCGATTGAAGATCGTACGGCTGAGGGCATCACGTACATAATGTAGAATAAGATGTATTGTACGTTAACCGGCCTCTATATATATATATATAGGGGACCGCTCGAATGAGAACCACCTCGAGTTATGAGAACCACGAGAACCACTTGATCGAAAGCGAGGTGGACCAATTTTTTTTTCGAAAACGTAGATTAGTGTATCACAAACACATTCGTAAAAAAAATTTAAAAAAATGCCGTGGGTGTAGTTTTTTACACCATAAGTTTGTGGTTTACGAGTTCCAAATTTTTTTTTACAAATGTGTTTGTGATACACTAATCTACGTTTTCGAAAAAAAAATTGGTCCACCTCGCCCCGTACGGTGTGGTTCTCGCGGTTCTCATAACTCGAGGTGGTTCTCATTCTAGCGGTCCCCTATATATATATATAGGAATAGGATCAGAAGAGAACGATTTGAAGTGTGAAAACAATTTTCAGCCATAGATCTTTGTGATTTGTGGCTAAGATGATGCGGTGTCATTTTTGTAAATAACGGGAACCTTATAAGTACCAGGAGGGGTAAAATTGGAACATCCAAACAAGGGTGCACATGCTAATCACATGCCATTTTCACCCATCATATTTAAACGCCAATATTTTTTTATACGTGATTATTTTTCTAAAAAAATTACACCATAAAACTCAGTGTTTTTTTATCTTTCCAACGAGTATACTATTGATATACTTTTCGGAAAAAAAATGAAATGTGTTTTATGGCGTTTTTCTGAACTGGGTGTTTTATGGCGTTTTTTCTGAACTGGGTGTTTTATGGCGTTTTAGACTAGTTATTTTTATGGCGTTTTTCTGAACTATGTGTTTTTATGGCGTTTTAACTAGTTATTTTCACGGCGTTTTTCTGAACTAAGTGTTTTATGGCGTTTTAAACTGAGTTTTTCATGGCGTTTTTCTGAACTGAGTGTTTTATGGCGTTTTAACTGGGTATTTTCGTGGCGTTTTTTCTGAATTTGGTGTTTTATGGCGTTTTAACTAGGTATTTTCATGACGTTTTTTCTGAATTTGGTGTTTTTATGGCGTTTTATTTGAACACCCAGTTCATGTGTGTGGGTTTTTTGACAATATTACCCCTTAGTGTAATTTAGCATCAATGCTACATGTCAACTCCAAAATCGTTCTCACCGTTCTCAATAATTTTCACCGTTCTCTCTAAATCCTAACCATATTTATATATATATATATATATATATATAGGGGAAGGTTCAAATGAAATCCAGTAGTTATTGTGAAAACTCGAAAACTAATTAAAAATGCCAAAAAAACATACAATTTTTTTTTTGCATAATAATTTTCGCTACTTTAGGTATATAAAAAAATTTCAAAAAAAAAAAAAAAAAATTGTAGTGCACATGTGTAGTACACATACACATGTGTAGTATCTACACATGTGTAATACAAAAAAAAAATTGAAAAAAAAATTATATACAAAAACTTGCGATTTTTTATAAAAAAATTGAAAAAAAAAATTTGGTGTGTTTTTTAGGCTTTTTTTAGTTAGTTTTCGAGTTTTCACAATAAAAGTGGTTTTCATTTGAACCATCCCCTATATATATATATATATGTGTGTGTGTGTGTGTGTGTGTGTGTGTGTGTGTTTAGGATCCTGTAAAAATGAAATTTGAGAGAAGGATAAGAAAGAACATGATGAGTACACATGTCATTATTTAATTTATTAGGATGAGGGAAATTAAGTAATTTAATAAGAAAACTTAATTAAAGATAAAATTCAAAAACCCACATGCAAGTTCCCCCCGTCTTTTTTAAACGTAAATAACTTTTTATACGTAACCTTCTTTTAAAAAAAATTACACCATAATAACAAGTGTTTTTTTATCTTTAAGATGTGTACCATATTGATATACTTATATACAGAAAACAAAATAGGATCAGATGTTTTAGTCCATTATGTTTTGTCTATTTTGTTTTAATTGTATAGTTATTCAAGGCATTGTGTTTTACAGTAAAACACCATGAACGTATACAAGATACCATAACATTGCAAATACCATTTACATTCAATCTTTTAATCTTGTTTTCTATGGTGTTCTATTTTAGGAATTCAAAACAGATTATGATGTCTTATAAAAGGAAAAAGTTAGCTCGTTGAATATAATAATGTTTTTTATTGCTAATGGAATGATGTCTTTATATACTTGTATGGTGTCTTGTTTTCTATGGTGTTTTATTTTAGTTTCATGGTGTTTCTCTATAAGAAAATGGTAATTTGCTGAATTCAATGATATTTGCAATGTTATGGTGTCTTATATATGTCCATGGTGTTTTACTGTAAGTAGTTTGCTGAATTCAATGGTATTTGCAATGTTATGGTGTCTTATATATGTTCATGGTGTTTTACTGTAAAACACAACGCCTTGAATCACTATACAATAAAAACAACATAGACAAAACACCATGAACAAAAACATCTGATCGATATGTAATTTTTTTCTATATAAAAGTATAGCAATATGGTACTCATATTAAAGATTAAAAAACACTAGTTATTATGGTGTAATTTTTTAAAAAAAGTTACGTATAAAAAGTTGTTGGTGCATGTTATGTGACAACAGCGTTGGATTGGTCTTTGGATATTAAACGAGTTTGGGCCGCGAAGACTCGCGAAGACTTATGAAGACTGAATGGAATTCGAGTTTGTTAAAGCCTAAATTGTCCAAGTTCAAGTTATAGTTAAAGTCCATCTAGTTTAGCCCGAATTGTATCTAGAATTCGTATGGGCTTGGCCCAGTTCGAATTGTATGGTTGTGTGTATATAAACAACCTTAAGTTAGAGTTTTAGGGTTAGACATTGGTTAGACTTTGGTTGGACTTTTGGAGATTATTGTTAGCATTCGAAGTGAGAGAGAGTTCTAGAACAAACAGAAATTGGCTGTTGGTTCTTGGAGATCTTTAGTGATTGTAAACGTTTTCGTTGGATAATCATAGAAGATCGGTTGGTAAATTGTTTCGTGTTCTTGTTTCTGTTTATTTGGTTTATCAAGGGGATTCCGCACCCTTGGTAGATTGTCAGTTTTGTTACGATCCATACGGGATAGGGACCTACAATTGGTATCAGAGCATTTGCTCTTTTGTACGGTTCAAAACTGATCGGAAGGAAACAAGTTTTCGGGTTGCTGTTTGAATTCACGAAGAACATTGAAGAACAGTCAAAATTTTCACGATTTTGATCTGTTTTGGTGTTATTTGGAAGTTGTTTGCTGATTTTTTGGAGTTTTAGTTGGAAAGTTATCAATCAGAAGATTCTACGGTTTAAAAGGTGCTGATTTTTCGAGATTTTGGTTGAAAAATAGCTGGTCTCGACTCGCAACAATGGTTACGACTCGTAACTAGTGATTTCGACTTGTGCTGGTTGACTCGCAACCGTGATTGCGACTTGTGCTGGTTGACTCGCAACCGTGGTCTCGGCTTGTACTGCTTTGACTCGCAACAGGGTCACGACTCGCAACCGTGGTCTCGGTTTGTGCTGATTTGACTCGCAACAGGGTCACGACTCGCAACAGTGGTTACGACTCGTAACTGGTGGTTTCGGTTTGTGTTGATTTGACTCGCAACAGTGGTTGCGACTCGCAACAGTGGTTTCGAGGTGTGCTGATTTGACTCGCAACTGTGGTTTCGACTCGCAACAAGTGTTTTCAAAGTGGTGGAATTTTTCTAGGCAACCGTAAGAAAATTTTCACTGTTTCGTGTTTAGAGAATTATCCGTAACTCATCTGGACAAACCGCTTGCACCGTTGGACTCGTTGGATTTTTAGGAAAAAAAAATTTTTGGTAAAAACAGGTTTTAGACATTATATATCATTGGAATCGTAATCTCGAGACGAATCTAACGGTATAATTTGGTAAAAACAGGTTTCGGACTAAAATTGTACGGTTTTAACAGTCTGATTAACTTAAAATGTCGAACATGTCGAAATTAAATGAACTCTTAAGGATGGAACATGAGGTAGGCACAACGAACAAACCACCTAAGATGATGAAGGTGGAAAACTACTTGACATGGAAGGATAGGTTTCAATCCTTCATTGAATATCAGGACACACGCATGTGGATTTGTATTGAAGATGGGTACACAAACCCTACACATGACTTTGAAGGCAGACCACGTGTCACACCCTATGTGAACATGCAAGATAATGATAAAAGGATGTATGAAGCTGAAAAGAAAGCATTGGCTGCTATCAAGATGTCTCTACCTGATAGCATCAAACACACCTTTAAGAAATATACTACTTCAAAGGAAATGTGGGATGCGTTAGAGAAGAGATATGAGGGAAATCCTGATGTCAAGAAGAACAAAGTTGATCTACTCAAGAAGCAGTTTGCTGTGTTCAAGTTTATGAAGAATGAGTCACTTGAAGACATCATCACTCGATACTATCATCTGATGTCAGAATTGGACAATTATGACATAGATTGCTATTCTGACATAGAGAAAAATGACAAACTGCTTGATGCTCTACCTACTAAGTGGGATATCTACACTCTCATGATCAAGGGAGAAGCAGATTATGAAACAAAGGAACTAGAAGAAGTAGTTGGAAAGCTAAGAGCTTATGAGCTCAGCATGAAAAAGAAGGACACTGGATATGATCAGGTTCAAGATCCAGGGATCTACAATGGGCTTACATCTTCTTCGTCTCATGATGCTTCTAGCGACTCTGCTACTGCGTTTCTTTCATGTGATAATGAGCAGGTCACAGTAAATGAGGATGGTGATGTGTGTTTTGTTGCTGCTTCAGGAGGATCAACAGGAGTTAAGAGATCATCAGCTGCTAAACAAAGTAGTAGTACAAAGTCGATGCCAATGAGTGTAAAGTCTGCTGAAGAACATCTTGCTCTACTTGCTTCGTTTGTTGCTTCTTATGAGAACTATATTCAGGGGAAGATATCTGATCCTGCCACTTTAGATGAAGATTATGATCAGATTGACCCTGATGATCTAGAAGAGATGGATTTACAATGGTAGATGGCCATGATTTCGAGACGTGTGAAGAGGTTCATGAACAGAACTGGAAGGAAGTTTGTGGGAAAAAGTGTTGGTTTTGACAAGGCCAAAGTCAGATGCTTTAATTGCCAAAGTTATGGTCATTTCGCTAGGGAATGTCAGAAACAAAAGCATGAGACTTCGAGTCAGAGTTCAAACAATAGAAATTCATCAAACAACTCTAACTCAAGGGCGTTGATCTCTACTGCAAGAGAGGGTTCGTATGACTGGAGTATTCACTTGGAAAATGATGAGAATGTCACTCAGGCATTCATGGCAGAGATTGTGCAAATTGATGATGGTGAAGCTACAGTAGATGAGGCTAAAGTTGAGCAGAAGAGTGAAGCTGAGGAAGATAAGGCTGATCAGACAACAGATGCTGAAGAGAAAAAGCCACAGTCTGAGCATGAAATGGAAGCTAATGAGAAAGATGAAATCATCAAAAGAATGGAAGCTCAACTTGCTGCTCTCATGGCCAACTCAGACAAATCGACAGGAGAGGTAAGTAACTCTGCCACTTCTGTTTGTTTAAAGTGTCGTGAACTACAGGGTGAAGTTGACAAATTGTCAACTCAAAACAAAAGTCTTGTGAGCGAAATGTCTAACGTAAAGGAATCAAATTTCTTTGCTAAAAGGAACGAGTCATCATATTTGAAAAAGATAAAAGGCTATGAAGTTGAAATTGAAGCTTTAACCTGCAAATTAAATGAAAAACTTCAAGTCATAGACTTAGCGCATGACATGATGGCTGAGAAAACAAAAGAGATTTCTGATAAAAACAAAGAGTTGTCAGATGCACAACTTAAAATTGTTGTACTTGAAAAGAAGTTAGGTCAATTCAGAGATTCTACTTTTGTTATGAAACACATGATGGGTGGGTTAAAGAAGAGTAATGACAAGACCAGTGTGGGATTCAAGGGATTTAATGAAGTCCCACCTCCTCTTAGTCATGACTATTCTTTCTTACCTGATGAAGATGAGTTCACAGACTTTCTATCAACATCACCAAGTAGTTTCACATCTAGTCAAGGTGATGTGTCGAAAGTTAATGATGCTAAGAAGGATAATAACAGCAAACCTGTTTTGAAAAAGAATACATCACATCCTAAAAATAACAATCCAACTTTTGTTAAAAAGGTTAATTTTGTTCAAGGAAGTGACATGAAAAACGAAACCGCTGTTATTGAAAATGAATCTAATATAGAGTTTGCTAAAAACAAAAACATAGAAAATTCTGAAACTAAGCAAACTACACCAAATCCTTCTAAGGCATCATCAGAAGAAAAACCCGAATCTAGTTCAAAGGCTTCAGAAAAGAAGTCTTCGAATAAGAGATCGTGCTTCAAATGTCACACCAAGGGACATGTAGCTAGCTGCTGTCCTAACAAAAAGAGTGAAGCACAAGTGAGTGAGAGGAAGAGAGAGAAGTCACCAGAGAATAGTGGTGATAAACAGGAGAAAGTTGCAAATTCTCCAAAGAAATCTGCTCCTAAGCAACCAGAGAATGTTGCTGTTGGTGTAGATAAGGCTGAAAAAGGAACTCCACAAGTTCCTTGTTTTCAAAGAAATCAACCAAGATTTCAGCCTAGATCTCCACCAGGCAGATTTGAGAGACCTAGAAGCAGTTCACCAAGAATGAACAATTATAATGCTAATAATTTCAGAAGTCAAGGTCAATATCAAAATCGATACCAGAATAATGGTGGTCGAAATTTTTATAACAATGGCTTTAGAAATTACAACAATAATGCTTCTTGGAATCAAAATTCAAGGTTTCAAAATCAAAATTTACAAAGGTCAAATAGTCCAAATACATATAGGAACCCTCAGGACCAGAGACCCAAGACTCCAGCTAGGAGTGATGGATACTGGATGGATGTTCCTGTAGTTGATGAATCTGGAAGACCCAAGACCATTAAGGCTTGGGTCCCCCAATCTAACTAATCTTTTGGTTGGTGTGTGCAGGAGCTGCTAAGGAGGATTATCAACTTATGGTATGTTGATAGTGGCTGCTCTAGGCACATGACGGGGGATGCGAGGTTGTTTTCTGAATTTGAAGAATATGATGGTGGACATGTAAATTTTGCTGGTGCTAAAGGTGGTAGGATAACTGGACGAGGAAAAGTGACGAATGGGAAGATCACTTTGGACAAAGTAAACTATGTTGAGCAGCTTAAACACAATCTGATGAGCGTGTCACAAGTCTGCGACAAGGGTCACTCGGTCCATTTTACAAATACTGAGGCATTGGTGTTGAAACCGGGTTTGGTTATTCCGGACGATTGGATAGTGATGCGTGCACCGAGGAAAAATGATACTTATGTCATGGACATGGGTGCCAAGGATCCAACTGCTGCGGTGGCGTGTTTACTGTCAAAAGCATCTGAAGCTGAATCTATGTTGTGGCACAGACGCATGGCCCACATTCACTATCGCAAAATGAATTATATCATAAAAAATGAGCTAGTGAAAGGGGTTCCATTGCTGAGGTTTCAAGTGGAAGATAAATGTCTTCCATGTCAAAAGGGAAAACAACACAAGAAACCTCATAAGTCTAAAACAGTAAATTCCATTAATGCCCCTTATGAATTACTTCACATGGATTTATTCGGTCCAGTGAACGTGAGGAGCATAGGTGGAAAGTATTATTGTCTTGTTGTCACTGATGATTACTCACGTTATTCATGGGTTTTCTTTTTAGGTACAAAAGATGAAACAGCAGAGATGTTGATAGATCTTTTTACAAAATTGGAAAACGTCCATGAAGCAAGGATAAAGAGAATAAGGAGTGATAATGGCACGGAGTTCAAGAATCGGATTCTGGATCTCTATTGTCTTCGAAAAGGAATTGAACATCAATATTCTGCTCCTTATACTCCTCAACAAAATGGAGTCGCTGAGAGGAAAAACAGGACGTTGATTGAAGCCGCTAGGACGATGCTTTCAGATTCAAAGCTACCAGTTCTATTCTGGGGAGAAGCTGTGAATACAGCTTGCTATGTCCTAAACAAAGTTTTAACTGTTAAATGTTTTAACAAAACTTGTCATGAGTTGATGTTTAACGAAAAACCAAACTTAACAGGCTTTGAACCATTTGGATTACCCTGCACCATTGTGCGAAACAAAGATAAACAAAAATTCGGTGAGGTGGCTGACGAAGGCTACTTTCTGGGTTACGTGCCTGGCACACCGAATAAAAGGGTTTTTAATCTCAAAACTGGTAAAATTGAGGTTGTTTTTAATGTGGAAATTACTTCCTACAAACCTCAACAATCAACGAGTGGTCCTGCTATACTGTATGATTATGAAAGTGTGTTTAAATCATTTAATATTCCTGAGGTTTCTGATGCAGATGATTCTCAGCTAATTCAAACTGTGGTATGTGAAGACGATGAAGGCGAATTCATGCCTAGATCAAATGTTGATATTTCAGATGCTCCGGAAATTTCCCAAGGTGCTGCTGATCCTGATTCAAGCGATAGTGACTCTGAACCTATTCAGGGGGAGGAGTTTGTTAATCCGTTTGCAAATCAGAATATTCAGGGGGAGGTTGGATCAAACCTGGGTGATAATCTTGAAGTCGATACAGTTGCTACTACACGAGCAAATAAAGATCATCCGGTTGACATGATACTTGGAGATCCTACTGCAGGTGTTCAGACGAGAAGAAGCATAGCAGCGAATTCTGGGTTATTTGTGTCGATTGAGAAGACTGGGATAGTGAATGAATGCTTGTATAGTTGCTTTATTTCCCAAGAGGAGCCGAAGAACATTCACATGGCTCTTAAAGACAATTCATGGGTTGAAGCTATGCAAGAAGAATTGGCCCAGTTTGCAAAGTTGAAGGTTTGGGAGTTAGTGGACCTTCCTAAAGGTGAAAGAGAGATTGGCACTAAGTGGGTGTTTAAGTGCAAGAAGGATGATAGAGGTATTGTCACGCGCAACAAGGCTCGGTTAGTGGTAAAAGGGTTCAATCAGCAAGAAGGGATAGATTATAATGAAGTGTTTGCACCAGTGGCAAGGTTGGAGGCAATTCGTTTGTTTCTAGCTTTCGCTTCATTCAAGGGCTTTAAAGTTTTCCAACTAGACGTGAAGAGTGCATTTCTTTACGGGAAAGTCCAAGAAGTGGTGTATGTCTCACAACCAGATGGGTTCGTTGATCCAGACTATCCAGATCGAGTTTACAAACTTGATAAGGCTTTATATGGGTTACATCAAGCTCCTAGGGCGTGGTACGAGACACTGTCTACACATCTGATCAAGAATGGTTTTGAGAGAGGTCAGATTGACAGTACACTGTTCATCAAGAGAAAGAAGGAAGATTTTCTGCTGGTACAGGTATACGTGGATGACATCATCTTTGGGTCATCTGATGTGAACATATGTAAAGAGTTTGAACAGGTGATGAAGAGCAAGTTTGAAATGAGCGCCATGGGTGAGCTATCTTACTTTCTGGGATTACAAGTTGAACAGAAGGAGGATGGGATGTTTATTCATCAAACGAAGTATGTGTATGACATTTTGGATCGGTTCAAAATGAATGATTGCTCTACTTTCAACACACCCATTTGCGAAAATCACAATCTCGGCCCAGATCATGAAAGTACTGAAGATGTTGATCCTACTCAATACAGGGCGATGATTGGTTCTCTAATGTACTTGACTGCTTCAAGACCTGACATCATGTTTGCTGTATGCTTGTGTGCCAGATATCAGGCGAATCCGAAAGAGTCACACATGAAAGCAGTGAAGCGTATTCTTCGTTACTTGAAGGGGAAACCTAAACTTGGGTTATGGTATCCAGCTGATAGTGATTTGAGGTTCATTGCTTACACTGATTCAGACTTTGGAGGATGCAAATCAAACAGGAAGTCTACAACAGGTGGTTGTCAGTTCTTAGGAGGCAGGATCGTGTCTTGGCAATGCAAGAAGCAATCCTGTGTGTCTACATCTACGTGTGAAGCTGAATATATTGCTGCGGGTAGCTGTTGCTCTCAGGTTCTCTGGATTCAACAGCAGATGCGCGATTACGGTTTGGATTTCACTCGTACTCCTATTATGATAGATAATAATGCCACTATATCAATCACAAACAATCCCGTAAAGCACAGTAGAACTAAACATATTGACATACGTCATCACTTTATACGG
Organism: Helianthus tuberosus; assembly: GCA_030545235.1. Lineage (NCBI taxonomy): Eukaryota > Viridiplantae > Streptophyta > Magnoliopsida > Asterales > Asteraceae > Helianthus > Helianthus tuberosus. The sequence continues at coordinate 168,269,744 of CM060369.1, read as the reverse complement.
GATTGTGCTGAAAAACGACTAATTGAATTACATCGAGTCGACACAGAAGATAACCTTGCTGATCTTTACACAAAAGCTTTTGATCGAGCTCGCTTTGAACACTTAGTCGAACTCAACGGGATGAGGAATCCTGAATAACTGGTTTTTCATAAGAATTTTGTAAATAGTTTACTGCTTTTTCAAAAATCAAAAATACAAAAACATTGAAAAATCAAAAACATAAAAAAAAAATAGAAAATCAAAAATGAGTTTTCACTGTGTGAAAAAGAAGAAATGATAGTACATCAGCAAGTTAGACTGTCACACTCGAACTGAATTAAATTGCTTAAGTGTGATAGCAGCTTCATCATATGATATACCAGTAGACAAAAAGCATGAAATAATCAACTTACCAATGTGATATAAACCTAAATGCACTGAGTATGAGTGGGTAACACATTAGTGGTGTATGGTTTAATGACCTTAATTCTTGCGTTGATAGATTGCCAAAATCTGAAGTTTTGGGTCTTTATACTGTTATTTCATCGGGGGATATCGTGGCTGTCATTTTGTTTAGAACTAAAATTGTACATGACCCCAGGAAAGAAAGTCACTTGGAATTAGCTCATTTCTATTTGAATGTCTGTATGTTGTCCCGATACACACAATTTTGATCTGATTCTGAAATCTTCTCTGAAAAAAGTCGTGTACCTCCTCTGCTGCATCCAGATATATGCTGACCTGGAGGTGCTAGGCAACGACAGCTTCTGCTGCATCCAGATACATGCTGACCTAGCTGTACGTTGTCGCACTATAGATCTAATACACCCGAAAGAGGCCCTCAAGTGCCCAAATGAAACCCAATAAACCTATATCAAACTGAGAAAACTCATTTGATCTGTATATTATACCATCTCTCCTAAAGATCTATTCTGTTCTCTTCTCAACCTATTCCCAGTTAAGATTTCAGAAATCTGGATTGGACTTGTGAAATATGTGGTAGGGAAGATACTTGCATGATAGAGTGTGTTGTTTATATTTCCAGGATTTGATTAGTATTTATTTGGGTGTTCATTGTTAAGCAATTAAAACATGATAAAACAGATTATATGCAGACCTAGACACTGTCAGGATATCTTAAAGGATGAATTCAGTATACTCACCTGCTACGATGAATCCTTGTGCATACCTTGATCGCGGGGGTATATCCTGAAGTGGGACACACTAATATATAAGAAATTAAAATTACCTTAAAGTATCATATGGTAATGGTACTTGAAATGTTCATGCATTTTGTTTAAGTGGACAAACATACTGGTAATCGTCTTGAACTGCTTTTCACGAAAATTAAATAAAGAATTATCTAATAGTGTGAAAACAGTTTGATTGTGCTGATATGATCTTCTTACCGGTGATTCTCACAAAAATAGAGTGTTTATTGCTTTTCGTATTTATTTGCTTTCAGAAAAATACAAAAATACAAAAATAGTGTCTTTTTCTGTTTAAAATTCTTAATGTACGGAAAACTGTTATTCGTGGAGGAATTGTTACTGATAGGGGGAGACGGTGTTAGTAAGTGGGTTCAAAATTTTGAAATGATGCAGGTTATAAGGTGTTTGTTTAAAAATTGTTGCGTGTTGGTGCTTAATTTGAAAATGCTTAATCTGTTATACAGTTTAACTATCTCTTGAATAATAATAATTCTTTAACTATGTTGAAAAATTCTTATGGTTTCTCGAGATGTTTGTTTTATAGTATACAGATTGAAGCAGTTTGTTGATAAAGAGTTGTTGTGAAGAGATGAGGAGTTTGTTGCTGCTTGGTAGAGTCCTCCTTCTACAATGCAGAATGGATGCTGTGAAGACTTATTGAGAATGCTGAATCACAACTTGGAAGATTTGGTGATTGGATACATCAGCTTAGGGGGAGTCTGTTGCTGACAGAATTCATGTTGAAGCTGACACTATCCAAAGACCAAAAGACTGTGATATTCTGAAGACTAAAGTTTCCTTTGCAAGCTATTGTCAAGGGGGAGTTTGTTGGTGCATGTTATGTGACAACAGCGTTGGATTGGTCTTTGGATATTAAACGAGTTTGGGCCGCGAAGACTCGCGAAGACTTATGAAGACTGAATGGAATTCGAGTTTGTTAAAGCCTAAATTGTCCAAGTTCAAGTTATAGTTAAAGTCCATCTAGTTTAGCCCGAATTGTATCTAGAATTCGTATGGGCTTGGCCCAGTTCGAATTGTATGGTTGTGTGTATATAAACAACCTTAAGTTAGAGTTTTAGGGTTAGACATTGGTTAGACTTTGGTTGGACTTTTGGAGATTATTGTTAGCATTCGAAGTGAGAGAGAGTTCTAGAACAAACAGAAATTGGCTGTTGGTTCTTGGAGATCTTTAGTGATTGTAAACGTTTTCGTTGGATAATCATAGAAGATCGGTTGGTAAATTGTTTCGTGTTCTTGTTTCTGTTTATTTGGTTTATCAAGGGGATTCCGCACCCTTGGTAGATTGTCAGTTTTGTTACGATCCATACGGGATAGGGACCTACAAAAGTTATCGACGTTTAAAAACAGGGGAACTTCCTTGTGCATTGCATGTGGGTTTTTGAATTGAAAAATGTTAAATTTACCTTTATACCCTTAATATAAAAAATTAATTATTTTAATGGTAAACATTATTTACAATTTTGTCATTATAATCTCAACCATTATATTATAGATCAAATGGTGTAGATTCCTTCTACACTTCTCACAAAACATACTTTTTTTACAATAACCCCACCATATATATGTGTGTGTGTGTATAATCTATCCCCCCCCCTTCCCCTCTCTCTCCCTTCACATTCCCCAAACCAGTATATAACCAAACACCCCCCAAATCTTTCTCCTGATCAATCTCCCCTTCCTTCAAACCCTCCATCGTTGTTTAACCCTCAACAAGCCACCGTCTTTCTCCACCCAATGGCCGGAAAAGGCAAAACCCTATGTTTCGGAGCCACCAGGAAGGCGACTTCTCGAAGCAGCAAAGCCGGTCTTCAGTTTCCGGTCGGCCGTATCGCCCGGTTCTTGAAAGCTGTTAAATACGCCAAACGTGTCGTTGCCGGAGCTCCGATTGTTAGTGCAGTAATGTCTATCACCTCCGTCAATCCAGTTCGTAGCAGAATTAGAAGAATACAAGACTTTATTTTGTAATATTTAGTTAAGAAAAGGCAAGGTGGCATTATTGTAAATAAGGAGTCTCTCCTTATAACCTTGGCCTATATATAGAACCCTTAGGGTAAGCTTTAGGAACTTTTTACCATTTGGAGATTTGTAGAGCTTAGAAGCTAGAAAGAGAAACTAAAGAGAGAAAGTGGCAATGTGATTCAAGGTGCTTGTATCTTTTCAAATCTATCAATAGAATCACGATTATAGTACGGTTCTTGTGTCGATCCATGCACGTGTACGGATTTTTCACCTCACACGTGTTCATACGCAATCGTTTCGGAGTCAAAAACCGATCCTACACCGATTTATCTCGCTACCATTCTTGAATACCTCGTTGCTGAAGTAAGTTTCACTTTCATTCACCCAATTTTGTTAATTTAGGGTGTTATACTTTTGTTATATTAGGGTTTTGGTGAATTTGGGGGTTTTGTGATTTGATGAGGGGATTGTGAAAATTGGTTGTGTGCAGGTGCTTGAATTAGCAGGAAATGCTGCTAGGGATAACAAGAAGACTAGAATTATGCCGAGACATATTCAATTGTTGGTGAGGAATGATGAGGAATTGAGTAAGCTTCTTGGGGATGTTACGATTGCTAATGCTGGTGTTATGCCGAATATTCATAACCTGGGTCTTCCAAGTCAGTTGCAGAAGATGAGTAGAGAGAGAAGTTGTTGAATTTGGTTGGTGTTGTGTTGTTTAGGGTTTGGGTGTAGTGGGTTGAGATCTTTGTTAAAATAGGGTTATATTATACATACATACACATATATATATATATATATATAGGAGAAGAATCCGTTAGGAACCACCCTTTATTGCGAGAACCGCGGGAACCAATGCGAACACAACCAAAAATATCTAAAAGAATCTAAAAAACACACAAAAACTTTTTTTTAATATTTTTTATGTTTAAATCGCTACATTTAGTAGCCAAAAAATTTTATTTATTTATTTATTTATTTTTTGCTACTAAAAGTAGCGATTTACACAAAAAAAAATTGTGTGTTTTTTAGATTTTTTTAGGTTTTTTCGGGGTTTAGTTTTTAGCATTTAGCTTGGGGGGGGGGGTTAGGTTTTTTTAGGTTTTTGGTGGTGTAGTGGGTTTATTTTGTTGTGTTCACATTGGTTCTCGCAATTCTCGCAATAAAGGTGGGTTAGGCATGTGTAATAAGATTTAACAGAAAAATTTAACTGGATTAGGCTTAAAGGACGTAACGTGCAACAAAATTCCCTATAAAGGGCAAAACCTGTCAAAATTCGTTGAAAAGAACACTGTCTGCAAAATGTATATAGATAACTAGGTTTTTACCCAGGATTGCTTCCCGGGCTCGGGAAACTTAGTATATTAATTACTATTTGTTACTAATACGACCACATTACATCAACCATCATTCGATTCAACAAAAATTGTCTTCAAATCACCGGATTAGATCATGAACGCATATTGGAGGTCAAACAAAAGCATAACAGGACCACATGAATAATATCATTTCCACTTTTACTTCAATGCACTTACATGATAGGGTGATTTGGGATTTTGTAAAAATGTTTGTTTTTGTACTTCTTTACAAAATAAGATGTTGACCAAAATTCAAACAGATGTTGACCAAAAGTAAATCAGATGTTGAGCATAAACACTGATTCTATAAAAATAGACACTACAGACACTGATTATATTCAAACTACTGATTCATAAACACTGATTCTTCATTCCACTGTTGTAATCTAAGCACTGATGTTGAGCATCAGTGCTATCTTCAAAGGGTGACCAGACCTTGAATGGACAATGCTTGGATCCCATCAGTAGTTTGAGCTTTAATCTTTATGCTTCATCAGTGCTTGGATTCCAATGTATGTTGAAGCTTTGCTGAGCTGTCATCTTCAACTGCCATTCTCTTGATAGCCTCTTTAAAATACACAGCTTCTTGCTCTTTCTCTTCTGCATCAGTCAGCTTTTGCCTCTTTCTTTGGTTTAACATAATGACAGAGGTATCTGATGATGTGAACAGTGGTTCAGAATTGTGGACCTGCTTCTTTGACATGTCAATAGTTTTGTAATCAGGCTTCTTTGGAAGGCTAGGATCTATTTCTCTCCTTTTTCTCAGCCTTTCATAAGCTTCATCAGTGTACTGCTTTGTCCATTTTGCTATGGCCTTGGCAGTTCCAACATTTGCATCAACCAACTCTTGTTTCTTTCTTTTATACTCCAAGGTAAGATCATCAATAGCCTTTTTGTATTTATGCCAGTTTGGTGCTGACCTTTTCATGCTTGGATCTCTTTTTATTCTTTCAATTCTATTGAGTTCTATCTTGAGACCAACAAGTGGCCAATCTTGGAATTGTTCTTCCTTGGCAGGGTAGAACTTCTCACTCATGATTAGTGCCAGAATGTCTTTTCTCATATCTTTTTGCAGGCCAAGTTCTGGTGGTAAATTTGACATTTCTTTACTCAAATCTCTAGCATAGTCTTCCAGGAGCTTGACTTTGGTGAGTAAAAACTGATAATGACTTGAAACCACATTGTCATTTTCTCCTTGGCATTCAAGCCTAGCTCTTATTTCAGCTTGTCTAGCTTTTAGTTTTAGATATCCATCCATGTTTTTTGGATCTCTAAAACCAAGCAGATATCCATAATGACTTGAAGAACTGCCTCATTTCATTCTTTACTGCATGGAGTTCCAGTGGATAACTGGCAGCTACTGATGTAGTATCTGCAGAGTCATATCCTTGAAGAGCTATTGGATCTTTGATTGGATTGACCAACTTTGGAGGAATGAAAGATTCAGGTTTGGTGATTTTGTAAGGTACATATGAAACAGGATCAGGTGCTGGTATGTCATCATCATGCACATGAAACTTTTTTCTTCTAGTATACACATTTTCAGGAGGAGGTGTTTCTGTTTGGGGTATTGGAGTGGTAGGTAAGTGACTAACAGTTGTTGAAACAACTGGTGTCTCAACCACTGTTATCACTACAACTGTTGATGTATCAACAGTTGTCTTTTGCTTTAAGGCAGGTGGTGATTTTTGTGATGATGGTCTTGTTTGTGGTGTTTGAGTAGTGATGGTGTGTGTCTGACTAACAGTTGTTGAAACAACTGGTGTTTCAACCACTGTTGCCATTACCACAGATGATGTGTCAACTGTTGTCTTCTGCCTTTTGGCAGGTGGTATTGGTGGTGGTAAGTGATTTTGGTAATGGTGATAAGGCAGTGGATGTAGTGTGTGTTGAAGTGGTAGTGGTGGCAGTTGTTTGGATAACAGTGTTGAAACCACTGAAGTAGCAACAACTGTTGATACAACATGTGTTTTAACATCTGTTGGTTTGGAAGATTGATGTGTGGAGCTTTTGGAAGGTTTGGGAGTTTGTTTTGTGGATTTGGGTGGTGTGGTTTGGGTTGTATGACTTTTCTAGTAGACTTTCTTATGGGCTTAGGATTTTCTTGATCCTTTGGCTCAGAAATACCCTGCTCATTCATCTCCATAAAAACTCTCTTCTCCTGTTCAAACCTTCCTTTATCCTTTGCCTCCATATCCTTTTTCACCCTTGCTTTTGCATCAGCAATGGCATTTAAGGTTACATCAACCTTTTTGTAACCATCTGGAAAAGGGATGTCTGCAAGCAAACTTGAATTATCTGGTGGAATGTACAGACCATCTTCATATCCCTTTTTCTTCAACTGCCTCATTTTCTCCCCCTTTTTGGCATCATTTGGTGGTGGGTTGTCATGACCCCCGACCCACCCTGGACGGAATCGGGAGTCGCGAACAGCCAAGTGGTACCGGTGATTATTTTGAAAAATATTGCAGCGGAAATTTCATCAGGACCGTGAGTTAGGAAAAATATCAGAGTTTAGAAAACACCGGATTTTATTTATTAAATAGATGGGATAAACCCATGTTTTACAAAGGTAGCTTTAATAAGGGATAAACCCAATTACATAAAACAATATTTCTTAATTTGATTTAATTAATAAAATAAGCCACTTCTTGAAGCCTTTCAGTGCCGTATCCATCTTTTAATCCAATCTACTGTAATTACCTGAAACGCGTTTTTAAAAAGGTTTTGTCAGCAGGAAATACTGGTGAATCATTCTATTTACTAAAAAGACACGTTTGTTATAATTTACAGTATTAAGAGAGATTACAATGTTTCTGATATCAACCAACTACCCACAGTATTTGTCACTCGACCGGATCTGTGACTATGGTCATACCACTATTGGGTCCTGTCACCCAATAGTGACGAATATCACAAATTTTAGGTTCGCCCACCTAAAGTGATAAAACAGTAGTGATGTGCACAATACCCCGCATACCGGCTGTAATTTGGTGATTACATAAACTTAATCACTGTAATTATAACTTTGAAAACATTTAAGAATTTAGAAAGCATTTTGATAAAAAGAGAATGCCTCACATTATAAGCATGCAGATTCATACGGGCAGAGCTTAGCCTTTTGATTAGTCTTGTAACCTAGTGCACACTAACTAGGTAAGTAACTAATACAGCATTTACGATAACTCACGAGATTAAAACTCTCACAACGAATGACAAAGTGTAATCACTTAAACATCCATCGGATTCACAACGAATGACAGAGTATTCCCCGAGTTCGGGTGGTACTCAAACATCCTGTCGGAATCACGACTAATGACAAAGGATAGCACTTAAACATCTTGTCGGATAGTTTAAATCGATCGGACATTGAATCGTAGCAGCGATCGAGTTATTACCCTGTTACTGCAGCAGCGTTTCGAGAATGTGTGTGTTTTATAGTAAATGGTCGATATCTCTAAGTGTAAAACGAATTTTTTCGCCGTTCCAACGCAGGAAATCAAGTCCCACTGCCCTCTATTTATACTGAGAATTTGACCCCCTCGCGTGACGCGAGGGGTCACCCTGGGGGCGTCGCGTGGCGCAACGGGTCACCTTTCTTTGTAGGGTTGCCATGTGTCCAACTAGCTTAGCTGAGTCGACGGAAATTGAGAATTCGGTTTTGACAACACTCTGTGATGAAAATCGTCAATGGGGAATGGCCCCCCTGAGTTTTAGGGGCCCTGATCCTGATTCTGATTGTTATGAAAATTTTAGGGTTTATGTAGGATTACTTAGGGGTCTTAACTAAGGTTTCCTTGTGAACAAAATATAATAATAAATAATAGTTTTGGTGAGAGTTGTTATGGTTTGGGATAAAAAGGAAATAAAACGGTGAAAAGAGAAAGGACCTACTTTGTGACTTTAGGGTTCAACTAGAAAACCTTCTGGTAGAAATTTTGGTATAACTTCTGAGCTATTTAAAAATATATATTGCATTCGTTTTAAATATAGTACCCCTAATTCAACCTTGTCCCGATGTCCCGAGACCGAATCCCAACAACTTAGTCGAGCAGAGCCCTGACATAAGTTATAAGGCTCAGATCAATCGGAAAGGGTAGCGGTGATCGGGAGTTAAAACACTTAAAACAAGGCATGGATTTATTATTATTTATAGGGGAAAAAAATAAAAGAATATGGAGAGAGAGAGTTCGAGAGAGATGGCAAGCTATTGAAATGTTGCCTTGTACTATTTATAGTTGAGAATGAAATGGTGCTAATTGAATGTAAGGACATGTCTTTTGAGAATGGAACACATGTCAACACATGTATCTTCAATTCATCATACACGTACAAAAGTTCCTTTTTGTAAATGAAATGAATTTTAAGTTTAAAATTAATATTTTATTTTGATACTTATCTCGATAATTCAAACAAAAATCTAAATTGTTAATTATTATTTAATATATATATTATAATTAATTTAACTGCTTCACTTATTTGGCTCGTATAACTTCTAAAATATAACGTTTTATAAAATAACGAATATGTCTTTAGAACGAGAATATTTTTGTCTATATTTTGAACCAAGTTTCATTAAAAACAGAGTAGGTTCAAATATAATGTATTTTTATAATTTAATTATTAAATGGTTCCTGGGCCCGTCTAGGTACTTCATATTTCTTTCAGTCAACTTACCCGTAATCTACCCGTCTAATAATATAAATTCTTAGATACTTTTATTTTATTTAGAAAAGGTCACCCATACACAGGCCAATATTATTTCAACCAACTATATAAAATAGTGTTTAAAACTATTTGGGTTGAATAATTATATTAAAATAAATTATTTACTAGTTACTAGTTACTAATGGTTAATAAATTTACACAAACCTATAATTCTTATATGATAAAAATAGGAATGTTACATGGGTTATCCACAAAGATGATAGAGGGAGGAGCAGTGCCAGTGGTGTTCAGCAAGTGAGCCTTCATGGCTTTTATATCTGCCTGGGTGTCTTTGAACCTAGCTTCCATGATATTTCTGATCTTTTGAACCTGAATATCATGTTGCTGATCAGCATTTGCTCTTTGTTGGTGAAGCAGAGGTTGAAATAATGCCCAAAGGTCAGTGGGAGTAGGTGGTGCCTGTTGTGTTTGTAACAACTATTGCAGCATGGTTTTCATTTCTGCAACAGATGTATCCAGTTTGTTAACCCTCTCCGTCAATTCTCGGTACATTAAACCATCACCCAATTTAATGGTATCATCTGATTTCCCACCAGAGGTGGTTGTAACAGTGGTTGACTGAGGGAGACTTTCCCAAAAGTCATCCCCTATTACCCCTTTTTCTTGGTACTGGGGACTTCTTTCCTCAGTAGAGGTTACCAATCTAAGCTCACCAGTGAATACATGATACACAAGAGTGTTTAGAAAGGTTCCCATAGAAGAAATTACCTTCAAGGAAGTCTGATTAATGAAACTATTGTCCAAGTGTAAACTAGTGGGTTCAACACTTGTAGTAGCTGCTTCACTTGAACTACTGACAGGAAGTTCTTGTACATCCTGCAGTGTAACCTCCTCAGGTGTTGTTGGTGTGTTAACAATGATAGGGAGCTCAGACTCAGTCACTTTCTATGGCATGCTCTTAGTGATAGGTGGTTGAGACGAACTGATTGTTGTCTGAGTTATATCAAGTGCATCCAACAAAAGTTTTATTTGTGGTGGAATTGTGGCAGTGAGTATGGGAGTGGAAAGAGAATTTACCCCGGGCAGTGGGCTGTGGATGATGGATTCAAGTGAGTCCAGAGCAACATAATTTGATGTCCCTATTCTTACAACCTGTTCTTTTTGAAAAGAAACAGGAGGAGTTTGAGGCTCAGGTTGAGATATTTTTACCATCTGATGTGAGGAAGTAGCAGCAGTGGTTTCTGGTGACTTTTGTGTTTTCACTAGCAGTTGCTCTGGGATCTCATCTTCCAGAGTTACCTTTGTTTTAGGTTTGGGGGGCTTTTGTGTTTTATTTTGTCTTGGTCTTTTGGTGGATTTAGGTGTGGGTTTCACAGCAGTTGTTTTGCTGCTGTGGTCACCTTGAGCAGTGGGCTCAGCAGCAGGTGCCTGAGGAGCAGTGGTAGCTGCTAAAGTCTGCTCAGGAGCCTCTGCTTGTGTTTTGGATACTTTTGATAGCCTTGTAAATGTTTCAGGTGTAAGGCCATTTATTTGAAAAGGTACACCCTGGATGAGTACATGAGCATCATCCTTTCCAAATTTCTTTTGAAAATAAAATCTTAGGAACCTTGGAAATAGTAAAAATGATTTGCTAGTAACATTTTTGACCAAGTCATCAAAGATCTCCTATGAATAGTTAAAGTTTTCCCCATGCAAGATAGTATATCCCAGGTATTGGATCTTTAATGGAATTTCATTGAAAGCAGTGGTCTTTTTGGAAACACACATTAAGAGGGTATGAAACATAAACCTTGGGGCAGGGGAAAACTGCCTTTTTGCAAGGTGTCTTTTTTCATTTCCTCTGCATACCCTCTTTCTAAAAAATCTGTTTGATACTCTATTTTAGGGAAAGAAGTTTTACCTTGAAGATCATTGAGTTCAAACACTTCAGAGATGGTTTGTGGTGTGATTTTAACTTCAACACCCTTTATCGAGGAATTGATGGCTATGGGTGTTTCATCTTGAGATTCAAGTTTTGCATTTTTCCAAAATTCCCTCTGGGTTGCCAAGTAAATCGGAGCATCAGAAGTCAACAATGTTTTGTACTTTGAAGACGAAAGGGCATCTCTGACGGAATTGAACGTTTCAGTGTTACTTGGTTTTGTCAACAGACCCAAGTAGTTATGGTGAGCTTTGTATCGAATTTCTATGGCCTTTTGACTGGATTTCCTTTTAACTGATGAAGACCGTGATTTTGCCATTTGAGGAAGAAGGACGATGAGGAATTTTGACAGAAATGGAGGATAACTGCTTTGAAAAGGGAATTTTGAATTCGATTTGACAGTTAAAACCCTTTTTGGGGGGTTTCGATCAGGGTTTTATAGGGGAAAAAGTGAATGCTGACGTGGCAGCGGTTACAAAAGATCTGACGGCTATGAACTGTCCACGAGCCACCCCTGATGAGTAATGGAAGACAGTTGTTTTATGAAGCCACTGATGGAATAATATCAGTGGTTGCAATGGTTACAATGAAAACAGTGAGAGACTTTAAGTTATCAGTGGATAGCCTGAAAAGATTTTAATGCTTATAATTCATGAAAAAATTTCATTTTAACTATTTTTAAGATGCATGTTGAGATTATTAAAATAAAGTATTACATAGAAAAATAGAAATTTAATGAAATATTTATAAACTATTACACACTAAAGTTAACACTTGTTAGGATTTCGTAGGTAAAATTGTAACGATTAGGTAAAATTGTAATTTCATTGTAATTCTATTTTTTAACTATCAGTGGATAGCCAACAGTGATTCAAACACAGATGTTTGGTCACTCAGTTGTCAACATGAAAAATGAAGAAACAGAGGTTGTCTTTCAACAGTGGATAACATTTAGCAATCAGATGTTTGAACCAAAACAGTGGTTGTAACAAACTTTTATGGATTAATGAAAACTATCATATTTAATTATTTTGAGGATTTTGACCTTAAACAGATATTTGACCTTAAACATCTGTTTGGACGTAAATAGATGTTTGCGCTTAAAAAAATGCTTGACCTTAAAAAGAAGTTGGCCCATAAACAATTGTTTGCAAAAAAAGACCAGTTTCAAAAATACTATACCCAAACAATGAAAATGAGGAGCTTATTAATCAGTTAGCATGCTGAGGTAATGTGATAAATACCGTTACATATAAACATCTCAGTGATATGAAATCTAACAATCTAACAGAGTATAAAACACTGATGTGAAAAATACTATTACATATAAATATTGTTAACATAAACAAAGGTAGAATATCTATTGTTGATGCTGAACCACTTTTGTTGTTGGGCAGTGGTTCGTCTTTGAGTTTGTATAGGGTTTGTCTCGAGAGATAAACAATAGGGAACCACTGCTACACTAAACACTGTTACATAAGAAACACTAATACATAAATATTAAAGTTGAATCCGTTGTAGGTGCTGAAGCACTGCTGCTACAGAGCAGTGGTTTTCCTTTCGTTGATCAGGCTTTAGGTACATTAGTGCTTGTCTTTAACAGGGCTTTGTCTTCAACAATGGATAGGCCTCATCAGTCTTTAAGTCCATCAGTCTTTATAAGGAGCAGTGATTAATTATAACAGTCCTTTGCATGATCAGCTGTTATAACCACACCATAACCCTTTGAGAGGAAGCAAGTGTTCGTCTATTCATTTGAGAGGACTCATTGCATTACATCCCTGTTGAAAAACAGAATCCATAAATTTAGGGAAAATGGATTTGAAAGATGATAAGCCAACAGTGGAGGATCTCATTCTACAGCTCAGATAAATTCACGGGTATTCTCAAATAATGGTTCCTAGATGTTTGAAGAACGACAAAGACAGACAAATGTCCACAGTGCTGCTTCTTTGAACATTTGTCGATCTTCAAACATCTATGAATCTACGAAGCATTGTCTCATTGGAATGTAACAATTAGGAAAAATTGTAATTTCATTCTATAATTAATTAACCACATCAACAATAAAAATGTGAGCAGTGGATGTTTTTTTAGGAAAACCAATGATTGTCAATATCAGTGGATGTCAACAATAAAAATGTGAGTCGTGACTATTTTTTAACTATCAGTGGATAGTGAACAGTGATTGAAACACAGATGTTTGGTCAATGAGTGGTCAACATGAAGAATGAAAAAACAGAGGTTGACCATCAAACCAATCCTTGATTCTATTAAACCTCTGTTGACTTACCAAACAGATGTTCAGACACAATTCAACATCACCATAATCTAAATCTTACTCAAACACTAAATAATAAGTAAAAATAAAGCACACCATAGATTCATAAAATTAAATTTATTCATTTATTCATGACCTTAAAACGAAAAGTCCAATAATTACATCACATACTGAACAATATTAAAGTTCAAATCTAAGAATAACAGCAAGAATTAAGAAACTTTAGTTTCAACTCCATCGATTGCTGAACCTCTCGATGTATGTCCTTCAGCATCGCCATGAACTACACGTCTCTATCACCGCACTCTATATTACTGACAACACAAATAAGAAACAAACCTAAAATGCAAAGGTCTCTTCTCAACTATTGTAGCACATCTGAGTTTTCACGATATTGCACGAATCTATCCATACTTTCTATAAAAGAAGAAATCCCAATGACAAACCTGACGCAAGAAAACCTGACTTTTGATTTAACGAAAATCGAACAATGCAACTTTTCACGATATTGCAACAATGATACTGCAACATCGATATTGAAAGGTTGATGTGTGATGGGAACCTTCATTGAAACAACGATGTTGGAACAATGATACTGGAATGATAACATGTAAACATAATCAACAAACATTACAACAAAGAAGTGTAATCGGAGATTAGCGGCTGAATCACGAGAAAGATGCATTTGAGAGAGAGAGATACGGTCACATATATGAGCGAGCGAGATTTGAATATGAAACCAGATAATTATATCTTATTTATAGAATTAGAATATATGTTTTGAATTTTGAATGTGGGAACTGATAATTATATCTTATTTATTGGGAACTTATGTTTATTGGGAAAAGATGTTTATTGGGAATCGACAGTAGTGTATATCCTTATATCCTACTTTATTAAACTATTAAATATTAAATATTAGAATTGATATGCAAAGTAGGAAAAAAAAAAAGGAGAGATGGTCAATTGTAAATTACCATTTTGCATATTTTGAATTTCAAAAGGAAAATTGGTTTTTAATAAACCAACCTTTGCCCCATTGGTAAATAATAATCCTACCTACAGAATTGGTAATTAATAATCCTACGTTTCAATATGTTGGTACTCAATGGACCTCCGTTAGTTTTTTTTAACTGAAGTTAGTTTTTAAGTTTTATTTATTACACAAACAGTCCCTGTAGTTATAATTTACTAGTTTTAAGTTTTATTTATTACACAAACAGTCCCTGTAGTTATAAAAAAAATCATAAAAATAAAAAAAATCAAAAATATCAAAAAAATTCAAAAAAAATCATAAAAAATCTAAAAAAATCAAAAAAATTCTAAAAAAATCAAAAAAATCATAAAAAATCATAAAAATTCAAAAAAATCAAAAAAACTCTAAAAATCATAAAAATTCTAAAAAACATAAAAATCCTAAAAAAATCAAAAAAACTCTAAAAAATCATAAAAATCCTAAAAAAATCAAAAAAATTCTAAAAAATCCAAAAAATTCTAAAAAAAAAAAAAAAAATTCAAAAAAAGCAAACGTTTCGACGCGAACCGTTTCGACCCGAACCGTTTCGACCCGAACCGTTTCGACGCGAACCGTTTTGAACCGTACCGTTTCGACCCGGACCGTTTCGACCCGGACCGTTTCGACCCGTACCGTTTCGACCCGTACCGTTTCGACGCGTATCGTTTCGACCCGAACCGTTTTCGACCCGGACCGTTTCGACCCAGACCGTTTTCGAACCGGACTGTTTCGAAAACGGTGGTGGTGGTGGTGGTGGTGGCGGTGCTGTGGTGGTGGGGGCGGTGCTGTGGTGGTGGCGGTGGTGGTGGTGGTGGTGGTGGTGGCGGTGGTGGCGGTGCGGTGGTGGTGGTGGTGGTGGTGGTGGTGGCGGTGCTGTGGTGGTGGTGGTGGTGGCGGTGCGGTGGTGGTGGTGGTGGTGGTTGTGGCGGTGTGGTGGTGGCGGTGCTGTGGTGGTGGTGGTGGTGGTGGCGGTGCTGTGGTGGCGGTGCTGTGGTGATGGTGGTGGCGGTGCTGTGGTGGTGGTGGTGGCGGTGCGGTGGTGGTGGTGGTAGTGGTGGCGGTGCTGTGGTGGTGGTGGTGGTGGCGGTGCGGTGGTGGTGGTGGTGGTGGTGGTGGTGGCGGTGCTGTGGTGGTGGTGGTGGCGGTGCTGTGGTGGTGGTGGTGGTGGTGGTGGTGGTGGCAGTGCTGTGGTGGCGGTGCTGTGGTGGTGGTGGCGGTGCTGTGGTGGTGGTGGTGGCGGCGGTGCTTTGGTGGTGGTGGTGGTGGTGGTGGTGGTGGTGGTAGTGGTGCAAACCTCAGGGACCATTTTGGCTATTAACTCATAGTTAAAACTAGTAAATTATAACTACAGGGACTGTTTGTGTAATAAATAAAACTTAAAAACTAACTTCAGTTAAAAAAAACTAACGGAGGTCCATTGA
The DNA here is from genome assembly GCA_030545235.1 of Helianthus tuberosus. Lineage (NCBI taxonomy): Eukaryota > Viridiplantae > Streptophyta > Magnoliopsida > Asterales > Asteraceae > Helianthus > Helianthus tuberosus. Next base: position 168,253,910 of record CM060369.1, on the reverse strand, counting down.
GTACCAACATATTGAAACGTAGGATTATTAATTACCAATTCTGTAGGTAGGATTATTATTTACCAACTGGTTAAAGGTTGGTTTATTAAATACCAATTTTCCATTTCAAAATTACTGATATTATCAGTAATTACTGATCTGATTTGAAAGAAATTGTCATGATGACTTTTCTAATTTTTATTTTAACTTTAATTAGGAGATAATAACCGTCAGTTTGAAATTCACATTTTGCATATTTTAAATGTCCAAAGCTCAAGAAATTAGCATTAATTACTGATTTGATTTGCAACAAATAGTCATCAAGAATTTTTTTTTTTTTTTTTTTTAATTTAGCTTTAAATTTTATGATGAAAACAATGTTGGAGGAAATCTTACCTCATTGGAATGTAACGATTAGGTAAAATGGTAATTTCATTGTAATTCTAGTTTTTATTTGATAATTTCAATCTATCACTAATTAACACCATCAATAATAAAAATGTGAGCAGTGGCTGTTTTTTAAGAAAACCGCTGATGGTCAATATCAATAGATGTCAACAATAAAAAAGTGAGCAGTGGCTATTTTTTCCTATCAGTGGATACCCAACAATTTTTTAAACATTGATGTTTGGTCAGTCAGTGGTCAACACGAAGATTGAAGAAACATATGTTTCGCCTTATATATCAGTTGTCCGGACTTAAACAGAAGTTTGGCCATAAACAGATGTTTGGCCATAAACAGATGTTTGGCCATAAAGAGATGTTTGTCTGGACTTGATTTTTATTTATTAGTATAAAGATGAAACAACAATGTCTTCAAATCACCGGATTAGATCATGAACCCATATTGGAGGTCAAACAAAAGCACAACAGGAGCAATAGTCAAATAGATGTTGACCTTAAACAGATGTTTGGTTTAAAGCCAAACATCTGTTTATGGCCAAACATCTGTTTAAGGTCAAACATCTGTTCAAGTCAAAAATATCTGATATAGAAAGCGAAACATCTGTTTATGGGCAAACATTTGTTTAGGGTCAAACAACTGTTTAAGACCAAACCTCTGATATAAAATGCCAAACATCTGTTAAAGGCCAAACTTCTGTTTAACCCTGAACAGATGTTTAAGTTAATAAGATCTACTGTCTTCTCACACTGTTTTCCTCTTAAAAAGACTGTTCAACCTAACATGTGTTTGTTATTGTACTTCCTTACAAAATTACATAGAATTCAAGAAAACGAAACAATGACTTAAAGAACTATAATTTAACACATAATCTAATCAGGCAAAGCAATCTATTATTTGACAATTCCCTGGTTTTTACAACATGAAACACAACATCATCATCTGCAATAATCAGATGATATTAAATATACATAATAATACTTATTCAACTTAAAATTACAACGAAATTTAAAATCTAATAACAACACCAAGAAATTTACGAACCTAACAGCAAAAATTTAGTGCTTCTAGCTTTAAACTCCATCAATGTATATCTCCGACAATCGCCATGAACTCCACGGAAGTACTCAATGCATCAACATCAGGATTTATAGAAACCTGATCTCTAGTGAACAGACCAAGATGCAGTACATGAAAACACTTCTTCAGCTGTTGAAGAGTAGCCCTGTCCTCATATACTTAATCCTTAACTTTGTTCATAAAGAACTGCTTTAAACCAAACTTTATCCTTCTCTTAATACAAAAAAAGGCAGGAAAGACCATTGCTCTAGTAAGATAAAATCTTATCTTACAACAGTAGCAGATCCTTTCTTGCGTTTAGTAGGAACTACTGTGGGTTCTACATCAGCATATTCTTCCCAAGTCAATTATAATCATCATTTAGTTATAAGCAAAAAATATTTTAACTGTAAATTTAATAATCTTTCTTTGTGTTTAACTTAACTTTATGCTTCTTTTAATACAAACCTATAATAACCCGCAGCAGATTGTATGAATTTCAAACAACTGTGATTAGACTGAAATATAAAGCGAGAATTAGAGTATATCACTTCAAAATTAAAAACTCAAAATTTCAAAATTGGAGTAGCAAAAAACACATACTTTAAACGATGTTGGAACAATGATACTGGAAACAACCGTAGAACAATCATCATCATCATCATCTGCACCAGATCATTAACAATCATCATTTAGTCACAACTCAGATAACAAAACTTTAGTAAAAATCAAAAACAAAAACACATACCATGATCATGGCAAACCACATATTACCAAAATTTAACCAAACAATCGGAAGATTCAAATCTCAAGCAAATGAAACCCTAATTTCAAAAAGAATAATCGGTGAACATATTCACAGATCAATAATCAACAGATGTTGTACTCATATCATAACCGTTATGAAAAATCAACACAGATCTAAAAACATACAAATCAAACCTCAAGATGAAAGAATCTTGTAAGAGAAACACCGCAGAACCATTAGCCGGCGCCCCATCTCTTGATCTAACTCTCGAACAAAACCCTAGCAATGGTTACATGAAAAAACCCAAAACACAAAGGATTAGTATAAATAAGAGGAAATAATGAAAGTATTTCAATAAAAAAAGAAAAACAAACCTTTTGAATGAAGATAATCGATGAACAAAAGAAGATTTTATGGTGGCGTCTGGAAGAAGATTAGGGTTTGGATGGAGAGAATGATCTCAATAATTGAAAATTACAAAGGCTGAATGATTCATGATGAGATGATTTGGTTTGATCTTTGATTAAGATGGGAGAAGAGTACAGCAGAAGGAGAAGGAGAAGAAGATTCAGATTCAGGGTTTTGAAAAAGGAAAAAAAGGAGACGGATGGAGTATAAAAGGGATGGAAGTGTGGTACTGTTGGGCGGAAAAACAGAACTGAGGATGCCCTAATTAAGTGACACGTGGCCCAAATCACTTTCATTTATTATATATAATAGATGACAAAACTTGTATTTTTTTTCCTTATTTTTAACTTGGATTTATAACGAAACGTACTTAAAAATAAGCACGTAAGAAAATAGAGATTTTTTACGTTAAAGAATAGTACCATGCATTGCAGCGGAGTCAAAAGACAAAGTAACTCGAATTTATACCGCTCAGTAAAAAGATACAGCCATACGGGTATGCTTTTGGTTTTACTAGATTTTATTTTTTATTTTTCCATGTTGGAGGCATATGGTGAATAGAACTTGTTAGTTAAAGGGATAGAATGACTAGATTGGTGTAATTTTGTAAATATGCAATCTTGTAGTTGTTGTCGGCCCGGTTTGGGTCGGCATTTTGTTGTGAATGAAAGTTATGTTTAAAAACAAAAAAAAAGAAGAAGAAGATAGAATGAGGGGGTCCATTGATTTGGTACATGCCTGAGCCCCAAAGTGTATTAATCCACACTCATAAAATATGGGAATTCAATTCTTTTTTTTTTTTTTGAAAGGTAACATTTCATTCACAACAACGACGACCCAAGCCGGGCCGACGAAACAAACACTACAAACAAATTACATATTTACAAAAGAGCACCAATCCTTCCATTCTATCCCTTTGTATTTCGATCTTTTAGAAAACCATAAAAAACTTAAAGCCTTTATTTCACTTAAAATACCTTCTATCTTGACCGGGACGTTCGAAAACTTGAGCTTATTCCTGGCTCGCCACAGACTCCAACATGAGACCATAATGATATCTTGAACCGCCTCCTTCTTTTTCTCCAACACATCTAAATCGGAATAAATACTAAGTAGATCTTGAAGAGAAAACGCGAAAATTTGAGGTATTTTGCACCACAAACTAACTCCATTCCATACCGTAGACGCGATAAAACAAGCGATGAACAAGTGGTCCGCGGTCTCTGAATCTGAACTACAAAGCGGACATAACGGATCATTTACAACAATATTACGGTACATCAGTGCCTCAGCCGTAGGAACTTTATTCAATTCCATCCTCCAAACATGGATGTTAACTTTGGAAGGAAGCCATTTACTCCATTCCACAACGTGCCGACTATTCGCAGCGATATCCGTCTTCAGCAGCCTTTTAACGCTTTTCACCGAGAAACAACCATCTGATTCAGCAGTCCACTTCCAAACATCCTTACCGGTTGTGATCTGGATCCCTGAGAGTGCGCCTAACAACAGATTAAAACTGTTGTCCAGACCTTCAGCTGAAAAAACCGAGTTCCAGCTCCAAGTAAAGGAAGTTTCGCCTTGAATTACTTTGATTCTCTCAGCAACAGAACATCGTTTATCAGATTCAGCTCTGAAGAGATCCGGAAACACAGTCTTAAGCGGTTCGTTCATCAACCAGCAGTCGAGCCAGAAAGCTACATCTTCACCGTTACCAACATTTCCTTTCAGAAACCTTCTGGGGTAGGCCAGTTGGCCAGCCTCACCCAGACCCTTCTTGAGGTCACCGGTTCGATTCCTGGCAATGCCCTTATGGGGTGTTGGGGCTCTTCACCGTGGATAATCACCGCCAGGCAGCTATGGGGCTAAGCTAGCTTGCGGAGTTGCAATACTCCGGCGGATGGGAGGTCCGTGCAACTAACCCCCCCCCCCCCAACATTTCCTTTCAAGTAATTTTTTATAGGCTGAGCCGCCACCTTGGTATTGACAAAAATTTTTGCTATGTTATTCCAAACTCCAGATTGAGATTTTTTAAAAGGAATGGATTCCCATCCTTTTCTATTTGAGTGAATCGCTCCGATGACTTTTTTCCAAAGGCTAAAGCCTTCCGATTTGAATCTCCATCCCCATTTAATCAAAAGAGACGTATTCGCCAATTCAAGCTTGTTTAAACCCAATCCTCCATCTTTTATATGACGAGTTACCGTATCCCAAGCGACCCAATGCATCTTTTTTTCTTCCGAAGACCCTCCCCACAAAAATCTTTTAATCATCGATTCCAAATCTGAGATAATCTTCTTAGGAGCTTTATAAAGAGAAAAGTAATACGTCGGAAGGCTCTCCAACACTGACTTAATTAGGACCACCCTTCCCCCGATAGAGAGAAGATGCGACTTCCATTTAGACAGACGCGCCCGAAAGATTTCTAAAACCGGATGCCAATTAGAAATCCGGTTCATATTAGCTCCGACATTAAGACCAAGATATTTGAAAGGCAAACTGGCCGGCTTACATCCCACCACATTAGCCAATTCCCCAATATCTTCCATGCCAACTCCAATACCATATAAATTTGACTTATCAAGATTAATTTTAAGACCTGAGCATAGATGAAAAACACTCAAAATTCTCACAATGTTAGATAATTCAGCTCTAGACCATTCTCCCATCACAATAGTGTCGTCCGCATAAAGGAGATGAGTCAAGACTGGCTCATTATTAGGGGTGGGAATCCCTTTTATAACCTCGGCTTCTTTAGCTGAGCAAAACATACTTGACAGAGCCTCCATGACAACCAAGAATAAAAACGGCGATAGAGGGTCGCCTTGTCTCATACCCTTCTCACATCTAAATGTGAAAGTCGGCGAACCATTAACCAAAACCGAAGAATTCGCCGATTTAAGAATCCCCATAATCCAAGAACACCATTTATTATGAAAGCCCATTTGTTGGAGAATACTCACAAAAAATTCCCAACTTACATTGTCATACGCTTTCTCAAAGTCGATTTTTAAGAAAAAAGCCTTAGATTTCTTCTTTTTGATCCAAGAAATTAATTCGTTAACAATAAGCGGGCCATCCAAAATGTATCTTCCTTTGAGAAAAGCCGACTGAGTGTCGGAAATAACTTCATCAAGAACCAACCTCAACCGATTGGCTAGGACCTTCGAAATCACCTTACTAATCGCTCCCACCAAATTTATAGGCCTGAAATTGTTCAGGGAAACCGGATCTTTGACTTTTGGGACTAGAGTAATAAAAGAGGCCCCACTTCCTAAGTTAATAACGCCCGAGTTATGAAACATATCGAAAATCTTCACAAAATCCTCCTTAAAAATGTTCCAAAATTGTTTAATGAAACGAAAATTCATCCCGTCAGGACCCGGGGCCCTCTCATCCCCACATTCAAAAACAGCCTCTTATATTTCGCGTTCACTAAAAGGCTCAATCAGGAAATTCTTGTTTGCCTCAGAAATCCTTTTAATGTTCTGACACACCAGCTCCGGTCTATTCGAAACACTCTCTTTAAACTTGTCTCAAAACAACGTGAGAACCTGTTTCTCTATTAACTTAGGTTTGGTACACCATTCACCATTAATGGTGAGGCCGTGAATCGCATTGACGGCTTTCCTATTATTCACCATGGCGTGAAAAAATTTGGAATTTTCATCCCCATCTAAAACCCACTTCAAACGCGATCTTTGTCTAAGGTCGACATTCGTTCTAAAATCCACTTCTTTAACTACTTTCTTATTTTCAGCCATGATCCACTCTTCTTCCTCGGTGAGATCCCTATTCTCCATATCAATCTCAAGAGCCTCCAATTCAGCTAAAGCCACGTTTACATTTTCCTTTTCTTTTGCTAAGAAATCATCCCTCCATATCTTTAACCTTGCTCTAATGTGGGCAAACTTGGAAGTGAGATACATATCCGGGGAACCATCCGAAACAAAACTATTAGAGGCCTCGATCACCGCTTCCTCGAAGCCTGGTTGACCAATCCAAGAACTAAAAATCCTGAACGGTTTAGAGCCAAAGTTATGATCGACAACCTCCAAAATAATAGGGCAATGATCCGAGTGCCTCCCAGGAAGCACCCTAGCACACGCCAAAGGCCAAGCGTTAAAAAACTCCGAACAGACCAAAAAACGGTCCAACTTACTTAATTTTCTGCCATTATCCCTAATGCATGTGAACTGACGCCCCTGAATAGGGTATTCTTGCAACCCATTGTCAAAAATGAACTTGTTAAAGTTTTCGGCACAAACCACTTTAAAATAAGAATTTTTCCTTTCTTCTATGGAACGAACAGCATTGAAGTCTAAAATGATCTAATCATGTATTTTTAATCTAACTAGGTTTTAATGCTGCGCCGCAACGCGGCGCGACAAAACTAAGTCATTGTAAAACTATTTATTGCGACTAAATACTTGGTTGTTATTAAAGCTGTGTTATTTAGTGTCTTATTTTTAAGTTGACAAGTGGAGTTTTCATACAACAAAGCCGTTGGTAGCAAGCGAGTTAGTAACTCCTGGCGATGGCGACTATTGCGATGTCTAAGCATCCACTAACCCAACAAATAAGGAATAAGAATTGTATATATACAATCAGAAAAACGTGTGAAAGAGGAGAAAAAGGAAGATGACGTGAAGTTATGTAAGCATAAAATGGAAAAAAAAAAAAAGACCCCATGATTTGAACTTGAGTCTCTTTAAAACACATACAACCACAAAACCACTCCACCATGATGAATAATCTACCTAACTTTGAAGAAAATTGATATATATACACACACTTAAAAAGGGTATAGGGGAAAAAAGTCAACAAAAGATGACTTGAAGTTATGTATATTTATTATTCATGACAACCAATAAGGAAAGTTTACTATTCGTTATGATGTGACAGCTACTATTCATTAGCTTTGTTTTTTAATATATAGGATAATGGGACCTACATTTAAGAATAGGCGCAAAACATTCAATTATTCTTTTCCATGAAATAATACATTTTCCAATCATTTTTTTTTTATATTTTTGGAAGAATTCTGTTGACCGGAGTAATCCATAATTGGAAAGGGTGATGGGTACATTTATTTCTTGCCCTACCATAAAAGCTATATGGTGGAACGTTTGCATGTGTGATTGCAACTTCCTTAAATTCCTTCACCTCAGTTGGGCCTAATAATGACTAGTGGTGTTCAAAAAAATCCGGTTCGAAACCAAACCCGAAATATTCGAAAAACCATATTTTAATATCCGAATTTCGGATATCCGAAGAAAATCAAACAATCCGAAATTTTGGATTTGGATTTTGATTTCTAAGATTTCGGATAGTCGGAATATCCGATATCCGAAAACTAAAAAAATATTACATATAAATTATATGAGTACTATGTTTAGCTTAAAATATAGTAAAAATAGTAAATAATCGGATTCGGATGTGGATTTATGAATGTTTTTTTTTATGTTTTTAGTGTTGGAAATTCGAATATAAGTTAAGTTTTAATCTATGCATGAAATGGACTTTTTGATTTTTTTTTTATAAATTCTGATATCCATTTAAATAAAAGAATCAGTATCCGAGAATCGGATATCCGAAATTTCGGATACGAGTTCGGATATTAATATTCACTATTTGAAAACCGGATAATCCCATCTTGAACGCCCCTAATGATGACAAGCTTCATCCACAAGCTTTTCACATACACATTATACACATGCATACATATTCATAAATACACATTATATAACGAAAACACATTTACTTGACTGCTTGAAGGTGTCTCCTGAGGCTCTATCCTTTGATCAACTTTTAAACAGGTTTCTCTCCGGTCCACACCCTGAAATACTAGATATAGAAAAAACTCGAGCCCTCAGAAAATGCAGCAATGATTAATTTTTTTTCTTAGATTTGTAATTAAGATGTCACTTAAATGTATATTTATTCAGTTCTACGTCAATTTTGATTTTCTCCATTTTGATCTACCCTAACTATGGTGTTTCAACCCAAGGCACAACATAAAAGATCATCGTGGACCATATATATTGGACTAAAAGTACTTGGACCTTCATTTCATCTGTCTGCTATTCATATATTTGTTAAATTTTCTATTGACGCAATTGTTTTCTTGTAGTTTAACCCTTAACAAGTAAAAAGAAAAGGTTTTATATTGTGACCCTCAATTAAAACTTTCTTGTTATTCACCATTTACACGGAATTGATAAGAATAAAAAATTAGTTAACAAACAAGATTGGACAAACGCAATCAAAGTAACATTAGACGACATAAACACAACTTATTATCAAAAGATACATCAAAGTAAAGATGTAAATGTTTTATTATACAACTAGGTTATCACCCGGGAACTTCCCGGGTAGGAAAATTTATTTTAGATTAATCGAATTATGTCGTTAAATAAGTTGAAACAGTCGTTTTTTTTAAAGAAACGTTATGGGGTTGTTAATTGTTTCGGACTTTACAATTGTAATTGAGATAAATTTAAAAGTAATTGACAAATCTATAAAAGGAGTGTATTAAACAATGTTTGTTGATGTAGCAAATGACACCATCAAGCCAAATAGTGATGAATATTATAACAAAATCGGAAACCAATATCAATCCAATGTTTTGGGTATATCTATTTAAAACTTTAGATGACTTTAGACCCGATCAACCCAGTTGACCCGTTTCTTTTTAGCTATATAATTTTATATGGCTCATTTAACCATTAGATACAAAGTACCCCATTCATTAGCGAATGGGTCATATTCACCTTCAGTTCTAGGCAGTTATACACTCAATAAAATAGAAGTCAACATTATTAACTTTTGAGACTAAAGAAAAAATAGAATAAAAAAAACCAGTTATACACTCTTTCTAAAAACTTTGTGTCCAATGCACACTACAAATCAACATAAGTGAGGAGATGATTTAAAAGCACAAATAATAACTATGAATTATAAACTTAGAAGAAAAATACCCATCAAGGGGATTCACCACACCAGGAATATGGTCACCAAAAGCCAACCTATTAATCTTGTGACTTATCTGTGCTAAAAAGGAGCCAGTTATTATTACAAGATAATCTAATACCATTTTTACATAATTATAGAAAAAAATATGCCACAATTATATCTTACATTAAAACTGTCTTTATGAAAAGCTACCAGATCATGGACATGCACATTTGCTTTTTGAAAGCTCTTTCCAGGGGCAAAATGGAAATTTCCAGCCACTTTATTAACATCCAAGAATCCATATATATTACATCCTTCACCGTCTTCATCTTTGATCCTTTGTAAAAACCCTTCCCTTTTGCACTGATAGAAAAAAAAAAAGCAAGAGAGTATTCAGTTCAGTGTCATATAATGAACATCAACCATGAACATCAATCAAAGTAGAATGAACATCAACCATGAACATCAATAAAAGTAGAATGAACATCAACCAAACACCATGAACCCATTTTGACTTGTTGCACGGCCTCCCCATGATGCTGAAAGAAACGGAACAGCAAACTGTAAAAGTTGTTTAGGAAAGCATAAATACGGATCTGATGCTTGAGATTAAATATATAAAAATGACAGCAAAATTATACTGAATCAAAACAGTAACGAATATGTGAAACGAAAATGAAAATGAAGACCTTTCTTGAAATAAACAATTAGACGATTTGATATCAAATGTACAAAGAAACTAACCCTTTATTCAGACTTCACAAAGATCAAAGTTTAGACTTTAGAATCAAGATCATACCCGAAGACCAGCCATTCAAGCACACCCAAGACCACCACAACATTGAAGATCATTATGACATTTAATCGAGCAGCTTATTTGCAGTTCAATATCATCATCGTGTGCATACATGAACAATATCAAACAGAAACAGGTTAAGATTAACAATCGTGTTTCTCCACTAATTTTGAGTTTGGGCACTCAGAGTTTTCATCCTGTATGCACACGATGTGCCTCACAATCATGTTTCTCCACTAATGCTATATTCAAGCACACCCAAGACCACCACAACATTGAAGATCATTATGACATTTAATCGAGCAGCTTATTTGCAGTTCAATATCATCATCGTGTGCATACAGAATGAAAACTCTATGTGCCCAAACTCAATGAATACTGATGAATTTCAATTAATGAATTACATTGGTAATCCAATTGACATCGATTTATGCAGCTAATATTACTGATCAAGACGAATCAAACCAAAATAAATTTTTTTAGACTTGTGATTTTCGATGAAACATACCTTGAGATTCGGATTTTCACCATAACTCAGATCTGGTTCGCCGGAGTTCAAAACAATTATCAACCCTATAACAATTATCAATCAATTTATTATACATGAACAATATCAAACAGAAACAGGTTAAGATTAACAAATTTTATTACATTAACAATAAAAATCAAAGAGACAATGATAATAGAAAATAATGGTAGCCGGAACTCACATATTTTTAAATCGGGATTTGGATCCTGGCCGCCGCTAACCACCCTATAGCCACAATAAAGCCACCACCGTCGTTCCACATGAAAACCCTAACATCATTAACATAAATCGACAAGATTTAAAGGACACACATAAACTAAATCTTACAAATCGCAAACCTGATTACGGAATCTCAATAGCCTTACTGTCTCCAATCTTTGAAACATAAGAAATCGGAACAATGAAGAGGATCTGAAGATTGGAGATTCATAGATGATTGAAGATTCATAGATTAGGAGATTGAAGATTCAGAGATTTTGGATTTATAGATTTGAAATTTGAATTTAGAAGATTTGAGATTTCATTTGTGTGCCATTTCTATTGTTTGACTGATGGGGCTTGCACAAAAACACCATTCTTCCTCCTCCTTAAGAGTAATAATGGTTCAGAAGGGAAGAAAAGAAGAGGCGATGCCCTTCTTCTTTGGTATGTCTGACTGTATTAAACATGGTAAAGGAAGGAGGAGCGATTGTTGGGTTCCTGGGGAAAAAAAGAAGGAATGAACCTTTCCTCTCTGGACAACGAAGCATTGGGGATTTCTGGCAACTACTTTGACTTTAGGTTTTATAAAAAAAAATTCTCAGAAAATTACACATAGGATTAAACTCATGGGGGGCCTTGTGAGATTGACAGCTAGGATTATAAACTTTTGCTTTATTATAGTTGATATTGAGTGCAAAACATGTTTTTAACAAGACGAGTAAATATGAAATCACCACTGAACAAGTGTTACACATACCCATTGACACCATCCACATGTTATCTTACAACACAACTATATTATGCAATATCGAGTACAAAACATGTTTTAAACAAGACAAGTAAATATGAAATCACCACCATTACAGTATTCACGTGTTATCTTACAACACAAATGAAAGTTTTTGCTGCCCTTATGGTCCTCTTACCACTGGTATAAAGAAAACTCACCTCATTTAGCAACCCTCATGGTTTCTTCTATCTCAAGAAACATTTCTTGTTATGCAAGCAACTACTTAGAATGCCAAGAAGCATAAATACTTCATAATTTTATGCCTTTTGGTCCTCCTAACATGCTCATTGTTTCCCTCTTGGGATGTGTTTTCACAAATACTTGAAGATGATGTCATGTTAACGCCATTTGAAGTACTTGTGGTCCTCTTTTCTGCTTTGGAGGTCTCTTCAGACGAAGGTTTGCACTCTTTGTTGTTTCGTGGAGACGCTACTGATAAAAATCACAATAAGCACACAATAGACCTATTGAGAGAACAATTTCTGTAATGGTAGCAATTTCAGCCTAATTACTAGTTAATGGGTCGATTTGGGGTTTCTAAAAATGGGATCGTTCAAATATAATAAAAATAACTAAAAAGAATCGAGTCAAATAATAATCACTCAAAGTCTTATTAATCCATCTTACATCCTAAACAGTTTTATTCAAAAAATTTGCATATTGTTGTAAGGATATTATTTTTGTAATCATAAAACTAACTCGTTAACTAAAGATGACGCGGTTCAACCGAGCCCATTTGACCCGTTACTCAATGTACCGCCTTGTCACCTCTAGTTTTCACTCAAGGAGTCCACAAGATGAGAAAAAACAGTACCTGAAGTAGCAGTGTGTAACACCACTTCTTTTGACTTTACAGGTGCAGAAGGATTTAACTTGCCACTTGAATCTTTCATTTCTTGATCTATCAAATCATCCTGCAGTTCTTGCAAGAGAGCCATTGAGTCAAAGTATTCTTCTGAAGTCATCGTCAAACCACTTGAATCGGATGAACTGGAAGAATGCAATCCCTGATCGACCAGATCGTTTAACTCAAAATAGTCTCCCGTCAAAATACAATCCCGTTCGGATGAGTTTTCAAGAAAATGACCCGGAGATTCCGGGTCACTGGCCGAAACTGCTTTTGGCCCGAAGTTTACGAAGATTTTGACGTTAATATCAGCAGTGCAGTGCCCAGAGGGCGGTCTATTTTCTTCAGCCAAAAACACTCTGCATAATGCTCTAAGATCCTGCATATTATCCAAACAAATCAGTTACAACTCTTAAATCCAAAACAATGCAATAAGAAAAACAGATATCACATATACCATCGGATCATTGTCGTACTTGTTGGTTATTCTATATTCTTGCATCACCCACTCAGTCTTTCGTCCATGAGGGGCCCGCCCCTCGTGAAACTGAAGGGTAGTTCTTAAACCAAGGATGACAGCGTTAGAAAATATCTCACAAGCCGCCTCGGTTTCCTGCCAGAATCCACACTCTGCATCCGTTTTTACCCCAGAGCACAAGTACCATAAACCAGCTGCAAGTTACATTTGAAACAAGATAAAGTCGCACCGACGTTGATTATGTATATTTAATAACAATAGTGAAAGTATTGATGCTAACCAGATCTGAGGGTTTATGTTGGTAAAGATTTACATCTGAAGTTACATTTACGGGCAGAGGTTTCCCGCTTTTGAAGTTGAATAAGGACATACAGATTGTCTCATCCGTCCAATATTCATTTTCGGCTGCAAGTGGAACGCATGATGGACACATTGCAGCCTATCCCCTAGGATTAACAAAATCTTGGTTCAAAATATGTTACTACATAAAAAAATACGGAAGGTCTTAACAAGATTAGATCTTGGTATAAAAAAAGCGCGATGCACTCTGAGACGTTTTGGTCTCAAAAGCACAGGTACACAGGTCGCGTAGGTGACCTGCATATCTCACATTTACACATAAACCTCTCAATATTTCTTCATCCCTTAGGTTGTTTTTACATAAGAACCTCCTACAGTCCTACGGACCATAATTTTGACAAAATTTGACCCAGATCTATATTAGACACGCCTTTTAAAATAAAGATTAGATATGGAGGTAGTTGAAGGAGAATATTGTTCATAATAAATAAGTACTTTTAAAATAATGATTAGATATGGAGGTAGTTGAAGGAGAATATTGTTCATAATAAATAGAAACAATTGCATATTTCTCCTTAAAAAACTGCTTAATTGCGTATTTACCTAACTTAAAATTAAAATTGCATATATCCCTTTCCTTAACTATTAAAATTGCATATATCCCCTTCCTTAACTAGCATTCGACCATCTAGCAAGAGAAGTCAAAGTGGAAGTCCTGACTTCTCCCTCCCTCAGCACAAAGGAGGTAGCTGCGGTTGAGAATGTACAAGAAACATGGATGACACCAATCGTAAAGTTCCTCAGAGACGGGACACTACCCGATGGAGACTGGGCAGCTAGGAAGATAAGGGTAAAGGCCTTGCAATATGAGATGGTTGATGGAGAACTATACCGGAGATCATACCTGGGCCCATCCCTGAAGTATGTTGACATGGAAGAAGCTGAGTATGTGATTAGGGAGATGCATGAGGGAATTTGTGAAATGCATTCGGGGCCAAGGACGATAGTAGCAAAGGCAATAAATGCGGGATTCTATTGGCCTCGAATGTACGAAACAGCATCCGAATAGATCAAGAGATGTGACAATTGCCAGGTGCATGCACCTATGACTCATCGACACAAACACCCGATGATACCAGTCTCAACGTCCTGGCCCTTCCAAAAGTGGGCCATCGACATAATCGGGCCATTTCTGGAGGGTTCAGGAGGAGTCAAGTATGTGGTGGTTGCTATTGATTATTTTACCAAGTGGATCGAAGCAAGGCTCTTGGCAAAAATAACCGGGGAACAGATGAGGGGATTTGTATTAGACAACATCATCCGCAGGTACGGGGTCCCAAAAGAGCTGGTAAGTGATAACGGTGTCCAATTTGCTAGAAGACCTTTCAAGCCATGGTGCGAATAGATGCACATACAGCAGGTGTTTACCTCCGTAACTCATGCCCAAAGCAATGGACAGGTAGAAAGAGCCAACCAAAGGGTTATCAAAGGGATGAAGGGAAGACTAGGGAGGAAACAAAAAGGATGGCTGGAGGAGCTACCATTTGTACTATGGGCGTACAGGACCACCCCTAAGGACTGCAACGGGGAAACTCATTTCATCTTAACTTACGGGACGGAGGCAGTCATCCCGGCTGAAATAAGATCCCCGACCGCAAGGATGAAGCTCAGGGAAGCAGAGAACGAACAGGACCTCCGGATGAACCTAAACTTGCTTGAAGAAAGGAGAGAAGTGGCAACAGTCAGGGAGGCTAAGTACAAGAGGCAACTGGAAAGCTACTACAATGCCAAGATGAAAAAACTTAGCCTCGTACCAGGGGATCTGGTCCTAAGAGCAAATGAAGCCAGCCTACAGGAGAACACCGGAAAACTTGGGCCCAATTGGGAAGGGCCTTACCAGGTCACATGGGCAAACGGCAAAGGGAGTTGCAAGATGGAAACACTCTAAGGCAATGAGGTCCCCAGGACGTGGAACCTCATGCAGCTCAGAAAGTACCACACATGAGGGGTGAACCCCAGGAAAAACGGCCAAGGAGCCACTTTTGTAATATTTAACTATTAGTCTGGGGCTTACCCCAAGGACAGATCTTTTGTAACAACTTATGCGGGGAAATTTAATGCCGAAGAAATGAATGACAAACGGACAGCTAACCTGTCCTCTTTTGACAAAATAACAGGTATTATATCTAGGCAGACGTGTCCAGAAACACTATAAACCTAACCAATAAATAAACACACGTGTATAAGGTATATCAAACATACCAAAAGCCCGGCTGTGGGGCAAAATAGGGTCTAGCTAACCCAAAGAAAGCGGACAAAACAAACCAAAAACATAATCTCACATTATAAACTTGTCCAGCGATTGGCCTCGAACAGACAATCCTGGTTTACCAAACAAACCATAAATACAACGCACTTCGGTAAACAAACTACAAAAAGAAGTCTTTCTTTATTTATTTACAAAATAAATGTACAAA
The DNA here is from genome assembly GCA_030545235.1 of Helianthus tuberosus. Taxonomy (NCBI): domain Eukaryota; kingdom Viridiplantae; phylum Streptophyta; class Magnoliopsida; order Asterales; family Asteraceae; genus Helianthus; species Helianthus tuberosus. The sequence continues at coordinate 168,237,938 of CM060369.1, read as the reverse complement.
GAGAAGCCTTAATAACTTTGGCAAAAGCAAATAGCATACAAAACAACAAACACGACAAACTTAGGCCAAGGCACAGCTTCTTGAAAAACAGCCCAAAGGTCTTCAGGGAAAGTGCCAACTTAATCCTCGGCAAAGGCCCCTGCAGCATGAAAAACCACAACAGGAAACAAGCAAGAAACAAGAAAGCAATATACAGTCATAAGTTATATGATTAGATACCTAGGAGTACCCCAACACAAAGGACCTCCTTCCAAACAACCAAAAAAGTTTAAAGTATCACAGGGTAAGCAAGTTATCCAGATTACAACCATATCGAAAGAGAGTAATGTTCAGAATTCACGGGGAATCGCCCCCAGACACAGACTTTGGGGATGAGGGACTGGCGGAGGAGAACAGGGACTTCAGTTCATCTATGGATATCAGAGGATGCTCCAGGATCTTCTTGAGAATGGCCGGGGTCTTGGCACCGAGCTCCTGATCCAGTTTGGACAACCGCTTCTTAGCTTTGGAATTGTAAAGCGGAGTTTCTTTTCTGCCCAGACCCTGAGCGGAGTAGTTATACCCATCCTTCAAACCAGCCTGGTAGCCAACATCCTGGTACGCCCTATACACCTCCTCCAGGCCACTCTTGAATTCCTCTGACTGAGAAACTACGGTAAGGAAAGCTGCAAAACCCTCGGTGATCAGCCAATGTTTCTCCTTGGCCAGCCGCTGGTTATCATCAGAGGTTATCCCATAGTCTGCATACATAGTATTCAGCTGCTCCTGAGAAACGGAGCCAACTTCCTTCAAATGCTTTAACTCAGCAGCCAGCTCCTCCTTCTCTTCCACCAGCATCGTCATCTCTCTTTCCCAGGCTCGTTCCTTTCGCTCCAACGTGGCTCCAGCCCCCTAGGCAAAAAACATCATAAAAACCCACAAAGCAGTTGAAAGGTATATATAAAAAGGGGGGAAGAGAAAGGCTATGTACCTTCTCCTCCTGCAACTTTCTCTCAGCTTCAACCACTCGGCACCTGAGTTCAGTAACGACAGAGTGAGAAGCCTTGAGCTCACCTTTGAGACCTTCATTCGCCCTCCTCAAATCGTCAATCCGCTGCAGCATGCCAGCACCCCTGAAAAAACTCTCACAAAGAGACATGCTATACTGATCCTCAAAAAGATCGCCCCTCAAAGCAGAATTCACGAATTTATGGGAGGGAGGAACAACATGACTCGGGAAGTCCCTAGCAGCCTCAGGAGTCCCTATCACCGAAGAATGAGTTACTTTCCATTTGGGGACATAGGTGAAAGGGATAGCATCAGCAAAGAGAGGAGCCAAAGGGGACTGATGAGCAAGACCCTCAAGGTGAGTGGGTTTACTGGTCCCCGTAGCATGAAGAGGTGAGAGTTCAAAGGCTGAGGTAAAATGAGCCAGGCCTACTTCCGGAGTTTTGTCCCGAACACGGGAAGAAGTGGGGCCAGTAGGGATCTCTATGGGATCATGAGAACTCCCCTACACAAAAAGAAAAAGAACATCCAAAATAAAACAGAGATGGGGCAAATAAGTAAGAGGAAAAAGGAACTCACCAATAAAGGTGCACTCACAAGACTCGAAGACCTTAGGAGTTTGGACAAAGAACCCTTGACCCCAACAGGGGGAAGTTCGGAAGCAGCCTTCGATGGAGGAGGGGGCTTCTGCCCACTGGCACTCCGGAGCCTTTGCCGGATATCACGAGGAACAAGGGCTGGCTTAGGACTTGTAGCTTTCCTCTTACGAACTAAACGAACCTCCAGAGCTTCATCATCACCTTGATCAGAATGATTAACAGGGGTGGAATCAGGGAAACTCTCTTCCCCATCAGAGGAGGTTTCCTCACCCCTTCCACAGCAACGGAGCCCCCTGCCTGGGCAGACCCTCCCGGTAACCTGCAATCCTACACTCCGATTTAAACCCGGATCAACCTCATCACCCACTACAAACTTGACATCCTTAGAATCTCCCTGAAGCAGTCTCCCATCAAAATACAATCCCGTTCGGATGAGTTTTCAAGAAAATGACCCGGAGATTCCGGGTCACTGGCCGAAACTGCTTTTGGCCCGAAGTTTGCGAAGATTTTGACATTAATATCAGCAGTGCAGTGCCCAGAGGGCGGTCTATTTTCTTCAGCCAAAAACACTCTGCATAATGCTCTAAGATCCTGCATGTTATCCAAACAAATCAGTTACAACTCTTAAATCCAAAACAATGCAATAAGAAAAACAGATATCACGTATACCATCGGATCATTGTCATACTTGTTGGTTATTCTATATTCTTGCATCACCCACTCAGTCTTTCGTCCATGTGGGGCCCGCCCCTCGTGAAACTGAAGGGTAGTTCTTAAACCAAGGATGACAGCTTTAGAAAATATCTCACAAGCCGCCTCGGTTTCCTGCCAGAATCCACACTCTGCATCCGTTTTTACCCCAGAGCACAAGTACCATAAACCAGCTGCAAGTTACATTTGAAACAAGATAAAGTCGCACCGACGTTGATTATGTATATTAAATAACAATAGTGAAAGTATTGATGCTAACCAGATAGATCTGAGGGTTTATGTTGGTAAAGATTTACATCTGAAGTTACATTTACGGGCAGAGGTTTCCCGCTTTTGAAGTTGAATAAGGACATACAGATTGTCTCATCCGTCCAATATTCATTTTTGGCTGCAAGTGGAACGCATGATGGACACATTGCAGCCTATCCCCAAAGATTAACAAAATCTTGGTTCAAAATATGTTACTACATAAAAAAATACGGAAGGTCTTAACAAGATTAGATCTTGGTATAAAAAAGCACGATGCACTCTGAGACGTTTTGGTCTCAAAAGCATAGGTACACAGGTCGCATAGGTGACCTGCATATCTCACATTTACACATAAACCTCTCAATATTTCTTCATCCCTTAGGTTGTTTTTACATAAGAACCTCCTACAGTCCTACGGACCATAATTTTGACAAAATTTGACCCAGATCTATATTAGACACGCCTTTTAAAATAAAGATTAGATATGGAGGTAGTTGAAGGAGAATATTGTTCATAATAAATAAGTACTTTTAAAATAAAGATTAGAGATATGGAGGTAGTTGAAGGAGAATATTGTTCATAATAAATAGAAACAATTGCATATTTCTCCTTAAAAAACTGCTTAATTGCGTATTTACCTAACTTAAAATTAAAATTGCATATATCTCTTTCCTTAACTATTAAAATTGCATATATCTCCTTCCTTGACTAATATAATTGCAAATTTACCCATTTTGATTTATTTTATTAAAAACAAGTTATATAATGACCTTTTTACCCTTTTTACTAAAAATTAAAAAAAATACAAATTTATTCATTAACAAAAAGCAAATTTATCAAACACAAAAACAACGGGTTATTTAATCATTTAATTATTACAATCGCCACCGAACTCATACCCATAATGATTCATGACTGTAAATCAAACACCAACTAAATTATGTGACTAATCACACATGTCATTGAATGGGCACAGCAGGAGTATGATAAATGCAACATTTGCTTTGACGCCATTAAAAAAAGATGAATATCTATACTAGAATATAACTTAAACAATCGTAACTGATGATATGTTATTATTTGGTCATATTTTCTAGGATCTGTATTGGGAGCAATGAAAATAATGTCAATCGCTCTCTTCTTTGCTCCTTTTAGTTCATATTTTCTAGGATCTGTTTTTGTGTTTGATGAATTTGCTTTTTGTTAATGAATAAATTTGTATTTTTTTTTTTTAAGTTTTAGTAAAAAATAAGGTTAAAAAGTCATTATGTAACTTGTTTTTAATAAAATAAATCAAAATAAATTTGTATTAGTTAAGGAAGGGGATATATGCAATTTTAATAGTTAAGGAAGGAGATATATGCAATTTTAATTTTAAGTTGGGTAAATACGCAATTAAGCAGTTTTTTAAGGGGAAATATGCAATTGTCCATAAATAAGTAGAATACGAGAAATGGACAATCATACAATCCAAGCTTTATGTTATACCTATTAGTTTCTGTTTCTTTTACAAAAGAAGAAGAATGGTTGAGAGGTTGGTTTTAACACAATAACATGGTTCTTTTAAAACAGATTTTGCACCTATACACGTCTATGCAGTAGTTGTACCGCAGGCAGTGGCGGATCTTGCCCGTTGAACGTGCCAGGGCCGAAAGACACGGGCACTAAAAAAAGCCCGGGCAAGCCCGAGCCAAACATAGTATATATAAAAAATTTCGATCGAAATGCGAAAAATTAGCACTACGGCCGAAAAACTTGCCCGGGCCGTGACCCTGCCAGTGGCCTTCTAAGAACCGCCTTGACCGCAGGAGATGATCTCCCTTTTTCACTAAATTTTTCTACAATAGATACTTACAAAACTAATATCTCCATGAAGCTAGAACACTCAATAATAAAAAAGGCACAATAAACCATACAAGAATATAGATCATGAAGAAAATGAGAAAAAAACAGTTATAATTAACTTGAACACAGGTACCTGACAATGATAACCAAGTCAAAAGGCTGGTTTCAGCATTGACTTTCATGGTCAAACTGACCAATTCACGGATCAATCATCAACATTCAACAGATCATGATCAACTGTCCAATTATATGCATTAAATTACAATCATCCACATACCTAAAAGTAAAAAAAACATCATTTCAAATCTATTCGCCACTTCAATCACCATCAGAAAATACAATTATACAATAATCTGATCATCAATTTGATATCACAGTCACTCGATCCGACAAATTGACCACCCTATCCAACGGAATCCACACACATCAAGCAAAATCATGATCGTAAACACACACTCGAAACCATACATGATTAATAAACATCAAATTTCGTTACAAATTTAGACGATGAACATATATCAGCAGTCAGGGCCGTCCCCGAGATTAATAAAAAAAATTTGGGCCTCGTGCAAGACAAAAAAATTGGGCCCTCTTCGTATAATATAAACTTATGAATTATATATCCAAAAACCACAATACGACAATAATTGATTAAGTGTTATAAAAATATACAAAACAATAGTAGTGTAGCAAAATAATCAAACTAACTTACTTTAGCAAATCGTGAGGCTCTTCTAGCGTTTTTTGAAGCAAAGCTCTCGATCAAGTCTTTATAGTCCATACCTTCTAATATTTCGTTTTCAATAGATATCATCGCCAAGCCATTAAGTCTTTCTTGGGACATTGTCGATCGCAAATAAGACTTCAACAACTTCAATTTTGAAAAGCTTCTTTCTGCCGATGCCACTGTGACCGGAATTGTCAAAAGCACTATATATGCATTTATAGCATTAGGAAAATCACCTAGCCGAAAGATATTGTTTAAAGCATCAATAGGGCTAACAATGTGACTCGGTAAGAATGTCTTGATCAACTTCAACTCCAAATAAAGTTCATTAGCATCAACGTCCGATTCTTCGTTACATTTCAATGCATCTTGAAGACGATAACAACAAAACTTAAGATCTTTTTCATCAAGTGTCCTCAACTTTTTAGGAAACAAAAAACCATATATTTTTTCGAATTTTTGGTATTGATCGAATCTTGTTTTAAGAGAACTTATAGCTTGATCTACAATACATAATCCTAAAAATGACTTCTTTAAATCGTTACTATATAAAAAATACCTAATAAATTGCTTAATATCCAAAAACATATTTAATGCTTCAAAGTTAAAGTTACTGTGAAAAAATGAATTCATGAAATAACCAACTTTCTATTATTTAAATGCTATATTAGAAGTTTACAACCAACTTTATTAATTTGGTTCAAGTTTCAAAGGCATAATAGTTCAACCAATCTTCTGTGTTTTACTTTTTGCGCCCCCAGAGCCAACAGGAAAGTTAAAAAAGATAAATTGTATGACAGTCGTAAGTGGATTTAGGGATTGAGGCCCAAATCTAAGTTGGGTTTTTGTTTTGGACTTTAGACTATCAAGATCAAATTGAGTTGGGTTTTTGTTTTGATCTCTAAACTACCAGATCTAATAAACACATAGAAGCTTAAAAAAAATATTTGGGCCCCTTGTCCATTTGGGCCTTGTGCAGTGGCCCGACCTGCACAGGCCCAAAACCGCCCCTGTCAGCAGTTAAATTCAATCAAAAGATGAATCAAAATCCGTAAATTAGGCCTAAATCATGATAATAAATACAAAATATCGTAACAATAATATGCGATCTATAAACGTCAATTGATGAAAGTGACGACGGGCAATTGAGAGATCCCATTTTACCCGCTTTGGGCTGAATTCGTGAAGGGCCCAACAAGGTACAAGCCCAAATAGCAAGTTGCCTTGCCTATTAAGGATCCCTTCATTAGAAATGAGCGGGAAACCATAATCAGAAGGAGCAGGTCTCATTTAATGCTTGATAAACAGAGGATCTTGGCTGGAAATTGTACTTCTCCGGCCAGAACATTAAATAAGGTTGCCATCATACCGTTAGGGGTCAGACACGTGTCTGAACCCCTCGAAAGCCCGCAGAATCCGTTGGATCACCTTGATAAAATATCTCACATGTGGGATAAGGGCCGGGGATTATATAAGAGTCAAAGGGATAACCATAAGGCAGATCGGAGGTATCACATTTAATATTCTCTCATTTACTCTTCTCTCGTTAATTCCGACCAACATTCTTATACATTCAATACACACACGTATTTATTGGATTCACACCTTAGAGGAAACATTCCGATGATCACCCTCATCGGAAGAAGCTCCTCTCACTCCCCGGCAAGTTTACTTACTCTCAAGCCGGAGCTTGGTCACGGATCCCCCTCCCGGGGCCCTCCGTGACGAGGCTAACGGTTTATTCTTTTGTAGCCACAAGGAACGGGATATCTGGACGTCAACGAAGATCCATTGAACGTCAGCCGGGATTTGGGTATTCGACATTGGCGCCATCCGTGGGACATCGGTCCAGCTGGTGTTCCCACTCTGAAATTCCGACGTTGAGATAACCCGTTTTGACAAGAAACAACATGACTACTCCACCCAGCTCACTCACCGGCCAGACAGCACAAAACGACCACAATAAGGTCACAGTGGAAGATATAACTCTTGAAGAAGAAAATGAGAATCAAATGGAAATTCTGGAAAAGGAAGAGACCATCACTCCGGATTTTGTTGCCATGCATAAAGAAACTAAAAAAGTGTCTCAAAGACCTGGAAAGACAGGAAAAACTTGACAGCCTCAGGGCTAGACTATCGTTCGATACACCCTCTAACCAAGACGGGGCAGACCCTCAAAACAAGGGCAGTGGAAGCGACCCACTGGAAACGTTCATGACAGCCTTTAGACAGATGTCCTCGGAAGAAAGGGAGGATCTCATCACGGGAAAGAAACCGAAAGGAAAAGGAAAGGAAAAGGAGAATCAAAGCAATGATGGCTTGGATCAACCCTACCTCCCACGGGACTTAGCTGAAGTCTCAAAATTCACACGGAGGATTGCAGAAGCACCGATGCCCCCTAAGACAAAGCTGCCCCCAAACTTTGACCGGTATGATGGGACGAGAGACCCTGAGGACCATCTCCATGCCTTCCGGGGTGCGGGACAACTGGGGCGGTGGCCCATGCCAGTTTGGTGCCACATGTTTGTACAGACCCTGACAGAGGGGGCTCGGCTCTGGTTCGACAGCCTCCCTCCTGGGGGGATTGATAGCTACGAAGAACTGAGTGAAAAGTTCCTGAGAAACTTTGGTCAACAAAGAAAGGTGGTCAAGAACCCAAACGAAATTTTGCACATTAGGCAAAGGGACAACGAACGGATAGACCAATACATGGAGAGGTTTGTCAAGGAAAGCATGAACATAAAGGATGTCCCGGAGGTCATGAAGATCAGCAGCTTCATAAACGGATTAAAGCATGCACAGCTATGCGAGAAACTGGGGGAAGAGTTCCCACACTCATTTGACAATCTCATGGACAGGGTCAGAGCCTTTGTCAGAGGCAAAGACACAGTCAGCAAGGCTAAGGAGACAGATACCCTACCCCGAAGGGTCACCCCTGTCGCAAAACCTCTTGATAAAGGTACACCTTGTTCCAGAAAACCTGCTTTTGATAGAATGTTGCATGATAGGGCAAGACCCTCGTACTCCCCATATAGACATCGGGGGAGAGGCCCATCCCCCTACTCTGACAGCTTCACCCCTCTCACCAAGACCCCAAGTGAAATATTGGCCACTGAGAGGGTGAAGAGCTCCTTCCCAAGGCACAACCAAGCGAATATTGTGACTTTCACAAAGGATTTGGCCATAAAACTGATGATTGCATGTACCTAAAGAGGGAAATAGAAGCCGCGGTGAAAACGGGAAAACTGGTCCATTTGGTTAAGGAAATTAAGAAAGGAGGGGGGATCGCAGAGGGAAAGATGTAAGGGAGCCTGGGAGGGCAGATGTAGATATGATTAGAAGGAGGAATGAATTTGATACCACCAGATGTGTAAAGGCCAGAATCCTAGGCTCCCCGGACTGCATGAAAGCTTCCATCCTAATGCCACACTTGGAGGAAAATGAGGTGCAGCGACTCCCACTAAACATCTCAGCCATAATAGTTGGCCACAAAGTAGCCAGAACACACGTGGACGGGGGATCTGGGGTAGAAGTTATATACAAGCACTGTTTCCTCAGGTTCGACAGGGATGTAAGAGACAGACTTGAGGAGGACTCCATCCCTCTAGTAGGATTCAACAACAGTGTGTCACACCCCTTGGGAAAGATCAGACTCCCATTCACAGTTGGGGTAGGAGATCGCGTTCGAACTATAAACCTAACTTTCACAGTGGTCCGAGCACCCTCAAAATACAACGCGATCCTGGGAAGACCTGGAATTGGGGACTTGCAAGCACAAGCATCCACCCCACACGGAGCCTTAGTGTTCCAGACGCCAAAGGGCTTGGCTTGGGTAAAGTCTGCATACGAAGTAGTTTCTTCCGTGTCTGAGGGGGAAGCATCCAAGAAGCCCCAGAAGGAGGGGGTCGAGGAATGGGTCCTTTGCGACAGGTTCCCGGAGCAGACGATTAAAGTAGGAAGTCACCTGAGTGACAAGTGCAAGAGTGCTCTTAAGGAATTACTCCTTCTCAACATTGATGTGTTTGCATTTCAACATGGGGATATGACAGGAATCCCAAGAAGCCTAACTGAACACCGGCTCAATACGTACACCTGCGCAAAGCCAGTAAAGCAGAAAAAACGAAGCATGGGCCCCAGTAAAAGGAGGGCCGCCTGTGAAGAAACCAGGAAGCTGCTTAAAGCCGGAATAGTAAGGGAAGTGAAGTACCCATCTTGGGTTGCTAACCCGGTTATGGTCCAGAAGAAAGACGGAGGATGGAGGATGTGCATTGACTTTCAAGACCTGAACAAAGCATGTCCCAAGGACTGCTATCCTCGCCCTGAGATAGACGTCCAAGTGGACTCTTTATCCCAGTATCCCCTGAAGTGCTTCTTGGATGCCTACAAAGGATACTATCAGATTCAAATGTCAGTGGAAGATGAGGAGAAGACCGCCTTCATCACAGACGAAAGGACATTTTGCTATACCAAAATGCCCTTCGGACTCAAGAACGCTAGTGCCACATACCAAAGGTTCATGAATGCCCTATTTAGGGAACAGCGGGGAAGGAACTTGGAGGTATACGTCGATGACATCGTTATCAAAAGCCTAACCGAGATGGCCATGATAGATGATATAGCTGAAACCCTCCGCACCATGCAAGATGTGAATATGAAGCTAAACCCCGGGAAGTGTTGTTTTGGGGTAGAAGAAGGGAAATTCTTGGGGGTAGTGGTCACTAAGGGCGGAATCAAAGCTAACCCGGAGAAAACTCAAGCTGTGGCTGAAATGCGATCTTCCAGGTCCCTAAAAGACATCCAACTCAAGCGGAGGCTGCCTTTTAAGAAATGAAAGCTTATATCTGCAAACTCCCAACATTGGCCACCCCAGTACCCGGAGAGCAACTGCTCTTATATCCGTCCGCCTCAAAAACAAACATAAGTGCGGTCATGATGGTAGAACGGGAGGGAAAACAAATACCAATATACTTCATCAGTAGAACACTTAAAGGCCCCAAGGAACGCTACATACCCCTGGAAAAGTTAGCGCTGGCCCTTGTTTTCGCATCCCGGAGACTCAGGAGGTATTTTCAAGGGCACAAGATCACCCTGATGACTGATCAACCCCTCCAAAAGGTACTCAGGAGGCCGAAACTGTCGGGACGGTTGGCTAAATGGGCCGTGGAATTGGGGGAACACTCCTTGGAGTTCAAACCCAGAACAGCCATGAAAGGGCAAATTCTGGCCGATTTCTTAGCAGAAGTCCCTGAGGATGAGGAAAAAGAACTTCTAAAATGGGAAGCCTTGGAAAAAGAAGAAAAAGAGAAGGAAGACGAGGCTATGTGGAAGCTACTCACAGATGGAGCCTCCAGTGAAGAAGGGAGCGGGGCAGGCATTACGTTGATAAGCCCTGAAGGAGTGGAGTTAACCTACGCCATAAGACTGGATTTCGAGAACACCAACAACACTGCAGAATATGAGGCCCTCTTAGCAGGGATGAGGTTGGCACAAAAGATGAAAGCAAAGCATGTGGAAGCCAGCACAGACTCACAGCTGGTGGTCAAGCAGTACCAAGGAGAATATGAGGCTAAAGACAACACCATGGCTCAATATGTGGCAAAAGTAAAGGAGACAGCCGAAGCATTTAAAACTTTCAAGCTAGAATACATCCCCCGAGGAAGAAACAGAAAATCTGATGCCCTCAGTAAGCTGGCCTCAGTAGCATTCGACCATCAAGGAGACAGCCGAAGCATTTAAAACTTTCAAGCTAGAATACATCCCCCGAGGAAGAAACAGAAAATCTGATGCCCTCAGTAAGCTGGCCTCAGTAGCATTCGACCATCTAGCAAGAGAAGTCAAAGTGGAAGTCCTGACTTCTCCCTCCCTCAGCACAAAGGAGGTAGCTGCGGTTGAGAATGTACAAGAAACATGGATGACACCAATCGTAAAGTTCCTCAGAGACGGGACACTACCCGATGGAGACTGGGCAGCTAGGAAGATAAGGGTAAAGGCCTTGCAATATGAGATGGTTGATGGAGAACTATACCGGAGATCATACCTGGGCCCATCCCTGAAGTGTGTTGACATGGAAGAAGCTGAGTATGTGATTAGGGAGATGCATGAGGGAATTTGTGGAATGCATTCGGGGCCAAGGACGATAGTAATATTTAACTATTAGTCTGGGGCTTACCCCAAGGACGAATAGGAAGGAACATATCCCTCCCTCGGGATTCAGCCTTGAAGAAACTCCTTCCAAGAATAGGAAGGCTTAATTGCTTAATTCAGTGAAGTTAAGGAGTTTAGAGATAAAGCGAAACAGACGAAGATGATAAACGAGGTAAACAAAATTGTTTGGATATGCAAGTAATATGAAATGATGAAGTACAAGGGCCGTTCGGTCATCAATCAAAAGTTGAATTGAATGAAAATACAAGAGGAATGTGAAGTAAATAGGTTGGGGGTCCAATGTGTCATTATTTGAAACTTAAATGTGGGAGGCAACTAAAGTGGGAGTTTCACGATGGGGATTAGTATCTCTGGGGATTAAGTCTTGGAGGAGCCACCTCCGAAAAAACTTGAAGATGTCCCCCCTGTGTGATTAGGGGTCTCGTAAGTCTCTTCAACGAACAGGAACAAGTTTCTCCCAAGAAAAGAAGGGTATCCCCTCCCGTGGGATTAAGTATTGCAGAAGTCTATTCAACGAACAGGAGTGCACCTGGCTACGGGATCAAGTATTGGTAAAGTTCCTTCTAAGGACGGGAAAGTACATCCCTGGGATTTGATATATGAGAAAAATCCTCCTTGAGATTTCGCACCTGAACAACTTATTCAAAAAAAGGGGGGGAGGAGCCCCCTTGACAAGGGACTTCGAATCTGAAGAATCATTTCCTTGAAAAGAAAAGATCTCCGCCACAGGTCTGTGTTTTAGAAAGTATCTCTCCAAAGAAGAAGAGCCCCATCTCAGGGTCGCATACGTTTAAAGAAGTCTCTCCAAGAGTAAAGGGTTGCACATTCCATGGGCACCCATTTTTAGAGAATTACAATATCCCTCAGGGGAGGAAAGAGCCCTTAATAAGGACTCACATAGGAAGGTTCCTTCTACATAACAAGTGTTTTTAAAGGCCTCATAAAACCTCTCCAAAAGGAGATGCCACCCCTTCTCGAAGAGCAAAAACCTAAACGGTTTGAGGACCTTGCTAACGGGTCAAACAGGATCATCTAGGCAGACGTGCCGAACGATCTTACAATAAAATGATCATGTACATAGGCATACAGACATGCCGCCTTAATCAAAACAAGGTAAAGCCCGGCCGTGGGGCTAGGACTAAGTCGACTACGTCCAAAAAACGCCAAAGCAGGCATATGAAAATCCAAGTGGCCCAAACGCCATTGGACAACAGGCTCAACAGAAGCTTTAACAACTTAAACGAGTTACAAAGCGGGCCTAGGCAAAGCTTTAACAATTTAAACGAGTTACAAAGTAAACTATAGAAAGCTTTAACAACCAAAACACGTTACGAGGCAAACTTATAGGAAAGTTTTAACAACTCAAGCAAGTTACGAAGCAAACTTATACAAAGCTTTAACAACTTAAACGAGTTACAAAGTAAACTATAAAAAGCTTTAACAACCCAAACACGTTACGAGGCAAACTTATAGGAAAGTTTTAACAACTCAAGCAAGTTACGAAGCAAACTTATACAAAGCTTTAACAACTCAAGCAAGTTACGAAACAAACTTATACAAAGCTTTAATAACTTAAACAAGTTATAAAGCAACTCATATAAAGCTTTAACAACTCAAGCGAGTCACAAAACTGGCCTGTGCAAAGCTCTAACAACTTAAAAAAGTTACAAAGCGACCTATAGAAAGCTTTAGCAGCTTAAACAAATTACAAAGCTAATTCATGAAAAAGTTTAACAACTTAAACATGATAAAACCCTCATCCGAGGGGCATCGAACAGAAAGTATAACACGACAAAAAAGACATCCAAGTTAATGCTCTTAAAGAAGCTACTCTTAAACGAGTACCTCAATCGAAATGCCCTCAAGGAGGACATGGCAAAACAATCTAAATAGCATAAACGCTATAAAAAAGCACTATCAAACAAGTGCGTTGGAAAAAATGCCTTCAAGGAGGCATAGATTAAAGTAAGGTATTGTGCTACCCTACTTGAGGGGTCACCTTGCTATTTTGAGTACTAAATACAAAGTTGTCCCAAGGATAACTAAACAGATAACTTTGGCATAACGTGCCTTAGACTACATGTACTAGACAGATAGGGGTGACAGTTAAAGGGCGGATAGCGACCCGTCTAGATTTTCAGGGACTAGAACAAGTCCTGCGCCCATTCATGAGTGAATAGACTTGGACTAGAGATGACTTGACGACGAGGATCCCCGCTTGGGCTCCTCGTCTGGACTCATCGCCCTAGATTGGTGACTGGGCTCGAGCGCACTTGGGTCTTTCTCGGTATGTTTAGTTGGTTCGAGTGGTCCATATCCAGATAAGCCCATTCTTGGACCGGCCCATTAGGGTTATGGCCCAAATGTCTTACTATATAAAGAGAGCCCCCTCCTCCAATAAGGGCATACTAATATTTTCCCCACAAGAAGGTTACTTCTTCCTCCTCCTTCTCACATACAACATCTGCTCCCTCTCACTAAAATATACATTTACTTGCACTTATAACTATCATTGCTATACATGATACTGACTTGAGCGTCGGAGTGCCCTCGGGGTGAACCCCCTCGGGCCCTCTAACTAGGCCCGCTTTGTAACTCGTTTAAGTTGTTAAAGCTTCTGTTGAGCCTGTTGTCCAATGACGTTTGGGCCACTTGGATTTTCATACGCCTGCTTTGGCGTTTTTTGGACGTAGTCGACTTAGTCCTAGCCCCACGGCCGGGCTTTACCTTGTTTTGATTAAGGCGGCATGTCTGTATGCCTATGTACATGTTCATTTTATTGTAAGATCGTTCGGCACGTCTGCCTAGATGATCCTGTTTGACCCGTTAGCAAGGTCCTCAAACCGTTCAGGTTTTTGCTCTTCGAGAAGGGGTGGCATCTCCATTTGGAGAGGTTTTATGAGGCCTTTAAAAACACTTGTTATGTAGAAGGAACCTTCCTATGTGAGTCCTTATTAAGGGCTCTTTCCTCCCCTGAGGGATATTGTAATTCTCTAAAAATGGGTGCCCATGGAATGTGCAACCCTTTACTCTTTGAGAGACTTCTTTAAACGTATGCGACCCCGAGACGGGGATCCTCTTCTTTAGAGAGATACTTTCTAAAACACAGACCTGTGGCGGAGATCTTTTCTTTTCAAGGAAATGATTCTTCAGATTCGAAGTCCCTTGTTCAGGTGCGAAATAAGTTGTTCAGGTGCGAAATCTCAAGGAGGATTTTTCTCATATATCAAATCACAGGGATGTACTTTCCCGTCCTTAGAAGGAACTTTACCAATACTTGATCCCGTAGCCACCAGTTATAAAGGTAAACTTTTTACGTTATTTTTTTTACAGTTTATACTTCCTATAATAAACACGTTATAGAGTTAAATTCTTAGGTCACAAATTCGAATTTGAAGCTAGAAAAGTGAACCACTGATAGACAGATCCTACGCCTAATGACACCAAGGTATAGTTAAATTACTTGTATCTAAAGTTGCTTTGTTTTTATTATTTCTTAACTAATCGTTTTTTTTTTCAAAGTGCATATCATTGAGTACAGTTGTCATTTCAGTACATACAAATTTCAAATGCATCATGAGTTTAGTGTGAGGTAAAATATTTTTGTGACTTATGCACATGTTTTCGGTAATTAACCAGTTTTAGGATCGAGTTTTTGAAAGAGAAAACAAAATATTGAGGTTATTGACATCTTTAGATTTAAATAAGAGGATTAAAAAGATTATTACAATGATAGAAAGGGAAGTTCTAAATTAAAGGCTGATATGATTTTAAAATATTCTAATCATAGTTGTTAATAGCGAATAGCGACAAAGGACCTATACGCTACATAGCGAATGGCAACAAATAGCGACCACTATTTTATAAATAGCGATACACTAAAAAAAGAATTTTGAAAATTTTTATATGTATATTATATCAAAATACCTTGGTATATATGCTATTTTACATGTATATTTAAAAACAAAAATTTATAAATCCAGCTATTTTATAGCTATATCTAATTGCTATTTACATAAAAAAACTAATTGTCGCTATTCACACTATAGGTCGCTATGACCCAAATAGCTGACACTTGGTCGCCTCGCTCCATAGCGTGCTATAGCCGTTATTGACAACTATGATTCTAATCCCTTTTAAGTAAAGCATGTTTTTGTAAACATTCTGCCTATTATTTAGAAAACCATGGAGTGGGGTAGGATAATCCCTATTATTTGAATCATGTCCCATATCCCCAGTTATATCTAAAAAAACTAGACAGATTATCAATACACTTAAAAATAAAAAAATGCATGTGTTTACCTATGTAATATGCATAATAATATAATATAATCGAATTTATTTGCATAATAAATTTTGTATATAAAACATAACTATAGTCATAGTATGGAATTGCTATATCACTTTTATCTCATAACAGAATATTAGTAGTAGACTAGTATCTCTCTTTGAATAAGCAACAAGCTTCCTATCAAAATTGTTTAGTGGTAGATATCTTTGGTGGTTTGAAAAAACTATCACATAGTTGACTATATAACCCATCAGAATGTTTATACTTCGGTCCTACTATTTCACAAAACTTATCATCTTTCTGCTACACATCTGCTAACCTTTTTGCTACTCCTAGTCTGTGTCAACCCGGCTACCTAATGTATTCAATTGTTTTGCTTTAAAGCTTTGTTTGCTGTTTTTAGTTTATGTTTTTTTATTAATAATCTAAATATTTAGTTGCAATATGTTTTTTACCTTCATAAAAAATAACTAAATTAATAGAAAACTCCCATAGCATAAGAAAAGATAAGTTAGCTACCGAATAGAACCGAGGGGTCGAAAACATATATACCCAAAAATTTCTATAGAACCGGGGTGTCGAAAACGTATATACTCAAAAATTTCTATACGAAAGCTACATATATAACACTACCGAGCGAAAAGTTCGGGGGGTCAAGCGGCCCCCGGCCCCTTCTAACCTACGCCCCTTGGTTTACCTTAAATAAGTATACAAAATTAATCAATGTAACTACAAATTAAACTGTCTATATTTTTTTGTTATTAAAAGAAAATCAGACATTAATCATAGAATAGCATGTGTGTGTATATATAACTGTTGTAATTTAAACAACAGTATGTAACTTAACATACCCCCATGTTAACACTTTATCCATTTATTTTGAACTAATAATTGAATTAAAATATTAAGTAAATAAGACGTTTCAGTTAATAGCATGTTTATATATATGCAAACCGGTGTAGCTAAAGAACTTAAGCATATAAAGCATAACTAAGATCAATCCAGCAAACGACTAGAATTTGAATTACTTACAGTAATTGTAACGGAGAAGTCTAAGAAAATAACATATCAATTCATGGCAACCTTCAAACATGGACACTGTATTAAAACCAAATTAAGATATCAATTGAGCAGAAGAGATAGAGAGTATATAAATGTATAAAAGCATAATTTAAACATAAATCAATTCTACTCAAAGATAACATTTTTACAACATTTCCACATCTAAAAAATTATAATAAGCAACATGAGATGGCCTAAATATTTCTTTTATAACAACCGTACAACTTTCATCTTATAGAGTTATAGTATTTGTTGAAGTGGAACAAAAAAATATGGAAGCAATCCAAAGGTGTTCTTAATTTCTCATAAGACAAACTAACCAAAGATTGTAAGGCCAGAGGGTGTGGGGGGCGCCACCCTCGCCACGTCACCGCCTATAGCGCCCCGGGCGCTACACACCCACACCGCCCGAATTAAGAAGGGGCGCCATACATGGCTCGCCAACATGGTAACGAGATGAGAGGGGGTTATCAGGTGGGGCCCACTTGTTTGCACCAATCAAAAAAAAAAAAATTTTATTTTTTTTTCTCTATAGCGCCCCTAGGGGGTTATACCACACCCTCCATGTTAAAGGGGGCGTTATAAAGCCCACTTGGCTGACGTGGCGCCTACGTGGAGCTGATGTGTCCTTTATAACCCCCAACCCACACCCTCCAGCCTAAGCAAGTTGCATTAAAAACTGTAGCAATTAGATGTAAAATTAATGGGTACCTTATAAATTACATTATCACACAACGAAGATTGGTCCCCTGTTGTTCGACCAGATCCAGAAATGATATCCCTGCAATTACCCGAGTAAAGTTTCTGAAAATAAACAACTAACAACAATGATATAAGGAAATCAGATGGAAAATCAATGGATACCTTTACCCAGGGCCAAAATGAAGTGAGTTTCGATGATGTTAGGGTAAATCTGGATACCATAAGATGAGCAGAGAGTGACGATTTGAGTGCTTATCAAGCAACGCACCGATTGACACCGCAAACCCTAACAACATCGGAAATAACCCTACAGTTGTTTGAGAAGAAATGTCAGAGAGAGAGAAGAAGAAGAACACGTAGCGCCGATCAAACACGGAACAACCACCATCGTTGGAGTAGATCGTTGATGATCGTGGGTTTTCGCCGGAATTTATACGGCGGCAGAAAAGTGTATGAAACCCTAGGTTAGAGCGACGAGAGAAAGATGATGATCGTGGGTTTTCGCCAGAGTTTACACGGCGGCAGAAAAGTGTATGAAGGGCGTGTTTGGGATTCCTTTTCCACTTCTCCTTCTTCAAAAGTCCTTTCACAATAACACGGTTCTTTTAAAACAGATTTTGCACCTATACACGTCGTCTATGCAGTAGTTGTACCGCAGGAGATGATCTCCCCTTTTTCACTACATTTTTCTACAATAGATACTTACAAAACTAATACCTCCGTGAAGCTAGAACACTCAATAATAAAAAAGGCACAATAAACCATACAAGAATATAGATCATGAAGAAAATGAGAAAAAAAAAACAGTTATAATTAAGTTGAACACAGGTACCTGACAATGATAACCAAGTCAAAAGGCTGGTTTCAGCATTGACTTTCATGGTCAAACTGACCAATTCACGGATCAATCATCAACATTCAACAGATCATGATCAACTGTCCAATTATATGCATTAAATTACAATCATCCACATACCTAAAAGTAAAAACATCATTTCAAATCTATTCTCCACTTCAATCACCATCAGAAAATACAATTATACAATAATCTGATCATCAATTTGATATCAATCACTCGATCCGACGAATTGACCACCCCATCCAACGAAATCCACACACATCAAGCAAAATCATGATCGTAAACACACACTCGTAATGATACATGATTAATAAACATCAAATTTCGTTAGACGATGAACATATATCAGCAGTTAAATTAAATCAAAAGAAAAATCAAAATCCGTAAATTAGGCCTAAATCATGATAATAAATACAAAATATCGTAACAATAATATGCGATCTATAAACGTCAATTGATGAAAGTATATCAACAGATCCAATACTCGAATTCAATCAAACGAGATAAACTAAATCAGCCAACATCAAGTCATAATCATGATCGTAAGCACAAATTCGTGACGACACGCAATCTATAAACATCATTTTTTTTAAATTGACGATGAATGACTATCAGCAGTCAAATACTCGAATTCAATCAACGATACACGATCTATAAACATCAAGACAAAATCATGATCGTAAACACACATGTGTAACAACGATACACGATCTATAAACATCAAATTTCGTGAAAATTTAACATGATGAACGTATCTCAGCAATATAATTTAAAAAAAAAAAGTATATAAACACCAAATCATGTAAAAGAATATTCTGTATAAGATAAAAAGAATATACCTGTAGCTGCTGCTGCACAGTACAAGAAGTGTAGAGGAAGAGCGGAAACGAAAGATATTTCCCGCGCAATCTACACTCATTAGTTCACCGTTAACTGTGTGTTTTGTGTTTGGTTTGGGTTTTGGAGAATGAAGCAAAATAGCGATCAAACAGGGGGTATTTATAGGAGGAGGAGGAGGAGGAGGAATTAACCATGGTTTAGAATTTTGATCGTAGGTGAGTTATCTTTTGACGGAGTACTAGACGGCGTCATGCAATTTAAGGGGGACGTTTCAAAACAATGGGCACGGGATTCACGCCAATATAAAATTATGAGTAAATTGCAATTTTACCCCCTGAGGTTAGGGGTGATTGGCACTTTTACCCCCCCTAAGGAAATAATTGCAATTTTACCCCCCACTGTTTGAGGTTATGTCGCAATTTTACCCCCCGGCTTCAATTTTGTTGACTGGTTTGTTGACTTAGGGGTGAAATGACTATTATACCCTTTTATTTAACCCCCTGTGTTTTGTTTACTTTGTAATATTACCCCCTGCCACCTCCAGCCACCACTGCCACCACCCTCAACCACCACTGCCACCTCCAGCCACCACCCTCAACCACCACTACCACCGCCATTCACCACCACAACCACCACTGCCATCTTCTTCCTCCCCCTCTCTCTCTCTCTAAAAAAACCCACCACCCACTTTCATCTTCAACAATCACCACCGTCATCTCCATACCCCAGCCTCCAATCATACACATACATACAACCAAACCATTAATAATCACCACCTGCAACTTCTCCGTAACAATAACCACACACATATTCACATGTATGAATATATGATGTATATACATAATCAAATGCAACAGAGCATTAACAAGCAGTAGTGCGTTTGTATTCGACAAAGTTGGAGTATATTGAATGAAAGAACGAAATCCAATAAGAAGCCCAAGTATGAGAATTTGAACAATAACATTACTTGAACCCATTACTTCTTTGAGAAACAATGAATATTTCCAGTAGCCTATTATACACTTTTTGTCCATTATTTATATTACATTTTACATGAATATATGATGTATATACATAATCAAATGCAACAGAGCAACAAAACTCACCACAACCACCACTGCCTACTTTGAAGCATTGACCACAAACCCACAAAAAAGATCCAATCTTTACACGAAATTTGCACACCCATTGACCATTTAAACCATTCAACACACAATCTATTCTACATAAATTAAAATCTAAGCTCCCATAAAATTGGGGATAATTCAAAGCCCACTTCCCTTGTTAGAAACAGAGCAACAAAACTCATCTCTCTGTTACTGTTAATTGGTGGATCATGAGCAGAAAGATCAATTGCCTCACTGATCCCATAAAATTGGGGATAATCAAAATCCCAACATCTAACCCATCAATTGCCTCACTGATCCTCTTGATCCCTTCATTTAAATCACCAGAAAGATCAAAAACCACTTCTTTGATCTGGGTTTTCCCAAACCACTTCTTGAAACCTAATGGCCGGCGAAGTTTCAGATCATACAAACCATAGATTCTTCGTAGCCGTACACGTCGGAGCCGGTTACCACTCACCGGTTAACGAAAAGGCTCTCCGGTCTGCCATGAAAACTGGTGAATGGCGGTGGCAGTGGTGGTGATTATTGTGGTGGCAGTGGTGGTGAAGTTGCGGTGGTTGTGATATTGAAGCCGGGGGGTTAACGAAAAGGCTCTCCTCTGTTAACGAAAAGGCTCACCGGTTAACGAAAAGGTTCTCCTCTGTCTCCTTCAGAGATATTGAAGAAAAGAACCCCTAATGTTCATATATATATATATATATATATAATAACAATAATAATAAAAATAATAATATAATAATAAATATAAGGTAAGATTACCAAAATACCCTCCCAAGTCAACAGATTAGTCAACAAAACTGAAGCCGGGGGGTAATGTTGCGACATAAGAGTTAACAGTGGGGGGTAAAATTGCAATTATTTCGTTAGGGGGGGTAAAAGTGCCAATCACCCCTAACCTCAGGGGGTAAAATTGCAATTTACTCTAAAATTATATATAACATAATTATACCACTATAGTTTTTTGTAGCACGAGACTTATCAAGATTTAATCTTGTTTTTCTTTTTTAACATAAAATGCCGAGACACTCGGGATTACTCTGACAAATGAATCACCCTTTCGCCTAAAGAACAGGATATGATGACCAGGTCCACCCTCATTTAACCTAGAAAACCCCGTGGCTCAACCGATAAAAAATTTGTCAGAGACATGACTCTAAACTATCACCTACCGTTTGAAAAATCGTGGACCTACCATTTACCACTTAACCAGAAGGCTCGATGGTATTTGTCTATTTGATCTTGTTTTTAAATTTCATTATTGCAAACAAAACGAAAAAAAACACATTTGTGATTTACGTATTTCAAGTATTGAATTTTCTTTTTCATAACTCACTTACTACTTCGTGAGTTTGTCAGCCTTTGATGAACAGTTGTAAGAAACGTCGTAGGATCAAGTAACGTCAATTAGGAGCAAGACAATGGGGACGCTTGTAACGCGGGGTGAAGGATGGTCATAGACATCATCGTAGGACAATCAAAATAATTTAATAAAATTTGCTTATTTTACGCAACTTGTAGAATTCTCTCATGGTGTACCAGAAATGCCGTATACACACAAATCGGTATGATATCAGCAATCAGTACTATAAAAAACACCAGAAAAGACCTAGACTAACTTACCTCGATTGACTACAACACTGTTTGCGATATGTAAGGTACTCGATATGGTTTATGATAAAAAAAAATAATTATTTTAAATGCAACTCCATATTCAACAAAATATATATGAAATGTCAAAAAAAATAAACGTAAGAGTGTATCTTAAAGTTAATACTGTTTGATATGTTAGTTAATCATATAACGAGACACACAACCATTTATAATTGTCAAATCGATTCATCTCTATTATGGTGTAACATTAAGTATAAGTTCTTTCTTTTTTTTATTCTCAAGTATAATCGTCTATGTAAATTCTTAAACATTGAAACCATAAAATACTTTATTGTCAAGAATATATTATCATTTCAATCAAATCATCACCACAAAGATAGCAATCTTATTCTCAAGTATAATCGTCTATGTAAATTCTTAAACATTGAACCCATAAAATACTTTATTGTCAAGAATATATTATCATTTCAATCAAATCATCACCAAAAAGATAGCAATCTATCTACTATAAGGCTATGGGATGTGGGGGTCATGGATTGGAACATTATTTCCACATAGGATCATTAATTAAATGGTACACCATCCTCCTACTTGAGTGATGGTGGTTCCCATGGATTAAACCACGATTACCACGACCCTCCCATTTGATAATTTTAAGACAAAAATAAATTAAAAAAAATAAAGGGGATAGTGGTTTGGGTCATGACCACACCCTTAGGGTGATGGTTTTGAATGGTGGATTAAAGATAGATGACATGACACCTATGTGGAGGGTCATGGTGGTCATGAGGGTCATGACCACACCCTATAGCCTAATAAAAGAAACCAATAAGTGACACGTGTCATTTATTGAAGGCGTCTACATTTGTAATTTCCTGTTTTTTATACTTATCTTATATCAATTAATTAAATAATAAATAATCAATTAATATTAAATTTTATCTTACTTTGAATGTCGGATATAATCATTCTATTTTTTCTAATAATATATTATCTTCAAATTTAAGTTATAAATTAAAGATTTTTTTAATTAATAACACAAAACAATAATCTTAAACTTAAAAAAATATGCTCATATAAAAAATTTAAAGTACAAAAAAAATATACAAAATAACTTATTAGACATTAGATCAAACTTTAAAAAAACACTAATTAGGAAGAGAAGCTAATAATATAATTCTGTTTTTGATTTTTCAAATTGGGGTTCTAATCAATTTGAATTAAACTTAACCAAGTTTGTGATTTGATTCGAATTAAACCGAACCAAATTTATGATTTTTTAAACGAATCCAATAGCATATTATTTACTATACAAAATTACATTTATTTAACCCGTGTAATACATGGTGTTTTTAAAGATATAACTTTTTTATTATTTAGTATATATTCGCCCCGGTTGCGGTATACAAGGTTACAAAATTACATTTATTTAACCCGTGTAATACACATTGTTTTTAAAGATATAATTTTTTTATTATTCAGTATATATAATTAGATTTATTCAACCCGTACAATACACGGATTTTTATTATTTGGTATATAAAATTACATTTATTCAGTACAACATATGGGGTTCTTAGAGATATAATTTTTTTTATTATTTAATATCGTAAGTTTTAAGTGGGGGCAAAAACAAATTTTTATTTTGAACTGGGGGCGAAAAGGTAATTCTGAGCTGAGGGCAAAACCACAATTTTCTTTTGAATAGAGGGAAAAATCGTAATTTTGAGCTGGGAACACAAAAACGTAATTTTATTTTGAGCTGGGGGCAAAACCGTAATTTTAAAGAGGGACAAAAACGTGATTTTAGAATAGATATAAAATAATAAACTGGTTGGTCCAATGGGAGAGTGCCAGGCAAAGTCGTAATTTTGAATTGAGGGCAAGGTCGTAATTTTGAGATGGGGACAAAAAAGCGTAATTTTATTTTGAGATGGGGGCAAAAATGTAATTTTAAAATTGATATAAAACAATAAACGTGATGGTCCAATGAGGGAGTGACAGGCAGCTGGCTGGCACTATTCCCCCATTTGGTTTTTGTATATGTAGGAAACTAGGTGATGCCCCATCCGCGTTGCGGGGCGATGGCCAAACAATTCTCAACCAATTAAAAAACAGTACTATAGTTTTGGTAGAAATAAAAAGTAAAAAGAGTGTTAGGCAGCTTTTTGACACGATTTTTAGCTAGGGGCAAAGTCATATCTTTATTTTTACTTGGGTGAAAATCATTTTTTTTCCGAGGGTAAAATCATAATTTTTAGCTAGGGGAAACCATATTTTTTTTTTCACGGGGGGCAAAATGTAATTTTGAATTGAGGGAGATATCGTAATTTTGAACCGATGGGAAATTCGTAAATTTTAGCCGGGGGCAAAAGCATAAATTTATTTTGCACCGGGGGCAAATACGTAATTTTAAAATGTAGGCAAAACCGTAATTTTAAAGTAAGCATAAAATAATAAACTTGTGTAAATTTGTAATTTTGAGCCGCGGGGAAAAACAAAATTTTATTTTTGACTGGGGCAGAAACGTAATTTAGGCTGAGGGTAAAAGCGTACTTTTTTTTACCGAGGGCGAAATCGTATTTTTTAGCTCGGGGCAAAAGGGTAAATTTATTTTGAAGCTGGGGCAAAACCGTATTTTTTAACGGGGGCAAAACTGTAACTTTAAAGTGGGTATAAAATAATAAACTGGTTGGTTCAATGGGTATTGCTCAACGCCCATTTGAACCAATGGTAGAGGAACACTATTCCAGGGCAAAAACGTAATTTTAAAACGTGTATAAAATAATAAATTGGTTGGTCCAACAGAAAAGAGGTGGCCGCCCATTTCAGCCAATGGCTGCGAACAACTATTCCCGCCCCTGGGAATTGTATATGTTGAAAACTAATAGATGCCCCGCCCGCGTTGCGAGGCGATTGCCGAATAATTCTCAATCAATTAAAAAAAACTATTATAATTTTGCTATGAAAAAAAAACGATGATAAGACCGTAATTTTGGGCTCAAGGTAAAACTGTAATTTTCAGGACTAATGAGCCAGTGTTAGGCAGCTAGAGTTATGCGCCGCCCGCGTTGCGGGGCGCTAAACCGAGTATTTCTTAGGTTAATAACATGTACGCCTTTATGTCGGTTAGTTATACATGCTACCTATAACACGATATCAAAAAAGATACATCAAGTTAACCAATTAAAGAAAAACAGTACCATAGTTATGATAAAAAAAATGAACTAAACCGATGACAAGCGTGTAATTTAGAGTTAGGGGCAAAGCAATAACTTGTCAGGACCAATTAGCGAGTGCTAGGCAGCTATTTGGCATGAATAAAAACAAAAATAAGTCAACAACGTAAAATAAAACACTACCATGGTTTTGCCAAAGAAAAAAAAACGATGGCAAGATTGCAATTTTTAGCGGAGGTAAAATCGTAATTTTAATATGGAGGCAAAATAATATTTTGAACTGAGGACAAAACCAATTTTTTTATTTTGAAATGGGGGCAAAATTGTAATATTTTAGATGCGGGCAAAATCGTAATTTTTAGCTGGGGGCAAAATCGTAATTTTAAACTGGGAACCAAATCGTAATTTGGCAGGACTCTAGCTGAGGGCAAAACCATGATTTTATTTTGAACTGGGGAAAAATTGTATTTTTTAACTGAGGGCAAAATCGTAAATTTAAGCAAGGGGCAAAAGCAAAATTTTATTTTGAATCGAGGGCGAAATCGTAATTTTACACCTGGGATAAAATTATAATTTGGCATCACCTATAAATTAATATTATATGGAAAAAGAAAAAAAAACCAAAGTCAAAAGTGGCCGCCCAAAATGGCCAACCACTTGACAAAACTATTACCCGCTTACGTCACTAACTTGTAAATGTTAATAGAGTGGATTGCAAGGAATGTCCTTTATCTTTATACCCATTTGCATGCGCTGTCCTTTATGTTTAAAATTGACGAGTTTTGTACTTTATGTTTTCAAATCATACACGTTTTGTCCTTTAGCCCTAACTCAGTTAGATTTTTCTGTCAAATCTGGTCATGTGCAATGCACATGAGGGTAAAATTGTCTTTTCACCCTATTCTTTAAAAATACATATAAAAGAAAAAAAAAATACTATATATCATAACAAAACCCTCTTCTTCCCCAAATCAATCTCATTTTAAAACCTTGCAATTCAGTAATTCACTCTCTTTCTTTTAAAAATAGTAAACAACCGATGATGATGAATTAGCCGGTGATCGCTACTGTAATTAACTCCAACAAGATCGAACAACAATTTCATCTTCATCTTCTTCTGTTACACCGTATCAATCAAAACATCAAATATTTCCGTTCATTCACAATCCACCCACCAACTCTAGCCCTAAACTTGTTCACCCATCAATTCCTTCCACCACACCCTTTTCACTCACCAATCTTCCTTCCAATCCAAACCCTTATTCCCAAATCCTCTGTTTCCCCAACAAAACATGTTCTTTGGGGCCGTCCAATTAGGACTAATGGCCGCCTGTGGGATTGGGATAACACTAGTAATTCAAGATCTTATGGTTATGAGTTTCAGAAGCTGGGTCGGGTTAATGTGATGGGTATTTGTGGGATTGGGATAACACTAGGCTCTATAGTTTGATGAGTAGATCAAGTATATCAAAACACAAAAACACTTCAAGATTGGAACTGCTTGCCCTCAAAGGTCTGCCCAAAGTTCCAATCTTTTGGAGCAACATTGTAAGATGTAACAGTTAATCCATCACTACTAGTCACCTCAAAAGAAAGCGGTTGGTTTTTTAGATCAGCGTTTATATGCCAGTTCTGCCCCCAGTTTCTGTTCATTGGCAGCCACCCGGTTCTCGAACCCTTGATCTTCACCGCTGATATGTCTCCTGCACCAGCCACGTTGTGGATCAACACTGATAAGAATACCCCAGCTCCATCAATACTGAACCGTATTCCACCTTCTTTTCTGCAGTTAATCCTGTCAACAAAATGCCATATAATATTTCTGCAGATCTTCCACCCTAATTCAATTCGATTATTGAAGAGGATGGATCAAGAAGAAAGGAGGGAGGGTTCTAGAAAATAAATAAGGTTTTGAAATGGGATTGATTTGGGGGAAGAAGAGGGTTTTGTTATGATATATAATATTTTTTTTCTTTTATATGTATTTTTAAAGAATAGAGTGAAAAGACAATTTTACCCTCATGTGCATTGCACATGACCAGATTTGACAGAAAAATCTAACGGAGTTAGGGCTAAAGGATAAAACGTGTATGATTTGAAAACATAAAGTACAAAACTCGTCAATTTTAAACATAAAGGACAGCGCCTACAAATGGGTATAAAGATAAAGGACAATTCTTGCAATTCACTCATGTTAATATGTATAATAGCATTGTTTCCTTAATCCTGTGAATTTTGTATGAGCGATTATCTATACTATCTATAATAAGAGATTATTGGCTGATGTAAATCTGCCTATGTGTCAACCATTAAGGTATGCCACTTGTCTCTGCTAATGTCATAATTCCCTTTTCAATATTTATATCTATATAAATCTGATTTTATTATTAAGTAAAATAAATATGGTTTTATTATTAAGTAAAAAATGGGCGGCCATTTTTGAATCCAAATTTTGATTTTCCACCACTCATCTCAATTCCCCATACACCCCCCATTAATTTCTTCCATATGCAAAGAGAGAGAATAAGAAGAATCCCCAAACCCTCGCCCCTAATCTTCTCCATTGCAGAGAGAGAACCAGAAGTCCACACACACCTACATACACCTTTCTCAATTTCGTCTTCGTCGCCTTCATAACTTCTGCAAATCTCTAAGATTGTCGGTGATTTCTCACAACTGCACCCCTAAAACTGGTACGTTTAACTCTCTGCTACAATCTCGATCTTGGATGTGTAATTTGTTTGGTTAGAAAGTGGTTGTTAGGTTAAACTCTCTGCTACAATCTCGATCTAGGGTTTATGTTCACAAATCTGCTAATTTATTGTTTTGAAAGTTGAATTCTCTATTCGTTAACTGTTTATGTTGAATTCAGATCTTTTTCGTTCAGATTAGACCGGCAGATCTGTTTAAATGAGGTAATTTTGGTAACTTCTAGGGTTACATTCAGTTTCTGTATAAAGCTAGATTGGAATGGTGAGAAGAACACTTGTGTTTTAATTGCTAATGTTTGTCATGTTGAAATAGAATACACCACTTCTTTAATTACTGCTGCTTATAGTTATGGCATTCATCTCTTAACAATATTGTTAATTATTTTATTTCTATTTGACAAAAATACGTCCTGAACATTGATATAAAATAATGACAGTGATTCTGTTGTGGTGAAGATAAGGTTTTAGTATTCTGGCTCCTCATGGCTTATAGCAAAACTCCCAGGCAAGGACTTCAAAAGATCTTTATTGGTACGAGTCTTGATGCACTTGTGCGTTTAGATATTGATTTCACATCTGCTTTGAAAGTTTGAATGACTTTCTTGGTGATTTTTTAATTTCTAACATACTTCTTTACTTTTATTAATGCTATATCACATTCAAGAAGTTCAGGAATACATTAAATAGCTACTGAAGTTGCAGGATATGTATTCTGCAATAGTGACAAATAGAGTTTGCAAAAGGCTGGTTGGCTCAGGTAGGGCTGGCAATTTTACACGATACACGAATACACGACATGAACCTACACGACCTTAACAGGTATCGTGTATGACCTTAACAGGTATCGTGTACTAAACAGGTAGACACGAAACAACCTGTTAATTTTCGTGCCGTGTTCGTGTATAGCGTTTCGTGTTTTCGTGTCTTATCGTGTCTGTTCGTGTATAGCGTTAATACATGTTAACACTTAACATCGAGTGGGTAAGATACCTGTTTACCTGTTAGATGCCCGTTAAGATACCTGTTTACCTGTTAGATACCCGTTAATACATGTTAATACCTGTTAGATAGTTAGATACCCGTTAATACATGTTAATACCTGTTTACCTGTTAGATACCCGTTAATACATGATTATTCTAGTGTTCGTTAACAGGTAATTTTCGTGTTTTCGTGTTTTCGTGTCGTGTTCGTGTTTGAAAAAAAGGACACGATAAGTTATCGTGTCGTGTTCGTGTATGGGATTTCGTGTATCGTGTCTTATCGTGTCGTGTCTTATCGTGTACGGGTATACACGATATGCCAGCCCTAGGCTCAGGTCAACGTTGAAAATAAATGAAAATCATTATATAGTAAAAGAAATATGGAATTTATTATGCTAGGAAATTTAACCATTTTTTTTTCTGGTTATATGTTTCGGTTTGAGCCTGACCCGTATGACCAGATCTGCTATTTTTATGTGGTTTATAACAGCCAAGTTTAGTTGATTGATGATTCGAAAGCAATCTTTAACCGGGCTATCGATGTGTTTCCAAATTATACCCTACCAGTATGTATAAGTTGATACTCTTTTTAATGATTTTTTCATCCGGCTTTGTAACTTATAGTATATACTGTAGGCCATTTGACATTTTCATTTTGTGGGTCCCGTTTATATGAAGTGGCGAAAATAGAAATGTGATTGTAGTCATATATATTGGGCTGTAAACGAACCGAACGAACACGAACAATGCCTTGTTCGTATTCGTTCGTTAAGGAAATAAATGTGTTCACGAACGGTTCATGAACACTTACCGAACGAGATTTTATGTTCGTGTTCGTTCATTAAGGAAATGAGTGTGTTCGCGAACGGTTCACGAACACAAATAAATTTGGCGAACGCGACGAAGGATAAAGATAGATGACCAGAGAGTAGCACTCGAACTTGAATCCCTTATTGTGGAACGAAGGTCGATCGTATTCGTGGATGTAAACAATGAGAAATGAAAGGGAAATGATGCATAAACAAGGTGAAAATGGGTTTCCTAGTTTAATTGTTAGGGAAATAAAATAAATAAAAGTTTAATAATATAAAAAGTACAAATAAAATATAAGAAAGTACAAAGATCTTCAATTAAAACACAAACATACGAACAAAAACGAACGCAAATCAACGAATGTTCACGAACACATTCAGGAACACCTTACCGAACGTTCACGAACACAACCGAACGAACGAGACCTCTGTTCATGTTCGTTCATTTAACTAATCGAACGAAATTTCTTGTTCATGTTCGTTCGTTTATTAAATGAACGAACATAAACGAACTTCCCGCCGAACGGTTCACAAACTGTTCGCTGAACGTTCGGTTCGTTTACAGCCCTACATATATATGAAGATCTTGAATGATTCTTTATGATGGAAAATTGGTTTGTGATCTTGAGTGATCTGTACTCTATGTTATGCAAATTGCTTTGTAGATGAAGATCAGTAAATCTTTATTGAAATACTATTAGGCTAAATCCAAATTAGATATTTAATCATCTTGAAATTACAAAAAAAATTAAAAGATTAACTATTTGGTCATTAAATGATTTCCCATCCTCTCCAAAGTTTGGTTTTTGGACAGTGAACAACTATGGACCCTTTTGTTTGTTCATTTGCAGAAGCCTATGGTGCACTTGACCCCAATGGAAACGTCACATTTAAGTGGGTTATGCGGTAAGTGTCAAAATAATGATGTTTTTTTTTTTAATTTCAGTGTAGAGAGTGTTTGGGGAACGTCACATTTAACAGGTCACCCATGGATCGTTGATGACAAAATGGCGCGCCGATAAGCCCCTTGATTCTACAGTATTATCACGCTTGAAACAGTTCTCCGCAATGAACAAGCTCAAGAAGATGGCTTTACGGGTAAAATCTTCTTTTCATTTTTTTTAAACTTTTTAGTAACATTAGAAGATTTATCATCTTCTTTAACATTATATGATAGGTTGTCATGGGTATAATTTGAAAACAAAATGAAAGGTTTGGGGTTGTCTCTTCTTATTTTAGATAAGAAACATTAAATTTATGGTCATTGTTTAGGTTTCTTTTGGAATATGATTGGATTCAATGGTCCATATGGTTTAATAGGTTGTAGTGGGATATTTTGGATGGACTAAAGGTGTTTCCCTAAAGTTCCCTTTTTAGATAAAGTTGTTAAATCACTGATTTAATATAGATTTCTTTTAAAAATGATAGGACTTAAAGTAGGAACGGCAATTCTTGACACGACCCAAAATCTGACCGGAACCCGACACGAAAATAAATAGGTTTTGGGTCGACTAACACGACCCGTTTAAAAAACGGATCGGGTCCGGGTTGACCCATGTTAAAAACAGGTTGGGTTCGCGTTGACCCGTTAACCCGTTTAAGTACTAAAAAAAGAAACTTTTATATTTTTGTTTTTTGCCCTGTTTTCCATTTTACATGGTTAGTATAATAGAAAATGGTCTCCTAAATGGATTTATTGAAACAAACAAACATGTAGAATTTGGGATAGAGGTTCACCCTGAATGTAAACTAGAGTCACAGCAAACGACTGAATCTGATTCAGTCGTAATCACGAGAAGTGTTCAAAAGAAACTATTTAAGGTCAAAAAACATGGTTTACTGTGGGTATTATCCTAACATACCAAAAAGAACAGCAAGGCAAGAAAAGAGCTGGCATCTAATGCAGACTTCGGAATTGTAGGAGTAAATCATGACAATGGTAAGCAAAAATAAAGATACTTTTTGATCCACATTTTTAGATGTGAGTAATTCGTTTACTTACGAATGTGCAATTTGGGTTATGTTTTATTTTTTACCAGTCATAATGGTATAATCCGCTAATAAGGAAAACAGTTCAATATGTTCAAACAGGTCAAAAGGACTCTTAAGTAATTTATCATTGATGAGGTTGTCAAGCCACTTTGAGATTTTGTTTTTACCATCAGGTTAACTACTTATTTTTACTCTTAATTTCTTATTCCAGTGGTTTAATGCAAAAATTAGGAAATTTGGATGCTTATTTTTATGTACGTGGGTCAAACAGTGAGTTAAACCACTGTGGGTTAAAACAGTGAGTTAAACCACTGTTGGGTCTTAACAGGATGCTCGATCTTCTCTACTGGCCTTCAATTGTTGAAACCACTGTTGGGTTAAAAACAGTGAGTTAAATCACTGTTGGGTTAAAACAGTGAGTTAAACCACTGTTGGGTAAAAACAGTGCTTTAAACCACTGTTGGGTAAAAACAGTGCTTGAAACCACTGTTGGGTAAAACCAGTGCTTGAAACCGCTGTTGGGTTAAAACAGTGAGTTAAACCACTGTTGGGTTAAAACGGTGGTTGAAACTACTGTTGGGTTAAAACAAGGTTTTGATTCTAGAATGTTGCTTCATAATTCATAGGTATGTCATTGACTCTGGTTACGTGAAGCAACGACAGTATAATCCATCAACTGGAATGTATTCCCTTGATGTTGTTCAGATTAGCAGGTAATAATTAACGCCATCTGTTTGAGTTTACTTCTTATGATCTATTTGAAGTTATAAGCGATCATGAGTTATTAATTGTAGGGTGCAAACCAAACAACGAGCGGGACGAGCTGGGAGAACGAGACCTGGGAAGTGTTATCGTTTATACCCATTGGCTGTTTATCATGACAATTTGCTGGATGCTACGGTGCCTGAAATACAACGGTCTTCTCTAGCTGGAAGTGTTCTTTATTTGAAATCACTTGACCTTCCCGATATTGATGTTCTTAAATTTGATTTTCTTGATCCAGCTTCACGTAAGTTCTTTTCTTTGTGTTACTCCATAATGAATTTAGTGGGCCGAGCTCGAGCTTTTAATGGGGCCCACTTACACACTTAAAATGTCAAGTTTTTCCACTAACTAATAGGATGACCATAATGACTTTTGTTGCAGTTGAGTCTTTACAAGATGCTCTTAAACAATTGTTTCTAATTGATGCTATAGATGAAAATGGCACCATCACGATAATAGGAAAAACTATGTCATGTATTGCATTTTATAACTAATAACATCATTTAGACCTATCACATGATAAAATGCCTTCGTTACTGGCGTGTTTAATGTTTTTTTTTTTTTGTGATAGAGCTTCCTTTGGAACCTTCACTAGCAAGGACTTTGATCGAGGCAAATAAGTATGATTGTTTGACCCAAGCTATCACAGGAAAGAATGGTTTGTCTGTAGTGGTAATCATTGAGGCTGAAGATTTGGTGAAACTATCAGAGCCTTGTGATTTGGATAAATCTTTTGCAATTAGCCAATCAATACAAGGTATTGTTCTTGCTTGAAATCCTCATATATTTGATTTTCGATTAGGGTTTTCAAATATTGGATTGAGCCGTGATGTTGTGGTCGATTGATTGATTTTACGATTACAGGATATGGCCGAATCGGTTGTGTATCCAGATTCGGTTAGATATTTATAACATTTTTTTCTTTCTAAAGTTGATCTAGCATTTGGTTTCACCTTTGGATGATAGATGACGGAGTTGAAGGTGGATTAATTGCTTTATACGGGAACATCTAGAAAGCTGTGGAAGTTAATTCATCAAACAAGAATATTACACTTATAATTGATGATATTTCTCTTCTGGAAGTGGCTGCTAATGGTTCTACAAAAGAGATTCTAAATTTGATGCATTACTACCATACATTAACCACACAGTTTGTAAGACACCATTTGATCTTCATTCTGAGACATATAAGCATGTTGATTTGAATGTTTTAACTTATTTTTTGTTTTCAGAGGGTTGTACGATAATTACTGTTCTTCATGAGGGCATTTATTCAAGTGGAGATGGATTTACATTTCCTTTACAAATGGAGTACCTTGCTGACATCACCATAAACCGAGCCTTTGATAACCGGGTTGGCAGCAGATGTTCACGGGCAGGTATTTGCTATATTTTTTGCTCACATTCACCGGTAATAGTTATAGTTGTACAAACATGGAACACTGTTGTTGAAAAAATAGTTATATTTTTTGCTCACATTCACCGGTAATAGTTATAATTTTACACCATTATGGGTGGTTTAGCTAATTTAGATATCGTACCCCATTTTAGCTTCTCGTGTGGATCTAAAGGAGCTTAAAATGGGGTAAGAAATTTTGTATATTTTGTATTATTTTGCTAGGGCAATTGAATATGGGTGGTTTAGCTAATTTAGATATCGTACCCTCACCTTGGTAAAATAAGGTGACGGACAGAGCAACTAATTTAACTACCTTAGATCTAATATACTATTCCTGACATTTTGATCTCACAATCTGTGACAAAATATGGCACCATATTGTTGCTCTATTTTATGTATTAAAATGATTTTATATACATAATGAATCATCGTACTTCCACACTATTTTCAGTCACATTTTCTCTAAAAAATATTTATTAATCACGTAATTATACTTTCTCGACATTTCAATTAAATTTCTTTTCTCTGTTATCGTTGAATCAAATAATGTAAGATTATAAGCCGTATATTGTCGTTGAATCAACTTATGGTTAAGATTAGAAGCCGTATTCACAAAACAGTGTTTTGTGGAGAAAATAGTGGTTGAAACCACTGTTGGCTTAAAACTGTGGTTTCAAACCACTGTTGGGTTAAAACAGTGTTTTATGGAGAAAACAGTGGTGAAACCACTGTTGGGTTAAAACAGTGTTTTATGGAGAAAACAGTGGTTGAAACCATAGTTTTAAGCCAACAGTTGTTTCAACCACTGTTTTCTCCATAAACACTGTTTTAACCCAATAGTGGTTTGAAACCACAGTTTTAAGCCAACAGTGGTTTCAACCACTATTTTCTCCACAAAACACTGTTTTGTGAATACGGCTCCTAAACTTAACCATAAGTTGATTCAACGATAATATACGGCTTATAATCTTACATTAGTTGATTCAACGATAATAGAGAAAAGAAATTTAATTGAAATGTCGAGAAAGTATAATTACGTGATTAATAAATATTTTTTAGAGAAAATGTGACTGAAAATAGTGTGGAAGTACGATGATCCATTATGTATATAAAATCATTTTAATACATAAAATAGAGCAACAATATGGTGCCATATTTTGTCATAGATTGTGAGATCAAAATGTCAGGAATAGTATATTAGATCTAAGGTAGTTAATAGTATATGTTGTCGTTGACGTTTTCCGAATCTTTTAAGGACTGGGGAAGTGGAGGTGGTTGGGTTCGGGTACTACGAGCTGTATGAGGTCTACGGTGAGGTCGAGTTTAGATGTCGACGATCTTATAAAGGTGCTCCATGGTCCGGATCTGGTGAAACTCAAGCTTAGTCGATTGGAAATTGAAGTCAGAGGTGATTAATGCAAAATGATCTATTGGATTAATTGAATCCTTTTTTGTTGTTTGAATGTTGATATTGTTTGTTCTTCTGCAGATAAAGACCGCGAACTGACCAAATCACAAGCTTAGATCAAAACGCTCCATCTCTTTGAACGAACTGAGAGAAAAGGCTATTGAAGAGGTATTGTTGTCAAAACTTCTTTTATTCTGAATGGTCAGTTGTCAAAACTTCTTTTATTCTGATGTATTGTAATTCACATCTTATTATATAATTTTGAACACTAAACAACGCATAAATTTTTCTTTAACTTCCAGCTCAGTCAGTCACCTGATGACAAGTTCTCGAAGCAGAGAGTTCTCTTGAAGAAGAGTTTTGGACTGCTTCCAACCCAAAAACCTCCCAGCAAGTTTTGAGTATAATTACAATTGCTACTGTTATCTTAATGTATGTTTAGGTACTTCTTAACTTATGAATCATAGTAGGACACTACAAAAGGAGATGACATAGGGCTGATACTAAAACTGATGCAGCAAGTGCATTTTTGGCTTCTCTCGAGGAACCCAAACTCACGAATCTTGCAGATGCAACAAAGAAACCACCAATTGAGTGTGATAGATTCTCACTTAATTAATTGGGTTGTCAATTATACTGTTATTTTAGTTTGATTTAATTGCGAAATTACTTTTATGATCTTCGAACGATTTTATTATTTATACAGCAACAACAATTGTATTTTAGTGCACATGACCTAAAGCCGCCGGTTATAAATGCATCCCTACTGTCTTTAACATTATTTTATAAAGATATGTAACTAAAGAAAAAATTTTAATGATATATTATAATCTTTTTTTTAGTATTTGATTTCGATCGTTATTAAACCTACCCGTGTGGTTACACAGGTCCTACACCTAGTATGAATTTAAGTGGGGAACACTTATAGGGACTTTGTGTTGCAACTTGTAACTTATCCAGTCAAGACACGTGTATACATGGAGATTACATATACCTTTCGGTCCAAGTTTGGCATTTGGAAGCATCTGGAAAGTGGAAACCTTATCTGTCATGTGTGTAATAGATATTTCTATAACTCTTAAAGTACAAAGTCGGTGGATTTACTCCACCGACCTCACACTTTTCACAAGAAGACAAACACACATCAAATACTTTGAAATGACAATTTTAATCCTATTGCAATTGCGTATTGGTCTGTCCCACACTTTTCACAATAAGACAAAAACGCCTCAAATACTTTGAAATGACAATTTTAACCCTATTTCAATTGGGTATTGGTCTGTTTTTTGTTTTGGTGATGTACGTAATGACTAATGTGTGC
The DNA here is from genome assembly GCA_030545235.1 of Helianthus tuberosus. Lineage (NCBI taxonomy): Eukaryota > Viridiplantae > Streptophyta > Magnoliopsida > Asterales > Asteraceae > Helianthus > Helianthus tuberosus. The sequence continues at coordinate 168,201,592 of CM060369.1, read as the reverse complement.
TAGCATTCCATTCATACTTATTTTACAGGGCACATGTTATATAACTAGGTGATGCCACGCCCGCGTTGCGGGGCGATAACCGAATAATTTTCAACCAATTAAAAAAACCGTACTATAATTTTGCTTGAAAGAAAAAGTAAAAAGAGTGTTAGCCAGCTCCTTGACACGGTTTTTAACTGGGGGCAAAGTCATATATTTATTTTTAATTGGGGGAAAAATCAAATTTTTTTTCTCGAGGTTAAAATCCTAATTTTTAGCTATGGGAAAACAATATTTTTATTTTGCACAGGAGGCAAAAACGTAATTTTGAACTGAGGGTGATATCGTAATTTTGAACCGGGGGGGGGGGGGGGGGGAATCTTAAATTTTAGCTAGGGGCAAAGGCATAATTTTATTTTGAACCGGAAGCAAAGACGTAATTTTAAACTGGGGGAAAAACCGTAATTTTAAAGTGGGTATAAAATAATAAGCTGGTGTAAAATTGTAATTTTTAGCCGGGGGGAAAAACAAAATTTTATTTTGAACTGGGGCGAAAACGTAATTTTGGCTGAGGGTAAAAGCGTAATTTTTTTAGCGAGGGCGAAATCGTATTTTTTGCTCAGGGCAAAAGGGTAAATGTATTGTGAAGTTGGGGCATAACCGTATTTTTTAACTGGGGTCAAAAACGTAATTTTATTGTAGGTATAAAATAATAAACTGGTTGGTCCAATGGGTATTGCCCTCCACCCATTTGAACCAATGGCAGAGAAACACTATTCAGGGGCAAAACCGTAATTTTAAAGTGTTTATAAAATAATAAACTGGTTAGTCCAATGGGGAGGGTCGGCCGCCCATTTAAACCAATGGCAGGGAGATACTACTCCCCGCCATGGTAAATGTAGATGTTGAAAATGAACTGAGGGTAAAATCGTAATTTAAGCTGGTGCAAAACCATAATTTTTTGTTTACCTGGGGGAAAGATCATAATTGTAAACCGAAGGCAAAATCTTTGTTTTTAGCTGGGGGCAAAAGTATAATTTATTTTGAATTTGGGGCAAAAACCTTATTTCGAGCTTCGGGAAAAATTGTAAATTTAAACTAGGGATAAAATCGTAATTAGGAACCGGGGGCAAAAGCGTATTCTTTAGCTGAAGGCAAAATCAGAATTTTATTTTGAATTTGGGGCAAAAACGTAATTTCGAGCTTCGGGAAAAATTGTAAATTTAAACTGGGGATAAAATCGTAATTTGGAACCGAGGGCAAAAGCGTATTTTTTAGCTGAAGGCAAAATCGTAATTTTATTCTTAATTTTGGGGCAAAAATGTTAAACTTAGGGTGAAAAGTAAATTTAAAGTGGATATAAAATAATAATATGGTTGGTCCAATAAGGGAGTGCCAGGCAAGCTGCCTGGCACTATTCCATCAACTCCTTTTTGTATATGTAGGATAATTAGTTTGTTAAAAACTTGCTTGACACAACCGATTGTACGAATCTTTAATACAAAACCAATGAACTTATGATCGTGAACAAATAATTCAAGTTTCTAAACACAAACATTTTTATTCATAATATTAACACATAATCGTTAATCCACCTCTTTCCCCGGACGCATACATGCTTCAACATGAGATCATGACACTCCATAGATCTCCTCTCCTATGATCGATCATATTTTTTTGCTTACGGTATGGTAAGACCTGTGAAACCCGAAATCAAAAGTTAAACACAATTACAAAAGAAACACATATAATTCGGGCAGTTGAATATGTATTTAACATGTGATAAAAGAGAATGTTAGAGATATACTTCCACATTTGAAGTGACGAGGGAGTCTGCGTTTTGATTAGTTGATTTCGACGTAAATTTTGTTTCGAGATAACATGCGTTTTGACTCATCGTGCGTCGCCGCCGCAACGCGCGGCGGCTAAAATCCTAGTTCCAACAAATTTTATAAAAGAGTTCACTCTATTTATGAAAGTATATTTTACATATATACACACACATACATATGTGTGTATCTATGTCTTTACAGAAAAGAACACGCATATTTATAAGAAGAGATCACTAGAAAACTCATTTTTAATGAAAAAAGTAAAAATATATATAGTGAAAGCAGGGTGAAAGTGTAATTTACGATATGTCTTATCGTATGAACGTATGAGATTTGAAGTTCGCACGTTATAAATTTCATAAATAAAAACTCGCAGTAAAATATAAAAAGTCGCATGTTGAAAGATGAAAAAGTCGCATGTTGAAAGATTAAGAAAATAGCATGTTGTAAAAATGAAAAACTAGCATGTTATAAAAAAATAGCATGTTGTAAAAATGATAAAATAACATGTTATAAAAAATAGCATGGTGAAAATGAAGTTCGCATATTGTAACTCAATCTTGTACGCTGCGTACGTTAACAAAAATTGTATGTTAACCAACCCCTATATATATATATATGAAAAACATGATACAAACTGAATGAGAAAGTGTTTATTGTCCACAATAAACATATCTAGTATTAAACATATGCAATACATGATAGAATTTTCAGGTCGGTCGTCATTTAGATCGGGTCATGATAATTTATTGAACTTGGAACCTTTAAAAAGAAGATAAATAAATAACAAAACAACACATGTCTAAGCACAAAGGTAGAAGATTGGATAAATCAAAAGAATTAGGAATGGCAAAAAAACCCGAGCCTGACGGGTATACCCGAAACCCGACGGGTATGGACCGGGTATAGGATTAGTTTAAAAAAATTTCGCGGATATGGGACGGGTATGAGATTAGGTGATACCCAGCCTGATTACCCGAAACCACATACCCGTTTACCCGAACTATATACCCGAAATTTTTTTATTTATATTTTTATTTATCTTTTGACGGAGTACTAGACGGCGTCATGCAATTTAACAAGGACGTTTCAAAACAAGGGGTACGGGGAATTCACGCCATATTTATTTAGATTAAACTGCAATTTGGTCCCTGTGATTTGTCTCAAAACTAGTAGATGCCCCGTCCGTGTTGCGGGGCGATAGCCGAATAATTCTCAACCAATTAAAAAAAGACTACTATAATTTTGCTAGGAAAAAAAACAAAAAAAGATTATAAGACCGTAATTTCGGGCTCCGGGTAAAACTGTAATTTTTCAGGACTAATGAGCCAGTGTTAGGCAGCTCCTTGACACGGAAAAAAATTAAATCGAGTAAACCAATTAAAACAAAAAACCTTTATAGTTTTGGTAAAAAAAAACTAAAACGATGGGAAAAACATAATTTTTAACTGAGGGCGAAATCATAATTTTAATTCGGGGATAAATTGTAAACTAAATGGACCAACGGGGGAGTGCCAGGAAGCTGCCGCATAACAGTAACTTTACACTGGGGGCAAAATTGTAATTTCACCAGGGAAACAAACAAAAATGATGGGCAAAATGTAAATTTAAATTGGGGGTAAAATCGTAACTTGGCTGTGGGAAAAAAAAACTAATGGCAAAAGTATAATTTTATACGGGGCAAAGTCCTAATTTTGAACCGAGGGCAAAATTGGAATTATTAGCTGGGAGCAAAGGCGTAAATTTATTTTTAAGTGAGGGTAAAAACATAACTTTGAACTAATGACAAAATCGTAATTTTAATGGAAAAAAACTAATGGCAAAACTGTAAATTGAAACGGGTAAAAATCGTAATTTTTAACCGGGGGCAAAATTGAAATATTTTACTGGGAGCATAAGCGTAAATTTATTTTTAAGCGAGGGCGAAAACATAATTTTTAACTGATGGCAAAATCGTAATTTTAAAAGGGGATAAAATCGTAAATTTGTTGGGCCAATAGGGAAGTGTCAGGCAGCTGCCTGACACTATTATCCCTGCCGCCCATTTAGCCTAATGAAAGGGCACTACTATTACCGTGTCGGCGGCCGACACTTGGTTTTGTAGTAGTTGGGAATGCTGCTTTAACTACTTAATTCTTAAAAATTGCTTGTTAAGTCCTTCATTTTGGAAAAAAAACACATTTGTTGTTACGGTATTTCAAGTATTGAGAATATTTTTCATAACTCACTTACTACTTCGCAAGATTTGTCAAGCATGTGATGAACAATTGTAGGAAACATCGTAGGACAAGTAACTAGTAGCGGAGTTTGAACGAAAAAATTTCGGAAATTATCGGTAAAATTAACCCTACGAAAAACCCCACCCCAGTAAAGCTTTGCCCATGCAAGTAAAGATAATCATGAGCAAGACAATAAGGACACTTGTAATGCGATGTGATGGATGGTCATTTGCATCATCGTAGGACAAGCTAAAAGTTTTATAAAATTTGTTTAAGAGTAAACTGCAATTTTACACCCTGAGGTTAGGGATCATTGGCATGTCTACCCCCCCCCCCAAAGGAAATAATTGCAATTTTACCCTCCACTGTTTGACCTTATGTCGCACTTTTACCCCCCATCGTCAAAATGGGTAACCAGTCAACATTATAACCTGACGGTCAAATGGTATAAATGTCATTTTGCTCTTATGTCAAGCTTATTTGATAGATACAACACCCCCTATAAGAATCATACCACCGCATAATTACCCCCCCAACCTTCCCACCATCGACCTTACCTTCTTCTCCGGCGATCCGTGTCTCTCCGGCGACGGCGACATCTCCTCTTCCGATCATTCTGCTCCTCGTCCGATCATTCTTCTCCTCGTCGGATCACAACAACCACAGCCGCTAGCTTCAGATCAGTGGAAATGCCGGTCTTTTGGATAATCCGCTATATCATCCGCCACACCAAAGGTATAATCGGCCAATGTTAGTTAATCAGGGTCAGATTTAGTCATTATCATGTTATAAAACAGGGTTTTGGGTCTGATTTGGTTCACTGTTGGTTTTTCTACAGTTGACCTGACGATGAGCTTATCAAGCTCATCTTTGGTGCTCCACCTGGTGGTCTCTGTGTTTGGGAGGCCTGTCCTCAACTTCCATCTACCACCGGAGAGTTGAGCGGATGGATGTTATTTAGCTTATGTGTAATATGTAGGTTAACTTAACTTAATCGAACCTTTTGTGTAATATGTAGGTTAACCTAACTTAATTTATTTAGCTTTTGTTGACATTATGTTTGATAAAAATTAGGAGCACACTCATGTGCATTTGCAGGTTGTAGGCATAAGTTGAACAGAGTTTGGGCATAACACACACTGGTTGATCACAGTTTGGGCATAATTGTGCTTAATCAGATGCATAGAACACTGGTTGTAGGTTGGTCACAGTTTGGGCATAATCATGTGCTTAATCAGTGTGCTTAATCATGTGCATTTGTAGGGTGTAAATAACACATAGAAATAGACTGAAGTAAATAACACATAGCATGCACAGGTTGATCATGTGCATGCTCAGTGTGAATGAAATAGCAGCACACTCATTATGTTTTGCAGCTTGTTTGATTGTATGCATTTGCAACTTGTTTGATTGTATGCATTTGCAGCTTGTTTACACTCATTATGTTGACATTAGCAGCATACTCAACAGTGCCATAAGTTGACATTAGCAGCACACTTATGTGCTGCAAATTGTACCGGCCATAGAACACACCCTGGTTGATCATGTATACACTCATTTTGTTGACCTGGTTGATGATGTATACACTTATGTGCTGCAAATTGTGCAACACACTCAACAGTGGCTTAATCAGATTCTGGATGTATACACTTATGTACTGCAATTATGATTGTTTTGTTCCCACTGGTTGAACAGATTCTGGATGTATACACTCATTATGTTGACATTGCAGGTATGATTGTTTTGTTCCCACTGGTTGAACAGGTATTTGCTTGTTGGTTTGAACACCTTATAGAAATAGCTGATTGCATATAAATGTAAAATTGTTAGTGCAGGTTCTGAATTAGTAACATATGCATAGAACAGGTTCAGAATTAGTAATTTACCAGTTTTGGAGTCTTTGCTTGTTAGGTTTCAGATTTTTTAACAGGTATGATTGTTACGTTTCAGATTACGTGTTCAAAGAACAGGTATTTGCTTGTTAGGTTTTAGATCAAAGAACAGGTATTTGATTTTGGCGGGAAGGGTTTTGTAAATTTCAGGGGGTAATGTTGTGTGTTAACACAAAGTACAGGGGGTAATAGAAAAGGACAAATTAGTAATTTACCAGTGGGGGATAATTGTGCGACTTAACAGGAATGTTGGGGGTAAAATGTAAGGGTAATATAGTCATTTCAACTTAGAGTTAACAGTTCTGTTACCCATTTTGACGCCGGGGGTTAAAAGTGCGACATAAGGTCAAACAGTGGGGGGTAAAATTGCAATTATTTCCTTAGGGGGTAGACATGCCAATGACCCCTAACCTCAGGGTGTAAAATTGCAGTTTACTCTTTTGGTCAAATAACACGCATAAATCATGAGTGTGTTTGTGTGAGTGTGTGCGACTGTGTGTGTGTGAAATCGAAGCACAAATAACCTACCTGCAACCTAACATTTTAGTCAAATAACAAATCAACAACGAGAATTTTCAGTTTTCCGCCATAACAGAACATAAAACACGCATAAATCATGTATGTGTGTGTGTGAGTGAGAGAGAGAGAGAGAGAGTGTGTGTGTGTGTGTGTGAAATGGAAGCACAAATAAACTACCTGCAACCTAACATTTAGGTCTAACAACAAATCAACAACGGGAGAATTCTCTACTTTCCGCTTTCCGCCATAACTGAACACAAAACACGCATAAATACTCCACGAACGAGACATAAATATTACAAACACAGAACAAACTTCAAGCAAAATAAACACCTGGAGAGATGAATACAGAGATCACATATCTCTTTAACATCATTCTTCAAACCACCGCGAACGTGAGCAAACAGCCGATCAACAGCTGTCGAAATGCGAAAAGTTTTGCCGCACGACGACGTCGTACGGCCGTTCGGCGCCTGCACCGGATTAATCACCACGCCTGCCATACTCGCCGGAGTTTGTTATCAGTGTCTGACACACGTACCAACACGTAGCAACAAAAAACTGCAAAAGCAAATGGCAATGGCGGTGGCTTGTTTGTGTACGAAACTTTCAAATTATATAAAAAAATATACTTTTTGAAAGAGTTAAATGTCATTTTAGTCGCTATGCTTTGGCTATTTTTTAGTTTAGTCTATCGGTTTGAAACGTTGTCATTTTAGTTCAAGTAGTTTCAAACGTTGCTATTTTAGTCCACTGTTTTAACTTTATCCATTTTTTCTATTAACGAGAAGGGCAATTTGGTCATTTTATATGGTCGAATTGCCCTTCTAGTTAACAGAATTACATATAAAATGACTGAATTGTTCTTCTCGTTAATAGAAAAAATGAATTAAGTTAACCCACTGGACTTAAATGACAATGTTTGAAACTATTTGAACTAAAAAGACAATGTTTCAAACCTTTAAATTAAACTGACAAAATAACTCAAAACACAGGGACTAAAATGACATTTAAATCCTTTTGAAAAAACAGAAGTTACAGCTTTGAAATTATATTTAAAATATATTTTTTTGAGAAAAACAGAAATCACAGCTCACAAAAGTCTCATGAAATAGCAATATAGCATCTTTGGTTTAGTTGAATACGGTAATGTTGCACAACTTTTATATTTTAGAGCATTTCTATTGGTTTGCCCATGTGCTATAACTTTTACCATTTATATCATGTATTTGATTATTTTCTTTTGGTTAAAGTAGATTTTGTGTATCTGTTGTTGTGATCTTGATTTTGTTGTTGCATAAGTTTAAGATACATATATCTTTTATGTTTATTTTTATTTACGTTTTTATGTAATTTTTTAAAAAAAGTTTTATGTTTATTTTTATGTAAATTTTTTAAAAAAGATTGGACGTAGATAAAAAATGTAGTAAATGGTGTATTTTAATTTATATAAAATATATTATGTAAGAGAAGTTAAAGAACAATGTAAATAAATTTTAAAGAAAAATGTAAATAAATTTTAAATAAAAACAAAAAGAAGGAGTCAAGTCCCATGCCAAATCATTGTACGAATGGTAAACGTTATCTGTGAATATATCATTGTACGAATGGTAAACGTTATCTGTGAATATATTAATTGTTAAAGAGTAAATTACAAGTTTTGTCCTTTATGTATGTCCCAAATTGCAGGCGTTGTCCTTTGTCTTTAAAATTGATGAGTTTTGTCCTTAATATTTGCAAATCTTGCACGTTATGTCCTTTAGGGCAAACCCAATTAGATTTTTTAGTTAAATCAAATTACACAAAGGACACTTGTAATGCGATGTGATGGATGGTCATTTGCATCATCGTAGGACAAGCTAAAAGTTTTATAAAATTTGTTTAAGAGTAAACTGCAATTTTACACCCTGAGGTTAGGGATCATTGGCATGTCTACCCCCCCCCCCCCCAAAGGAAATAATTGCAATTTTACCCTCCACTGTTTGACCTTATGTCGCACTTTTACCCCCCATCGTCAAAATGGGTAACCAGTCAACATTATAACCTGACGGTCAAATGGTATAAATGTCATTTTGCTCTTATGTCAAGCTTATTTGATACAACACCCCCTATAAGAATCATACCACCGCATAATTACCCCCCAACCTTCCCACCATCGACCTTACCTTCTTCTCCGGCGATCCGTGTCTCTCCGGCGACGGCGACATCTCCTCTTCCGATCATTCTGCTCCTCGTCCGATCATTCTTCTCCTCGTCGGATCACAACAACCACAGCCGCTAGCTTCAGATCAGTGGAAATGCCGGTCTTTTGGATAATCCGCTATATCATCCGCCACACCAAAGGTATAATCGGCCAATGTTAGTTAATCAGGGTGAGATTTAGTCATTATCATGTTATAAAACAGGGTTTAGGGTCTGATTTGGTTCACTGTTGGTTTTTCTACAGTTGACCTGACGATGAGCTTATCAAGCTCATCTTTGGTGCTCCACCTGGTGGTCTCTGTGTTTGGGAGGCCTGTCCTCAACTTCCATCTACCACCGGAGAGTTGAGCGGATGGATGTTATTTAGCTTATGTGTAATATGTAGGTTAACTTAACTTAATCGAACCTTTTGTGTAATATGTAGGTTAACCTAACTTAATTTATTTAGCTTTTGTTGACATTATGTTTGATAAAAATTAGGAGCACACTCATGTGCATTTGCAGGTTGTAGGCATAAGTTGAACAGAGTTTGGGCATAACACACACTGGTTGATCACAGTTTGGGCATAATTGTGCTTAATCAGATGCATAGAACACTGGTTGTAGGTTGGTCACAGTTTGGGCATAATCATGTGCTTAATCAGTGTGCTTAATCATGTGCATTTGTAGGGTGTAAATAACACATAGAAATAGACTGAAGTAAATAACACATAGCATGCACAGGTTGATCATGTGCATGCTCAGTGTGAATGAAATAGCAGCACACTCATTATGTTTTGCAGCTTGTTTGATTGTATGCATTTGCAACTTGTTTGATTGTATGCATTTGCAGCTTGTTTACACTCATTATGTTGACATTAGCAGCATACTCAACAGTGCCATAAGTTGACATTAGCAGCACACTTATGTGCTGCAAATTGTACCGGCCATAGAACACACCCTGGTTGATCATGTATACACTCATTATGTTGACCTGGTTGATGATGTATACACTTATGTGCTGCAAATTGTGCAGCACACTCAACAGTGGCTTAATCAGATTCTGGATGTATACACTTATGTACTGCAATTATGATTGTTTTGTTCCCACTGGTTGAACAGATTCTGGATGTATACACTCATTATGTTGACATTGCAGGTATGATTGTTTTGTTCCCACTGGTTGAACAGGTATTTGCTTGTTGGTTTGAACACCTTATAGAAATAACTGATTGCATATAAATGTAAAATTGTTAGTGCAGGTTCTGAATTAGTAACATATGCATAGAACAGGTTCAGAATTAGTAATTTACCAGTTTTGGAGTCTTTGCTTGTTAGGTTTCAGATTTTTTAACAGGTATGATTGTTACGTTTCAGATTACGTGTTCAAAGAACAGGTATTTGCTTGTTAGGTTTTAGATCAAAGAACAGGTATTTGATTTTGGCGGGAAGGGTTTTGTAAATTTCAGGGGGTAATGTTGTGTGTTAACACAAAGTACAGGGGGTAATAGAAAAGGACAAATTAATAATTTACCAGTGGGGGATAATTGTGCGACTTAACAGGAATGTTGGGGGGTAAAATGTAAGGGTAATATAGTCATTTCAACTTAGAGTTAACAGTTCTGTTACCCATTTTGACGTCGGGGGTTAAAAGTGCGACATAAGGTCAAACAGTGGGGGGTAAAATTGCAATTATTTCCTTAGGGGGTAGACATGCCAATGACCCCTAACCTCAGGGTGTAAAATTGCAGTTTACTCTTTGTTTAATTTATGCAATCAGTGGAATTCCCTCATGGTGCGGCAGGAATGGGGTAGACACACAAATTGGTCTGGTACCATTAGTGCAAAAATACCAGAAGATATCTAGAGTGACTTAAATCCATCAAAAACTATAACAAAAATTATACCAGTTTCAATCTTTGGTCGGTACGCTACGGTTTCACTACAACACCAGTAGCGATACGATATGGTACTCGTTATGATTTAGGATACAAAAAATAATTTTTATTTTAAATACAACTACCCTTTCAATAAAATTATATTGAAATATTGAAAAAAAAAATTAAACATAACCACACATCTATTTAAAAATGTTAAAGATGCAAGTTATGTGAGAATATGAAATTCAACGGTAACTAAATTATTATTAGAAAAAAATTACATTCTATTTAGGTTAATCTATATTTGTAAAATATTATATAAATAAGGTGTTGTTTTATGACGATTAGTGGGAAACCCGCGCGTTGCTGCGGGGTCGACAATAAGGGGTGGGAAAATAAATCAAGCCTTCAAACGATTACAAAAAAAAATACTATATAAGGTGTGTATGCGTGTAAAAGCCCCGCACTTCATGGGAATGCCAGTTTTTAACGGCTACATGGGATAGTTAAATGATGTATGCTTCATTCTATATACATTCTGGCACCCCAAAAAAAAGTCTAGAAGGGTTTTTAGTTTATATTAAATCTAGGAAGCGCAAGTTGTAATAAAAAAAACTAAAAGGAGACCTCCTTTAATTTAGAAGCTTTCGTCTTAAAATGCTGGCTTCCAAAAAAGTCAAGGCCTTTTTCAAATAGCATTTCTATTCAAATGTGAAATAATAAACTTATATTGTATTGAAACACTTAAAATTTAATAAAACGGTTAATATAATACACACGTGCGGTACATGCATCTCAAATTAACACATTTGACATACATATAACTTCAAAAAGAAACAGAAATAAAAACACCCGTTTGTGTATGGAAACTCGTCTCGTCTACGATGTGGAGGTGGCATGATGTAGTTGGTCTTGCGAGGGGGTGACACGCTACGAAGTGGCGGTGATAAGCCATGAGGACTGTAGCTTCCACGATGTGTTTACCATTAGCTCTATCATGTCGTTTCAGATCAAATCAATTGAAATGGAGAAAACATATATGGAAAACAACCTCAAAACCATCAGCTTTATTAGCTTTGTTCATCGATGGGTAAAGCAGCAATTGACCGGTGTTTATTTTCACCGAGCAAAACTGAGGACTAATACATGTTGGCACACATTCTATAATGTCTTCCGGTTTCTTTCCCCTGTTCAAAGGTAACTTTTAGTGCGGGTTAAAACGGCCAGGTTGAATAAACCGAGGAAGAAAAAAAACCTTAAGATCAATGATACTTTTGTGTTTGTGTAGAAACAAAACGAACCTTGGTTGAATAAATTAATTAACAAGGCACATCACTGATCCAATAAAATTAATAAAAGCCACCACTAAGTTGCGTCCATTATTTGGTACTCTTTACTCCTGAATAAAGACAAAATAAAAAAAAACACCTATATAATATAATAAATATCACCAACTAATACATGATACAAATACACCTTCAAGTTCAAACGAAACCGAAGACGTAAAAATTTGTAATACTATTAATTTACCATTGTATATGACTTTGTACTGGTACTAGGATTGTCTACCAAGCGAACTATTGCATCCATCGGAAACATTTATCATTGCAAGTCTAAATTCCGCAGTATCATATTTCAGAGACATACCATTGGATGGTTTAGAAAACTCGGCCCTAAATGAAGATGATAATTTGTGCCCTATTATTTGCATGGTACTCACACAGTAGATGAAGGACTAATCCCGATCATCCATACTTAGCGGGTCATTAGCGTAAATAGTAAATACTTATAGTTTAAGTATCTTATGTATAAAGTAGAAGGGTTAAACTTGTATATCCTTATAACTTAATTTGGGATAATCCTATATATGTATCGATGTATGTATCAGACAATACACACAAATCATAATTTGATCTTGCAATTCTTTTATTTTTCTCTCAATTGATTCTCTATATCATTCATATCGTTCATAATCTGGGCAACAATTGGTATCAGAGCATCAGTCTCTCTCGCATTCAAGGATCAATTGATCTTGCTCGATCATTCAACAACCAAGCAAACAGTCAAATCGATTTCTGTGGATCAAGACTTCTTCGCGTTTGAAACTCAGACACGAGTCGACGGTGTCGTATAGGGTTATCAAGTCTCACGAAGATCGTTCACGTGTGCTTTCGGTTTTGTTTGTTTCATCGATCAGGAAAGAACAAGGGCTGTTCTTTGTGTCAACTGATCGCATACTGTTTTCGTTTCCGAAGACGCTACTCACAAAAGTCCAGGTTCAATTGTTACGAATCTGTTTTGTGTTTATTTTTTATCGATCAGGAAAGATTATTTTTCTGATTATTGGTTTTTTAATTCTCATATTAATAGTTTTAAGTTGTCTAAAGATTAGTTGTTTTCAATCCGGATTAGGAACCTGTCTAAAAGTTCCTGTGATTGTTTTCAAGTCCTAATCTTATTGGAATCCCATTAGAATAAGTCACTGTTTGGAATTAGTTTAATTCCTTGTTAAAATTGTCATTACTTGACAAATTCTCATCCAAGTTTGTTAAGATTGTTTACTGGTCCCCATTAAGAACATGGGTGAAAATAGTGGCAATAAAGAAATAATTGTTATGCAAAAGGAAAGTGGTTCGTTAAACCATTTCCAATGTCCCACTTTGAAGTCCACAAATTATATAATTTGGGCTATCCGTATCAAGACTATACTTGAGGCAAACGGATTATGGGAAATGATTGAACCAAGTAAAGATACGCAACCAGATGTCAAGAAAGACAAAACTGCGATTGCATACTTGTTTCAAGCCTTACCCGAAGATCTCATATTGCAAGTTGCTAATTGCAAAAGTGCAAAAGAGGTATGGGAGGCATTACAAACTAGACATGTTGGTATAGACATGGTGCAAAAGGCACGAATGCAAACACTCAAATCTGAATTTGATATGTTGCATATGAAAGAAGAAGAATCTATTGATTCGTTCACTGCCAAGTTAAACAGTATCGTTACTAAGGCAACCAGCCTAGGATCAACATTTGATCAGCCTACGTTGGTACGAAAGTTACTAAATTCCGTGCCTGAAAGGTTTATCCATATGGTTGCATCCTTGGAACAAAATAATGATCTAGACACGATCTCACTAGATGAGACCATCGGTAGACTTAAGACTTTTGAAGAAAGAATCAAGTCTAAAAAGGGAAGTCATACCGATAGCAATGATAAACTTTTGTTCACAAATCACGACAACAAATTTAGTCGTGAAAAACGGTTTGGTAACCATGGACAAAAGAAGTTTGAACCATCACGAAATAAATGGCGTGGTGGCAAGTCTAGACAATCTAGAAGAGAGGAAAAATCCTCTAGGAAATCCAATCATAGCAAAGAAGAAAATGCTATGAAGGATACAAGCAATGTAAAATGTTACAAATGCAAGAAGCTTGGGCATTATTCAAATTTCTGCCCTAAAAATGAACCTGCACAAGATCAGTCAAATCTAGTGCAAGAAGATAATGAGCCAACCCTCTTGATGGAAATTACCGATAATAATGAGATCCATCAAGAAGTTTTCCTAAACAAAAAGGAAACTGAAACTGAAAAGGTCATAACTACCCATGAGAGCAGGTGGTACTTAGATAATGGTGCAAGTAACCATATGACCGGTACACGAACACATTTCACTGATTTAGATGAAACGGCTAGCGGAAATGTCCGTTTTGGAGATGATTCACGTGTACAAATTAAAGGTAAAGGCTCCATCTTGTTGGAATGTAAAAATCGAGATCAAAAGATTATCTCGCAAGTTTACTACATTCCAAGTCTCAAGAGTAATATCCTAAGTTTGGGACAATTAACAGAAACTGGGTGTAAAGTGGTAATGGAAGATAACCTATTGATGGTATATGATCAAAATAAAAAAATCCTAATGAAGGTTATACGTTCAACCAACAGATTATACCACATCAAGTTGAATACTGGTACACCCGTTTGCTTGTTGGCAAACTTAGAAGATCAAGCATGGTTATGGCATGCTCGGCCGGGTCACCTAAATTTTGATGCAATCAAAACCATGACCCAGAAACATTTGGTTCAGGGAATTCCTCGTATAAAACACGAAAGTCAAATTTGTGATGCATGTTTGGTAGGCAAGCATAACAGAACTCCATTTCCAAATCAGTCCAAGTTCAAGTCTTTGGAACCATTGGATCTAATCTATGGAGATCTATGCGGTCCTATATCACCATCAACTCACGCAGGAAAGAAATACATGTTTCTTCTGGTAGATGATTGTACTAGATACATGTGGGCCTATTTTCTTAACTCTAAGGATCAAACCTTTGAGATTTTCAAAGAGTTTAGATTGATGGTTGAAAACGAGGTTGGAACCAAGTTAAAAATGTTTAGAACTGATAGAGGTGGAGAATTCACGTCAAATGAATTCTCACAATATTGCAAAATTAATGGCATCTCTAGGCAACTTACAGCACCATACTCCCCACAACAAAACGGAGTAGTAGAATGACGAAATAGAACTATAATGTCGACTACTAGGAGTATGCTGAAAGCATCAAATATGCCTCAAAATTTTTGGGGAGAAGCAGTTAGACATGCGATTTATGTTTTGAATCGGGTGCCCACTAAGGCACTAATAAACTGCACCCCATATGAAGCTTTGAAAGGAAGAAAACCAAAACTTGATCATCTTAGAATTTTTGGTTGCATAGCTTATGCAAAAGTTGCGTTGCCACATCTAAAGAAATTGGATGATAGAAGTACTAAAATGGTGTACTTAGGCAGCGAACCAGGATCAAAGGCATATAGATTATTTGATCCTGTTTCAAAGAAAGTTTGCATCAGTCGCGATGTCAAATTCATGGAAAATGAATCATGGGATTGGAATAAATACTTAGAAGATTTCAACCATGAGGAACCTGAGTGGACAAACTTCACTATTGAAGATATTCAAGTTACTGATCCACCGGTTGTGCATGAAACTCAAGTTGAAAACAGTGAATTTGAAAACACAAATGGCAATGAAAATGAAGATGAAGACCCTCTATCGCCAAATTCACTTCACACTCCATCACCAAACACCTATGATCCAAATTCACAAGGATCCATTGAATATACATCAGCTTCAGCAAGTTCATCTAACCCATTTGATCACACACCTGTACGAGGCTTTCATCCTTTAACAGAAATTTATGAAAGAGCACCGGAGGTTGAGACAAATGAGTTACTATTGGCCGAAGATGAACCTAAAAATTATAAAGAAGCATCGGAAGATGAACAATGGATTGAAGCTATGAAAGTGGAAATCGATTCAATCAACAAAAACAAAACGTGGAAGTTGACCACTTTACCCAACAATCAAAAGGCAATTGGCCTGAAATGGGTGTTTAAGACTAAACGAGATGCAAGTGGAAAGATCATCAAACACAAGGCACGTTTAGTTGCAAAAGGTTATGTGCAACAACATGGGATAGACTTTGATGAAGTCTTTGCTCCTGTAGCACGTATAGAGACAGTTCGTCTGATTTTGGCTTTGGCAGCCTATAATAATTGGGAAGTACATCACTTGGATGTAAAATCTGCTTTCCTACATGGCGAACTCAAAGAAGAAGTATATGTTTCGCAACCAGAAGGTTTTGTGAAACCAGAAAATGAAGGGAAGGTATATAAACTTTCAAAGGCACTATATGGACTAAGACAAGCTCCACGTGCATGGAACGTTAAGTTAGATCATACCTTAAAGTCCCTTGGATTTCAAAAGTGTTCTTTGGAACAAGCAGTCTACACTAAAAGAAATGAGACTTCAACTTTACTAATCGGAGTCTGTGTTGATGATCTAATAGTGACTGGATATCCAAAGAAAGAAATAGATCATTTTAAATCTCAAATGGACGAGAAGTTTGAAATGAGTGATCTAGGGTTGTTGGCTTACTATCTTGGTATAGAAGTCACCCAAACAGGGGGTGAAATCTCTATTAAACAATCCGGCTATATAACCAAAATTCTCAAAGATGCAAGAATGTTGGATTGCAATGACACCAAGATACCAATGGACCCAGGAACTAAGTTAACAAAAACCTAAGGGGGAAATTCAGTTGATGCAACAGAATACAGAAGCTTAATCAGTTGTTTAAGATACTTGTTGCATACAAGGCCAGATCTCTGTTATTCTGTTGGTTTACTTAGTAGGTTCATGCAAGAACCTAAAGAACATCACCAAAAGGCTATTAAGCAAGTGCTACGTTATATCAAAGGAACACAAAACCTTGGTATAACATACTATAAAGTTGGTGGTTGTAAAATAACGGGCTATAGTGATAGCAGTTATGGAGTTAATACGGATGAAGGAAAGGGCACCACAGGAATAGTCTTCTATTTTGGAAACTCTCCAATAACTTGGTGCACTCAGAAACAACAAACTGTTGCTCTATCATCCTGTGAATCTGAATTCATGGCAGCAACTGCAGCAGCATGCCAAGCACTATGGCTAAAAAGATTACTCGCTGCAATGACTGGATGGAAAGAAGAAAAGATCACATTACTAGCGGACAATAGATCAGCTATTGCTCTAATGAAGAATCCAGTATTTCATGGAAGAAGCAAGCACATTGATACTCATTATCACTTCATAAGGGAATGTGTGGAGAACAATCATATCAATGTGGAACACATTAGTGGAGAACTACAAAAGGCAGACATACTGACAAAAGCACTGGGAAGAGACAAATTCATCACAATGAGGAAGTTGCTCGGTGTTCAAGATCTGCAACAAATATGATCGTGATTAAGGGGGTGATTGAAGGACTAATCCCGATCATCCATACTTAGCGGGTCATTAGCGTAAATAGTAAATACTTATAGTTTAAGTATCTTATGTATAAAGTAGAAGGGTTAAACTTGTATATCCTTATAACTTAATTTGGGATAATCCTATATATGTATCGATGTATGTATCAGACAATACACACAAATCATAATTTGATCTTGCAATTCTTTTATTTTTCTCTCAATTGATTCTCTATATCATTCATATCGTTCATAATCTGGGCAACAGTAGAAAGAGTGAAGATGATACCTGAAAGCATATATAGCTTAAATAAGCAAAATGGTTATTACCTTGAAATTGATACATGAAATCAGGTAATGAAGTTGTGAACTTCTTACCAATTGTTGGAGTTGACTGCTAGACAACAAATAACGCTATCAAGGGAATTGAAAAGTGAATCACTAAAGCCTGAAATATTACATCAAAAAGAAGGATATGACTGAAAGTTATGTAGATAGTGTGTATTTCAATAACACAGTTACCACATGTAAAAGATGTCATACTTACATGTACCGGTTCCGACTTAACACCAATTATGAAATGTAGACGACACCAAATGCAACCCTCACATGAGAAAGCATTTCTTTGTTAAAAATAGCACGGGTGTTTCTGATGAATTATAAAGCGTCATAAATACATAAGGTATAATAGTGATAAGGACCTTGTTACCTTAAGACATTGTAAACAAAGATCACACTTTATTACCTTTTCTTTTGTGACAACAACACCCACATCTCTGTTATGAATGTAGTATAAGGCCATGGTTCCAACTTTACTGTTCAAGTCAACCTTAAAAGTAACAAATGTTTGTATCAACAGCTGACTTTGACCAAAATATGCACAAATTTTCTACGATGACCAATAACAATATTAATGCAAAAACTCACCCTCATTCTTAATCTTCTAAAAGTTCTAACCAAGTACATGTTCTCGCCATCAACATTGTAGGTTGTGTAATGACAACACGAAGGATTGTATTCGGTAAGGATCATCTACTGTTTCCGAAGTTTAACTCAAAAACTCTTATGTAATTCCAATTTCATGATTGATTGTAGTTCAATTAGGTTATTTACAGAAAGGTCCATCAAAATCATGACGAAAATCAAAGAAAAAACCCAAATAACCACAAACTCACCGATGAACAATGAAGCCAAAATTCAAAGATTGCCAACAACGGCTCTGCCTCCTTGAATGATTGTCGTTGTGATGTTCGGTAGACGAAAGATGCAATTAAAACCCTAGGTCCAACTTGTTCTGTATAGGCAAATCAAACAAGCATGATAAGAGGTAAAAGTTTTAAACTATTAATAAATTACAACGATAATAGCATATAGGGTGGTTTGTTGTTGTGTGTTGTCGAACGGAGCTGGAAGGCATGGAGAATCGATGATTTACAACGATACAGTGGCGGGCGGCGGCTCGTTAGTTTGCGCCGCATCTCCTGCGTCACAAGAGAGAACAAATTAGCGGTGGTTTGTTGTCGAACGGAGCTGGAAGGCATGGAGAATCGATGATTTATACAAATAGGTAGGATGATTGTAATCAATTTTGGTTTAATTGGCTTCATAAACCATGGGGGAAGATGAAGAGGAATGAAGTTCAGGTGTGTGACTCTCTGGCGTCTTAATTCAATTAACTCTTTTAATTCCATTATTTCAATCAACTCATTTGTGTTAACTTAAATTTATAATAATTTGTAAGAATTAAAATAGTATTCACGTTAAAAGACCATTTTACCCCAAAATTAACCTTATTTAGTATTGTACTATAAGCATAAAAACTTGCAATTACTTAAATTTTGCCGTCATCTTATGAAACGCTTTATAATATAGTATAGATTAAACACTTTGCCAAATTGTTGTTGATTAAAACATATGCTTTTAGTTTTATATTTTATTTTGGTTAATTATATAATTGCAGTTGTTTGATTTGGTTGTTTCCTTAATTATATATAAGTCTAATTTACAACATACTTATGCAATTGGTGATTGTACTTCAAGCATTGTTGGTTTCGTGTCCTTTATATATTGTACGCTATGAAGAATTTTTTGTCCCTTCATATCAGCTTTTTATTTCTCTTTATTTTAAGAGGAGAGATGTGAGAGAACGATGAGAGAGGTCAGAGAGAGAGAGAGAGAAAGAGACGGTGAAGGTAGCCGGCCATGGCCTCCGACCAACTATTAACAGCGCCAGTGACGAAAGAGAGGGGTTACCGGAATGTGTAGACGGCGGAGGTGTCACGATGGTATATGAGTGTGAGACCTGACAACATTGGTGGAGGGGATTTGGTTTAACACGACAATGAAGACAGTGGAGATTAGGGTTCCGACGACTCTGATGCCACTTTTTTAGTTAGAACAGAGACAACCAGAGTTAGATGGACATCAACCACTGAGCCTGTCATGGTTGTATTGTTGGCTGCTTCAGACGCGTGTCGGTGTTGGTGGCATCTTCCCTCCATAAAACCGTTTGCTCATCATAATTTCCCTACACCTTAGTCATTTTCCAAGATTTTTCTCTCCAAATTAGGTATTGTCTGAGTTGATTATTTTGGCATGTTGTTGATTGTCGTCATTTATTCTTCGTTCTAGGGTTTCTTTTTGTGTTGTGGGGGTTTAATTTTTTTTTTGGCTGATTTCAAGTTTAATTGCGGTTTATGTGGGACTGATTTAGGTTTCGCTTCACTTTCTGTTTTCAAGTCAACTGAGTGATCTTTTGAAACGCTAAATGTAGGTTGTTTCGCCACCAAATTTGGGATCCATATTGTAAGTTTCTTATTCCTTGGTTTGTTTAGCTTTTCCTTTGAATTTGTTAGCTACGGGTCCATAAGATAATTGCATGTTTTAGTTGGTTGTTGTTTATTGGTGTGTTTTGATGTTGCTCACAAGATGTTTGATGTTTTGGTTGAATGAGTTTCTTATTCCCTGATTTGGATGGTTGTTGTTGTCATGAACTTGACCAAGTACTTGATGCACACAAGGTGCTCGACATAATGCCCATGTTGGGTGTTTACCCTGATGAGACAAGTTTGGGCTGCTGCCTTGCTAGGTTATATGCAGTAGAAAGATAACCGGATTAGAAATTAGAAGACTTGATTCTCAAACTGTAATAGTTGAAAACTTTTGATACTCGAAGCTCAGAAGTTGGAATCTATAACAGTAATAGTTGAAAAATCTTTGGTTAATCTTGGCTTAAAAGACACGTAGTATTATTGATGAAATGAATGTTAAAGGAGGTTCTACAAAGAATGGCAGAAGCCGCACAATTAGCATATGAAATGTGCGGTTTTGGCCTTGTGCTTGATGTTAGTAACTTTGATGATCTGATTGCTGATAGATGTTTGTATGCCCAGTTGGCTTTTTTAGATGAAATAGTTGAGGGTCAAAGTTGGGATCCACGATTGGATTCAAATTTGTCACTATTGAATTCATATATAATTTGGTTAAGGGTATAATATAAGCTATAGACAACATGGATTCATCATCGTTTAAACAACAGATACTGTAACTTCTTAAATGTGTAAGGCTGCTAGATAAGCTAGGCTCTTATTTATTAGGCATGGAAACAACAATGTTAGTTAATTTTTTTTGAATGGCCAACCGAATCAATCAAGAGCACTCTCGAGGCACCCGCTGGACCAAACGGAGTACTCCGAGAGTAACCCGAGTCGTTGTGGAGGGGGCGAACTCCAATGCCACACTACTATCAACGACCATGTAAACCACCACTAATATTACAAACCTTACACCTTAAGTGATATTATGTTAACATTAACGAAAGAACATGAATTTGATCATGTTGTCATTTACAATATGTACAACCCTTTATTATGCATTAATCTAAATAATATTAATTTTCACCACTTAAGTCTTATGTTATATTGAAAAAAAAAATTGTAATTTTGACTGATAAGCTTCTGTATCGAAACTTAATATTGATAACTAAACAGATAGATAGATAGATAGATAATAAGATAGAAGATATAATTAGATACATGTTTGATAAAAAAAACTATACTCAAATTAAATAGTTTAAAATTCTTGCCTTTATGACATAATCTCAAAAAGGTAATAAAAATACACACATTTACCGGTAAAACCCGTTTGGCTCAAGGATCAAACCTAGGTTTCTCTGGGTCTTAGGGCCGAACAGGGTACATGAATTCTTAGGGCCGGCCCTGGATGGTAAATTGTGTGTGTGTGTATAGTTTTAAGTATTGTAGTTGACAATGGAATTTCATGCCATTAGTTGATTATTTGTGCTCACACACAATGTTAGTTATAGTTGAATTTGATGGTGGTGCTGCCGTTTTTAAACTGGAGTACTGGACAATAAGAAACAACCTGCATGTCTTGCATAGTCACCCTAGTTTCACAAACAGATTGGCGGTATCTAGCGGTTATGGATGTGTGTTTGTGGTGGCTATTGTTTTGAGAGTCGATGACTCTTATACACATAGGCATTTGTATGTAATCAACTGAAAATACATTGGCTCTCGATATGTTCCACGAGTTCGATGCCTAAATTCAACACATTTGTTTCGCTTTGCTTCCATATCCCTTCAATCAGGTACTTTGTTGTTGTTAATGTATATGGTCAAGAAACTGTAGATCTTTAATGTTGACTGATTATTTTGATTACAGTTTCGTCGTGTGGATGATTGGAGATTATGGCGGTACTCTAGAATCAAACCCTCACGCCGTCACCTCTGTAGTTCCACAACACCGTATCATATGGCCGAATAGAATACAACTTTGTTTTAACGGTTCGAAATAGAAGGTCACGGGTCTTGATATTGAAGACATGAAACGTTAAAGGTACAATATAATCTGATTTGTAATCACATTTTCATGTTATTGATACTGGTAGACACACATTTAGAATTTAATTTTTACCCATTATACAACCTATTTGTGTAAAGTTTGATGGTTACTACTTACTATTTTTTATGTTACGTCTTATTTATGTAGATATCATGAAAGTAAAGGGTATCATTGTGGACCATAAAGTCCCTCCTATTAAGTTTTAAAATTTGCAATGCCTACAAAGAAACTTGGGGTGGTCAGTGACATGTCTGATTGTAACACAGGATGACTCGGTGAAGGTTGAATTTCTTCTGACAAATGTTGTGAGTATGAAGAATGAGTTAGAGATCCTACTGCAAAGGTTGATGGAAAAGAAACCAAAAGACGATGCAATCGTTTGTGTTGTTGCGTCGTTTTAGACAGTTGTAATAAATAGTAATGGAGGACTTCGAAAATGGTTTCAGTGGACTAGATGTGTTGTCAGGAAGTTCTTTGGCTGCTGAGAAAAGGGGACCATGGAAGAGGGATTATAAGTAAGCATTGCATTTGTGAAAAGTATGTGAAGAGGTATGGTCCCAATTCCTTGCCCACATGGCAAGGACCACACCACTTTTTCATCCTACATGGCGCCCACATCAGCAAGCGAATCCAGAAGCTTCTAGAAGCTTCTGGAAGATGGAAAGGTGGCACCAAAGATGCTCCCTCCGACAGAAAGGACAACACGTGTCACCATTCATCGAGCGCCATGTAGGCCTGCAGCAAATCAAGGAGCAGACCGACAACATCGGTACGATGTTTCCAGCATGGGCAAATATAGGCGCGCCACGTGTACCACTACCCTGACCACAGCAGAGGGGACCAAGAGGATATTCCCCTTGGTCGGACAGCTGGCGCCCTATAATAGCTGGCAAGGTTGCTCCTCCCTCTTTCACCCTCCGGCTATAAATAGGACCCTTCATCATTCATGTTAATTCCATTCGATTCCTCTCACTCTCACTCTTAACACACACTGTTTCATTTCCTCGTATCAGTACTTATTCTCACGCCGGAGCCCGGTTAAGAGGGATACCCCCATATTCCCCTCTTAACGAGCTAACGGTGTTACTGTTTTGCAGGACTCAGTCTTTTGGCGAGTAAGAAGGAAGATTGAACCCACAGAAGAAACGACCCAGCTAGTTAATCGTTGGATTAAATCAGTGTTTCATCATTGGCGCCATCCGCATCTTTTGCAAACCACTCTCATCTTCTTTTTTGTTCAAAAACTCTCTAAAATGACTGAACCAACCCCTTCTCCTCAAATGGACGGAGAAGTCTCTTCCTTTGAACTCATCACGGACACCGCACGCGTCCAAAGGGTCCAGGGGAACGAGACCATCCAAGAAGGGCGAGTGCACAACGATTTTCCTGAGATCTTCGGAAGCACATCCAAAATGGTTAGCCAAACCACTAATGGACCTACCTTCCAAACCCCACCCAGGATAATCAACCAACCCACGAATGGAGCTACTTTCCAACCCCCACCCGGGGTAGTCCTCCAAACACCCCCAACAGTTCAAGCACCAAACCATGGAGCAGGCCTTTCAGCTCCATCGGAACAAACACAACTGAACTTCTCTGCACTTTTAGGGCTACCCGAAGGAAAAACTCTGGCTTCCTGGTATGCCGAACAAATGGCGTCTATAAACCTTGTTTATACACAACTCAGCGCACAACATGCTTTGCTCCAAGCACAAGCCAACCAGTCTGCATTTGTTACCCCACCGCAAAGGTCTCTGAGCACTCACATGCCTCAGCAGGCCAATGCATGGAACTTACGCCCCGAAAAAGCACCTGTACCAAACATCAGAAGGCCGAGCGCGCAAGACACGCACGATACCTATGGCGAAACAGAAAGCAATTTTGTGCAGTATTCTCATCCACAACGAAAACTAGTTCAAAGTCGTTTAGGTCCGCACAATATAAACGACGAGTGGGACAGTTATAAGGAAGAAGACGATGAGACGTACAAAGAAAGCACAGTATTCAGTAGGTTACCACCTGAACACGAGGTGTACAAACCCCGCAAGTGCGCAGGGTACAATCCAAAAGCAGAACATGATTACTCATTGAGCTATCGCCCAGATGACATGGCCGAAAACTCAAAATTCATCAGGGAGATTGCGACAGCTGATATCGACAAGACGAAACTGCCACACAATGTAGGCAAATACAACGGCTTAACAGATCCCGATGACCACCTCCAAGTCTTCAACGGCGCAGGGGTCACAGGTAGCTGGAACCTACCAACTTGGTGTCATCTTTTCGCACAAACCTTTGTCGGCACAACGCACGTCTGGTTTGACAGCCTGCCAGCAGGGAGAATCAAGTCGTGGGTTGATTTTCGAGACAAGTTCCTCACACACTTCTCTCAACTGCGCAGGCACACTAGAGATCCGGCCGATTGTCTGAATATATGGAGGAAAGATCACGAAAGCGTAGAAGATTTCATCACAAGGTATAACAAAGAATGCCTCGAAATTGGTGATGTAGGTGAAAAAATGATGCGCGCACATTTTATGAGGGCAGTAAAGTGCGACGACCTGATCAAACGATTGAAGGGTAGAGGCGGAGGCCCCAAAGACTGGGAAACCTTCATTGAGGTAGCAAAAACAATTGCGCGCACAGACAAACAATTGACCAGTGATGACAACCGCCAGTATAGTTACAACCACAATGATCGGCGCAACAAAAAAGGCAAAGGCCAATCATGGAAAACACCCGGTCATAGAGAAAGAAGCCCAGTAAGAGAAGATGCGCGCAATACAATCAACCAAATTACTCATCGCAAAGAGGTCAAAAGGGAAAACAGAGAAAAACAGTGGACACCCTTAACAAAGACTCCTTCTGAAGTCTTGTCAACCGAAAATCACCAGTTCAAACCTCCTCTACAGATGCGAAACAAGAGGGGTCAAGACCCAAATCTTTTCTGTGAGTTTCACAAGGACACAGGTCATCTGAACGACGACTGTTTTAGCTTAAAACAAGAGATAGAAAGAGCCCTGAGAGATGGAAGACTCACCCATCTGGTGAAAGGTGTAAAGCGCGATCACCGTCAAATTCAGCGAAGAGACGAAGGGCCAGACAACAAGAAGCTCCGAAAATTGGAAACTCACATGGTTCAAGGAGGCCCACGAAAGCCAAGAAAATACTATAGCAAGCGCACACAAGACGACTCTTGGCGTGAGAGACAAGTTGTCTTCCCCATAGTGAGAGGAGGTCCAAGAGAAAGAAGGCCCATAGTCATATCAGGTGTAATCGGCCATTACCAAACCGACTACATTTTCATCGATCCAGGGAGCACTGCAGATATTATCTACGAACAATGCTTCAACCAATTTGACCAAGAGGACAAAGCGCGCTTAGAACCAGTCGACTACCCACTAACTGGCTTCTGCAACGAAGCTGTTTTTCCTCTCGGCCAGATATCATTCCCGGTGCTACTCTCAGACGGAAGAAACTCAAGAATGGAGGAGGTCACGTTCATGGTACAACCAGCACATTCAAGACATGACATCCTGTTGGGAAGAGAATCCCAAGGAGATTTTAGTATGATTTGCTCGGGGCCGCATTCAGCTGTTGATTTCCCAACAGAAACAGGGGTAGCACTAATCTATGCAAGCAAAGAAGACTTGGCAACAGACGAAATCAGGCCAGCAAAGGCAAGCAAATCTGCACCACGCGCTGAAGCTGAAAAATGGGTGCTAAACAGCAAATACCCAGAACAAACGGTCACCTTGGGCCCTGCAATGTCTGACCTCACGCGCGCGGCGCTAAAAAGTTGTTATTCGAAAACATGGATGTGTTCGCCTGGACACCAACCGACATGGTGGGTATTCCACGGCACATAGCAGAACACATATTAAATGTCTCAGAAAGTGCCAAACCCGTGGTATATACCAAGCGCCACCTAGGAGACATAAAGCATGACGCTATGCAAGAACAAGTCACGGGGCTGTTAAACGCAGGCATCATCAGAGCAGTCCGATACCAAACTTGGGTAGCGAGCCCAGTAATGGTACAAAAAGGAAACGGCAGTTGGAGAATGTACGTAGATTACAAGGACCTAAACAAGGCATGTCCGCGCGACTGTTATGCTTTACCAGATATTGATGAGAAGATCGATTCGCTAGCAACCTTCAGATGGAAATGTTTCATTGACTGTTATAAGGGGTACCACCAGGTACAGATGGCCATCCAAGACGAGGACAAAACCGCATTCTGCACACCGACAGGGCTATATTGCTACACCAAAATGCCCATCGGTCTAAAGAATGCGGGTGCGACTTATCAGAGACTAATGAACGAAACGTTCAGTGATGCTATCGGCAAATACATCGAAGTATACATGGATGACTTGGTCATTATGAGCAAAGAGGAAAGTATGATGCTGATGAACATCCAAAAAACATTTGACACACTGCGCGGTGTAAGTATTAAGCTAAACCCAGCAAAATGTTCCTTTGGTATGGAGGAAGGAAAGTTCCTGGGTTTCATCGTCACAAAGGACGGATTTAAATTCAACCCTGAAAAGGTACAAGCAATCGAGCGCATGCCGTCGCCATCGACAATCAAGGAAATGCAGAAGTTGGCCGGACGGTTAGCAGCATTCAATCGTTTCCTAGCCAACCATGCTGCTAAATCTTTCCTGTTTATCAAGACGCTCCGCAATTGCATGAAGAAAAGCCAGTTCCAATGGACCTCGGAAGCCGAACAAGCGTTCAGATAAATGAAAGATTGCCTCATAAGATTGCCAACACAGACGGCGCCGGTGAAAGGAGAGCCCCTAGTGATGTATTTGTCAGTGTCAGACAAGGCAGTGGGAGCAGTTTTGCTCGTAGACCGACAAGGCATGCAGACACCAGTTTATTATGTGTCTCGCACTCTGAACGATCCGGAAACGCGGTATGCTATAATGAAAAAAACTAGTGCTGGCACTGATTCATGCATCAAGGCGGTTGCGCAGGTACTTCGCCAACCACGTCATTCACGTGTTAACAAACTACAACATCGGCAACATCCTTGCAAGGCCCGAGATATCTAGAAGGTTAGCAAAGTGGGCGATAGAACTGGGAGGCCACAACGTGGTCTTCAGACCCAGGCCAGTGATCAAGGGCCAAGTGTTGGCTGATTTCACAACAGAAGTGCCCGAAGACAAAGACAGGGAGTGTAAGGCAATGGAAAGAGCTGAAAGGCAACGTTCAGAAGAACCGTGGCTACTATATATAGATGGAGCATCTAACGAAGACGGCACAGGTGCAGTACTTAGGCTGGTAAGTCCAGAAAAGCACGAATTCATGTATGCCATCCGGTTAGACTTCAAGAGCACGAATAATGAAGCCGAATATGAAGCCTTTCTTGCCGGTCTGAGGTTAGCGATCAAGATGGGAGTCAAACACATTGAGGCGCATGTGGACTCCATGTTAGTAGCCGGGCAGATTAACAGCCAGTACGATGCCAAAGGAGACGTAATGGCGTTATACTTAGACCAAGCGAAAGCATTCCTGCAAAACTTCCAATCTTACAAGGTGCACCATATAAATCGAAGCGAGAATAAACCAGCAGATGCACTGAGTAAGCTAGCATCCACCAGTTTCCAACACTTGGCAAAGGATGTACGCATCGAAGTTCTGAGCAATCCATCGATGCTGCTGAGGCAAGTAAGCGTTATTCAGTTGGGAACGACATCTTGGATGACTCCCATAATCATGTACCTCCAGTCTGGGATCTTACCAAAAAACAAAGCTGAAGCGAGGAAAGTTCAGTACAAATCGGAGCACTACCAGATGGTGGATGGAATCTTGTACCGAAGATCATACCTAGGGCCGTTGCTGAGATGCGTCGACCCAGAAGATGCAAACTACATGATCCGAGAAATCCATGAAGGAATCTGTGGCATCCACGCCGGCCCAAGGATGGTGGTATCAAAAGTGATGAACGCCGGATACTACTGGCCTGGAATGCATCTAGACGCAGTGAAGGTTTTGAGGAAATGCAGCGGGTGCCAGAGACATGCCCCGAAAACGATGCGCCCCAAAAATGAACTAGTCCCCGTAACAACGGCCTGGCCGTTTCAACAATGGGAAATAGATATGGTTGGCCCTTTTCCTGAAGCCCCGAGTGCAGTGAAATTTCTCATAGTCGCGGTAGACTATTTCACGAAATGGGTGGAAGCAAAGGCGCTGGCATCAACCACATCTATCGTAGTGCGGCGTTTCATCTGGGAACAAATCATCTGCAGATTCGGGCTGCCTCTAAGAATTATCACCGATAACGGAACAAATTTTGCTGCAGAAGATCTTCAACACTGGTTCAAAGAGCTGCAAATAGAGCATACCTTCTCCTCGGTGGCGCACCCGCAGGGGAATGGTCAAGTGGAGGCCATCAACAAGAGCATTGTAGACGGCATCAAAGCACGCTTGGGAACACAAAGAAGAGGCTGGGTTGACGAACTACCCAGCATATTATGGGCCCATAGGACGATGCCAAAAACAAGTAACGGAGAAACACCGTTCAGTTTAGTCTATGGGTCCGAGGCCGTAATACCAGCAGAGATTGGGCTACCGTCGCCAAGAATACTCTCAATGAACATGATCAACAATGAAGAAGAAAGGAGGTTGGACCTCGACCTCCTAGAAGAAAGAAGAGAGATGGCGGCAATTAGTGAAGCGAAATACAAAACCAAACTGGAGAAGTATTATAACTCCAAGGTTCGAATTTGCACGTTCAATCCGGGAGATTACGTCCTAAGAGACAATGAGGCGTCCAACGCCGAAAAACCCAGAAAATTAGCGCCCAAGTGGGACGGGCCTTATGTTGTATACGAAGTCCTTGGGAAAGGGGCGTATAAATTACGTACCCTGGACAACAAAGAGGTCCGAAGGACATGGAATGCCCAGCAGTTAAGAAGATGCTACATGTAAACAGTCGAAGTTTTTTCTATGTACTTGTAATGGCTGCGCGCCAACACATTTAGCACTAATACAAGAAGTTGTAGGATTGTATTCTGACCCGAACGAGTCGTTCAGAAGAGTTTTTGCTCGATACGAGAGGCGGAAACAAACATATCAAGTTCAATTCAGCTAGATATACACAGTAAACTGTCTTTTGATTGATTTGACAAAGATTTACAGCGAGTAGACACTTCGGCAGCACTTCGGCTCTCAAACCGGAAAGTTACAAATGACTTGGCACACCTAGTATTTATAAGGCAGCTAATTTCGCACGGAATAGTACAAACGAAATTAGTTTCACACGAAATCTAATTTCGTGCGAAATTACTGACTAATTTCGTACGAAATTACCTAAGTGTAATTTCATGCGAAATACCCACAAATACACTTTTCTCGTTTTGCGTGCCCTGATCTATCTAATACAATACAAGACTCGATACAAAACGAAGTCGACAGACGCATGCACCAACAGACTCCCCCTCGAATGTTGACAAGTCTTCAGTGTCGAGTCTTCAATCTTCTGTCTTTATCTGTCTTCTCGACTCTTCCAAAGTATCTAACAATGTAAAGTATCCTCAATCTCTCTTTTCTCTTCTTCTCTTCAGGATCTCGACCTGTCTCTAATCTCTTTCTAATTCTCTTGATCAGATCTCTTGATTTCTTAAGTTCATCAGCATCAGCAGCTTGCATGAACATCAGGATCTAAACTTGGCTCTACAATCTTCAAACTCCCTCTTGATGTATTCAGACTCCCCCTTTCGATAAACTGGGATCGCAGTCTGAAATAGTTCTGTTCCAAGATCGTGATCTGGCTTGTTGTAACCACAGAATCCTCAGAAATCATAACCTAGCTCTAGCCAATTTTCATTCCTGCACATTCTCTACCTCAAAAAAAAATTCACAAATTTAAACTTTGACAAATTTAGAACTCTCAAGCAAAAATAGAATGATCTAACATTTAATAATTTCAGATGACCACTTGTAGACAAACATCCAAAAATTTTTATTCTCTGAAAATCACTTGTAACAATTTCTTTATACACACTTTCCCAAACCTGTTCATCATGTTTAGCACCCAGAATTTTGAAAATCAGCTCTTCAACATCAGTTGTCAAAAATCTTTTTGTATTTTTCAAAAATTTATGCTAAAATACACTGAAAATCTTTTTGGATTTTTGAATTTAAAGAAATGCAATAAAGAAATATTTACATACAATATTTTTGTGAGTTTGCGTAAGAGGATCATATCAGTTTTTGATACAAATCACCAACACCATTAAGCTTTAAACATTTTAAGTTCTAAACGATTCACTTAGATTGTCAGTATACTGATCCTCTTAAATTTTCACACAAAGTTCAACTGTTTCGAGATACGAGATTAATGTTTTAAGCACTTGAACTTATTCGCGTGTCCCACCTCAGAATATACTCCCGTATCCAGATCCCAATATTCAGTCTTACAGGTGAGTATGCCTAGATGATATCTGTAAAGGGTTAAATGCGAGGGCCATGAGAGCTCAGGCTATTGCTTCCGCAAAATCAGAGAGATGATGGCTTCGACTTTTGGTGTGTTCCCTTTAGAGAATCTTTTCTTCAACAGCACATGATTAGCATTTTTCAATGTTTCATCATTTTTTGTACTGAGGGTGATGCTATATTTCAAGCAAGCAGAAAGTATTATACGGGGACTAGGCCATTGCTTCCGCAAAATCAGAAGTCCCGGGATAATACCCCAGATATCACTGAGTATAAAGACCTAGTATCTCAGAAAGAGGGACCTTTCAAACAAGATTTCGGAGGTTACCCATATATCCTAGAGATGTTCCCCACGATATAAGTAAGTTTGAAATTTAGGTTTATATCTCGTCACAATTTACTAAATGTGCAAAAACCTACTGGTACATCATCAGTGAGACCGTTTATCACATTTTGACTTTTCAATTCTTTAGCGTGCTGTGAAAGTCCACTGATGTACTATCATTTCCTCTTTTCTCAACAAAACTCTTTTTCATTTTATCATGTTTTTGTTGTTTTTCAATATTTTCCAATCAAAAAATGAGTTTTGTGCTTTTTCAAATTTTCTAATGTTTTTGGATTTTCTGAAATTCCTTACTCCCCCTAAAATTCAAAATCATTTAAAAGAAATTTGAAAACAAACTATACAAGATAAAGTAATAACTGATATCGAATCGCATCAATTCGCCATCCACTTGGCATAAACAATCAGAACTCCCCCCTGACAACAAACTATTTTCCCATTATGATTTCAAAACACTTAAGTTTGTTTTAATCAAATGGTTTTTTCGGAAAATTAGTTTTGTTGATTTTACCACTTGTAGGAATGGGGATCAATTCATCACTTTGTTTTCTCAACCACTTGAAAGAAAGTTAAATCAAGTTTAACTTAATGACCTTGATTTACCTCTTGAAGGTGAAAACCTTCTTCAACCACTTGTAGGTTCACTTACCAACCATACCATTTGAAAATCAAAATATAACAATTTTAATAACAACTACCACTTGTCGGTCGAAATATCACAATTGTGAATTTCTCAAGAAAGATGCCGATTCCTGCTCCACTCTTACCAACCTGGAAGCTCCGGCAAGTCCTGGTTTTCAATCATAATAAGTTCCATCCCAGTCACAAACCTGGGATGACCCATCTTTACCTGGTTTCTTCGTTTTCTTCTCATAAAATTCCTTTACCCCTTTGACCTTCCTGTCAACCATTTTTCCAAAAATATTTTGAATTTTGGAGCTAAAGGCCTTTTCCACATCAAATTCTTTCTTTTCAGAAAAAAATTGATTTGAAATCTCAATTTTACCAACTTTTTGTTTAAAATTCTCAGCCCTCAATGGTGGAAAATTGACATCATCCATTGGAGGAACTGATGTTTCCAATTTTAACTCAACACGTGGCTCCTCTGACTTTATGGAATCAGATTCATCGCCTGAAAATAGCTCCTCTGATTTTGATGAATCAGAATCATTGCTAGAACTATCATCAGATTTCTTAACAACCCACTTGTGGTTGTCAAGATTTGCTTTTCTTCTGTAAAAACTCTTTGAACATTCACCAACCTCAAACTTTGAATTTTTGAAAACTTTAAATTGTTTGGTTGGTGATTCATTCTCAACAATCTTTTCTTTTAGTTTTTCAGAGACTCCCTGTTTTGTTTGGATTGCCTTTGAACAATTCCTGGCAATATGACCAACTGTTTTGCATTGAAAATAGGTTCTTGTCTCCTTCTTTTGTTGAGCAACATCTTTTTTCATTTCTTCTTGCTTCTTAGCAAGGAATTCTTTGTTTGATTGATTCCTGAACAACTGCTCTTTTTCTTCTTCAGTTGATATTCCTGAAACAAAAACAGTTTTTGGTTTATAAGTTTTCTCATTTTATGATTTTTCGGTGGAATAAATCCTAATCCTTTTCTTTTGAAATTACCGTTATGGTTTGGTTTCTTTTGAAAACCTGAACCAGAACTGTAACCCTTTTTCTTGTTTAACCATTGTTGATCTCTTGAGGTGTACTTTTTAGGTTTTCCAGAAAGATTTACATCTTTTATTTCAGAAATATTAATTTCTGTTAATTTGAAAACCTTTTTGATCATTTCAGTTTTAACACCTCTTATTGGAAAATCTTCATCAGAATATAATTTGTCAGAATCATTCAAAGTATAGGCTATTTTGAATGTTTCATCATTCAAATTAGATTTTGATAACAGAAATTCTTTATTATAAACCCGTTTGCCCTTTTTTACTGTTGGACTTGACTTGTCAGACTTTGACTCTGATATTGACTCCAACTTTGACTCCTCGGTTTCATTGTTATCCAACACCTGATCGACCACTTTCTTTATTAATTCGGACTCATGATCAGTGTCAGATGATGTGAAAGTGACATCAATGTTGTCTGGCAAATTTTCTGAAGACTCAGACTCCCACTGTAAATTGGTTGCCTTTTTAGCTCTTTCTGAATTTGGATTTCTTGGAGAATATCCATTTTCAAGCGGGGGTGGACACTTGTTGTAACTGGCACTATGTTTCTTACCAGAATCTTTCATTTCAGTATCCTTCTTCTTTTCAGAGCTCTTGTCTTCAGATACTTCCTCTTCATCAAATGCCTTCATGCCTTCAACGGTTGGATAAATCCTGTCAATAACATAAGAAGTACATGAGTAACTTTTTAACAACCTATTTACTCTTTCTGTTTCAATCCTCTGAGTTTCCAATTTTTGTTCCAACACAGCACACTTTTCAATATAATTGTTGACAACTTTCTGCTTTGTCATGAAAGCTCCTTGAAGTGTTTTCATGGCTGTTGCTTGTTCACTACTTGTTTGATTGTACTGATTCATTGCTTTGTTTAGAACATCATAGGATTCTTTCAATCTGTTCATGTTGTGAATCAAAGTACTGTTTTGCTTTTTCACTGCTTCACAATTCTCACATTTCACAGGAATCTTTTGTGCATCAGTTTCTGCTTCGATTTTCAAAACTGGAATGTCTTTTATTTTCTTCCTTATCACAGGAACTTCTTCATCGTCACTGCTGACAGGTTTTTTAACTTTCTTCTTTTTCTTTTTAGCTTTTTCATCATCACTGTCACTCTCTTCCATCATTCTTAAGTGCTCTTCCATTCTCCTTGCATAATAATCATCATCATTATCACTGTCTTCAGCAACTCGAGCAACAAAAGCTTTGTGATTTGGAGTTTTGTTAGGATCATAGTCATCCCAACTGAAAATTTTCCAGCTAAACCCCTCTGGTAATTTTTCATCATCTTGATTTATCAGACATGCTTTACTATCAGCCGAAACATATTTGTCCCAACTGAATCCTTTTGTTAACTTTTTATCATCATGATTCACCATACAAGCTCTCTTTGATGATTCTTCAATCTCCTTCCTGGCATGAGCAGTTTGTGGTTGTTGAGCAACTTGATGATAGATTGCTTTCCTATAATAATCATTGTTGTTGAACGGATTTTGAGCTCCACTTGCTTCGCGATTTGTGCACTCTCTCTTGAAGTGTCCTTTTTCCCTGCAACGAAAACAAGTAACTTTAGACTTATCAAAACCTAAAGTAGAAACATTTACATCACGGAAATCATCTCTTCCCATAATTTGTTTAAACTTTTCGGCTCTTCTCAAAACACTCGCCAAACACCACTTTATATCCATCAATTCCATCTCTTCAGCATCAATCTGATCGTAATCCTCTTTTGTCAACCTTGGATTCCCGATCTTTCCTGCTACTAAACTCCCATATGACTCCAACACAGTCCCTAACAAAGACATGTGACTTTTTGCAACCTCTTCCGAAAAATTTTGTTCATTTTCAAGGTTTAATACAATGTTACATTGAAGCATCTTGCCATTCTTTGTTGTTAACAAGTTTGGATCAAATGATGAATATGAAGAAAAACTTGTTTTGCTGTTTGATCCTTTAGATGACCCTCCAGACGAACTCTTAGCATTGAATGCAGTTTCAACCTTTGGTGACATGTTGGTCTTATCACTGATACCTCCTTTGTAATAAAGACTGATATCTTGTTCACCATCAAAATCTTTCATTCTTGAGATCTTCCTCTGTTCCATCTCTTGAGCTTCAATTTTTTCAATGAACTTACTTAATGTCAGATTCCCAAAATCTTTTTTATTTCTAAACATCATGAGATACGTGCCCCAAGTTTCATGTGGCAATGCATCAGCCAATTTTTCTATCAACTCTTCATTATCTTTTGTGATGCTCACTCTCTTCATGTTGACTAACAAATTGCAATATCTTTCAATGATCTGCTTGGTGCTCTCAGTTCTCAAACCACGAAATAGATCAAACTCTTTTTTCAAAAGTGACTTTTTGTTCTTAATCATCTCTTTACTTCCAACAAACTTTGATTTTAATGCTTTCCAAATTGAATATGCAGTTCCATTGTGTTGCAATAAAACCAAGATATCTTCTTTCACAGCTTGATGCAAAAGACTCGTCATCATCTTTTCATCTTTGTATTTCTTTTTATCTTCAGCACTAAGATCTTTAATTGCAATAATCTCCTCATCATCAGTCATTGGTCTAACATATTTCGTTTCCACACATTCCCAAGCATCCAAGTAATTTGCTCATACCCAATTCTCAAATCGTTCTTCCCATCCTTTATACTCCTCAATGTTCATGAACTTTGGCGGTTTTTGCATGGTACCCGTTTCGTTTTCCAACATTGTGTTTTGTACAATGCTAATCGGAGTTGCAAATGCGTTGTAAAATTCCTCTTCCATGATTCGGTTTTCAAGAAATCACAAATAGTCAATTTCAAATGAAATACCAGACTCAAGCGAAATAACCTCTTCACACGAAATACCTTTTGGAACGAAATTACCCTGTTCACACAAAATATCAATCCTGTGCGAAATTACTAATTTCGTGCGAATTAACACCTTTTCAAACGAAATAGGTGATTT
Source organism: Helianthus tuberosus (assembly GCA_030545235.1). Lineage (NCBI taxonomy): Eukaryota > Viridiplantae > Streptophyta > Magnoliopsida > Asterales > Asteraceae > Helianthus > Helianthus tuberosus. The sequence continues at coordinate 168,166,002 of CM060369.1, read as the reverse complement.
CGTGTGAAATACTCAAACGAAATTACAACTTGATGCGAAATAGCTAATTTCGTGTGGAACTCTCAAACGAAATACTGATTTGGTGCGAAATAAGGTTTATTTCGTACGAAATACGGCTTATTTCGTACGAAATACTGCTGATGTCATCATCTCGAGCCGTTTTTGGTCCAATTGAACAGGTTTTAGTCCGATTTTAGTTCTGAAACTTTCAAGGCTTTGTTAAAACACTATTACGCGTATAATGTGAGAAATTCAAGACATTTTGACCGTGAAAACTTGTTAATTTTGAAAAAGAAGGTGTAGAAATCAGATTTTGCAGCTGAATTGGTATGAACTCTTCCTCCTGAGCTCTGATACCACTTGTAGGATCGTATTCTGACCCGAACGAGTCGTTCATAAGAGTTTTTACTCGATACGAGAGGCGGAAACAAACGTATCAAGTTCAATTAAGTTAGATATACACATTAAACTGTCTTTTGATTGATTTGACAAAGATTTACAGCGAGTAGACACTTCGGCAGCACTTCGGCTCTCAAACCGAAAAGTTACAAATGACTTGGCACACCTAGTATTTATAAGGCAGCTAATTTCGCACAGAATAGTACAAACGAAATTAGTTTCACACGAAATCTAATCTCGTGCGAAATTACTGACTAATTTCGTACGAAATTACCAAAGTGTAATTTCGTGCGAAATACCCACAAATACACTTTTCTCGTTTTGCGTGCCCTGATCTATCTAATACAATACAATACAAGACTCGATACAAAACGAAGTCGACAGACGCATGCACCAACAGAAGTGTTTGGCTATCTTTTCTCATGAGAATTTTTTGTTACAATTGCATATATTACTTCGGGCATACACGAAAACATTAATGGCTCGACCTTAGGAAACGTTGTAGACCTCCAAGGCTCGTCACAACCAAGTGCACAGTCGGGTCAGAAACACAACCAAAGCCTAGAAAACGCCAAATAAATACTTTGTGCCCACGTTAACACGAAAACATTGAAAACACGGTAAACAAACATTGTAAGACCCCCAAAGCTGAACACAGCCGGGTCCCCACAATAACCTGTAACTCGATCACTTCGTATATACGAATCAGCTCGTGCGCTTAAACGACAGAATAACGTTGTAACTAACACAACACAACCTGTCAGCGCCATCATTCATTCGTAATACCTAATCAAAGTAATTACACATGCACATATTGTAACGATAGCAAAATTCACAACGAGCAAAGAAACAAAAGCCTAAATATTAACATAAAATATGTCAAATGTAACAAAACGAAAGCAGATATGACAGCTATAGGCAAATTGCTCATAAACCACAAAGTTATTTTGTTCAAGCGATTGTCAGTTACAAGGCTAACGAAGCCCGTACGCGGCGTGCAAGCCGGAGTCTTTCATCCATGGTGACTGGTGCCAGTGCCCCCAGTATCAGGTTCTTCTTCACCAAGGGCCTTCTTCAAAAAGGCAACACCATTGGGTTTCCGCGATAATTTTTGAGCAGCTTTGACAACTCAAACTCGAGAGACTCAAACTCTTGTTTCTTTTCAGCATACCGGGCGACACAGTTGGTCTTGTATAACTCAAAATTCTTCAACGGTTCTTTTGACTCAGCTGCAGCCCTTCCCTCAGCATACCCCTCCTTACGACCAAGATCACACGCAGCTTCACTAAGCTCGTATACATACTTGGCCAATTCCTCAGAACCGGCGATACGCTCGGCAATCTGCAAATGTAACACACAAATGAGGAAAACGGCAAAGAATACCAAAAATAAACAAACAACAAATATTACCAGAGGCACTGCACGAGCAAGCAACCACTTGCAATCAGCAGACATTTCCTCAGCAAGAAGTTCAGAAGCCTCGCACTCAGCAACCTTGGTCTCAGCAAGCTTTTCCAACTTGACTATGCGTTGGAGATATTCTTCTTCCCTCTTCTGAGCTGCAACACGCCCCTCCTCAGCTTCTTCACTAATCTTGCGTTTCTCAGCAGACATCCTCACAATCGCTTCACGCTGTGCTTGCAACTCCTTATTAGTCCGCTCACAAGCGACCTCCCAATCCTTTTGTTTGTTGGAATTGATCTGTTTCTCCTGAGCAAGTTTTTGTTCTGCATCAGACACCCTCCACATCAAGCCTTTCCTCTCGGCATTGAACTTCTCTCTCTCCTCAGCGAATGCCTTTTTCTCATTTTCAAATTCAAGAGTCTCCCCCCCCCCATCAGCTTCCACTCTCGGACAATCTCCTGGGAGGTAGCAAAAAAGTTAACCCCAGCGTGAACATGATCATCCAGAAGATCAAACCGGTTACGCCTTTTCTGAAATAATCTCTCAGCAGGGGGGAGGGACAAAGAGAAGAACTCGTGGTAGTTTTCATGACTATTCATCCGGGAGCCCTGAGTTAAATGCCAACGAGGGGCATGAGGCAGATCATCGCACGCGGGATTATGGGTATCCCAAGACCTAGCTTGGACATTTTCGAACTCATGACTCCGAGCCACCCCTGAAGTAACACCACCACCGGAGGCTGGTGGACACTTGGTATAGATGGTTTGACGAGGTGTAGCCTCACTTGACTCTGCCTCACTTTCAATACCTTTATCTCGACCATCTCCACTAGCACCACCTGCACCATGACCTTCAGCACCACCTGCACCATCACCACCACCTTCACCAACATGTTCAACATTCATATCATCTTGTTTACTCCTCTCACCCAAGTCATCACGGGGAGGGGACAAGTCAAACGCCCTAGACGGTGGAGAGGTGGGGGGAGTAATCTTCGAAATATCAACCTTGCGCGGCGCCTTACCAGACTTGACACCTGCCATGAGACAACCATGATAGTAAAAAACAATCCAAAAGTCAAATAAACAGATTTACAAGAGCAAAGTCTCTACCTTGGGGGGCGGATGCAACATATATTGCCTCCAAAAGATTACCCTTCTTGGCACTAAAAACACCCATGTCAATCTCAGATTCTGAGGGTGCAGGAGGAGTCTCCTTTTGAAGTTTGGCTTTTTTAGATGCAAGCATAGCCGCAGCCTGCTCATCAAGTTTTCGTTTTTTATCTTCAAGAGCTTTTTTCTTCATCATCTCCGTCAAGGTGGCCCCGTCGTCAGCATTAGACCCACTGCGTTTTCCTCCGGCCCCTAAACCAGACAGTGTATCAGAAACGACAACATAATCTAGGATAGGAAGGGTAGAGGGTCGCTTACGAGGAGCTTCAGTGGCTTTTTCCTCAGCCCTCTTCTCCTTCCCCTCTGGCTTGCCCGCCTTTGTTTTTCTTCGAGTTTCCAACTGATCAGCAGTCTCAACCGGAACCTCAACATCAACACCAACTGGTTCATTAACGGGTTCACGCGCAACCCCTTGCACCAGACCTGCACGTGGGGAATGAGAAGTTAGGCCTTCAAGAGGTCGGTCAGAACCCTTACTCGAAAGGACAATAACTTCCTCCCGAGTGGGGTCAATAGCATCATCAACATCATCTTCAACATCTTCACCTAAAATAGTGTTGGCATAGGTGGAAAAACTCTCATTAGTAGGATGCAAGAAACGGTTGCGGATCTGATCCAACCATGTCGGTTTCCCATCCTCCTGAACCGCCTCAACCATGGCACCACCGGCCTTCGGGTCAAGAACATTCAACAAGTTGTACCCAACTGCGAAATACAAAGAGATGAGGAAGAACACAACAATAACAAAAAAAAAAAAGAGAGCAAACAACTAAGAAACATTACATACGTTTGCCTTGATAACCATAAACAGGAACACCCAGAGGGTTCTTCGGAAACCACCGCATGCTCATACCGGCACTAACCAACGCCCTCTCTTCCAACTGAGAAATAGCAGTAGCTTTGTGCGTCACCTTCTTGTACCACTCTTGTTTAGCAAAATCCACAGTCACGTCAACCTTAGGGATCCCTTCACCCTCTGCCCGATAGTGCATGTCTACCGGAATAACACCACGGCGAATGTAAAAGAACTTCTGTTTCCAATCATGTAGGCTTTTCGGAGGATTGAAACTACAAGGGATCACACCACTGATCCGGGAGTTAAAAGAATAAAAACCGCCGGTGTAAGTCACGGTGTAAAAGACATTGAACATCTCAAACGTCGGCTCAACACGGTTGGCCCTGCAGATAAACTCAAAATGAGTAACACGAGGAAGTCCAATCGCGTTGATCTGGGAAATATGGAGCCCATAATTCGTCAAGACATCGGCGGTAAATTGGGTCAACGGAAGCCGAAAATTACCCTCCCGGAAGAAGGCTGCATACAATGCAATATAACCTGGAGGTGCATCCAGGGCGGTAGAGCCTGGGGTCGGAAACTGAGCACCCCACTCCGAAAGAAAACCCATATCCCTCACCAAATTATGGAACTCTTCCTCTCTCCAACCGATCGTCGCTCGATCAGGACCAGGAGGATTCCTACCCTTAAATCTCCTCTTCTTAACCAAAGGATTGGCTCCGGAAGACATTGCAAGATGATGAGGAGAAGAAACCTGAATAATCTTAGAAGAAGGAGGAAGTAGAGGAGTATGGGGAGAATCTGATGTTCAAATTTTGAAAAGTGAAGAAGAAGGAGTGAACCGCCATATATTTATACCCATCGCATTTAATGCGATGGGTAGTGGGCCATCAGGAAATCAGAACATCACCCAACAGGGGAAAGACACGTCAGCGGAGAGAGAAACCGTCACCGCCTTTTCAGGAGCGTGGGCGGCACATGCCTGACACCGGGATGGAAAGTAACTGACACCACTGAAAAGGCACCTGTTCACCTCCGACAAGACAGGGACATCAGACAGTCACATCAGTTGTCTTTATCCGAAGAAAGGAAACTTCTTTCAGAAGGAAGCACCAACACGCCATGCGCCACGCGTCCAGTTGGCTCAGTTTTGCAAACCTACCAACACGCCATGCGCCACGCGTCCAGTTGGCTCAGTTTTGCAAACCTATCAACACGCCATGCGCCACGCGTCCAGTTGGCCCAGTTTTACAAACCTACCAACACGCCATGCGCCACGCGTCCAGTTGGCTCAGTTTTGCACCTACCCACACGCCATGCGCCACGCGGCCAGTTGGCTCAGTTTTGCAAACCTACCAACACGCTATGCGCCACGCGTCCAGTTGGCTCAGTTTTGCAGAGTTACCAACACGCCATGCGCTACACGCCCGTTTAGCTCATTTTTTGCAGAATCATTACCGTATGACATGCGCCATGCGACTAATTGGCCCAACCACGCAAAGTTACAAACATGTATTCGAACAAGGCCAACAATCACTACCCTTATAAGTCCAGAATCCCTCCTAGACGATCAACTCAACTAGAAGGCACACTGGACTGGGGGGACTTGAAGAGGTATGGTCCCAATTCCTTGCCCACATGGCAAGGACCACACAACTTTTTCATCCTACATGGCGCCCACATCAGCAAGCGAATCCAGAAGCTTCTAGAAGCTTCTGGAAGACGGCAAGGTGGCACCAAAGATGCTCCCTCCGACAGAAAGGACAACACGTGTCACCATTCATCGAGCACCATGTAGGCCTGCAGCAAATCAAGGAGCAGACCGACAACAGCGGTACGATGTTTCCAGCATGGGCAAATATAGGCGCGCCACGTGTACCACTACCCTGACCACAGCAGAGGGGACCAAGAGGATATTCCCCTTGGTCGGACAGCTGGCGCCCTATAACAGCTGGCAAGGTTGCTCCTCCCTCTTTCACCCTCCGGCTATAAATAGGACCCTTCATCATTCAGGTTAATTCCATTCGATTCCTCTCACTCTCACTCTTAACACACACTGTTTCATTTCCTCATATCAGTACTTATTCTCATGCCGGAGCCCGGTTAAGAGGGAAACCCCCATATTCCCCTCTTAACGAGCTAACGGTGTTACTGTTTTGCAGGACTCAGTCTTTTGGCGAGTAAGAAGGAAGATTGAACCCACAGAAGAAACGACCCAGCTAGTTAATCGTTAGATTAAACCAGTGTTTCATCAGTATGTAATATATCATCATTGTTAGGTTAATTGTGAATCTTCATTTGTGTTGAAATGCAGTGTGTATAAAAGGAAGAAAATGTTGTGAATCTTCTCTGTGAATACGTAGGGTGAACCCGGCCGCAACGCGGCGGGTATTATTCTAGTTGTGTGTATTTTGCTTGAGTGTTTGTATGTATTTTCATGGGGACCACTTTAGGGTCTTGTGTTGCCAACTTGCAACTTATCCAATAAAGACATGTGTGTGCTTGTACAATAGAGTTCACATATACCTTAAACAAATAAGTCATTGACTTCTTTTTCGGTCCAAGTTGGCATTTGAGACATCTAGAAACCTTATCTAGTGTGTAATATGCAATGTTTTCAGAACCAGATCGGACATTGAATCGGTCTTTTTACCAGTTTAATGGTCCGACTTGTCGGACCGGACGTAAGAACCGGAAGGTATCGTAAATTTTATAAAAATTAATATGGTTAAATCTGAAAAATATATAAAAAACTGGTCCAACCCTTTCAAAAACCGGTCCGACCGGCCGGTTTCCCGGTCCAACCGCCAGGTCGCCGGTTCAACTCCGGTTCAATGCATTTTCGGCCCGATACTATGACCCGGACCGGCTCAACCTCTGGTTCCCGGTCCGGTCTGGGTCTGAAAACACTGGTAATATGTATTCCAACAAATTTTATAAAAGAGATCACTCTTTCCATGAAAATGTATTTTACATATATAGACACGTACACATGTATGTATGTATGTATTTACATAAAAAAGACACGCATATTTCAAATATGTATTGTGTAACAACCCTCGGTAAAACCAACATCCTCATAATATTTCCGACACTCTAGTATATTTTTAAAATACCCTTATATGTCTTTAATTACACCCCGTATGTGAAAACTGAGCCCGAAATACGTTAGAGTATTTAAAATAAATTAAAAACATGAAATATAGGGCTGAGGCGGGCCGCGTAAGACCCCTCATTAGTTCACACGGGCCGCGAGTGTTCCACATGGTGGCGCAACCCTGAGCCAACACGTGTCGACATCGTGTCGAGTCTACTTGGTGATCAGGCTAAGCTATAGAGTTGACCGGTGTTGACGCGGGCCGCGTAAGGCTTCGCCTTACCTTACGCGGGCCGCCTGAGAGTCAATATCAGCAACTATATAAAGGAGGCCTCGGGTTTCAATTTCCGTCGCTCACAATTCATTCTCAATCTCGAATTCTCTGATATTAGGCATATTTTGCAAGTATTATACCCCCTAATTAGCGAGGTTCTGCTCCGTTGTAAGTATTATAACCCCAGTTTCGTAATAGTTACGCTGCCCGATTGATTTTGGGTTCCGTAACAACTGTCGTGGTTCTGCCCGACGTAGTTGTTGGAATGCCGTCTCGGGGAGGGTATCATTAATATTTTCAAAGGGTTATGGTACTAACCAATGTACGTTTGTATAAATTATAGATTATACCCAGGAAACCCTTACGAAAAGCCTAAGACAGCAATGTGAGTTTATCCTCTTTTTGTTAATGTTTTTGAAATGTTTTACCAAAACCTTAAATGTTTACAATGTGATTAAGCGGTGATTGAGTCTTTGTAGTTCTTTAATTACTGCCGGTATTATGGGGTTTTGTATACAAAATTTACTACGAGTAGTAGTAAGTCTGAATGACGATGCATTACCATTGGACGACGAGTTAGCCAATGGGTAATTTGACCATAGCCATAGATCCGGTCGAGTGGCAAATACTGAATGAGTAATTGTGTAGAAATAAACAATGTGATCGCTCTCAATACTGTTTTAATCGATAAAATGTTTCTTGATTAAACTGGGATTCACTCACCAGTATTTCCGACTGACAAATGTTTTTAAAACGCGTTACAGGTAACACAATGTGAACAGCCAATTAATGGAAGCCAGTTGTAGAGCACTGAAGGCTTGGGGAAAATGTGGCTATAAAAGTTACCTAATAAACGATGTTTTAAATTCAATAAAATGGGGTTTGTCCCTATAAATGTATTGTAACAAGAAACTTGGGTTTTACCCATGTGATTATTAATAGTAAATGAGGTGGTTTTACTCTGATAAACATTTCCTAACTACGGTCCTGATGTAAATTCCGCTGCGAGATTTAATAACCTGATACCACCGAAACTCTGAGATCGCGTCCGCCCGTTCCCGGGAATTAGGGATCGGGGGTTGCGACAGAAGGTGGTATCAGAGCCTTGCCACTGGTCTGAGCCAAAGAAGTGTTCTGCTGACACTTAAATTTTAAATTTTGTTAGGAAATAAATTATGAAAGTATATGCATAACTGTATGTATTTGTTATGTGTTATTTGACTATCTGTTAGTTTACAGTATGAGTGATCAAGGACCATCAGACATGAATCGTCTGTTGTCTGAATCACCTAAGAGTGAAGGTACTTCGTCACAGCCTGCCCTTTCTGGGTATTCTGCTGATCAGGAAGAAGGAGTGTTTGCTTTTAGAGCTCAGTCAGAAGAGCCATTCCCTAATAAGAAACGAGGATGGTTCAGTAAGAAAGCTTTTGCTCGTAGGAAGAGAATGCGAAAGTTGCAACAGCAAAGAGTTCTAGCAGCTGCTAAGCGTAGAACTGATGCCCATACACAGGATATGCTTAATAGAAGCCTAGCTAATTTCCATATCTTAGCTACAACTGCTGCTGACCCGAGTCTGGAACAACTAGTAGCCCCACAACCACAAAACCCAGATCAACCCATGGAAATAGAAAACCAGGAAAATCAGGTGGAGATGCATGACTTTAACCCAGAAGAAATCCCTAGGGTACCTGCGCCAAACCCTCTAGATCCAAATTACGACCCCTGGTGGGACGATAATAGGGATTTTGTGCAACTTTACCCTATCCAGGAATACCCACCCATACAGAACATAGAAGCCTACCCAGGTATGGACCCTTTAGATCCCTATTACCAAGATGAATATATTAGGGAAATTTTAGAGGATCCTTACCGATTTCAGGAACTGTCACCCCCATATCAGGAACCCACACCCCAGATTCCAAACCCAGTCCGAGAACCTGCACCCCCAATGAGTTCAGAAAACGTCCAAGAACTTAGGACTTTCGAGGAGGAAATTTTAGAGAACAGTGAGAGAATGCGTCAGATGGGAGAGCGTCTCGTATGGAAATACGATGAGCGCAATATGGATTTTTGGATAAATCCATATCCATGAATGTGAATGGAGGAAATGGTAGTAGTAATAATAATAAAATAAAATATGTGTGTACGGATGCATATTACTATTAGTGTAATTTTCTTTCTGTTGGTATTGTAATCTTTATTTCTGTACTAGTGTGTAATAGACGCATAGTATATGAAAATAGAGTACAAGTCGCAATGATCGACGGTTTTGGTTAAATTGCGTGTCATGTAATTAACTATATTACCTATTATTTGTGATATTAATATGGGATAAATGTTTAAAATTCAGATGGTCGACGAAGGAAATCAAGGAAATCTGAATAATGATAACCAGAGTAACATTAACGTGGTTAATGAGAATCCAAGCATCAATAACAATAACAATCAAGTGGATAATAGTGCTATACAACATATAGTAGCACAGGGAATTATAGATGCAATGCCATTTATTCTTCAAACTGTTAAGGATGCTGATAATAAAAGTAAGCATAGCAGTAAGCGACCAAGTGAACCAGAAAACAGCGTGAACAATGGACCTGTACTTCAAATGCCCATTCCCAAAAGAAGAAGAACCGTGCCTTACGGTTGTTCTTATAAAGAATTTTGGTCTTGTAAACCAATGGAATTCTCGGGCAATGAAGGGGCCATTGCAACCTTACGCTGGATAGAAAAGACTGAGGCAGTCTTAAGGATAAGCAAGTGTGCTGAAGAAGATAAGATAATGTTTGCTTCTAATCTGTTTAAGAATGCAGCACTAGAATGGTGGAACACTATCCTCCAAATAAAAGGAAGTGATAGAACCTATAATATGGAATGGGAAGAGTTTAAGGACAAGGTAGAAAGGAAATTCTGCCCTCCAAATGAAAAAGAACAGATAGCAAACAAATTCCTAAACCTTAGGATGACTGGTGTGGATAGCAAGGGGTACACAAAGTTATTCTTCGAATATGCTAGGATAGTGCCAACTCTTGCTTCACCAGAACCAGTATTAATCTCTCGTTATATTTGGGGATTAATTGGGGAGATAAGACACGTAGTTAAGGCAGCTAGACCTCAAACAATAGAAGAAGCTGTAGAACTAGCAAATACCTTGACTGATGAATTAGTCCGTACCCGAGAAGAGGATCAAAGGAGGAACCTAACCTAGAAGTTGACCCAAGAATTTCGTTCTGGAAATTCTAACCGTGGGAAAAATATAGGTTCTACCTCTGCACCCTACTGTAGGTATTGCAAAAGAAAGCATTCTGGAAAATGCTCCATATATTGTAACTTTTGCAAACTATCGGGACACAAAGAAGAAAACTGCAGAAAGAAAGTTAACAGCAGGGTATGTTACAATTGCGGAGAACAAGGTCATATCAAGCTAAATTGTCCAAAATTAGCTCCAGCTCCAGATAACAAGAATACTAAAAATGCTAGAGCATTTGTTCTAACTGCAGAAGAAGCCAAAATGATTCCAGATGTCATAGCTGGTACGTTTTTAGTTAATGATGTTTTTGCTAAAGTATTATTTGACTCTGGTGCAAATCAATGTTTTATTAATACATCGTTTTGCAAATTTCTAAATCAATCATTAACTAAACTACCACAAGAATGCTTAGTAGAGACAGCTAATGGGGAAATTGTTAGAATTTCTGAAATCTTGCAGGGAGCAAGCATAGAAATTTTAAATCAGAAATTTATTGCAAATCTTTATCCCATGAATCTGGTAGGATTTGATGTTGTTTTAGGTATGGATTGGTTAATAGCTAATAAAGCCAATATTTTATGTGATCAAAAGTTAATTCAAGTAAATTCACCAAAAGGTAAAATGATCACAATTAAAGGAGATAAATCTTTTAGATCTACTAAATTCATTTATGTGATGAAAACTGCAAGTTGTATGAGAAAAGGTTCTATAGTGTATTTGATTTCTATAATCACTAACACTAAAGGAAAGGATTTAAAAGATATTTCAGTAGTATCTCAGTTTTCAGATGTATTTCCAGAAGAATTGCCAGGACAACCTCCAGACAGAGAAGTTGAATTCAGAATCCATTTAATACCAGGAACATCACCAATTGCCAAAGCACCCTACCGTTTGGCACCTGCTGAAATGCAGGAGTTGAAGAAACAATTAGACGAATTGTTAGAGAAAGGATTCATACAACCAAGTTCGTCGCCATGGGGAGCGCCGATACTCTTTGTTAAAAAGAAGGACGGATCAATGCGTATGTGCATTGACTACCGTGAATTAAACAAGGTCACAATTAAGAATCGGTACCCATTACCGAGAATCGATGATCTGTTTGATCAACTGCAAGGAGCCCGATTTTTCTCTAAAATTGATTTAAGGTCAGGATATCATCAATTAAAGGTACAGGAAGAGGACATTCCTAAGACCGAATTTAGAACAAGGTATGGCCATTATGAATTTACTGTCATGCCATTTGGTTTAACCAATGCCCCAGCTGCATTTATGGACATGATGAACCGAATATGTAAGCCATATTTGGATAAATTCATAATTGTTTTCATAGATGATATTCTAATTTACTCTAAGAGTAAAGAGGATCATGCTAAGCATTTGCACGCACTTTTAAGTTTGTTAAGAAAGGAAAAGCTTTATGCTAAGTTTTCAAAGTGCGAATTTTGGTTAGAACAGGTACAATTCCTTGGACATTTAGTCAATCATGAAGGAATTCATGTGGAGCCAACCAAGATTGAAGCAATCACTAAATGGAAAACCCCTGAGTCACCAACTGAAGTTAGAAGTTTCTTAGGATTGGCAGGTTATTGTAGAAGATTTATTAAAGATTTCTCTAAAATAGCCATTCCCTTAACTAAGTTAACTTGTAAATCTGTTAAGTTTGAATGGGGATTTAAACAAGAAGAAGCATTTAGAATCCTTAAGCAAAGATTAACCCATACACCCATACTAGCATTACCAGAAGGAACTGAACACTTCGTAGTCTATTGTGATGCTTCTAAATTAGGTTATGGATGTGTGTTGATGCAATGACAAAAGGTTATAGCTTATGCATCTAGACAACTTAAGAATCATGAAGAGAATTATTCAACTCATGATTTAGAATTAGGAGCTATAATTTTTGCTCTTAAGATTTGGAGACTTTACCTTTATGGTAGTAAGTTTAACATATTTACTGATCACAAAAATTTAAGGTATGTTTTCAGGCAGAAAGAGTTAAATATGAGACAAAGACGTTGGATGGAATTTCTTAGTGATTATGATTGTGATATCCATTATCATGAAGGAAAAGCCAATATAGTGGCAAATGCTTTAAGCCGAAAGTATCATGAAAAGCCAAAAAGGGTACGTTCTCTTAAATTAAATCTGCAAGTAGATTTAAATGATCAGATAAGAGAAGCACAAGAATCAGTAATCAAGGATGATTCTGAAAAATTAAAAGGTATGCTAAAAGAATTGGAACAAGGGACAGATGGAATTTGGAGATTCCATAAAAAGAGAATGTGGATACCTAAATTAGGAAATCTACGTCATTGTATATTAGAAGAAGCCCATAAGTCTAAGTATACAATGCATCCAGGAAGTGATAAAATGTACCAGGATTTAAGGAAAAATTTCTGGTGGATAGGAATGAAAAAGGATATAGCAGCCTATGTTTCTAAATGTTTAACATGTTTACAAGCCAAAGCTGAACATCAGAAACCCTCAGGTTTGTTACAGCAATTAGAAATGCCAGTTTGGAAATGAGAATTTATAACAATGGATTTTGTTACTAAATTACCCAAAACAAGGAAAGGAAATGATACAATCTGGGTGATTGTAGATAGACTAACCAAGTCAGCTCATTTTCTACCAATGAAGGAAACAATTAGTATGGAACAATTATCTAAACTGTATGTAAATGAAATTGTTTCTTTACATGGTATTCCTTTATCAATTGTTTCTGATAGGGATAGCCGCTTTACATCTCATTTTTGGTCAAGTTTCCAAAAGGCAATGGGAACTAAATTAAAGTTGAGTACGGCTTATCATCCACAAATGGATGGACAAAGTGAAAGGACAATTCAGACAATGGAGGACATGCTTAGAGCTTGTGTAATTGATTTTGGAGGTAATTGGGATGATCACTTACCTTTAATAGAATTTTCTTATAATAATAGTTATCACACAAGTATCAATGCTGCACCATTTGAAGCACTTTATGGACGAAAGTGTCGAACCCCAATCTGTTGGGCAGAAATTGGGGAAAAGCAACTATCTGGACCTGAGATAGTACAAGAAACAACTGACAAGATTATTCAAGTCAAGGAACGACTGAAAGCAGCACGTGATAGACAGAAAAGTTATGCTAATAACAGGCAAAAACCATTGGAGTTTCAAGTAGAAGATAAAGTATTATTGAAAGTCTCTCCTTGGAAAGGAGTGGTAAGATTCATCAAACGGGGAAAGCTAAGTCCCAGGTATGTTGGACCTTTTAAGATTATTAGAAGAATAGGACCAGTAGCCTATCAGCTACAACTGCCAGAGGAAATGGCAGGAATACATGATGTGTTTCATGTATCTAATCTTAAAAAGTGTTTAGCTGATGAATCATTAATAGTACCTCTTAAGGATATAGAGGTAAATGAACAACTCAAGTTTGTAGAAAGACCTCTACAAATTGAAGACAAGAAAGTCAAAAATCTCAAGCATAAGAGACTAGTTCTAGTCAAAGTGAAATGGGACTCCAAAAGAGGACCTGAGTATACATGGGAACTCGAGTCAGAAATGTAAAGGAAATATCCATATTTATTCCAGTAGATCTCGAGGACGAGCTCTAAAACAAGATGGGGAGAATGTAACAACCCTCAGTAAAACCAACATCCTCATAATATTTCCGACACTCTAGTATATTTTTAAAATACCCTTATATGTCTTTAATTACACCCCGTATGTGAAAACCGAGCCCGAAATACGTTAGAGTATTTAAAATAAATTAAAAACATGAAATATAGGGCTGAGGCGGGCCGCGTAAGACCCTTCATTAGTTCACGCGGGCCGCGAGTGTTCCAAATGGTGGCGCAGCCCTGAGCCGACACGTGTCGACATCGTGTCGAGTCTACTTGGTGATCAGGCTAAGCTATAGAGTTGACCGGTGTTGACGCGGGCCGCGTAAGGCTTCGCCTTACCTTACGCGGGCCGCCTGAGAGTCAATATCAGCAATATATAAAGGAGGCCTCGGGTTTCAATTTCCGTCGCTCACAATTCATTCTCAATCTCGAATTCTCTGATATTAGGCATATTTTGCAAGTATTATACCCCCTAATTAGCGAGGTTCTGCTCCGTTGTAAGTATTATAACCCCAGTTTCGTAATAGTTACGCTGCCCGATTGATTTTGGGTTCCGTAACAACTGTCGTGGTTCTGCCCGACGTAGTTGTTGGAATGCCGTCTCGGGGAGGGTATCATTAATATTTACAAAGGGTTATGGTACTAACCAATGTACGTTTGTATAAATTATAGATTATACCCAGGAAACCCTTACAAAAAGCCTAAGACAGCAATGTGAGTTTATCCTCTTTTTGTTAATGTTTTTGGAATGTTTTACCAAAACCTTAAATGTTTACAATGTGATTAAGCGGTGATTGAGTCTTTGTAGTTCTTCAATTACTGCCGGTATTATGGGGTTTTGTATACAAAATTTACTACGAGTAGTAGTAAGTCTGAATGACGATGCATTACCATTGGACGACGAGTTAGCCAATGGGTAATTTAACCATAGCCATAGATCCGGTCGAGTGGCAAATACTGAATGAGTAATTGTGTAGAAATAAACAATGTGATCGCTCTCAATACTGTTTTAATCGATAAAATGTTTCTTGATTAAACTGGGATTCACTCACCAGTATTTCCGACTGACAAATGTTTTTAAAACGCGTTACAGGTAACACAATGTGAACAGCCAATTAATGGAAGCCAGCTGTAGAGCACTGAAGGCTTGGGGAAAATGTGGCTATAAAAGTTACCTAATAAACGATGTTTTAAATTCAATAAAATAGGGTTTGTCCCTATAAATGTATTGTAACAAGAAACTTGGGTTTTACCCATGTGATTATTAATAGTAAATGAGGTGGTTTTACTCTGATAAACATTTCCTAACTACGGTCCTGATGTAAATTCCGCTGCGAGATTTAATAACCTGATACCACCGAAACTCTGAGATCGCGTCCGCCCGTTCCCGGGAATTAGGGATCGGGGGTTGCGACATATTGGTTTCTTCTCATTGGCATAAATGTATACGTATTAAGGGTGAGGATCAAATAGGAAGTTTATTTTGGCTAGAAAGTATAGGAAGCAATAGGATTAGGACATGTGGCAAAATCTAAAATAAAGAGGAAGGGTATTTTAGTCAATCTTATCCTTTTCTTCTTCCTTCTTCTTCCCCAACATCAAAACCCACCATCTTCAACCATTTCTTCACTTTCTATCTCAATAATCACTACATTATAGTGCAATTTTCGTCACCAATCAATGATTCAAACACCCGATCAACTTGTTCTTCAACTTTTTTGAAGAAAACCCAGTTTAATTTCATACAAAATCTCGTTTTTTCCGGATGATTTTGTAGATAATCACTCGATCCGTTCGATTCGATCTCTGATAAGTGTTTAAATCATTCAAATTTCGTCAATCGTTGAAGAAACCGACTTCGATTTGTCACACCCTGCTAGTGGCGGAAGCGTATTGTGTGTGACGTAAGAAAGGTAATCATTGCATCCAAATGAGTAAACACATAAACAACAACGATGCCATAGATATAATGATTTTTACAAAAGATCACAAGTTTTCCAACATAGTTTCAAGTTTACCAACGTTCACAACGTTAACCATGACATAGATTAAGTTATATTACACAACACAAAAGCTAGTTTTTTGACATAAATCATAGTGAGGTTTTGTCCCCTATATACCCATACGAAGTTGGGATATAAAAGACAAACCCTCCAAAAGTGGCCATTGTTGTCATTGACTTTCCCGTTACCCGTAGTGTATCACCGGCTCAAGACATGTTTCCTGAAATACATGTAGTTTTAAAAAGTCAACAAAAGTTGAGCGAGTTCATGCAGTTATTGTTATCATATGAAATCTCATAAATGTTATCTTGTAATCATGGTATGTTCTGATTCATACATGGAGTCTGTTTAAGGATCTATCAGTGGGTAGCGAGCCCCCTGACAAAATGTACCATAAGTAAATAACCACACCGAGAACACTTTGTTATCATTTGGGATCACAAAAGCACTCCACGGTTAACAACTAGGAGTGGGGCGTGCCTCAAGCCCAATAGATCTACACCTTTTGCACCTTGGTCACTATGTGATTAATGGTTACTAATGTTATCATCCTACTTATGCACATTGATCATGTTATCTTCTACTCCGTAACTAACATACCAATAGTTTTAGCATGTATTTCCCCTCGATGTTTTTGAAAACAAAACATTGAAATCAGTGAAAGGAGGGACATGAACTCACAAGTTTGCGTTCCGTATTATGATATCGAAGTGAGCGTCCGTACGTGTCAATAACCTACATGTGTACTAATCTCGTTAGACACTAGGTCTTTCGGACCTCGTACAAGTTGTTCATCTTGAATTCTTTATTATGTTCTCGTTTGTCATCTTTGGAACAACTTTGTATTTTAGAGCGTTGATAGTTTACTCGCTCGATTGTTATGTATATACATGTATTCTATACGTATTGAATTATAGGTGACGGGCTTCACCCTTCATATGTCTTCGTGCTGCGCACGCGTGTAATTGAGCCCTTGATCATGCCGTTGGGCCGAGCCCATGTCATCTATGTTATCGTATCTAAACCATGTTTTAATGTTATTGGGCCAAGCCCATGTCATTGGGCCGAGCCCATGTTATCTATGTTATTGGGCCTAACCCATGTTTTATTGTTATTGGGCCGAGCCCATGTTATATTGTCATTGGGCCCTAGCCCATGTATTAGGGAATTTGGGCCTAGCCCATTACTAGCTTTGATAGGCCCAATCCTAACTTTATGAGTCCATTAACATAATCTTGCAATTTTTTACCAAAATGTTACCAAGTAGTAAACTTTAAATAAGTTCATTTTTCCTATGAAAAATACTTGGTAATTTGTATCGTTTTCGACTTTCCAGATTTTTGTTATCGATCGTTTAGATATGTGCTCGTTTTAATGTCTAAAATATGTTATTTTAGACTCGACTTTGTAGTAACTTGTTCACGATGTCGATACGCCCAAATTATTGTCGTCAAGTGTTATATATTTCCATTTCGGCCATTTTATTTAATTGTCCGATTTACCAGCATTTCTTGGACCATGTAGGAACGTGTATGTGTATTTATTTTGATCACCCTATAGGTATCTAATACATACACATATAGCACATAATACATGCACTTGACAAGTTTCCAAAAAAATATATAATTTTTACCAAAAATTATATATACATATATGGTTACATTTTTAACCAAAAATTATATATACATATAGGGTTTCCAAAATGACGTTTATGACCACTAATTGAGTTTAACATTGTTAATCCCCTCTTTAATCGCGATTAGATTTTTAGAAAAATTCGCCATAGTTTCCCCTAAAACTATGACGTTTCCCATGTTATAAAAAACGCGTTTAAATCATAATCACAATCAATTTTCCAAATCAAGTTTCAATGTATCAACTTTTTATACATGATAGCATACACTTTAACCCTCATTTCCATAAACTTAACAAGTGTATTTTAACAACTTGATTATGACAAATAATTTTCATATTTTTACTAGACTTTTAAATACATCATTTTTGTCATATGTTCAAATCAAGTTTCACACTTTAACCCCTTTGATTACAAGACTTTTTATGTGGATATTTTGTAATAATCAAGTCTTTTAACTAGTCTTGTAAAATCAAAGTCTACTAATCTTCCAAGATTAGGTTGTAAATCCTTCTAAACACTTGTTTCCTCATGTGATCTTTAAAATACATATTTAGTTCATGAAAGTGAGTATGATGATCTTACAAGATTTAAACATATCCATGTTTAAATCATATATTTATGTTCATCATGATAAGATGAACATAAGTCTTAAATACTACATGAATTTATTCATGAGATCATCATAAACATAAGCTTTAAGCTACTAATCTCAACAAAAATATCATAATCAACATGATCATATGAACATATTAACACTAAACAACATAAATCAACACATAATATATTCATATTTAGTGTTTATTAGCTTTGTGTTTAGGGTTTTTGATTAAGTTAAGCTTTAAATTCAAGATCATCAACTTGTACTTCTATGATTAACTAGTAAAATGAAGCTTAAATATTGTGTTTAGAAGACTCACAATATTGCAAACGCTAAATAAGAAAATTAGAAGATGATTAAGCTCCAAATATGCTCCTAATAATGCTCCATGTTTACTCCATATGTGGATGATCTTGTAAGGCTTATATTATGTGAAAAATAAGTAGAAAATGAAGATTTGAAAGTGGTTTAATGGGGGGGGGGGGTGTATGGCTGCTGAGTTCAAGGGGGAGAAGGAAAGGATTCTTGTGTTTTTCAAAGTGTTGAAAATGATGGTAATGAAGTATGGTGTAAAGATTATTTAGCATACCCTTTTCGTCGCATATGAGGGGGGGGGGGGGTAAAATGAAAATATTTTATAAAAAAATGGTTTAAAACTAGTTAAAATTCAAGATATTTTAGTCATTAAACTAGTAAAAATTGTATTTCGATGCTTTAAATGTATTTCGTTCGGTCGTCGGTTCAATAACGGTGCTTTTGCGCCGCACCGATGAACATTTCCGCGAGTGGTCAAACTGCATCTGAAAGATGTATGGAGTGATTCTGAGTTCCAAATTTTGCTTAACTAGTTTGCCAGATTCTTCGTTTGCTTGTTTCGTGACAAAAATGTCGCCTACTAGTTCGTCGGTTCGCTAACGAATTATTTTAGCACAAAGCGGAGTAATACCGGAAACTTGTGATTATGAACATTCCGTTGATATCATCTTATTGTTTTAGTGTGTTTTTCATCAATTGACATTATTCCGAAGTCCCGGAAATGCTTTGTTATAGGTTCGGACGCGTTAAAAATGCTATATTTTAAGCCGAAACGGACAATTTTGAGATTTGGGCGTTATACCGGAAAGTCTTGTTTCGTTGCAAGATATGTTTTCGTATTAATGTTTTCTTATTATAATGGACTCAATTATGTTATCCGTGTGTCATTTTTCAGTGTTTCGGTCTGATTTCACGGTTTGCTGGCATGAATAGTGTAACCGTGAATAGTGCACGCAGCACTTTCTACCAACACTTTTAGGACATTGTTTGTTTGGTTTCGCATTACAATGAAAACCAACATATGTTTTAGCTTTGTTTTCTTGTCCTAACACTGTTATCCAGTATACGACACAGTTACGTAATTAAATTACGCTAAATGCATGAGATTAAGTAAATAAAATAGTGACTAGATTGTACGGAATTACCAGTTATTTGCCAGTTGTCACATTCTCCCCCTGTTAAAAAGAATTTCATCCTGAAATTCAAGTTGAGCCATCCTTTGCAGGAGTCTTCTCGAACAGGTGGGGATATTTTGCCTTAATCTGATCTTCGCGTTCCCATGTGTACTCGGGTCCGTGACGTGAATTCCAACGGACCTTGACTAGTTCGATACGACTTCTCCTTGTCTTGTGGACCTTCCGGTCCATAACCTCAATGGGTTCTTCGGTAAACTGGAGCGTGTCGTCTACATGAATTTCATCTGCTGGGATGATAACTGTCTCACCGGTCGGACTTTTCTTGAGATTCGACACGTGAAATGTGTCGTGTATGTTACCGAGTTCTTCTGGTAGTTTCAACTTGTACGCGACGGTACCGATCTTTTCTAGAATTTCAAATGGCCCAATGTATCTCGGGTTTAGTTTTTCGTGTTTCCCGAATCTAGCTACGCCTTTACAAGGCGAGACTTTTAGTAGAACTTTGTCTCCGACCTCAAAGGATAATGGTTTACGTCGCTTATCTGCGTAGCTCTTTTATCTATCAGGAGCCGCTTTGATACGGTCTCGTATCTTTGATATTTTGTCGGTAGTCTCTTGGACTAGTTCAGGGCCAATGAGTTGTTTGTCTCCGACTTCCGCCCAACACATCGGTGATCGGCACTTCCATCCGTATAGTGCTTTGTATGGGGCGGTTTTAATGCTTGTGTGATAACTGTTATTATAGGAAAACTCTACCAGAGGTAAATGAGTATCCCAGTTTCTGCCTAAATCCATCACACAGGCGCGAAGCATGTCTTTCAATGTTTGGATGGTTCGTTCGCTTTGGCCATCGGTTTGCGGATGAAATGTTGTGCTTAGATCCAAACGAGATCCAAGCGATTCCTGAAATGATTGCCATATTCTTGACACAAAGCGACCATCACGATATGAGATTATCGAAATAGGCACTCCATGACGTGCCACAATCTCGTTAAGGTAGATTTTAGCTGCGGTACTGTCTTTTTCACGAATAGGTAGGAAGTGAGCCGACTTGGTTAATCGATCAACGATAACCCAAATCATGTCATGACCTCGAGAGGTCCGTGGGAGTCTTGTAATGAAGTCCATTGATATCTGCTCCCATTTCCAAACAAGAATCTCGGGTTGTTGTAATAACCCAGATGGCTTTTGATATTCGGCCTTGACCTTTGCACAAGTTAGGCAATTCCCAACATAGGTCGCAATATCTTTCTTGAGTTTAGGCCACCAATAGTATTCTTTTAAATCCTGATGCATCTTGTCAGATCCTGGGTGTATCGAATATCTGGACTTGTGTGCTTCATCCAGCACTAAGTCTCGTAGGCCACCAAAATAGGGAATCCAGATCTTTCCCCTGAAATATAAAGTGTCATCTTTGTGCGTTTCCATTTGTTTCCTTACTCCTCGTAAGTATTCTGCCCGAATATTTCCTGGCTTTAGGGCTTCCCGTTGTGCGTCGCGCACTCGAGTAGTGAAGTTTGTCTGGATTGTCAACTCTAAAGCCCGTACTCGTAATGTTCTAACTCTTCCTTTCCGGCTCAAAGCATCTGCCACAATGTTTGCTTTGCCCGGATTATACTTGATTTCGCAGTCATAATCGTTCAACAATTCTACCCATCATCGTTGGCACATGTTTAATTCCTTTTAATCGAATATATGCTGAAGACTTTTATGATCGGTGAATATGGTACACTTAGTACCATACAAATTGTGACGCCAAATCTTTAAAGCGAATACCACTGTGCGCAACTCTAGGTCGTGAGTGGTATAATTCTTTTCGTGGACTTTTAATTGTCGCGACGCGTACGCGATGACTTCTTCACGTTGCATTAACACACAACCCAAGCCTTGGTGCGATGCATCACAATACACCACAAAGTCATCGGTACCGTCTGGGAGTGATAAGATTGGCGGTTGACATAATTTGTCTTTGAGTAGTTGAAGAGCCGCTTCTTGTTTTTCACCCCAATCGAACTTTTTATCCTTTTGAGCGACAGAGGTTAGCGGTTGAGCAACTTTAGAAAAGTTCTCAATGAATCTCTGATGATATCCCGCTAAGCCCAAAAATTGTCTTACTTCCGTTGGGGTCTTTGGAGCACTCCTGTTCTTTATGGCTTCTATTTTAGATGGGTCAACATGTATTCCGTTCTTGTTCATCACATGACCGAGAAATTGCACCTTGCGAATCCAGAATTCGCATTTTGAGAACTTGGCATACAATTGTTCTTTCTTAAGTAGCTCCAGAATAGTTCTCAAGTATTGTTCATGTTCTGCCTCAGTTCGTGAGTATATTAAGATGTCATCAATGAATACGATCACGAACTTGTCGAGGTATGGTTTACATACCCGATTCATTAGATCCATGAATACGGCGGGAGTGTTTTTTTTAAGCCGAATGGCATAAAAAGGAACTCGTAATGCCCATAGCGAGTCCTAAATGTCGTCTCAAGAATGCTTTCTTCTTGAATTCTCAGCTGTTGATATCCGGATCCTAGATCAATCTTGGAATAAAAACTGGATCCTTGTAATTGATCAAATAAATCGTCAATCCTTGGTAAGGGATACCGATTTTTTAATAGTTAGTTTGTTTAGCTCTTTATAATCGATGAACATCCGAAAGGTTCCATCCTTCTTCTTGACAGATAACACCAGAGCTCCCCAAGACGAGAAACTCGGACTAGTGAATCCTTTGTCAAGCAGTTCCTGGAGCTGAGTGGATAATTCCTGCGTCTCTGAAGGCGCCAGTTATGTCCTTCGGGATATTCCTGCGTCTTTGTCAAGTCTTCTGGAAAGACTTCGGGATATTCCCTTACCACAGGTATGTCCTCCATCTTGCGCTCCTCGGCCTTCTTGTCAACCGCATGGGCAAGAAAGGCGATGCACCCTTTTCTCAGACTCT
Source organism: Helianthus tuberosus (assembly GCA_030545235.1). Lineage (NCBI taxonomy): Eukaryota > Viridiplantae > Streptophyta > Magnoliopsida > Asterales > Asteraceae > Helianthus > Helianthus tuberosus. Next base: position 168,143,376 of record CM060369.1, on the reverse strand, counting down.
TCCGAGACTTCATGCAATTAATAATTCATAGTGGCATGTCTTGACTCTCTCTGTGCACTAAAAGATGTTCTCTCGTCAGACAGGAGGATGCGAATGATGTTCTCGTGACATATGATTTCGGTTCGATTATCGGATAACTATTCTATGTTAAAAACTACATCGTAACAACCCAATTGAACGGGTAAAATGGTCAATGTAAATTTTCTGTGCTCCAAGTTCGAGTGTGCATCCTTTAATGTCTTCTCCCGACTCAACTAATCTACCGTTGGCCAATCCTATGGAATAAGGGGGCGTCTAGTTTACTTGACTCTAGGCCAAGTATATTTTGAATTCTAGGGGGATGAAACTAATACCGACACCGGTATCAAACAAAATGGGTGCAATGGGTCGGTTGGTAGGAAACGTATCAGTGAACCTTAATGACTTCTGACTCCGCTAATCCCTCATTAACTATCTTGATAGAGCCAGACATGTCTAACCTACATGACTCTAATTTGTGTATATGTTTAATATCTAAAGATACTAAGTTAGGCTGACGTTGGTATCCAAGGGATTGATACATGCTGGTTGTAGAGTAGAACGTACCCATATCACATTGGGGTTTAGTGGAGTATTCATAGTTCTACCCATACACTTACTTATTCACTTTCTTGATTCGTCATTAAACATCCATGCTTGTAGTGGTCTCTTTGCCACAGTTAAAACCTCCTTGTTCTTTCTTGAGTATAACTAACTCATTAGTTTCCGTTTTGTGCCCAGCGTCACCACACTGCTACTCTTGGCACTTTTTCAAGTGCCCTCATGGTGAGAGTTTCACTTATCTCACTCAGAATTTTTGGCAAGTTATTAGCGTACTCCTTGATGCCAGCTTCATATTTCAGGGCTAAACCCTAAATGTAGCACTCAACGTGTTTGGCTTCGGGTGTTATCTAGTATGCAACAATCTTTTAGAGATCGTAGAGGCGTCGGGGGTAACCAGCTACGTTCGCTCTAATCATAATCGAGTTCTAGAGTTCGGTTCCCAACCTTGGAATTTACCACTAGCGAGCAATACTATTCTCGTGTAAGATCCTTGAGTTCTTCCACAATAACCTCTTTGTTGTATTACTCCCTAAAGTTTGCACTTGGGGATTCCACCAAGTTATCGTTTCATTCGATAGGAGACTATTCATTTACCAAATCGTTTACTTAGGAGTACATTCACTAGTACGGTTAACTGACTTCATTGTCTTTATCTAGCAGACAGAACTTACCGTGCCTCCCATACCAATGAGGTCTCGCGGCTTATAATCCGGAAAAGCCTTAAAATTAAAACCTGGTGTGATTTCATCTCCAAGTGTGGCATTGCCACTCGTTCTCGTTCCATCGGGATTTGAACCACTTGAACTACCGGTACCATCAGTACCATCACTAGTGTCGACTCAACAACCTCGTGTTGTGCAACTCCCGCAACCTCACGTTGTTCCATAAAGACCCTAGTTTGACTTTAATAGTAGGGTGCTGATTAACTGCCCCTTTTTGGGCGTAGATTTTCTTTCTGACGTCATGTTATTTCTGATACATAGTATCAAAGGATTTAGACTTGTATTTGAGCAGATTTAGCCTACTATACGCCTAAGAATTAAGAATATAATTGGTCATGGAAACCTCAAGACCGCATTGTTCATGCATGTTTGAACAATGATAACATGAATAACGTAACCCAAAATGTGCAGTACCTCCTGCATGTATTGACCATATGCCTAAGTGGGAAAAGAGGTAATTCGTTGAGGAGGAGAAACGAAACCGTCGTCTCTATCCTTACAGTATGTATTTTCTACCTCATGGACCTCAATCGTCCCGAGTAGGAAAGTCCTTTGCCACGCTAACCCGTGTGACGAATACATTGATATCCCTTGAGCTCCACGAGCTCCAAACAAATTGTTATAATTTCCATAGATGTCGGATAAAATGCAATGAAGGGGTTGTAGCATGGCTCATGCCATATCATCCATTGGAATAAGACAAATGTCAAATGACGGAGTTTAGTTCAACCACGTCCAATAACTAAGATAAAGGAAGGTGCCATAGACACCAAGGAGCCAATCCTATGTACAAGAATTCCGAGACTATTGAGGAAAATCCTCCATGAGTGGCTAACAAGTTTTGTTTGCTTTTGATGACTAGTCTCGAGCAACTCGTGTTGTAGATCGAATGTTAAGTGTGAATAATACGTGTGGTCTTCCTGTATCGTAGAGTGTTATAGTAACCATCCCAGTTAGTGTTCTTACTAGATAGAAACTTGAACAACTTAAGAATTTCGAATGGATAGTGATCATTAGCTTGACCCGCAGAGCCCACCAGGATTCCCATGCACTACAAGTTGTTATTACGTGGGCCCCCGTAATAATAAATTGCCTTGCATGGTCACCCTAGCATTCTCTCGTTCGAACAGACGATCAGTCAAAGAGAGGACACTATTGTCTATATACCCTCAACATAGGAGGGACCTTCGAGATGGCCCACGAGCTAACGTCCGTTGTCATTATTCGTGATAGGGCACAACGTTAGAAGAAATATAAGTAGAGAGAATCTGCCGCAATAGCAGCTGGAGGGGCACCTTTAAGATGAGTACTTCATCTTCCTTGTCTGGACGAGAGTGTCATCAATCATGATTAGTATGAGCCTCAGGGACCTCGTCCCACTAGTAGAGTTGTTGTCCAAGGCCGCCACCTCTGACTCGTTGTCACTACCGAAGCCAGACATATGCCATCCGAGGGAAAGCAACCATCTTCCACGGGATCAATGCTTTAGGGTCTCTCTTAGGGACCACGTCCGCCATAAGCTTCGTAACAGACGCGAGGCCATTATTCTTATCACGTGAGTCAAGTGTAATAATAGAATTCATAGTCGAAGGTATTTTCATCATGGCAAAATATTCCGTACAAGACATATATAAATACATTATATATATAATCACTAAATCCATGTTGTTTTTGTTGTCATGTTTCACATGTAATTCCTAATGTTTCGAGTCTGTGCCTTATAGACTAGCCATGTATTGATCCTTGTTCGCCACTTATGGCTGAGCTCGCGTGATAGATCCTCATGTCATCGTGACACAATGAAAACATTTTGTCATGTTATCAACTTTGTTTTCATGTAACAGCCCATAGTGATTGTAGACCAAACTTTGTAAAAGTTTTTCCCCGGTTCACTACAATCGGAGCTCTGATACCAATCTGTCACACCCTGCTAGTAGCGGAAGCGTATTGTGTGTGACGTAAGAAAGGTAATCATTGCATCCAAATGAGTAAACACATTAACAACAACGATGCCATAGATATAATGATTTTTACAAAAGATCACAAGTTTTCCAACATAGTTTCAAGTTTACCAACGTTCACAACGTTAACCATGACATAGATTAAGTTATATTACACAACACAAAAGCTAGTTTTTTGACATAAATCATAGTGAGGTTTTGTCCCCTATATACCCATACGAAGTTGGGATATAAAAGACAAACCCTCCAAAAGTGGCCATCGTTGTCATTGACTTTCCCGTTACCCGTAGTGTATCACCGGCTCAAGACCTGTTTCCTGAAATACATGTAGTTTTAAAAAGTCAACAAAAGTTGAGCGAGTTCATGCAGTTATTGTTATCATATGAAATCTCATAAATGTTATCTTGTAATCATGGTATGTTCTGATTCATACATGGAGTATGTTTAAGGATCTATCAGTGGGTAGCGAGCCCCCTGACAAAATGTACCATAAGTAAATAACCAAACCGAGAACACTTTGTTATCATTTGGGATCACAAAAGCACTCCACGGTTAACAACTAGGAGTGGGGCGTGCCTCAAGCCCAATAGATCTACACCTTTTGCACCTTGGTCACTATGTGATTAATGGTTACTAATGTTATCATCCTACTTATGCACATTGATCATGTTATCTTCTACTCCGTAACTAACATACCAATAGTTTTAGCATGTATTTCCTCTCGATGTTTTTGAAAACAAAACATTGAAATCAGTGAAAGGAGGGACATGAACTCACAAGTTTGCGTTCCGTATTATGATATCGAAGTGAGTGTCCTTACGTGTCAATAACCTACACGTGTACTAATCTCGTTAGACACTAGGTCTTTCGGACCTCGTACAAGTTGTTCATCTTGAATTCTTTATTATGTTCTCGTTTGTCATCTTTGGAACAACTTTGTATTTTAGAGCGTTGATAGTTTACTCGCTCGATTGTTATGTATATACATGTATTCTATACGTATTGAATTATAGGTGACGGGCTTCACCCTTCATATGTCTTCGTGCTGCGCACGCGTGTAATTGAGCCCTTGATCATGCCGTTGGGCCGAGCCCATGTCATCTATGTTATCGTATCTAAACCATGTTTTAATGTTATTGGGCCTAGCCCATGTCATTGGGCCGAGCCCATGTTATCTATGTTGTTGGGCCTAACCCATGTTTTATTGTTATTGGGCCGAGCCCATGTTATATTATCATTGGGCCCTAGCCCATGTATTAGGGAATTTGGGCCTACCTATTACTAGCTTTGATAGGCCCAATCCTAACTTTATGAGTCCATTAACATAATCTTGCAATTTTTTACCAAAATGTTACCAAGTAGTAAACTTTAAATAAGTTCATTTTTCCTATGAAAAATACTTGGTAATTTGTATCGTTTTCGACTTTCCGGATTTTTGTTATCGATCGTTTAGATATGTGCTCGTTTTAATGTCTAAAATATGTTATTTTAGACTCGACTTTGTAGTAACTTGTTCATGATGTCGATACGCCCAAATTGTTGTCGTCAAGTGTTATATATTTCCATTTCGGCCATTTTATTTAATTGTCAGATTTACTAGCATTTCTTGGACCATGTAGGAACATGTATGTGTATTTATTTTGATCACCCTATAGGTATCTAATACATACACATATAGCACATAATACATGCACTTGACAAGTTTCCAAAAAAATATATAATTTTTACCAAAAATTATATATACATATATGGTTACATTTTTAACCATTTATTTTTGTAAAAGAATAAGTTTTAGTCCATAAAACTTATTGAATATTTAAGACTTAAATGTTCTCATTAGGGTTTCCAAAATGTCGTTTATGACCACTAATCGCGTTTAACATTGTTAATCGCCTTTTAATCCCCTCTTTAATCACGATTAGATTTTTAGAAAAATTCGCCATAGTTTCCCCTAAAACTATGACGTTTACCACGTTATAAAAACGCGTTTAAATCATAATCACAATCAATTTTCCAAATCAAGTTTCAATGTATCAACTTTTTATACATGATAACATACACTTTAACCCTCATTTCCATGAACTTAACAAGTGTATTTTAACAACTTGATTATGACAAATAATTTTCATATTTTTACTAGACTTTTAAATACATCATTTTTGTCATATGTTCAAATCAAGTTTCACACTTTAACCCCTTTGATTACAAGACTTTTTATGAGGATATTTTGTAATAATCAAGTCTTTTAACTAGTCTTGTAAAATCAAAGTCTACTAATCTTCCAAGATTAGGTTGTAAATCCTTCTAAACAGTTGTTTCCTCATGTGATCTTTAAAATACATATTTAGTTCATGAAAGTGAGTATGATGATCTTACAAGATTTAAACATATCCATGTTTAAATCATATATTTATCTTCATCATGATAAGATGAACATAAGTCTTAAATACTACATGAATTTATTCATGAGATCATCATAAACATAAGCTTTAAGCTACTAATCTCAACAAAAATATCATAATCAACATGATCATATGAACATATTAACACTAAACAACATAAATCAACACATAATATATTCATATTTAGTGTTTATTAGCTTTGTGTTTAGGGTTTTTGATTAAGTTAAGCTTTAAATTCAAGATCATCAACTTGTACTTCTATGATTAACTAGTAAAATGTCACACCCTGGCTTTGCGGAAGTGTGGGTTTATTTTGGTGTGACTTCTTAATACCATAGCAAATATCATAACCATGCTATATGAAATAAAACACATGATGTTCATCCATTCATCAAGTTTTTAAAAGTAAACACGACAACATTGTTTAAAAGTCGACACATGAAACGAATTACAACCATGACATAATTAAAAACTTGTTCATACGACTCGACCAAAGACTTGAAATAAAAACACAGTTTAAGACTTGTAACCCGTCCAGGCAAGGGTCACACTTCCTAAACTCGGATGACATCATTTTTCCTACGCAGCTTAACACCATCGCATACTTGGCCAGATCCATTAATTTCCTGAAATACATGTAGTTTGAAAACATCAACAAAAAGTTGAGCGAGTTCATGTAAAAGTGAGTATGTATAAACCTTTGTAATATGTCTGTATGTATGAAAATCCCTGGTATGTAGCAATTAAGGAAAAAGAGATCACCATTGGGTTGCAAAGCCAATGATATGTGTGAAGTGATGCAGGAAGACTCAAACCTAGCAGATTTTTGCGTCGGGCTTAAAGTCACCCCATGGTCCGCACAGTGGACTCAGGAGTTGGGCTCGCTACACCCAAATAGATCTACCGCTCATGACCCTCGGTCCTACAACGAGGATTAATGGCCTCAAGTTCCACCTACCCACTCACATGATCTAAGTAGTATACCTTCCTTAAGCTAACCATACCATGTATAAAAGTGTCTATAATTACTGTAACATGTATTCCACCCCCGAAGTATAAAAAATGAAAACAGTTAAGAGAAAAGGGGGACATGAACTCACAGAAGTGCGTATCCTGAAACGTCAATCTCCAACTCTATCTGCTGCGTGACGACCTACACGTACTAATTCCTATTAGACGGATGGGCCGTGCCTTGGCTTAGGGTTTAACGTTCTTGGAAAAAATAGTTAGGTAACTATTCCGTAATCACACTTCTTAATTATTTTATAAGTGTATTTCCTTCCCAAGGATGGGGGTTTTTATACATGTACACGTTATAATTCCGAAAATATATTTTTAAGTCTCACTTGGAAAATATATTTTAATCACTTGTCTACAATGTTTTAAATTCCAAAATATATATTTTTCCCAAAAATATTATATTTTATTTCATAAGTTTTCCAAATTAATATTTCACCAAAAATACACGAATAAGAGTATTTTTCTAAAATATACATAAGTTACGTTTTAAAGTTCGCGTTGTAACAATAATACTTGTGTAACTTAAATATTTATTTGGTGAGAGCGTTGGTATTATTTTGGAGTCGTAATTTCACAGTATTTTCAAGTTATATTATTTTTACCCTAAAAATAATATATCTAGTTCACATAATAAACAAACAATCACACAAGCGTTTTAGTATAAAATATATATTCTAAATATATATTTAACAAATTTTATTTACGAAAATCATCCTCCGGCACTTGGTATTTTGTAATAAAAATCATGGCGAAGTTTATTTTGAAAACCAAGTTAAAAATATATTTGTAAACATTTGTTAGAAAAATAATTCAAAGTGTTATATTTCTGGGAAAATTTCGCCAGAGTTTCCTTTGTAAATGGAGGCGTCCATGCTTTTAGCATATCATTTTCTTTTGTAAAATCAATCAAACAATCAACAATCAACAATATACAATTCTTTAATCATCAACTTGACCAAAAATAAACATGAACCATAAACTTGTGAACTTGAAAGTTTGTAAAAATATGTAGTATGTTACTAACATACTTAGTAGGTCTTGTTACCTTTAAAAATATGATTGGTTTCTTACAAACTTTAGTTTTAAAGAATATGTATTTTCACAACTTCTAGTCTTACTTTCCAAAAATATTTCTTTGTTAAATTTTCTTGTTACACAAGTGTTCATACACTTGTTTACTTACTAAAAATGTCTTTAGTTCATACAAGATCCGGGTTTTAACAAAACTAGTATTTCTCACTTGGTTCTTTCGAAAACCCACTCATAGATCTTTAGATCTACAAGTTTACATCTTTATTTTTCAAGAAAACTTATATTTATTCAAGTTCAAAGTTCATGTATGGATGGTTTCATCATCCTTCATATCTCTAACATTTACATCTTGCTAGTTCATGTTCTTAAACATGATCTAGCAAGTCTAGATGATGATCCATCTTACTTCTACTAACAAACAACATCCAATAATCATAACCACACAAGATCAACATGATTTAACCATACATCTACTCTTTATCCACTCTTTATCCCTTTATGTTTCAAGACTTTGATTATGTTCTTTAGAGTTTCTTAACATTTTATCATTCAATCAACTATTAACCACTAAAAATAAGAACAAGATGAAGTTTTAGAGCACTTACTACTAGCACAAGGCTAGGGGAGAAACAAGGCGTAAAAGTGGTGGATAAAAGAAAACTAGAGTGGTCCTTGAGCTTCCGAGTGCACCAAGCTTACTTGTCGGACCTCTTGCACCTTTGTGTATGTATGGATGGCTTGAACAAGGCTTGATGGTGGTGGTATGGTGGTGTGATGGTGGCGGCCGTGAATGGGGAAGGAGGAAGAGAGAGAGCTTGTTGTTTGATGGGTGTTAAAATGAAATGGTTAAACCTCTTGTGTTAATTTATAATCCAATTTCATTATTAACCATCATATAATGTGCTCCATTAACCAACAACAATCTTAATTAAAATAATCAAAAGAATGTGGGGGTTGTCCCACCCCACATAACCGTCGAGTAGGGGGGGTAGGGGGGTTGGCTTGTGATGGAACTAGTTACAATCTAGTTAAGTTTAAAGTGTTTAATTAGTATGTTATTGTGTGTTATGTAATATAAGGTGTGTTAGGGTGTTCGGGGTCCCTAACTAGCTCAGAAAAGTGAAAACAATGTGTTTGGCAATATTTTTATGTTCCGGGTAAAGTCCGGTTGTTCGGTTGGATGTTGATCCGTTAAAGTGCTAAATAAAGCTTTAAAGTGTCTTTTATATTATTTTTAGTGACACATTTAATTCCCAACACTTTGGAAAGTGTCTAGGACTATTTTGCCAAGTTTTTGCACTTTACTAGCATTGTTAAATGCTGAATTTTGGTTATATAGTGCAGAATTCTGCACTTTAAGTATGTTTTAGGCACTTCCGGGCACTATAACTATCACCTAGTGACGCAGTTTTATGGTCCTCACTCCCCTACACTCCCTACTAGTGTAGTATTCTAATTCTGGCTCATACTGGCCTCAAAAATATTGTCTGTCTAGTTGCTGGCATTGTCAGCATGTTTCTGGGTTATCCGCTCACTGTGCTAACTGTGCTTTGTGCATCAAGTTTGTCACTAATGTTTGTGTGAAATAAATGGAGTGACAGTATAAAATGTGATGCATGAGTATGTACGTTTCAGAAAACAAAAAGCAGTTAAATCACAGTTGTAATCATGCACAGTCATTAAGCACAAATCAAGAATTAATTAACTGTACGGATACCTGTAAAAGTGAGGGTTGTCACATTCTCCCCCCGTTAGAGAAATTTCGTCCCGAAATTTTAGGCTCTGCTTCTAGTTGCAGGAGTCTTGGGAAATAAATGGGGGTGTTTTTCTTTCATACGATCCTCACGTTCCCACGTGAATTCTGGCCCATGTCTTGCATTCCATCGAACTTTGACGAGCTTGACACTACTCCTACGTGTTTTGTTAACTTTCCAATCCGTAACCTCGACGGGTTCTTCGGTAAAGTGGAGCGTGTCGTCGATATGAACTTCGTCAGCTGGAATGATCACTGTTTCTTGTGTTGGACTCTTTTTCAAATTCGATACATGGAATGTATCGTGAACACCATTGAGTTCAGCAGGTAGGTCCAATTTGTAGGCTACAAGCCCAATCCTTTGCAGTATTCTGAACGGGCCAATGTAAATCGGATTAAACTTCCCACGCTTTCCAAAGCGTGCCACACCCTTCCAGGGTGAAACCTTTAACAAAACCATATCCCCAACTTGAAACTCCAAAGGTTTCCTCCTTTGATTTGCATAGGATTTCTGTCTGTCGCGAGCCGCCTCGATGCGCTTTCGAATCTGTGCAATCTTGTATGTCGTCTCTTGGACTATTTCGGGACCAACAAGCTGTCTATCACCCGCATCAGCCCAGCACAGTGGTGAGCGACACTTGCGTCCATAAAGAGCTTCGAACGACGCGGCTCCAATACTGGTGTGGTAGCTGTTGTTGTACGAAAATTCAACCAATGGTAAGTGATTATCCCAGCTACCACCTAAGTCCATTACACATGCTCTCAGAATATCTTCCAATGTCTGAATAGTTCGTTCGCTTAGGCCATCAGTTTGCGGGTGAAATGCAGTACTTAGATTCAACGGTGAGCCAAAAGCTTCTTGGAAGGATTGCCAAATCCTTGATACAAATCTCCCATCTCTATCAGAGATAATCGAGAGAGGCACTCCATGACGTGCGACAATCTCCCTCATGTATATTTCCGCAAGTTTACTCGTGTTGTCTTTCTCTTTGATCGGCAAGAAGTGTGCGGACTTTGTTAGACGGTCTACTATTACCCAAATTGTATCGTGGCCTTTGGGCGTCTTTGGCAGCTTCGTTATGAAGTCCATGGAAATCTGATGTATGTAAAATGCAACATATAAATTACATCAAATGAGGCATAAAACTAACCCTTTTTTAGTACTAATATTGGAAAAAGAGTGTTTTTGTCTTCCTTTTGTATTTTCAGGATTAAATGAGCTCAAAAACGCAAAAGAAGCAAAAAGACAGCTAAATCCAACATAAATACAAGAAAAGGAATATTAGTGGACTGCCCGAACCCTCAACGGCACCTTCCAAAGCAAAATAGAGAAATCAGAAGACTGAACACGCCCCGTGCTCAGCCAGCACGGGGCCGTGCCCAAGAAGCAGCAGAAAAGACAAACCTATAGAAGCTTCTATTGCCCACCACGGGCCGTGCTCAGCGGACACGGGGGCGTGTCGAAAGTACAGCAGGCGCATTTATTGTAATTGCGAATTACAATTAATGAGGAGAGAGATTGTCAGACGGACACGGGGCCGTGCCCAGCGGACACGGGGCCGTGTCCAGCTCTCTGTTCAGCCTATAAATAGGAGTGCTTGGATTCATTTCATCTCATCCCTTGGCACACCACCTCTCTCACACCTCATCCACCACCCACCACCATCACAACACCATCATCCACCACCATCATCCATTGTCCATCGTAGAGTGTGTGAGTCGTCTCGGGATCCAAGATTGATCGTAAGAGTTCTTGACAATCAAGGCCATGGTTGCCTAAGTCTCTTACATCACTTGGTGAAGACAAAGTGTCTAGTATAATACTTTTTATTTCTAATCTTTAGCACTTTTTATTTGGTTTTGTATTAATGACTTTAATAACTAGTTACTTATGTTGAAGGTGATCTTTCCTTATCGTTTGTCCGTGGTGTATTGGCATTATTTTACTGTCTATATAAAATAAAGGATTTTCACCATTCATATCTCCACGGTCTATATGGAGATATGTTGGCTACCTGGTAGGGGGTTAAGGGAACGGTTTGGTAAAGGTCTTGCCATTGTTCAGCGTTTAGAGGTCCTGCAATGGACCTGGGTCAAATTTAGTAGGACCTCCTTCAATACTTCACGGTATTGGATGGCGGGGGTCCAAACTCTTTGATCCCCTCATAAGTTAACTACTATTAATACTATAACCCGGCTATTTAGGACTGTATCCCTGCTGACTCAGACTACTTAGCCGAGGGTAACGTCACCGCCAAAAGCGGGGCCTACCACAATACTGCATTAATAACTTAATTCATTATCTTCCAATAATCCACCCTTTTAGGATTGTATCCCTGCTGACTCAAACTACTGGGGTGAGGGTAACGTCACCTTCAAAAGAGGGGCCTACTACAATAACTAAGATAATCTCTTAATTATGTGCAAAAGTGCGGAAATAATCAAAGGTTATACTAGATACGAGTCGGAACCAAGTGATTCATCTTGTCTATCTGTTTTTCTTTTATTTTTATTTTCAGCATTTTAGTTAGTTTTATTTTTCTTAGTTTAAAACATTTTTTTTCTAAACTTTTATTTTGGTTAGATGTTGAGGATAAACCGGTACTAAAAGCTCTTGTGTCCTTGGACGACCTCGGTATCTTACCAACGCTATACTACACTCAACGATGGGTGCACTTGCCCATATGTGTGTTTAGTGTTAGTGAAATATCGTGTTTTATAAATTTAAAACTTGGCTAAAATAAGTGTTAAAAAGGGCTTAAAATATACACCTAAAATAAGTAACACTTCGCACGCATCAAGTTTTTGGCGCCGCTGCCGGGGACACAAGGATTTTAAGAAAGTTAGGAATCAACGGCCTAATCATCTTTTATTTTTCTTTTTATTTTTTTAGGATTTTCTTAGTTTTTCAGCTTCTGCAGAGCTCAGCACGGGCCGTGCTCGGTCAGACACGGGCCGTGCCCAGCTTCATCACTGGCAGTTTTTATTTTCTGAGTTACAGAGAGCTGAACACGGGGCCGTGTCGGTGCAACACGGGGTCGTGTCCAACTCCCAGTAACTGGGATACAGAAAACGATTACTGTACTTCTGACCACGGGCCGTGTTCACTGAGCACGGGGCCGTGGTGAACATTCTGACCAACGTTCTTTTTTGTTTTTATTGCAGGATTTGGAACCCAGGCGCCACATTTGAACCTCCTACGTAGTGCATGAGCTCCAGTTCTAGTAGAGACATAAAAGAACCCCTAGAAGAACCCGAGCGCTTTCTCAGAAAAAGACTTAAAGCTAAAAATCAAGAGAAAGCTTCGGGGGACCCACTTCCAATGGCGGAACAACGTACCCTCATGGATTACCTACGGCCTACCGTAGGCAATCTTGGCGCCGCTATCAATGCACCGAATGTTGAGGCCAACAACTTCGAACTTCGGCCGCATTTGATACAAATGCTCCAAAACTCCGCAACCTTCCACGGGCTTGCGGACGAGGATCCCCATCTACATATTACTAACTTCTTGGAAATATGTGATACCTTTCGGATCAATGGAGCATCAAATGACGCCATCCGCCTTCGAATGTTTCCTTTTTCACTAAAAGACCGAGCTAAGGCTTGGCTTAACACCCTCCCAGTTGGATCGGTAAACACCTGGGATGAACTCGCCCAAAAGTTTCTGTATAAGTATTTCCCTCCTGCTAAAACGGCTAAATTAATGACTGAAATTAATACATACTCACAAGAGGATGGGGAATCCTTATATGAAACTTGGGAAAGGTTCAAGGAGCTTCTAAGAAAGTGTCCTCACCATGGTCTAGCGGTATGGCAACAAGTATCCACTTTCTACAATGGATTGTTGCCACACACAAGACAAACACTTGATTCAAGCTCCGGGGGACTCTTAGGTAATCGTCGCCCAAATGAAATATATAACCAAATTGAGGAAATTGCTCAAACCAATTTTCAATGGCACACTCCCCGAGGTAATAAATCTATTGCCCCGGGCGCCCATAAGGTTGATGAAAGCACCTCTTTACAAGCCCAAATCGAGGCCCTCTCTTCAAAAATCAAAAGGCTAGAAATGACAAAAACGGCCTCGGTTATGGCTTGTGAAGGGTGTGGTGGGCCACATGAAAATTGGAGTTGTATGAAAGAATTAGATGAACAAACTGAAACGGTAAACTACATGGATAATAGACCTAGGCCGTCGGGTCCTCCAACGGGTACCTACAACCAAGGATGGCGTAACCACCCAAATCTTGGTTGGAGAGATCCCGGCAATAGTAGTAACCAACAAAACCAACGAACTAATTTTCAACAACCGCAAAATTTTTCTCAACAACAAGGTGGAAGAGAAAGGCTTGAAGATACTGTATCTCGCCTCATCTCTGACACTGAAAAGAAAAACTCGGATCGATTTCAACAATTGGAATCGAATTTCAGAAATCAACAAGCTAGCATTCAAAACGTTGAAAAACAATTAAATCAACTAGCTCAAAATTTCTCCGAGAGACCACAAGGCGCGTTACCTAGTAATACCGAAACGAACCCAAAGGCACAAGTACATCTCATCACATTAAGAAATTGAACCGTGGGTCCCGAGGATGCTCCATTGCCGCCAAATGAAAGAAGCCATTCTAGCCAGCCTATAACTCCTCCTGCGCCAGAAAAAGCTTCTACACCAAATCAAGAGCCCACCAAGATTCCTCCAATTCCGTACCCCGGTAGGTTAAATCGTCAAAAGACCGATGAGCAATTCGCAAAGTTCGAAATTTTGCTAAAACAATTGCATGTTAATATTCCTTTTATTGAAGTCCTAACCCAAATGCCTAAATATGCAAAATTTATGAGGGATTTCCTCGCTCACAAAAGGAAAATTGAATCATTGCAATTAGTTAACTTAGGCAAAGAATGCTCAGCTTTAGTACTCAACAAACTTCCACAAAAGAAAATCGACCCCGGGAGCTTCACAATCCCTTGTTCGATTGGGAAGTCCCCCGTCCGAAATGCTTTAGCCGATCTTGGGGCTAGCATCAACCTCATGCCCACATCAATGTTCAAGCGGCTCGGCCTAGGAACAACAAGCCCTACAAAGATGAGCATACAACTCGCCGACAGGTCCGTCAAATTCCCGCAAGGTGTCGCCGAAAATCTGCTAGTCAAGGTTGACAAATTCGTCTTTCCAACCGACTTCGTCATCCTAGACATGGAAGAAGACACCGATGTCCCTCTCATCCTCGGGAGGCCATTTCTAGCCACCGCCCAAGCATTGGTGGATATGAATGACGGAACTCTAACATTGAAGTTTGGGGATGAGGAGGTAAAATTTGAATGTGGAAAGCGAGTAGAGGAAGAAGATCCGGTCAACTACATGAAGGTCATAGACTCAAGCTTGGATGACGCTCTCCGACGGTGTAACATGGGATGCAACACATCCCAATTGGGTAACATATGACCAGGCTTTGGGTCTAGCCAAGGACCCTTATAAACGTGGCGCACCATGGAGGCATTCCACGGAACTATCCTTAGTTTAATTTAGGTTAATTTTTATGTTTTCTAGTTAGTTTTAATTTTCAGGAATAAAACACACTCATGGTGGTAAAGGATGAAAAGGGGAACGAGAAAAATGATCCCATGCACAAGAACAAGGCAACCCGACAATTCTCTCTATTTCAGAAAGTTCAACACGGGCCGTGCTCAACCAACACGGCCCCGTGCCGAACCTCCTGCAGAAAAACGCCCAGTTCAGGTACCTGGACACGGGTCGTGTTCACCCAACACGCCCCCGTGTCCAGACTTCTGTTTCTCTTATTTTAATTTTGTTACTGGCACTTGAACACGGGGCCGTGCCCGGATAACACGGGGCCGTGTTCAGTGCCCAGTAACACAAATTTTTGCTTTTTAAACACTATTTTACACATCTAATCAACCTAAAAATTTATTTTTGGGACACATTGAGGACAATGTGTAATTTAAGTGTGGGGGGGATGCTAAAACCTTGAATTTTGCAAGTCCTAAATACAAGCCTTACACAAAACTCTATTGGAACCGCTAATCACCCCAAATTTTTTCAAAAATTTCAATTTTTTTTTTTTTTTACTTGTCTAGGTTTAACTCGGGAAATTCAAGCTCTCAAAAAGGTTATATTTTTACAAATTTACAACCGATAGCGTAGTGATAAAAAGAACCAACATAAGAAAATTATGAAAAGGCATAGCAAACTTATTTAAAATTTGATTATATATACTTGATCACATAAAAACCCATTCCCACAAAAGTGAGTTTTGAGCCTTTATTGAGCACACAATTACATATCATTTGACTAAATGCTCATTTTTCGTTTCTTGTGTGAATAGCCGCTTGGTTCTTACGACTCTAGAACTTGCCATGACAATACATTCCCGGTCCTTATCAACTTAAACCCGAGTAAGTAAATGATGGAGGCATTAGGACTAACCCTTTTTTATTTCTACACCATTATTTTTCTTTTTCTTTTACCACCTACCCAAAATCCCCCTAGTTAGCCCCTTTGAGCCTAAACCTTTTCGTTTCATCACCCAAACAAAAAACCCTTTTACCCACCAAAACCTTTTTCAATTTTAACCCTTTATTTTAGTAACAAGTTCGGTTCTTCGTGAAAAAAAAAATGTGTGATAATGATGAAGCAAAAAGAAAATAAACAAACAAGTTAATCAAAAATAACTTAGTTTGAATAAAAGCTTCATCAAAATAAAAAATTGCAAAAATACGAAAACCGACACTTGTTACGATTTTAGCCCTTTTTCACTAACCACTAACCCAACCACCTACCTTTAACCCTAGCCTAACCCTTAACCCACAAAGTCCTCTTGATATCTACAAAGGTATAAAAGTTAAAAAGGAGGAGGATTGATTTCTTGGCAAGCCTATGGTAGGAATAAGTTCCATGCCGCTCTCGAGTGATTCACTAAAAATACACCTTCGGCCGAGTGTGAGTGATTTCCCCGCGAGGTATGTGAACTTGTATATAAATAGAATTTTAAAAAGGGATGTTATGCCCAAATAAGTAATTTCTTTTATGAAAAGTTCTAAATAAATCATTACGAATAGGAGTGTAAATAAATAAAAATAAAACCCAAAAAGATCTTGGAAATCCCGACACTCTACGACAAGCCCAAAACCTTCTCTTCTACCTATTCCATTTGGGAGTGTAAGCCACATATTAAAGAGTTTTGCTTGAGGACAAGCAAAAGTTCAAGTGTGGGGGTATTTGATGTATGTAAAATGCAACATATAAATTACATCAAATGAGGCATAAAACTAACCCTTTTTTAGTACTAATATTGGAAAAAGAGTGTTTTTGTCTTCCTTTTGTATTTTCAGGATTAAATGAGCTCAAAAACGCAAAAGAAGCAAAAAGACAGCTAAATCCAACATAAATACAAGAAAAGGAATATTAGTGGACTGCCCGAACCCTCAACGGCACCTTCTAAAGCAAAATAGAGAAATCAGAAGACTGAACACGCCCCGTGCTCAGCCAGCACGGGGCCGTGCCCAAGAAGCAGCAGAAAAGACAAACCTATAGAAGCTTCTATTGCCCACCACGGGTCGTGCTCAGCGGACACGGGGGCGTGTCGAAAGTACAGCAGGCGCATTTATTGTAATTGCGAATTACAATTAATGAGGAGAGAGATTGTCAGACGGACACGGGGCCGTGCCCAGCGGACACGGGGCCGTGTCCAGCTCTCTGTCCAGCCTATAAATAGGAGTGCTTGGATTCATTTCATCTCATCCCTTGGCACACCACCTCTCTCACACCTCATCCACCACCCACCACCATCACAACACCATCATCCACCACCATCATCCATTGTCCATCGTAGAGTGTGTGAGTCGTCTCGGGATCCAAGATTGATCGTAAGAGTTCTTGACAATCAAGGCCATGGTTGCCTAAGTCTCTTACATCACTTGGTGAAGACAAAGTGTCTAGTATAATACTTTTTATTTCTAATCTTTAGCACTTTTTATTTGGTTTTGTATTAATGACTTTAATAACTAGTTACTTATGTTGAAGGTGATCTTTCCTTATCGTTTGTCCGTGGTGTCTTGGCATTATTTTACTGTCTATATAAAATAAAGGATTTTCACCATTTATATCTCCACGGTCTATATGGAGATATGTTGGCTACCTGGTAGGGGGTTAAGGGAACGGTTTGGTAAAGGTCTTGCCATTGTTCAGCGTTTAGAGGTCCTGCAATGGACCTGGGTCAAATTTAGTAGGACCTCCTTCAATACTTCACGGTATTGGATGGCGGGGGTCCAAACTCTTTGATCCCCTCATAAGTTAACTACTATTAATACTATAACCCGGCTATTTAGGACTGTATCCCTGCTGACTCAGACTACTTAGCCGAGGGTAACGTCACCGCCAAAAGCGGGGCCTACCACAATACTGCATTAATAACTTAATTCATTATCTTCCAATAATCCACCCTTTTAGGATTGTATCCCTGCTGACTCAAACTACTGGGGTGAGGGTAACGTCACCTTCAAAAGAGGGGCCTACTACAATAACTAAGATAATCTCTTAATTATGTGCAAAAGTGCGGAAATAATCAAAGGTTATACTAGATACGAGTCGGAACCAAGTGATTCATCTTGTCTATCTGTTTTTCTTTTATTTTTATTTTCAGCATTTTAGTTAGTTTTATTTTTCTTAGTTTAAAACATTTTTTTTCTAAACTTTTATTTTGGTTAGACGTTGAGGATAAACCGGTACTAAAAGCTCTTGTGTCCTTGGACGACCTCGGTATCTTACCAACGCTATACTACACTCAACGATGGGTGCACTTGCCCATATGTGTGTTTAGTGTTAGTGAAATATCGTGTTTTATAAATTTAAAACTTGGCTAAAATAAGTGTTAAAAAGGGCTTAAAATATACACCTAAAATAAGTAACACTTCGCACGCATCAAAATCTGTTCCCATTTCCATTTGGGTATTTCAGGTTGCTGTAGAAGTCCTGAAGGCTTCTGGTACTCGGCCTTTACCTTGGCGCACGTTAAACATTTGCTAACATATACTGCAACATCGCCCTTTATCCTTGGCCACCAGTAGAAATCCTTGAGGTCTTGGTACATCTTATCCGCACCGGGGTGAATTGAGTACCGAGATTTGTGAGCTTCGTCATAAATAACCTTCCTCAAACCACCAAACAAAGGAACCCAAATTCGTTTCATGAAGCATAAAGTTCCTTCCTCGTTTGGTACCAACTGCTTCTCCATCCCACGGAGATACTCGTCCTCAATATTCCTTTCTTTCAAAGCTTCTCTCTGCGCGGCACGAATGTGCAAAGAGAGGTCTGTCTGGACAATCATTTCCAAAGCCCTAACCCTTATGGGCTTAATCCTTTCTTTTCGACTCAGGGCATCAGCGACCACGTTTGCCTTCCCTGGGTGATATTTGATCTCGCAATCATAATCATTCAACAGCTCTACCCAGCGTCTTTGCCTCATGTTAAGTTCTTTTTGATCAAATATGTGCTGCAGGCTCTTGTGATCAGTGAAGATTGTACATCGCGTACCATACAAATAATGTCGCCAAATCTTCAATGCAAACACCACCGCGCCTAACTCTAAGTCATGCGTGGTATAGTTTTTCTCGTGAATCTTCAACTGGCGTGACGCATATGCTATAACCTTCTGGCGCTGCATCAGCACGCAACCCAAACCTTGACGCGAGGCGTCACAATATACCACGAAGTCGTCCGTTCCTTCGGGTAGTGATAAGATCGGTGCGTCACAAAGTTTGTTTTTCAACAACTGGAACGCTTCTTCTTGTTTGTCACCCCAATCAAACTTCTTGTCTTTCTGTGTGAGTGCGGTCAGGGGTTGAGTGATTTTTGAGAAATCCTCAATGAACCTTCGATAATAGCCAGCCAAACCTAGAAACTGTCGAATCTCGGTTGGCGTCTTTGGTGTCTCCCAATTCTTGATCGCCTCGATCTTTGTGGGATCAACATGAATTCCATTTCCATTAACCACATGTCCAAGAAATTGGACTTCGCGTAGCCAGAACTCACACTTCGAAAACTTAGCGTATAACTTCTCCTTTTTAAGTAGCTCTAGAATAGCTCTTAAGTGCTGTTCGTGCTCGTCCTTTGTCTTCGAGTAGATCAGAATGTCGTCGATAAACACGATCACGAACTTGTCCAAGTACGGCTTGCAGACTCGGTTCATTAGGTCCATGAAAACTGCCGGTGCGTTTGTCAGCCAAAACGGCATAACCAGGAACTCGTAATGTCCATCACGAGTCCTAAAGGCCGTTTTCGAGATAATTTCCTCTTGTATCCTTAGCTGATGATATCCTGATCGAAGATCGATCTTTGAATAAAAGCTCAAACCTTGCAACTGGTCGAACAGGTCATCAATCCTTGGCAAAGGATATCTGTTCTTGATGGTCAACTTGTTAAGCTCGCGGTAGTCTATACACATACGAAAACTACCATCCTTCTTCTTGACGAACAGAACTGGAGCTCCCCAAGGTGAGAAGCTTGGCCTGATGAATCCTTTGTCCAATAGCTCCTGGAGTTGTGTTGACAACTCCTGCATCTCCGAAGGTGCAATTCTATAGGGTGCCTTGGCTACAGGCGCAGCGCCTGGAACCAAGTCAATGTGGAACTCAACTTGTCGCTGTGGCGGTAATCCTGGCAAGTCTTCTGGAAAGACTTCAGGATATTCTCTTACGACCGGAATGTCTTCTATTTTTAGCTCTGCAGCTGCTTTATCCATGATGTGTGCCAAGAATGCAACACATCCCTTTTGTAAACACCTTCTAGCTTTCAGACAGCTAATAATCCTCAGCGGCGTATCACGCTTCTCTCCGTGTACTACAATTGTTTCTTCATCCGTCATAGGGATGCGGATGGTCTTCTCGTGGCAAACAATCTTGGCCTTGTTGCTCGATAACCAATCCATTCCCACTACCACGTCGAAGCTTCCCAACTCGACTGGCAGTAGGTCTAGCGTAAGTTCGTGCCCTCCCAATTCTATCACACATCCTCTGATGACTTCTCCCATTTCAATTAGTTTTCCATTTGCCAATTCGATCGAGTACGGAACGTCTAACTTACTAGTGGTCAATCCAAGTATATGCTTAAATTCTAACGATACGAAACTATAATCGACATCAGTATCAAACAGAACAGATGCAAAATGTTGGTTTATAGGGAACGTACCGGTAACAATGTTTGGATCCTGGCGCGCTTCCCTTGCGCCAATGTTAAAGACTCTTCCCCGTGCTTGGTTCAGTTTTGGGCATTCCCTCTTAAAGTGCCCAATGTCTCCACAATTGAAGCATCCTGGCCCTCGGCCATTCCCATTTCCATTCCCGCCCCGATTTCCGTCTGCTCCCCGGTTACCAGCTTGATTTGCAACATTCCCACGATTACCATTCCCTCCATTATTCCCTTGCGGGCGGTTTCCATTACCACCACGGTTGTTCTAATTGAAACCCCTTTGGCCACCCTGGCCTAAACCAACCCAGCAAGTATCCTTCAAGTGGCCAATTTTCCCACAAGTTTCACATTTTCTCAATCCGCACTGGCCAGAATGATGGCGCTGGCATGTATCACACCTGGGCAGAGTGCCCATGTAGCCTTTTCCTCTGCTTTCAACACCGGTTTTGGCTCTGGCCGGCGTGCTCGACTCACCCTTCTTGCTCACATTGCTTGTACCCTGCTTGAAGTTGGAAAATTTTCGTTTGTTTTCACCGGACGATTCAACATGTGTTTCCTTTTTCTTCTGATCAGAAACCGAGAACTTGTTCAACCTAATGGCCTCCTCAGTAAGCATCACACTAAGATCGATTGCTTCCGTAATCGTTGCAGGCTTGGATGTAGTAACCATACTCATTATCTGGGGTGCCAATCCCCAGATGAATCTCTCAACACATTTAAACTCGGGTGTGACCATGTACGGCACTACGTGAGACAAATCGTGAAATCTTTGAACATATTCTACAATCTTGGGACCATCCATTCTCAGATGCCAGAACTCAGTCTCTAACTTCTGTATTTCAGCACGTGCGCAGTACTTCTTCCTCATTAACTCTTTTAACTCGGCCCATGTTAGCGCATAAGCAGCAGCTTCTCCTAAATTTTGCACTTGTAGATTCCACCACGATAGGGCACCGTCCAGAAACAGCCCTGAGATGTAGGTCACTTGTTGCTCGGGAGCGCATTTGCTCATTCTTAGGACAGAATATGTCTTTTCAGCCTACCTAACAAACGCAACAGCACCTCCAGTGCTGTTGAAATTCACGGGCTTACAGTCGAGGAACTGCTTATAGGTGCACCCTGCACATACGTTAATATTTACAAATGGTATTAGCGGACGTGCTATAAATATCCAAATGTATGGTAATATATCTCAAATGACTTAACATTACCATGGGGTGGATTGTTATTGCCGTTGTTGTTCGAAATACTCCCGCTGGTTCCTCCCTGGGAGGCTGCATACTGTGTTATAGCTGCGGCAATTATCCCTTGAAGTTCTGCCTGGGTAGTAGGCATGCGTACATCGCGTCTTGGAGGCATCTTCTAAAAGATGATCATGTGGGTCAGGTCATAGTAAGTACAATAAATATACATATACAGCAACATCCATCAACACATAACGTCTCATGTTATAAATTAAAACATATAACCCAACAAAGCATGTAGTGAGAACGTTGCCATTGAGCTTTTCATTAATCACGACCACAACAGTGTTTTACAAGTTTAATAGTACATCGCATGTCAAAGTAAGATCGTGGGGCTACATCACCCCCAAAAGTACAAATCTGTCTACACCTATCATATACAAAAAGTGTGATCTCTCAAAAGGCTTCGTAAGCTGGCTCAATAGCGACCTTCTCACCAAAAGATCGACCTGCATAAAACCAAAAACGCCTATGCTGATGGCGGAGGAGGAGGAGGAAAATGAGAGAAAAGTAAACGACGCATGTGTAACCAGTCCTCCTCTAAGGCACGAAAGGCACGCAACAAATATGCTACCTACTGCTCAGAAGTCCAAAAGCGAGCGTCTGAATCGGGGGAAAGTGGACGTGGAGCGTGTGGTGCTGCAAATGGGGTCTGACAGTGACAAGACGGACGTGGAGCTCTCTCCAAATCCTGAATACGACGCGTCAATGCATCCTGCTGTATCATCAAAGAAGTGAGGATGTCCTCCGTAGAGTACCCAACATGGTACGGGTGGTACGGATCAGACAGTGGCATGATAGGGGCGTAGTCCATAAAAATGGCTCGCTAGATGGTATGAAAGATGGTGCAGTAGGTGGTGCAACAGAAAGAAACTGAGGTGTGAATGGTAAAGATGATGACAGCACTGGTGGAACAGGAACAGGCGGCTGCCTAGATGACCCCTCTCCAGGACGGGGTGGCGGTATGTCCTGAAGGAACGTGATAGGTAGATCAGTGCGGTGAACATCCGTGGTGTGTGGGAGAAACAAGGGAATATCAGTGGGTACAGAAACAGGTGCTACTGGAGGTGTAACAGGTAACACAAATGGTGGGTAATCGTCATCGTCATCGATCCACCCGTTACGGGTGTCGGCGTAACGTGGATCTATATGAGTAGCAAAAGGTGCACGGTCAAACAGTACCGGCATGGGATCGGGAAATGGTGCATCAACAACAGGATCATCTATCAAGGGTGGAGCAACAGCAGGAAGATCAGCAACGGGTATATCCTCAACAAGAGGGGCAACGGCTGGTGCATCATCATGTACAGGGTCATGCTCTAACACAGGGTCAGGAGCAACTACAGGCTCTGGGGCCACAGCAGGCTCCGGGTCAACAAAATCCATATCAAGATCAGCAGGGATGTCAAGCAAAGGATCAATAGGATCTACGGGCGCCTCTAGGGGCTGATCCATGTGAATAAACTCAATATCGTGGTCAGGATCGAAATCAGGGGGAAAGATCGGCTCAAAAGCGTCATCGACCTCGTGATCAAACTCGAACTCGTGCGATGGACCGGGTGCAACTGACATCGCTATGTCAGGGTCAGAAGAGTGAGGCTGCACACCATGGTCGTGCAAAGATGCAGATGCCACAGACTTCAATGAGTCCGGGACAGGTGAACCAACAGGAAGCTCCTCTACAGGGGCCTCAGCAATGGGAAGAATAACGTCAGTATCAATAGGGGCCCCGCCCTCATAGTCAGCCTCAGGCGGATCCTCCTCAAACAGATCGATGTCGTCATCAGAAGCGACACCGAGTGGCATATCTGCCATAGGGAAAGCAGCAAGCGGTACAGGAGCAGGGATCACCGCAAGAGGTAAATCCCCAGCAGGAATGCCATCAGCAGGCTCAACTCCGATGTCTGGCAACGCGAACGGCTGAAAATCATCATCGTCAGTGCTGGTGGTGTCTGATGTGTAGACCTCTCTCTCTGACAAAATCTCGTCATCTAAAACGATCGCCATGGGGTTTAGTGTGTCTGATACTCCTGTGTCTGGCGATGAAACCATGACGTCTGTAACACAATCACATATATGCACATATATCAATCATAAAGTCAAATAAACATGTTAGCCACAATAAAGCAAGCAAGTAATCATCCTAGTCTTCCCAGACTACCCTCCCAGCCTCTCAGACTGAACTTCCTAGCCTCTCAGACTAACTCCCTGGTCTCTAAGACCAACCTCCCAGTCTCTAAGACTAAATCCCTGGTCTCTAAGACCAATCCTCCCAGTCTCTAAGACTAATTCCCTGGTCTCTAAGACCAATCCTCCCAGTCTCTAAGACTAATTGTCCCCAGCCTCTAAGGCTGATTCTCCCTCAGTCTCTAAGACTGATCCTCCCTCAGTCTCTAAGACTGATCCTCCCTCAGTCTCTAAGACTGATCCTCCCTCAGTCTCTAAGACTGAAATATAAATTTTGAAAAAGTGTATTTGTGCCTTTTATTTGTAAAAATGTTTTGTATCCTGGATCTGGACGTTTTAGTGTATGCGATGTAAAAATGTTTTCGTGAGAGCCCTAGTGATCATAGTCTAGACTCGAGAAAGAATCCTAGTTCGCTATGATCGATGCTCTGATACCAAGCTGTCACACCCTGGCTTTGCGGAAGCGTGGGTTTATTTTGGTGTGACTTCTTAATACCATAGCATATATCATAACCATGCTATATGAAATAAAACACATGATGTTCATCCATTCATCAAGTTTTTAAAAGTAAACACGACAACATTGTTTAAAAGTCGACACATGAAACGAATTACAACCATGAAATAATTAAAAACTTGTTCATACGACTCGACCAAAGACTTGAAATAAAAACACAGTTTAAGACTTGTAACCCGTCCAGGCAAGGGTCACACTTCCTAAACTCGGATGACATCATTTTTCCTACGCAACTTAACACCATCGCATACTTGGCCAGGTCCATTAATTTCCTGAAATACATGTAGTTTGAAAACATCAACAAAAAGTTGAGCGAGTTCATGTAAAAGTGAGTATGTATAAACCTTTGTAATATGTCTGTATGTATGAAAATCCCTGGTATGTAGCAATTAAGGAAAAAGAGATCACCATTGGGTTGCAAAGCCAATGATATGTGTGAAGTGATGCAGGAAGACTCAAACCTGGCAGATTTTTGCGTCGGGCTCAAAGTCACCCCATGGTCCGCACAGTGGACTCAGGAGTTGGGCTCGCTACACCCAAATAGATCTACCGCTCATGACCCTCGGTCCTACAACGAGGATTAATGGCCTCAAGTTCCACCTACCCACTCACATGATCTAAGTAGTATACCCTCCTTAAGCTAACCATACCATGTATAAAAGTGTTTGTAATTACTGTAACATGTATCCCCCGAAGTATAAAAACTGAAAACAGTTAAGAGAAAAGGGGGACATGAACTCACTGAAGTGCGTATCCTGAAACGTCAATCTCCAACTCTATCTGCTGCGTGACGACCTACACGTACTAATTCCTATTAGACGGATGGGCCGTGCCTTGGCTTAGGGTTTAACGTTCTTGGAAAAAATAGTTAGGTAACTATTCCGTAATCACACTTCTTAATTATTTTATAAGTGTATTTCCTTCCCAAGGATGGGGGTTTTTATACATGTACACGTTATAATTCCGAAAATATATTTTTAAGTCTCACTTGGAAAATATATTTTAATCACTTGTCTACAATGTTTTAAATTCCAAAATATATATTTTTCCCAAAAATATTATATTTTATTTCATAAGTTTTCCAAATTAATATTTCACCAAAAATACACGAATAAGAGTATTTTTCTAAAATATACATAAGTTACGTTTTAAAGTTCGCGTTGTAACAATAATACTTGTGTAACTTAAATATTTATTTGGTGAGAGCGTTGGTATTATTTTGGAGTCGTAATTTCACAGTATTTTCAAGTTATATTATTTTTACCCTAAAAATAATATATCTAGTTCACATAATAAACAAACAATCACACAAGCGTTTTAGTATAAAATATATATTCTAAATATATATTTAACAAATTTTATTTACGAAAATCATCCTCCGGCACTTGGTATTTTGTAATAAAAATCATGGCGAAGTTTATTTTGAAAACCAAGTTAAAAATATATTTGTAAACATTTGTTAGAAAAATAATTCAAAGTGTTATATTTCTGGGAAAATTTCGCCAGAGTTTCCTTTGTAAATGGAGGCGTCCATGCTTTTAGCATATCATTTTCTTTTGTAAAATCAATCAAACAATCAACAATCAACAATATACAATTCTTTAATCATCAACTTGACCAAAAATAAACATGAACCATAAACTTGTGAACTTGAAAGTTTGTAAAAATATGTAGTATGTTACTAACATACTTAGTAGGTCTTGTTACCTTTAAAAATATGATTGGTTTCTTACAAACTTTAGTTTTAAAGAATATGTATTTTCACAACTTCTAGTCTTACTTTCCAAAAATATTTCTTTGTTAAATTTTCTTGTTACACAAGTGTTCATACACTTGTTTACTTACTAAAAATGTCTTTAGTTCATACAAGATCCGGGTTTTAACAAAACTAGTATTTCTCACTTGGTTCTTTCGAAAACCCACTCATAGATCTTTAGATCTACAAGTTTACATCTTTATTTTTCAAGAAAACTTATATTTATTCAAGTTCAAAGTTCATGTATGGATGGTTTCATCATCCTTCATATCTCTAACATTTACATCTTGCTAGTTCATGTTCTTAAACATGATCTAGCAAGTCTAGATGATGATCCATCTTACTTCTACTAACAAACAACATCCAATAATCATAACCACACAAGATCAACATGATTTAACCATACATCTACTCTTTATCCACTCTTTATCCCTTTATGTTTCAAGACTTTGATTATGTTCTTTAGAGTTTCTTAACATTTTATCATTCAATCAACTATTAACCACTAAAAATAAGAACAAGATGAAGTTTTAGAGCACTTACTACTAGCACAAGGCTAGGGGAGAAACAAGGCGTAAAAGTGGTGGATAAAAGAAAACTAGAGTGGTCCTTGAGCTTCCGAGTGCACCAAGCTTACTTGTCGGACCTCTTGCACCTTTGTGTATGTATGGATGGCTTGAACAAGGCTTGATGGTGGTGGTATGGTGGTGTGATGGTGGCGGCCGTGAATGGGGAAGGAGGAAGAGAGAGAGCTTGTTGTTTGATGGGTGTTAAAATGAAATGGTTAAACCTCTTGTGTTAATTTATAATCCAATTTCATTATTAACCATCATATAATGTGCTCCATTAACCAACAACAATCTTAATTAAAATAATCAAAAGAATGGGGGGGTTGTCCCACCCCACATAACCGTCGAGTAGGGGGGGTAGGGGGGTTGGGTTGTGATGGAACTAGTTACAATCTAGTTAAGTTTAAAGTGTTTAATTAGTATGTTATTGTGTGTTATGTAATATAAGGTGTGTTAGGGTGTTCGGGGTCCCTAACTAGCTCAGAAAAGTGAAAACAATGTGTTTGGCAATATTTTTATGTTCCGGGTAAAGTCCGGTTGTTCGGTTGGATGTTGATCCATTAAAGTGCTAAATAAAACTTTAAAGTGTCTTTTATATTATTTTTAGTGACACATTTAATTCCCAACACTTTGGAAAGTGTCTAGGACTATTTTGCCAAGTTTTTGCACTTTACTAGCATTGTTAAATGCTGAATTTTGGTTATATAGTGCAGAATTCTGCACTTTAAGTATGTTTTAGGCACTTCCGGGCACTATAACTATCACCTAGTGACGCAGTTTTATGGTCCTCACTCCCCTACACTCCCTACTAGTGTAGTATTCTAATTCTGGCTCATACTGGCCTCAAAAATATTGTATGTCTAGGTGCTGGCATTGTCAGCATGTTTCTGGGTTATCCGCTCACTGTGCTAACTGTGCTTTGTGCATCAAGTTTGTCACTAATGTTTGTGTGAAATAAATGGAGTGACAGTATAAAATGTGATGCATGAGTATGTATGTTTCAGAAAACAAAAGGCAGTTAAATCACAGTTGTAATCAAGCACAGTCATTAAGCACAAATCAAGAATTAATTAACTGTACGGATACCTGTAAAAGTGAGGGTTGTCACATAAAATGAAGCTTAAATATTGTGTTTAGAAGACTCACAATATTGCACAAGCTAAATAAGAAAATTAGAAGATGATTAAGCTCCAAATATGCTCCTAATAATGCTCCATGTTTACTCCATATGTGGATGATCTTGTAAGGCTTATATTATGTGAAAAATAAGTAGAAAATGAAGATTTGAAAGTGGTTTAATGGGGGGTGTATGGCTGCCGAGTTCAAGGGGGAGAAGGAAAGGATTCTTGTGTTTTTCAAAGTGTTGAAAATGATGGTAATGAAGTATGGTGTAAAGATTATTTAGCATACCCTTTTACATCAACAATTAAATCAAAGCCATACTTCAATTCTTCCATTTTCAAACAAGATCAAGTGGTGTGGGGCCCCCTATATTTTCGTCGCATATGAGGGGGGGGGGTGTAAAATGAAAATATTTTATAAAAAAAATGGTTAAAACTAGTTAAAATTCAAGATATTTTAGTCATTAAATTAATTATAGTGATTAGGGGTTTAATTACACCATTAAGGGGTAATTAGTGATTCAGAACCAAAATTATTATTAACTAGTTCATTAAACTAGTAAAAATTGTATTTCGACGCTTTAAATGTCTTTCGTTCGGTCGTCGGTTCAATAACGGTGCTTTTGCGCCGCACCGACGAACATTTCCGCGAGTGGTCAAACTGCATCTGAAAGATGTATGGAGTGATTCGGAGTTCCAAATTTTGCTTAACTAGTTCGCCAGATTCTTCGTTTGCTTGTTTCGTGACAAAAATGTCGTCTACTAGTTCGTCGGTTCGCTAACGAATTATTTTAGCGCAAAGCGGTGTAATACCGGAAACTTGTGATTATGAACATTCCGTTGATATCATCTTATTGTTTTAGTGTGTTTTTCATCAATTGACATTATTCCAAAGTCCCGGAAATGCTTTGTTATATGTTCGGACGCGTTAAAAATGCTATATTTTAAGCCGAAACGGACATTTTTGAGATTTGGGCGTTATACCGGAAAGTCTTGTTTCTTTGCAAGATATGTTTTCGTATTAATGTTTTCTTATTATAATGGACTCAATTATGTTATCCGTGTGTCGTTTTTCAGTGTTTCAGTCTGATTTCACGGTTTGCTGGCATGAATAGTGTAACCGTGAATAGTTCACGCAACACTTTCTACCAACACTTTTAGGGCATTGTTTGTTTGGTTTCACATTACAACGAAAACCAACATATGTTTTAGCTTTGTTTTCTTGTCCTAACATTGTTATCCAGTATACGACACAGTTACGTAATTAAATTACGCTAAATGCATGAGACTAAGTAAATAAAATAGTGACTAGATTGTACGGAATTACCAGTTATTTGCCAGTTGTCACACGATCCATGTAAGAAATTCTTTAATTTCATTTTTATTATCTAGGTTTTTTATTTAGTCATTGCGTTTTACGATCTTGGCAGGGGTCCGGGGGCATCACCCCTGGTAGTAGGGTCCCAGGGGCGGCAGCCACTGGCGGGGTCCAAGGGGCAGAGCCCCTGGCTGGGGTTGAGCTGCGCTCGGAAATTTTTTTTTCCGATTAAATTGCTTTAATAAAAATGCATCAGAAAATTTAATTTTCCAGAAATTGCCTCATTTCGAAGCCAGTAATTCGTAGACAGTTTTTGATTTGCTACTCTCTGGTTCAAACAAATTCACAGACAGGTCAGCTTGTGTCCATTGCGTTTTAGAAATAAGGTAGTTTTATGTGTTTTCTGGCTACTGCGTTTTAGAAAAAAACACATTTTTGAAGTGTTTTTAGTTCATTGCGTTTTAGGTAAACACATTTTTATTTGTTTTCACTCCATTGCGTTTTAGAAAATACACTTTCTTTTGTGTTTTTAAGCCATTGCGTTTTAGAAATAAGACATTTTTATGTGTTTTTTGACTATTGCGTTTTAGATAAACACATTTTTGAAGTGTTTTTAGTTATTGCGTTTTTGGTAAAACACATTTTTATGCTTTTTCAGTCCATTGCGTTTTAGAAAAAAGACATTTTTAAGTGTTTTCTGGCCATTGCGTTTTAGAAATAAGACATTTCTTTGTGTTTTTGATGCATTGCGTTTTAGGTAAAAAACACATTTTTATGTGTTTTCAGTCCATTGCGTTTTAGAAAGTACACTTTCTTTTGTGTTTTTAAGCTATTGCATTTTACAAATAAGACACTTCTTTGTGTTTTCTGGCCATTGCGTTTTACAAATAAGACATTTATTTGTGTTTTTTGTGCATTGCGTTTTAGAAAAATGTCATTTTTTAGGTTTTTTTTTCATTGCGTTTTACGCAACTGGGTTTTTTCCATTGCGTTTTACGCAACTGGGTTTTAAAAAAAATTTCGAAAATATAGCAATAGTATACTCGTTTTAAAGATAAAAAAAAGCTCGTTTTTTGGTGCAATTTTTATAAAAAAATAATGTCGTATGAAAGAGTTATTAACGTTTAAAAAATGGTGGGGAATTGGAGGAGACAGAAACTATTGTCTTGGATTGACTAGAATGCCCTTAAACAAACTCGCGCGCCTCTTTTCTTCCCTTCAATTTCCCTCATTTAATCTTAGCATTTGATTAACTAAATGGATGGTTAAGATTACTTCGTAGCTTTCTTAGCCAAATAAACTTTCTATTATATCCTAACCCTACGTATTAATGTAAAACACACAAATTTAGTGAGTTCTTTATGTTCATATATATATGTTCAATTAGTGTAAGTGCTTACTGTATTACCCTATATGGATAATGTGCCATTAGCAATGTGGTTAATAAATTATATCTGGAGTCTAGGGTATGGAAAGACCTCACATATACAAAACTAAAAAAACAATTAAAGAAAATGTTGCATACATATTATAAAACGACATGTGAATGAACTAAAATTAGTCATTCTTTTAGGACGCTAGACCTTTATAACCAAGTAACCATGTTAAAGTAATCATGTCTATGGCCATGAGATACACGAATCCATTTTTATATACTTGATTTTTTGTGTAAATTACTTTAGTCGCATAAATTCCGTGTTATATGTGACCGGATGTCGCATGTTAGCTTCCACTTGTACTTTCTTCGTGCTAAATGCATGTCCTAGTTCATATTTGTTACTTGTTAGGATTTGACGCTCCTTTTATTCTACATGTTGATTATATTTATTAGCTTTTTAATTTCTTTGTTTAAACAATACAAATGGCTAATCAATTGAAAACAATCTAAAATAATTATTGGTAATCATGAGATGAGATATGGATTCATATACACCACACTAAATATACAATTAAGATACAATTATGCATAATTGTTGTTTTTTAAATTGTGATAGCTAATAACCAAATAAACAATAAATGTAAAATAGTTAGGTATTTGTTCAAAGTAGTGACTATACCAACTTAAACAAAGTGAAGATAATATATTTGAACAACCATTTTCATTGATGTTATATACATTATTTGATGAAAGAGAACAACCAACTATTTTCAACCCGCCAGATCAACTCAATTCTCATCCCCATATATATAACTCGAGAATCTCTCTCTCTCCCTCTACATGCATATAACACAACATGCATATTCGTAAATACATATTATACAACTAAAACAAAAACACGAATGACCAACGTTGGAAGGTGCTCTATGAAGCTCTAACCTAGGATCACCTTTTAACGGATTCTCATTAATCCACACTCTGAAATGATAAATATGGTATAAGTCGGACAACA
Source organism: Helianthus tuberosus (assembly GCA_030545235.1). NCBI lineage: Eukaryota > Viridiplantae > Streptophyta > Magnoliopsida > Asterales > Asteraceae > Helianthus > Helianthus tuberosus. The sequence goes on along the minus strand of CM060369.1, from coordinate 168,111,596 downwards.
AACCCAAACCTTCAGGAAATGCAACAATGATCAACATTTTTTCAAGTTTGTAACTAAAATGTCACTTACTATCAAGTTAAATTGATATTTACTCAGTTTTATCTTCCATCAATTTTGATTTTATTGGTTCTAATCCGGTCGAACTATGTATTAAACCAATGCACAACATAAAAGATCATCATGGACTATAGATATTGACTAAAAGCATGTGGACCATCATTTCATTTATCAACTATTCATATTTTTGTCAAATTTTCTATTAATAGAGGTATCTAATGTAATCGTTTTCTTGTAGTTTGACCCTTATAAGATAGAAAAATAAATAAACAAATAAATACAAAAGTTTTATATTGTTATCCTCAATTGAAACTTTCTCGTTCTTTACCCACATTTTATATAGAATTTTAAAGAATCGGAATAGCAATAACGAACCAGATTAAACAAACGTAATCATAATAACATTAGACGATATAAATAATAACTTTGTATAGAAAGATACAACAAAGTGAAGACATAAATGTTTTATTATACAATATTGATTATAAAACATGTTACAAACAAGACGCGCAAATAGGAAATCACCACTGTACAAGTGTTACACGTACCGTTGACACTATCTACATGTTATCTTACAACACCAAAGAGTGTTTTGCTGTTGCTACTGTCCTCTTACCACCAGTATCACAAACCCCCACCTCATTTACCCGACTATATTCGACTTTCTATCCTCATGGTTTCTTCTATTTAAATAAACATTTTATGTTATGCAAGCAACTACTCAAAATGCCAAGAAACATAAATACTTCATAATTTTACGCCTTTTGGTCCTCCTAACATGCTCATTGTTTCCCTCTTTGGATGTGTTTTCAGAAACACTTGAAGATGATGTTATGTTAACACCATTTGAAGTGCTTGCGGTCCTCTTTTCCGCTTTAGAGGTCTCTTCAGTCGAAGGTTTGCACTCTTTGTTGTTTCTTGGAGACGCTACTGATAAAAATCACAAGAAGCACACATAAGACCAAATTGAGAGAACAATTTTATTAGAGTTTGCAACTTCGACCCAATTACTAGTTAATGGGTCGATGTGGGGTTTTTAAGCTCAAATGGGTCACATAGAAAATTAGCAAAAATCAAAACAGGTCAAATAAAACAAAAAATAGCTAAAAGGAGAACGGGTCAAGTAAAAGAAAATAACTAAAAAGGGAACGGGTGAAATGGGCTAAAATTTTTGTAATCATAACTAACTCGTGAACCATTTATAATTTTTCCATAATTATTGACACAAAAGTGTTTGCAAATAAACCACAACCGACATGTTTTGACCTCTGCTAAAGATGAGCCGATTCAACCCGAGCCCATTTAACCTGTTACCCAATTCATACATCTTCCCATAAATTCCATCCGATGCAACCCGAGCCCATTTAACCTGTTACCCAATTCGTACATCTTCCCACAAATGGAATTTACAAGATGAGAAAAAACAATACCTGAAGTGGCAGTGTGTAACACTACATCTTTTGACTTTACAGGTGCAGAAGGATTTAACTTGACACTTGAATCTTTCATTTATTGATCTATGATGTCATGGTGCAGTTCTTGCAAGAGAGCCATTGAGTCAAAGTATTCTTCTGAAGTCATGGTCAAACCACTTGAATCGGATGAACTTGAAGAATGTGTTCCCGGATCAATAAGATCATTTAACTCAAAGTAGTCTCCCCTTAAAATACAATCCCGTTCGGATGAGTTTTCAAGAAAACGACCCGGAGATCCCCTGGTCACGGGTGACAAACCTGTTTTGTTTTCCACAATTAGTCGTGAATATATGACCGAGCTTGATCCTGATGTGCAAAGTATGATGCGAGATATTAGTTTTTCAACCGAATATACTTTGAACAGTTTATCTGGTAATAAAGAGGAGCTATCCTTATACAAGGATCATGTTCAATCTTATATGAAGAAGGTTCAAGATATGCAGATTGTTGCTCCTCCCGCTAGTTCTAGGGATAGATTTGCCGAGATAACCGGTCAATATAAAAACGACAAGAATTCGATAAGAGTCCCTGTTGGGTATAAATCCAAAGGTTCTGGTTCTCGGAAGCGCCTGAAATCTAAACAGGAGATAGCAATCGAAAAAATGAAATCAAAGTCGCAACCCGGGGCCAAAGAAAGACAGTGTCAGAACTGCAAAGGCTATGGACACTACGCATCGACATGCAAACATACCGTAATTAAAAGAAGATCGACAAGGTCTTCGAGAGCCAGTGAAGAGTAGTTTGGTGTTTTGTATTTTTCATTCTTACAGAACACACACATATGGTCTTCGAGAGCCAGTGTAGAGTAGTTTGGTGTTTTGTATATTTCAATCCTATAGAACACAGACAGATCTTAGTTTGGCGTTTTACATCATTTTTATACATCATTTTTTTTGCATCTTTTTTTTTCTACCTATTTGTTCATAACATGTTACTTCGAAGTTACATAACAAACAATATAAGATCGGACAAGGAAATCAAACGCCAAAAAAAAAAACAATAACGCCACTAAAAAAACTACCATAAACTTCTAATTTTGGTCGTGCTAAACTCAAAAATGTTTTGCTGAACGAGATGATAACATTGTTAATCCTCAGTCTAGAAAGATGTGTAACAATGTTATCCATCCCGTTTAGCTAAACTTTATTGAGAACAAAAACTGAATCTCCATGAAATGACGTTTTTGAAGTTTTGTGGTTTTTGTATGTTTTGGCGTTTATATTGAGGATCTTGCTCATTACATGGAGCGAAAGTTTATTGAGAAAATAGTGTATATCAAAGAAACATGGATTGGAATCTTTGATATATTTTTTTTTTTTTTTGCGTTTATAAGATGAATGGTATAGAGGAAAATATAGGTTTTTGGGGTTTTGGTGTGGATTTTAGTAGTTCTGAGAGTTTGTTTATATAGGAAGTTTTTGGCGCGTATTTTAGGCGCAATTTTTATTACAGTAAATGCTAGTAATCAAGTTCCGTCGTTTCAGTACTGTTTGTTCAACTTTATCGGTTAAAAACAAAGTTTGGCGTTTTATATCAATGGCGTTATATTATGATGAAGTGTGCTATGTGTGTTAAGGCGGGATTTTAATAGCTTGAGTTTGACGTTTTATGTTAAGTCAAAAGACCTTTTTACCCTTAATGAAGTGCGCCAGATTAATAAAAGTGATTTTATTTACGAAAACGCCACCGCGTCATCTAGTCCGTAGATTGTTTTGATCTGACGATCCATAAGCGTTCTCTCCGTTCTCACACTTTTGAGCGTTTTCTCTAAATCCTGACCCTATATATATATATATATGGAGGAGATCATGCGAGAACCACCCTTATTGCGAGAACCGCGAGAACCAATGTGAACACAACCTAAAATAGCTAAAAAAACCTAACCCCCCCCCCCCCCCAAAAAAGCCTAAACCCCCCCACCCCCCCCCCCCCCCAAAAAAAAAAAACCTAACCCCCCCCCCCTCAAGCTAAATGCTAAAAACTAAAACCCCCAAAAACCTACCCCCCCCCCCCAAGCTAAAATGCTAAAAACTAAACCCCAAAAAAACCTAAAAAAATCTAAAAAAAAAATTTTAAATATTTTTTATGCTCAAATCGCTACTTTTAGTGGCAAAATTTTTTTTTTTTGCTTCGAAAAGTAGCGATTTTTATATAAAAAATATTAAAAAAAAATTGTGTGATTTTTAGGCATTTTTTGTTGTGTTCACATTGGTTCTCGCGGTTCTCGCAATAAGAGGTGGTTCTCGCATGATCTTCTCCCTATATATATATATATATATATATATATATATACATATATAGGGTAAGGTTCATGCGAGAACCACCTTTATTGCGAGAACCGCGAGAACCAATGTGAACACAATTTAAAATAGCTAAAAAACCCTAAAAAAACCTAACCCCCACCCCCCCTCCCCCAAAAACCTAAACCCCCCCCCCCCCCCCACCCCCCAAAGCTAAAATGCTAAAAAAAACTAATGTGAACACAACCAAAAATACATAAAAAAAACTAAAAACCACACAAATTTTTTATGGCAAAATTGCTACTTTTCGTTATTAAAATTTTTTAAATGTTTTTTTTTTTGCTACTAAAAGTAGCGATTTTACCGTAAAAAAATATTAAAAAATATTTTTTGTGTGTTTTTAGATTTTTTTAGGTTTTTTGGGGATTTAGTTTTTAGCTTGGGAGGGGGGTGTTAGTTTTTTTTTTTTTTTTTTTTTTTTTTTTGGGCGGGGTTAGTTTTTTTGGGGTGGGGGAGTTCGGTTTTTTTAGGTTTTTGGTGGTGTAGTGGGGTTTATTTTGTTGTGTTCACATTGGTTCTCGCGGTTCTCGCAATAAAGGTGGTTCTTGCATGAACCTTACCCTATATATATATATATATATATAAGATATGGATCATGTGAGAAGTAGTAGGCTAATTGAGAAACTTGAGAAGCATTCTGAACCACACATTTTTCTTAAGCAAAAAAATGCAAAAAAAATGCAATTTTTTTTTTTTTTGAAAAATCGGAGATTTTTTTTAAGGTTTTAATTTTTTATTAAATTTTTTTTTGGATTTATACACATGTGTATATTGTTAATCTTTTAACTATACATATGTGTATATTGTCAAATATACATATATGTATATACATGTTTAAAATTGAAAAATAGGGTGGTATTTAAATGCAAGTTTTGTTCTTTAAATAAGTAAAAAAAAAAAACTAAATTACCCATGTGTAATATAATTTAACAGAAAAATTACCCATTTGAAATATTTTTTAAAGAATAAATTACAAGATTTGTTAAAAAAAACTAAATTACCCATGTGTAATATAATTTAACAGAAAAATTTAACTGGGTTAGGCTTAAAGGACGTAATTTGCAACAAAATTCCCTATAAAGGGCAAAACCTGTCAAAATTCGTTGAAAAGAACACTGCCTGCAAAATGGTATATATATAAATGACAAAACATGTAATTTTTTCTTTTTTTAACTTGGATTTATAACGAAACGTACTTAAAAATAAGCACGTAAGAAAATAGAGTTTTTTTACGTTAAAGAATAGTACCATGCGTTGCAGCGGAGTCAAAAGGCAAAATAACTCGAATTTATACGCTCAGTAAAAAATACAGCCATACGTGTAGGCTTTTGGTTTTACTAGATTTTATTTTTTATTTTTCCCTGTTGGAGGCGCATGGTAAATAGAACTTGTTTGTTTTATCAAGAAGATAGAATGAGGGGGTCCATTGATTTGGTAGATGCCTGAGCCCTAAAGTGTATTAATCCACACTCATAAAATATGGGAATTCAATGCGTGGCCTAAAATGATCTTTTTTTTTTTTTTTTTTTTTGAAAATTGCACTTCATTAAACAAACAAAACGCGGATTATCTCCAAGCTAGAGATAAACCGCCACAAACAACAAAAAACATCACGTCCAACTACAACTACTACACCACCCTTTCCAATCGAAAACAATACCTTTAGCCCTACATCTATACCAAAGAAAACCCATAGACTTAACCTCGACCACAATCCTAACCACATTCGAGTCACCGTTTGAAAAAACCTTCTCGTTTCTCGCTTTCCAAATACGCCAGCACGTCAGAATGAGAATACCGTATACTATCTCCTTTTTTTTGGTCGACCCATCTAAATAATCGATCACTTGCAACACATCCTTCAACGAAAAGGCGAACATAGGAGGAATATTCAACCAAGCCGCAATACCGCACCACACACCATGAGTTAAACGACAAGCTGTAAAAATATGATCAACATTCTCGATCGCTTCACCGCAATGAACACATAAACCATCTCCAACAATCAAGTTCCTTCGGCTTAAAGCTTCCATAGTCGGAATTCGATCCAAAGTAGCCCTCCACATAAAGATATTACATTTATTTGGGAGCCATCTACACCATCTAAATCTAAATCGATAGTTATCATCCATCGACGCCTTTCCAATCATCCACAATCTTGCTTCCTTCACCGAATACCCAATATTAGACCCTATATTCCAAGACCATTGGTCCTTCCTATCGTTCAAACGAGTACCCGAAATCAATCTGTAGCAATCAAGTAATTCAGCCACCTCAATTGTCGATGTCGGATAATTTAAGAATGATCTAATCATGTATTTTTAATCAAATGGGACCTACATTTAAGAATAGGCACAAAACATTCAATTATTCTTTTCCTTTTTTTTTTCTAATTTTTGGAAGAATAATCCATAATTGGAAAGGGTGATGGGTACATTTATTTCTTGCCCTACCATAAAAGCTATATGGTGGAACGTTTGCATGTGTGATTGCAACTTCCTTAAATTCCTCACCTCCGTTGGGCCTAAGACGATGTGTAGGGGGCATTATAGGGTATTATAGGGCAAAAAAAACGCCCCCTTCCCCATTACATAGGGCATTATAGGGTATTATTTTTGAAAAAAAATTGGTGGGGCATTATATATAAAACGCCTAACATGGTTTGTGGAATGGTTGACTGGGTTTGACCCACCAATGAGAAAATAGTTTGTTTGTTTGTTTTTGTTTTTCTTTTTTGTTTTGTTTAATGATTGGAAGGGGCATTATCAGGCATTATTCCCACTACGCCACTTTTGCAATAACGCCCCATGCTGACTGGATTGCCACGTGTCGAATAATGCCCCATGGTGGGGGCATTATTTTGTTTAACCACTACACATGGTCTAATAATGACCAGTGGTGTTCAAAAAAATCCGGTTCGAAACCAAACCCGAAATATTCGAAAAACCATATCTTAATATCCGAATTTCGGATATCCGAAGAAAATCAAACAATCCGAAATTTTGGATTTGGATATTGATTTCTAAGATTTTCGGATAGTTGGATTATCCGATATCCGAAAACTAAAAAAATATTACATATAAATTATATGAGTATTATGTTTAGCTTTAAATATAGTAAAAATAGTAAATAATCGGATTCGGATGTGGATTTATGAATGTTTTTTTTAAGTGTTGGAAATTCGAATATAAGTTAAGTTTTAATCTATGCATGAAATGGACTTTTTGATTTTTTTTATAAATTCGGATATCCATTTAAATAAAAGAATCAGTATTCGAGAATTGGATATCCGAAAATTCGGATACGAATTCGGATATTAATATTCATTATCCGAAAACCGGATAATCCCATCTTGAAAGCCCCTAATGATGACGATCTTCATCCACAAGCTTTTCACATACACATTATACACATGCATACATATTCATAAATACATATTATATGACGAAAACACATTTACTTGACTGTTTGAAGGTGTCTCCTGAGGCTCTATCCTTGGATCAACTTTTAAACACGTTTCTCTCTGGTCCACACCCTGAAATACTAGATATAGTATCCACCTGGCATGCTAGATATAGAAAAAACTCGAGCCCTCAGAAAATGCAGCAATGATTATTTTTTTTTCTTAGATTTGTAATTAAGATGTCACTTAAATGTATATTTATTCAGTTCTACGTCAATTTTGATTTTCTCCATTTTGATCTACCCTAAGTCCCTAACTATGGTGTTTCAACCCAAGGCACAACATAAAAGATCATCGTGGACCATATATATTGGACTAAAAGTACTTGGACCTTCATTTCATTTGTCTGCTATTCATATTTTTGTTAAATTTTCTATTAACGCAATTGTTTTCTTGTAGTTTAACCCTTAACAAGTAAAAAGAAAAAGTTTTATATTGTGACCCTCAATTAAAACTTTCTTGTTATTCACCATTTACACGGAATTGATAAGAATAAAAAATTAGTTAACAAACAAGATTGGACAAACGCAATCAAAGTAACATTAGACGACGTAAACACAACTTATTATCAAAAGATACATCAAAGTAAAGATGAAAATGTTTTATTATACAATATTGAGTACAAAACATGTTTTTAACAAGACGAGTAAATATGAAATCACCACTGAACAAGTGTTACACATACCCATTGACACCATCCACATGTTATCTTACAACACACTTATATTATACAATATCGAGTACAAAACATGTTTTAAACAAGACGAGTAAATATGAAATCACCACCATTACAGTATTCACGTGTTATCTTACAACACAAATGAAAGTTTTTGCTGCCCTTATGGTCCTCTTACCACTGGTATAAAGAAAACTCACCTCATTTAGCAACCCTCATGGTTTCTTCTATCTCAAGAAACATTTCTTGTTATGCAAGCAACTACTTAGAATGCCAAGAAGCATAAATACTTCATAATTTTACGCCTTTTGGTCCTCCTAACATGCTCGTTGTTTCCCTCTTTGGATGTGTTTTCACAAATACTTGAAGATGATGTCATGTTAACGCCATTTGAAGTACTTGAGGTCCTCTTTTCTGCTTTGGAGGTCTCTTCAGACGAAGGTTTGCACTCTTTGTTGTTTCGTGGAGACGCTACTGATAAAAATCACAATAAGCACACAATAGACCTATTGAGAGAACAATTTCTGTAATGGTAGCAATTTCAGCCTAATTACTAGTTAATGGGTCGATTTGGGGTTTCTAAAAATGGGATCGTTCAAATATAATAAAAATAACTAAAAAGAATCGAGTCAAATAATAATCACTCAAAGTCTTATTAATCCATCTTACATCCTAAACAGTTTTATTCAAAAAATTTGCATATTGTTGTAAGGATATTATTTTTGTAATCATAAAACTAACTCGTTAACTAAAGATGACACGGTTCAACCGAGCCCATTTGACCCGTTACTCAATTTACCGTCTTGTCACCTCTAGTTTTCACTCAAGGAGTCCACAAGATGAGAAAAAACAGTACCTGAAGTAGCAGTGTGTAACACCACTTCTTTTGACTTTACAGGTGCAGAAGGATTTAACTTGCCACTTGAATCTTTCATTTGTTGATCTATCAAATCATCCTGCAGTTCTTGCAAGAGAGCCATTGAGTCAAAGTATTCTTCTGAAGTCATCGTCAAACCACTTGAATCGGATGAACTGGAAGAATGCAATCCCTGATCGACCAGATCGTTTAACTCAAAATAGTCTCCCGTCAAAATACAATCCCGTTCGGATGAGTTTTCAAGAACATGACCCGGAGATTCCGGGTCACTGGCCGAAACTGCTTTTGGCCCAAAGTTTACGGAGATTTTGAAGTTAATATCAGCAGTGCAGTGCCCAGAGGGTGGTCTATTTTCATCAGCCAAAAACACTCTGCATAATGCTCTAAGATCCTGCATATTATCCAAACAAATCAGTTACAACTCTTAAATCCAAAACAATGCAATAAGAAAAACAGATATCACGTATACCATCGGATCATTGTCATACTTGTTGGTTATTCTATATTCTTGCATCACCCACTCAGTCTTTCGTCCATGTGGGGCCCGCCCCTCGTGAAACTGAAGGGTAGTTCTTAAACCAAGGATGACAGCGTTAGAAAATATCTCACAAGCCGCCTCGGTTTCCTGCCAGAATCCACACTCTGCATCCGTTTTTACCCCAGAGCACAAGTACCATAAACCAGCTGCAAGTTACATTTGAAACAAGATAAAGTCGCACCGACGTTGATTATGTATATTTAATAACAATAGTGAAAGTATTGATGCTAACCAGATAGATCTGAGGGTTTATGTTGGTAAGGATTTACATCTGAAGTTACATTTACGGGCAGAGGTTTCCCGCTTTTGAAGTTGAATAAGGACATACAGATTGTCTCATCCGTCCAATATTCATTTTCGGCTGCAAGTGGAACGCGTGATGGACACATTGCAGCCTATCCCCTAAGATTAACAAAATCTTGGTTCAAAATATGTTACTACATAAAAAAACACGGAAGGTCTTAACAAGATTAGATCTTGGTATAAAAAAGCGCGATGCACTCTGAGACGTTTTGGTCTCAAAAGCACAGGTACACAGGTCGCGTAGGTGACCTGCATATCTCACATTTACACATAAACCTCTCAATATTTCTTCATCCCTTAGGTTGTTTTTACATAAGAACCTCCTACAGTCCTACGGACCATAATTTTGACAAAATTTGACCCAGATCTATATTAGACACGCCTTTTAAAATAAAGAATAGATATGGAGGTAGTTGAAGGAGAATATTGTTTATAATAAATAAGTACTTTTAAAATAAAGATTAGATATGGAGGTAGTTGAAGGAGAATATTGTTCATAATAAATAGAAACAATTGCATATTTCCCTTTAAAAAACTGCTTAATTGCGTATTTACCTAACTTAAAATTAAAATTGCATATATCCCTTTCCTTAACTATTAAAATTGCATATATCCCCTTAACTAATATAATTGCAAATTTATCCATTTTGATTTATTTTATTAAAAACAAGTTATATAATGACCTTTTTACCCTTTGTACTAAAACTTAAAAAAAATACAAATTTATTCATTAACAAAAAGCAAATTTATCAAACACAAAAACAACTGGTTATTTAATCATTTAATTATTACAATCGCCACCGAACTCATACCCATAATGATTCATGACTGTAAATCAAACACCAACTAAATTATGTGACTAATCACACATGTAATTGAATGGGCACAGCAGGAGTATGATAAATGCAACATTTGCTTTGACGCCATTAAAAAAAGATGAATATCTATACTAGAATATAACTTAAACAATCATAACTGATGATATGTTATTATTTGGTCATATTTTCTAGGATCTGTATTGGGAGCAATGAAAATAATGTCAATCGCTCTCTTCTTTGCTCCTTTTGGTTCATATTTTCTAGGATCTGTTTTTGTGTTTGATAAATTTGCTTTTTGTTAATGAATAAATTTGTATTTTTTTTTTAGTTTTAGTAAAATATAAGGTTAAAAAGTCATTATGTAACTTGTTTTTAATAAAATAAATCAAAATGGGTAAATTTGCAATTATATTAGTTAAGGAAGGGGATATATGCAATTTTAATAGTTAAGGAAGGAGATATATGCAATTTTAATTTTAAGTTGGGTAAATACGCAATTAAGCAGTTTTTTAAGGGGAAATATGCAATTGTCCATAAATAAGTAGAATACGAGAAATGGACAATCATACAATCCAAGCTTTATGGTATACCTATTAGTTTCTGTTTCTTTTACAAAAGAAGAAGAATGGTTGAGAGGTTGGTTTTAACACAATAACATGGTTCTTTTAAAACAGATTTTGCACCTATACACGTAGTCTATGCAATAGTTGTACCGCAGGAGATGATCTCCCTTTTTCACTAAATTTTTCTACAATAGATACTTACAAAACTAATATCTCCATGAAGCTAGAACACTCAATAATAAAAAAAAAGGCACAATAAACCATACAAGAATATAGATCATGAAGAAAATGAGAAAAAAACAGTTATAATTAAGTTGAACACAGGTACCTGACAATGATAACCAAGTCAAAAGGCTGGTTTCAGCATTGACTTTCATGGTCAAACTGACCAATTCACGGATCAATCATCAACATTCAACAGATCATGATCAACTGTCCAATTATATGCATTAAATTACAATCATCCACATACCTAAAAGTAAAAAAAAAAAAAAATCATTTCAAATCTATTCTCCACTTCAATCACCATCAGAAAATACAATTATACAATAATCTGATCATCAATTTGATATCACAGTCACTCGATCCGACGAATTGACCACCCCATCCAACGAAATCCACACACATCAAGCAAAATCATGATCGTAAACACACACTCGTAACACGATACATGATTAATAAACATCAAATTTCGTTAGACGATGAACGTATATCAGCAGTTAAATTAAATCAAAAGATAAATAAAAATCCGTAAATTAGGCCTAAATCATGATAATAAATACAAAATATCGTAACAATAATATGCGATCTATAAACGTCAATTGATGAAAGTATATCAACAGATCCAATACTCGAATTCAATCAAACGAGAAAAACTAAATCCACCAACATCAAGTCATAATCATGATCGTAAGCACAAATTCGTGACGATACGCAATCTATAAACATCATTTTTCTTTTTTCTAAAATTTTTGACGATGAACGACTATCAGCAATCTAATACTCGAATTCAATAAAAAGAGATAATCTAAATCCGCAAACATCAAGACAAAATCATGATCGTAAACACACGTTCACAACGATCTATAAACATCAAATTTCGTGAAAATTTAACACGATGATGAACGTATATCAGCAGTATAATTCAAACAAAAAGTATATAAACACCAAATCATGTAAAAGAATATTCTGTATAAGATAAAAAGAATATACCTGTGGCTGCTGCTGCTGCTGCACAGTACAAGAAGTGTAGAGGAAGAGCGGAAACGAAAGATATTTCCCGCGCAATCTACACTCATTAGTTCACCGTTAACTGTGTGTTTTGTGTTTGGTTTGGGTTTTGGAGAATGAAGCAAAATAGCGATCAAACAGGGGGTATTTATAGGAGGAGGAGGAGGAATTAACCATGGTTTAGAATTTTGATCGTAGGTGAGTTATCTTTTGACGGAGTACTAGACGGCGTCATGCAATTTAACGGGGACGTTTCAAAACAATGGGCACGGGACATTCACGCCGATATAAAATTATATATAACATAACTAGGTTAGAACCCCGTGTAATACACGGGTTAAATAAATGTAATTTAATATACTAAATAATAAAAAGAAATATCTTTAAAAACTTGTTTATTACACGGGTTGAATAAATTTAATTTTATATACCAAATTATAAAACAATATATCTTTAAAAATCTTGTTTATTACATGGGTTGAATAAATGTAATTTTATATATTAAATAATGAAAAAATTATATCTTTAAGAACCTCGTGTATTGTATGGGTTGAGCACATGCAATTTTATATATTAAATAATGAAAAAAGTTTCATTTTTAAGAACCTCATGTATTGTATGGGTTGAGCACATGTAATTTTATATACCAATCAATACAAATTAAATAATTAAAAAAGTTACATTTTTAAGAATCTCATGTATTGTATGGGTTGAGCACATGTAATTTTATATACAAATCAATAAAAAGTTATATCTTTATAAACCTTGTGTATTGTAAAACATTTGGACTAAACTGACAAAATAACCCAAAACCACACGGACTAAAATGACATTTAACTCTTTATAGTATATTAATTTATATTTAGTGTACCTCTTTTGTTAATTTCAAGAGGGTTATTGGATTTTTTCACCGCAAACTATCGGCTATTGGCTGTTGCCACCGCCAACTATCACTTTGACGTCCGTCACCCCTAACTTAACACTTAGTGTGTTCTGTCACCACGTCGTTAACTGATCACACACTTTTGATCCTGTTACTATACTTTTAGGGGTGTCATAGGGATCTTAGGAAGGTTTTAGTAATCTTAGGACACTCTCAAAAGTATAGTAATAGGATCAAAAGTTAGTGATCAGTTAACGGCGTGGTGACAAAACACACTAAGTGTCAAGTTAGGGATGGCATGCATTAAAGTGATAGTTGGGGGTGGCAACAGCCAATAGCCAATAGTTAGAGGTGATAAAATCCAATAACCCATTTCAAGATAAATAATTTTGAAATCTAATAAATATTTCAAAATACTATATTATCTCCTATACGAATTGTTTAAATTATATTTTATAATTATCTTTTAATTAATATTAATTAAAATTATGTAGGAGATAAAGATGAGAAAACTAAAAAATAGATGGCTCCAATGAATGACATGTGTCCCTACATTAGTTTCTTTTATTATATAGTATAGATTATACCACTATAGTTGAGTAAACTGCCATTTTGATCCCTTGAGTTTGGCTAGTTTTGCCACTTTAGTCCAAATCTCAAACTTATTACATCTAGGTCCCTGTGGTTTGCATTTTATTGTCATTTTAGTCCAAATCTCAAATCAGGTCAGCTTTAAAAAAAAACCTGGTTTTTGTCCTTTTCCTCATGGGCATTTTGGTCATTTTATATTTTATAAATGAAAAAAATATTAAAATTCCCAAACACCCCATATCTCTGCACTCTCTCTCTCTCTCTCTCTTTCTCTCTCTCTAAACAACCCCTCTCTCTCTTCTCTCTCTCCTCTCTCTAGAACACCATCACCACCACCTCCTCTCCGTTCATCCACCGCCGCAGCAGCAGAAACCACCATACGTCGTTCCAATCAAATGTCAGATCAAACAAGAATCCAAACCAAGAATCCCCACAAATCAAAACCCCTTTACTTCCAATCACTCCAAACCAAACCCAAAACCTAAACCCACAAATTCAAGAACAAGAACAAACAACCCATCTTCATAAAACCCTCAAAAGATTCGAACAATAACAAACCACCACCGTATCATCACCCCCACCACCGCATAACCCTAACGGAACTGACCTTGCCCCAAATAGAAACAACCCGAATGGAACAGGGTTGCCGCCGCCGCTGAAACGCGGCTCCGTCTCTTCGATCCCCCTCTCTCTCATGCATCTCTCTCTCTTTCCGCCGCTCATGGCGGCTCTGCTGATGTCGTACCGTCCGCCACCACCAAGTGGTGGTGGTGCTGCCGCCGTTGTTTATCGGGAGGGGACGGCGAAGGGCAGGGGATAGTGGTTGATCGTTGTGGTTGCGTGTGGTGGTTCACCGGATAACCAGTCGCCGGAAAAACGAGGCGAATGAGGTTGTTTGGTGGTGTCGTTGCCGGCTGAATCGAAAAGGGAGGATGTGGGTGTCTATGTGTGTGTAAGAGATGGAGGAGTAGAGAGTGATGGTGGTTGCGGTGGCCGGAGATCGGTGGTGTTGGCGGGGACGGTGGCGGAGGTTGGGGATGATGTGGGGGTGGTGATGGTGTGGTGTACGTAGTTCAGAGAGAGAGAGGGGGAGACAGAGAGCAGATGTTGAGAGAGAGAGCAGATGGAGAGAAAGAGAGGGATGAAGATCTTTAAATAAAATCCAAAAAGACCAAAATACCCCTGAGGAAAAGGACAAAAACCAGGTTTTTTTTTTGAAATCTGACCTGATTTGAGATTTGGACTAAAATGGCAACAAAATGCAAACCACATGGACCCAGATGTAACAAGTTTGAGATTTGGACTAAAGTGGCAAAACTGGCCGAACCACAGGGACCAAACTGGCAGTTTACTCACTATAGTTTTTGTAGCACGAGACTTATCAAGATTTAATCTTGTTTTTCCTTTGAGTAAACTGCCATTTTGGTCCCTATGGTTTGGCCAGTTTTGCCACTTTAGTCCAAATCTCAAACTTATTACATCTGGGTCCCTGTGGTTTGCATTTTGTTGCCATTTTAGTCCAAAATCCAAAAAACCTCCTTTTTGACTGTTGAGAGCTGCCTATTTTGTCCTTTAGTGCAGGGGTATTTTGGTCATTTATGTTAGCAATGGTAACTTCACATTTGCTGCATCTTCATCTGGTCAAAGTCAACTTCCATCATATACCCATCAGCATAAAAAGAAACCTCCATTAAAAATCACCAGCGATATGTAAACTCAAACAAAAATCACTTGCAGATTTCATGAATTAGTACTCAAACAAAATTTCATCTAACCATCTCTAATTACCACTCATAAACCAATAGTTTCAGTAAAGAAACAAAACCGACAACCTATATCACACCCAATTGACAAAAATTCAAGAAAAATCACTCATTTCACAACAATTTCATCTGGGTAACATCGAAGCACAAAAACTATATGTAAACTCACCAGTGAATCTTGAAGACGAAAACCCTTCTCACCACAGGAATTTGACGGGAGAAAGAGAGATTATTCCGGGATCTTGAAGACGACCAGTGGATCTTGAAGACGACCAGTTGATCTTGAAGACGAAAACCCTTTTCACAACAATCCATGGGTAACTCACCGGAGAAATTATTCCGGGAGAAATCAACGCTGCCGTTTTCCGATGTCGGTTCTCATCGGTGTCGTTTTCCGATGTCGGTGGTGGTGGTGGTGTTCGACAGAGAGGAGAGAGAGAGAAGAGAGAGATGGGTGTTTGGAGAGAGAGAGAGTGTGTGTGTGTGTGCAGAGGAGAGAGAGAGAAGAGAGAGATGGTGGTGTTGGCGGCAGTGGGATGGTGGTGGTGGGGATGATGCGGTGGTGGGGGTGGTGGTGGTGGTGGTGTGGTGGTGGTAGTTCAGATAAGAGAGAGAGAGCTGCTAGTCTTTGATGCGATGATGAAGATGATATATTAATATTAATATATATATTAATTTTTGAAAAGCAAAGTGCAGGTGGTATGTGTGTATATTAATATATATATATATATTAATATATTAATATTAATATATAATTTTTTAATTAAGAAAATGTTAAATGAAAAACAAAATGACCAAAATTCCCCTGCATTACAGGACAAAATAGAAGGTTGCAACAGTAAAAAAAATAAGGTTTTTGGATTTTGGACTAAAATGGCAACAAAATGCAAACCACAGGGACCCAGATGTAATAAGTTTGAGATTTGGACTAAAGTGGCAAAACTGGCCAAACCACAGGGACCAAAATGGCAGTTTACTCTTTTCTTTTTTAACATAAAATGCCCAGACACTCAGGATTACTCTGACAAATGAATCACCCTTTCGCCTGAAGAACATGATATGATGACCAGGTCCACCCTCATTTAACCTAGAAAACCCCGTGGCTCAACCGATAAAAAATTTGTCAGAGGCACGACTCTAAACTATCACCTACCGTTTGAAAAATCATGGACCTACCATTTACCACTTAACCAGAAGGCTCGATGATATTTGATCTTGTTTTTAAATTTCATTATTGCAAACAAAACCAAAAAAAAAACACATTTGTGATTTACGTATTTCAAGTATTGAATTTTCTTTTTCATAACTCACTTACTACTTCGTGAGTTTGTCAGCCTTTGATGAACAGTTGTAAGAAACGTCGTAGGATCAAGTAACGTCAATTAGGAGCAAGACAATGGGGACGCTTGTAACGCGGGGTGAAGGATGGTCATAGACATCATCGTAGGACAATCAAAATAATTTAATAAAATTTGCTTATTTTACGCAACTTGTGGAATTCCCTCATGGTGTACCAGAAATTCCGTATACACACAAATCGGTATGATATCAGTAGTCAATACTATAAAAAACACCGGAAAAGACCTAGACTAACTTACATCGATTGACTACACACTGTTTGCGACATGTACGGTACTCGATATGGTTTATAATAAAAAAATATTTATTTTAAACGCAACTCCTTATTCAACAAAATATATATGAAATGTTGACAAAAATAAATGTAACAGTGTATCTTAATTCTTAAAGTTAATACTGTTTGATATGTAGGGTAAAGTTCTTGTACAAATAATCTTAACATACTAAACATACAAATTGAAGAAAAACTCAAAAAGACAAGGTGGCATTTTTGTAATTATCAATAACTATCAAAGTTACTCTACAAATATACCTAAAAAAACCTAACCACTCCCCCCCCCCCCCCCAAAAAAAAAACCTAAACCCCCCACCCCCCAAAAACCTAAAAAAAACCTCCCCCCCCCCCCACCCCCCAAAAACCTAAAAAAACCTAACCCCCCACCCCCCAAAAACCTAAAAAAAACATAACCCCCCCCCCCCCCCCCAAGCTAAAATGCTAAAAACTAAACCCCCAAAAAACCTAAAAAAAAATCTAAAAAAATAAAAAAAAAACACACAAATTATTTTATTTTATTTTTTAACATTTTTTATTAAAAAATCGCTACTTTTAGTAGCAGCAAAAAAAAAAAAAAAAAATTTTTTTTGCTAACGAAATGTAGCGATTTTTTAATAAAAAATGTTAAAAAAAAAATTTGTGTTTTTTTAGGTATTTTTGGTTGTAACTTTGATAGTTGGTGGTAATTACAAAAATGCCACCTTGTCTTTTTGGGTTTTCCTTCAATTTGTATGTTTAGTATGTTAAGATTATTTGTATTTGATCTTTTGCCTTGATATGTAAGTTAATCATATAATAGCATTGTTTCCTTAATCCTGTGAATTTTGTATGAGCGATTATATGAAATTAAGTGGGGACCACTTATAGGGACTTTGTGTTGCAACTTGTAACTTATCCAATCAAGACACGTGTATACATGGAGATTACATATACCTTTCGGTCCAAGTCTGGCATTTGGAAGCATCTGGAAAGTGGAAACCTTATCTATCAGGTGTGTATTACAACCCGTGAATTCCAACAAATTTTATAAAAGAGTTCACTATATTTATGAAAAGTATACTAGGTTAGAACCCGTGTATTACACGAGTTGAACAAATGTAATTTTATATATTAAATAATAAAAAGTTATATCTTTATGAACCTCATATATTGTACGGGTTAAATAAATGTAATTTTATATATCAAACAAAAAAAGTTATATCTTTAAAAACCATGTGTAATACACAGATTAAATAAATGTAATTTTGTATACTAAATACTAAAAACGTCGTATCTTTAAAAAACTCATGTATAATCAGGTTGAATAAATCTACCAAATAATAAAAAATTACATCCTTAAAAACCTCGTATATTACACGTGTTGAATAGATCTAAAAAAGAGTTATATCTTTAAAAATCATGTGTATTATACAGATTAAATAATTGTAATTTTGTATATTAAATACTAAAAACGTCGCATCGTTAAAAAACCCGTGTATAGCCGGGTTGAAAAATCTACCAAATAATAAAAAAATTATATCCTTAAAAAACCCTGTTTATTACACATGTTAAATAAATCTAATTTTACATAGCAAATGATAAAAAAAAAGTTATATCTTTAAAAACTTCGTGTATTACACGAGTTATATAAATGTAATTTTGTATAGTAAATAATAAAAAAATTATATTTTTAAAAACCCCGTGTTTTAGACGAGTTGAATAAATAAAATTTTGTATACCAAATAATAAAAAAGTTATATTTTTAATAAATTAGGATAACATTTAATATTAATTTATTATTTATATATTTAATATAAGATAAGTAGGAAAGATAGGTATTTGTTTTAAAAATATATTAAATTAACAATTTAGATTTGAGGATAATATTTTATTAAAGTATGAGAAGATTTAATATTAATTTTTTATTTATCAAGTTAATATAAGATAAAGAGTAAATTACGTTTTTGGCCCATGTTGTTATATCACTTTTACTATATTTGTCACACCTCCAAATTCCACAAGCGGACTGAACAGGAGCTGAACCCTTGTTAGAATTTCCATTTGCGCTTGTTGTCGCTAGGAGCATCTGATGTAGTGGTAGCACTAATACGCTATGGCAGCCTATTCTGCTCGACTGCCTGGTCAGTGAGACGGTGGGATAGTCGAATGACCTGCTGAATCGTGAGAAGGTTAGCTGAAGTCACCATACTCTGAATCTCTGGCACTAAACCCATGATGTAAAGCTCGATATGTTTGCAGGGAGGGTCCACCATAGTAGGACACAGAGCAGCTAGTTCATTAGACCTCTTCGTATACGCCTCAATCTATGACCCCGCCATCTTCAAATTGTAGAACTCCACTTCTAGCTTATGAATGTCATCACGATGACAATACTCCATATTGATCAGATCCTTAAAGTCATTCCATGGGTGGCATTAGCAGCTGCCAACCCAAGCATTTGAACCTGAGCGTTCCACCAAGTGAGCGCAACACCTTCAAGAGTTCCCGAAGCAAACTTCACCCTACTAGAAACAGGGCATTCACACATTTCGAAGACAGATTCGATCTTCTTGAACCAGTGGAGGAGACCTACAGCTCCTTCTGTACCACTGAAGGTACTTGGTCGACAGTCCATAAAGGTCTTGAACGTACACACGGGAGGCTGAGCATGTTGACCTGTCACGCGAGAAAGAAAAGACAAGGTTAAGTACGAGAGTTGGTTCGCGAGAGTAGGATCTAAACATCCTAGCATAGGTCGAAATGGCAGGTTACACCTCCTGCTGGAGCTGCTGCGAGTGCCTCAGCAACTCGTTCGTTTATTAGAGCCGTCAGCTGGGCTTGAGTCAAGTTCAGGCGTCCACTCATGATCTTCACATCGAAGGAAACACAAGTGAGATTGGTGTCGCGAAAGTGCGTAAGTATGGGATGACAGAAGAGAGCAAGCACACAAGGTTTCAAGCAGCAATTGTTACACTATCAAAGCATACCATGATCAAATGCACTACTTTAACTAATAGGCAGGCAATACAAAAATAAACCATATCACCTATAGTGTTGAGTCTTGCACGTGGAGCGAAGTGTCGTTGTGGATCGTGGAGCACTGTACAGGTTATAGTCTGGTTTTGTCAAAAAGCTTTTCCCTTTTTAAAACCAAGTTCACTATAACCAATGGCTCTGATACCAATCTGTCACACCCCCAAATTCCACAAGCGGAGTATCACCGCAGGAGGCGTGACATGACCAGGATCAAGCCACCAATCATATTGAACAACGCAGTAAAGTAATTATAAAACCAACCACAATATAATTGGTGTCCAAAACAAATTAACTAAGTTCAAGTTATCAGCGGAAGCATAAAGTGTAAAACCAAAACATAAGTTGAAAGTTCAAATGTTTAACATGGAACTTAACAGTCCATGTCCCACAACGACCTCTCCTTCTCGTGCAAGCTCCGATCTAAGCACCTAACGACCTGCAAGGCATGTAGCAACGAATCAACAACAAAGTTGAGCGAGTTCACAGTTGGCTATCCATTTTAGAGTTGTTCCAAAAACCATAAGTTCTTTCGAAAACCATGAGTTAACCAATTCCTTATTTCCCAAACCATAACCAGTGGGGGCTACCCCATGTTAACCACTAGACCCGTTACCATATCGACTACTTACTGAAGACATGTTTATGTGCCCTACGTCAATGTCTATCATCATTGACCAAGTGCCCAGATCCATTAGTCCACTCCCATCCTCTGCGGCACGGTGTGAGGCTTGTCAAACCTAATAGCGCTATTTAACTAATGACCCGTTCGCCAATGGCCCGGCGATTAAGTCGATATAAAAATGAGGGACTTCATGATAGAGTTTTTGCCTAGTAAGTTATATGCTGTCATCCTTCCTATGGAGGATGGAAGCACGTATTCTACCCAAGGAGAACACGAAGGTTTAAATGTTGTCATACTTCCTATGGAGGATGGAAGTACATATTCTACCCAATGAGAATATGCAGGTTCCATTTTAGTTACTTAACCCATTCCCAAACCACTGGGAATCCCATGCCTTGTAGAAAGTGTGAACTCACCTTAGGTTAGCTCGGCAGATACACGAAAAGGTTACTTGAGCTATATGTGGTCAACCACGTCCTAACATGGTTACCATACAAGTCAGGTCTAGGTTCAAGTAGTGCACATAGGTTTACACATAAACTAACAGGTTACGAACACATAATGATCATGGCAAACACGTAAGATCACATTCAACACGTTAACAGTCAAGTATACATCATAACCAAACTTGTGCGACTCAAATGATTGGGCTCGCACAAGTTCAATGGCCCAACAATCTTGTGCGATTCAATAATTGAAGCCCAATAATATCCGGCCCAACCTGTTGTGCATCGAGCACAACTTGTGCGACTGCGACTAAAATGAGCCCGGCCCAAGAATAAATGAAGTCCATACCCCATACGGCCCAACATATAAACAATTAATCAACTTGTGCGGTCCATTTAATCTTGTGCGACCCGTATTAACTTGTACGATTACAAATGGCTTGTGCGAGTGGAATCTACTTGTGCGACTGAGTTTTGGGCTTTAAAGCCCAACCACATAATAAGGTTCAAACGGTTGTGTGTGGCCCAAGACTTGTGCGATCGGCACTACCTTGTGCGATCCACATATCTTGTGCGATCATGCCAAATTCCTAGGTTGTACTATGTGCTTAAACAATTGTACCTTAACACATCTTGTGCGACTGTGTTGTGCGACCGGGGCTTGTGCGATTGAGCTCTTGTGTGATTAGGTTTGTTATCCGTAATTTATGGAAATCAGTTACACCATTTATTTGCAATTCAAGTCTAACAGTTTCCTAACTTGCATCCATCGATCAAAACAATTAAACAGTTTCCAATCATGCAAATCATCGATCAAACTAAACATTTACTAATTAATTCTTATGGACCCTAATTAATCATATAACAACTCATCATCATCACATCGAATCAAATAGCATACTGAACATCAAGATCCTTAATTCATCATCCAATAACTCAAACCAATTCTTATAATCCATCCGAATCCAAACACATATGGCCGATTACATTCATTCGGTTCTAGATCATTATTATCATCACATGATTATCAAATCCTATATTGAACTAACATATTACATATGTGAGCCGATTTACATGAACACTAATCTCATCAATTTATTCCATAATCAATCATATATCATTCGTAAATCATTATGTAGGAACATATAAATCACAATATCATCCAACGAAATAATAACCATGAAACACTAACCGGTTAGATGGTAGAACAAGGATGATCCGAATCAAGAAAGCTTTAAGGAAGAGGGGATGTTGCCGTCGAGTTCAAGAGAGAGAGGGAGAGAGATTTATGGTTTGCTAAACTTTGTGTGTTTTGGTGAAGTGTAGAATTTATACTAACACCCTAGGTGTTATTCGAACTAAGAGAGTGGGCCGAATCCTTCATTAGTTGCCCTTGGGTTTCGAGTACAAAGAGTGTGGCCCGAATGAGCTTGTACAATTGGACTAGTGTTGTGCGATTACATTATATACATACATTACACACATTCACATAACATGTAACATTTATTCATTAAAACCAACATATCAATTAGTCACATAGAGTTCATACACGTTACATTAAACACAAATATAGGTTTTGAAATACGAGTTATCACAATATTAGCCCAAAATAAGATTTTTTAACATATGTGCCCCCATGGTCTCTATAACTATCTATTTTGGCCCCTGAGTCTAACTCAACCCTAAACCCTAGTTAATTATTAGTCACATGATATGCACTTGATGGGTAAATTGGTAATTTCTCCTCCTCTTTTAATTACTTTATAAAGAAAAAAACCCTAGCTACTTTATCACTTATTCTTCTTCTTTGTTTTTTCAAGACTAACACCTTGTAATTTCTCCTCCTCTATGTTCTTCGTTCCCAGAGGATGAACCGCTCGGAGACTGGTACGGCGCTCTTACGGTGGCCCTGTCTTTTCTCTTGGCCAGAAACTTATGCAACAATGCTATTCTCGCTATCGGCAAATCTGAATCCTTTGCCTGTTGAACATCTTCTCGTTATCGGCAAATCTGAATCCTTCGCCTGCTGAACATCTTCTTTAATCGGTCCTTTTGTTGATCTATAAACATTTTCATCGCCAAAGTAATTGAAGATTTGAGAGTTAGTGTTTCATTTGAAGACGAAGACGATGCTGATGGTGGTCAGGTCAGGTGTGTGTGGCGCGATGGTTGTCGGATTTTGTGGGTCAGGTCAGGGGGGTGTATGGTGGTGGTTTAACGAATCTGAATCACTGAATCTGAATCACCCAGATCTGTTAATGTTTGATTCGATTCGGATTTGGTTAGTTTCATTCGAACACACAAACACTGAATTTAGAATCTGTTAATGTTTGATTCAGTTATGATTGAAGTGAACTTAAGTTAATTGATGTTATGTCCTTGAATTTAGGTTTTGTTTTTTATTTGTTCTTGTTCATGAAGATCTGAAACTGAAATGTGGGTTTTGGTTAGGGATGATGATGGTTGAAAGGGGTCATGTCCTTGAAGATCTGGGTTTGAAGATGATGATGTGTTCTTGAAGATTTGGGTTAGAAGATGATGATATGCAGATTGATAATTATTGTTTTTTTATAAAGTCAGTAAAAGTAAAGGGGGGGGGGGGGGAATTACCAATATACCCATCATGTGCATGTCATGTGACTAATAATTAACAAGGGTTTGGGGTTGAGTTAGACTCAAGGGGCAAAATAGTTAGTTATAGAGACCATGTGGGAAAATATGTTAAAAAATCTTATTTTGGGCTAATATAGTAAAAATGATATAACCACAGGGCCCAAAAACGTAATTTACTCTAAGATAAATATAGATTTGAGGATACCTTCAATGAATGACACATGTCCAAAAGTTGGTTTCTTTTATTATAGTAGATAGATTTTACATATATACACACATACATATGTATATATCTATGTCTTTACGGAAAAGAACACACATATATCGCACGTTATAAATTTCATAAATAAAAACTCGCATATTGTAAAATATAAAAAGTCGCATGTTGAAAGATGAAAAAGTCGCATGTTGAAAGATGAAAAAATAACATGTTGTAAAAATGAAAAAATAGCATGTCATAAAAAAATAGCGTATTGTAAAAATGATAAAATAACATGTTACAAAAAATAGCATGGTGAAAATGAAGTTCGCATGTTGTAACTCAATCTCGTACGCTGCATACGTTAACACAAATTGTACGTTAACCAACCCCTATATATATATATATATATATATATATATATATATATATATATACATGAAAAACATGATACAAACCGAATGAGAAAGTGTTTATTGTCCACAATAAACATATCTAGTATTAAACATATGCAATACATGATAGAATTTTCAGGTCGACCGTCATTTAGATCGGGTCATGATAATTTATTGAACTTGGAACCTTTAAAAAGAAGATAAATAAATAACAAAACAACACATGTCTAAGCACAAAGGTAGAAGATTGGACGGGTATAACCGAAACCCGAAGGGTATGGGCCGGGTATAGGATTAGTTTTAAAAAATTTCACGGATATGGGACGGGTATGGGATTAGGTATACCCAGCCCGATTACCCGAAACCACATACCCGTTTACCCGAACTATATACCCGAAATTTTATTATTTATATTTTTATTTATCTTTTGACGGAGTACTAGATGGCGTCATGCAATGTCACACCCCGATATTTCCACGTATTACCGGTGGGGAGTATCGTGACGTAGTTAATATCATCATAGTCAAACAACACAAATTTAAATGCACAGCGGAAGCAAAGATAGATTTATTTCAACCGAATAAAAATTGTAATATTAAGTATCACAACGTAGTTGAAACGGATCCACAGGCGGATCAAATAAACAGAAAACATAGTTCATCAGACTTAAATGCATCCAAGCTTGCGAGACTCTTAACGATGCTAAGGAGAGGCCAGCCTATTTCGAGTAGTACCTGCACTTAACCTTTTGGGGAAAATACGTCAGTTTACACTGGTAAATACAATTAACTGACTCATTTTGAAAAAGGTTTAGAAAATTGATTTGAATGCACAAGGCACAAAACATTTTATAACTTGGGATAATTATTTATATATAAACTTGTAAAAGAATTACATATTTCTTATGCGTTCAGTAGCCCGGGTTAACACCGGGTTAGAGCTTAATAGACACACCACATGATATAGTCTCGCGGCGGGTTATTCCCAAAACCGGCAGTTATACCTTATTATTTATATATGCACTAACGGGTGTACGCCTACACCCGCGTGCTTAGGTCGTGACCATTTTGTAAAATGATGCCAAGGATATCCGGGACATGGTCATTAACCCCCCAAAGGCTTTAAGCAAACAAAACAATTTAAACGAGACATTTCAATAAATTAACCTTCATACAATTAAAAATTCAATGCCCGACCAAGCGGTATTTTATATACCGTACCCCAAGCCCGATAGGGAAAATAAGTTAAAAGTATTTACCTGAGCAAATTTATACAATTTATCCCAGCCGTATACCACCAAGCAAGTACAGATAGCTTTTACTGGGCTCCTAAATCTGGAACGAAGGTTTTTAATAACCTATTAGATTCCTAACGGGTCTTAATTAAGCCTATGCTTAGACCGGTTAGTTTTAAAGGAGGATACGGTTCAAAACGCATGATTAAGCGAGAACCGGATTAAAATGTGGTTTAGACCCGACAAGCTTGTATACTTGTGTAATAAGGGTAAACTAAACACATTCTGGATTTTGAGATAAAAATGATAAGGTTCGACCCGTTTCTGCTAATTTATGCAAACTAGTTACATAAGCTGATCCGAACGCGAAAAGTGTGTAACGGGTAACCAAAAGAGTCATATACAGGTTTTCTAAGTTAATATGCCTTAAATATGTTGTGATATCAGTAGGATACCTTCCATTATGGCCAAAACGAATTTAAAACCAATTTATGCCCTGAAGGGGTATTTTGGTCATTTTAAAGGTTATAAGAGAGATTAAATATTATTTTGAGTTCCAGGTCTGATATAATTAGTAAAAATACTTAATTTAATAAGTTATAACAATAGGGTATAACATATATGTGAAATTTACTATTTATAACCAAACTATGCACCGTAGGGGCATTTTGGTAATTTCACATAAGCTTAAAAGGTCAAAATTAGAGAATCTGAGTTTAAAACTTTTCTTTACTGTTAAAATATATATATTTATTTAAAATATCAGTAGGCACCAAGTATTATATATATAATGGTTTTAATACATACTATGCGTTTAAAATGTGAAAAAAGACGGTTTTAAGCGATTTCGGGGTTTTATAAGAAAAGCTGATATTTTTATTATTCCAGAAGGCTTAAAATATTCTATTTATCATATTAGATCAGTAGAAAAAGGTTTGACATCAAAAGGATTTGTAAAACTCATTTTATAGCCCAAAAGGGCAAAACCGACAACTACCGAATTAAGCTTAGAACCCTATGTTATGCTTAGCCTAAAAATAAATAAAAATCTTCAAAAATTTCAAAATATTATTTTACATCAGTAGGTAAAAAGTTTGGTATAAAAAATCGGGTTTAGATAGGATATATGCTAATTACGCTGTTTAATTAATAAAAACTTTTAAATTACGCTATTGAGCATAACTCCTAATCTAGACCTCTAACTGATGTCAAATTTTAAGGACAAGTTTATAAATCAGTAATAAAGATTATTGTCCTCTCACATTTTCAAAATTCTCGTTTTAGTCAAAAAGGCATAATGGTCAACATTTAAGCATATAACGGAAACATGCAATGAATAGGATAACTAAGGATCCAAGTTGTATAACCTCAGAGGGTTACACTAACCTATAACCTGGTCCTAAATGTCACACCCCAACCGATGGCGGAATCATCGGGGCTCGGCACTGAGCGAAACAGATTGTCCAGAAGTTTCCATAACAATTATCAATACTATTCAATTTAAATAATACGTCCCATACCGTATCTCAAACAGCAAAATAATTATTACAGACATAAATCCAGTCAAATATTCTGTTCCGACAACTCAGATTTAAATAGACGGCAATTGTTTATCTGCTACTAGAGACCCTTGGTTCGTTATCTACAGACAACTATTTGTTGGGCTCTAACGCGTTATTCTAGCTTCAAATTCCTACCACATATGCATCCTAAGCACATGTCACATACGTTAAAATAAAGTCAATACATAAAATGTAAAGGTGAGCATACAAGTTTGATAATAGCATATAGAGTTCGAATTCGTTTATGCATAACCAGCACGTACACATAGTGAAATGAAGCACGTTAGTTATCGACATAGATCCATCGTTACCAATGACTGCGGGTTGACTGCCCGAGGCAGTTCGCAATACATGATTACCACCGTAATCCATGCAAGTAATGATCCTTAACAACCCCCGTGTGAACGGGTGCTGAGTCCAAACTATAGTACTATCGTTGTCACACCCCAACCGATGGCGGAAACATCGGGATGAGACGAAGTGTGTATAGATTGCTAGAGACTTCATAACACTATGTGACAATATTTAATTAAATTCAAATTTCATTGCAATTGCTAAATTGTCATACAACATTTAAAATGGAAATAACAACATTGTTTCAACAAATAACATAACATTTAAAAGATAAACGATTTCTAGGTGTGTATCTAGTCCACCCTATTCTTGTTTCATCTTTCATCATACTTCAGCAATTTAACCTGCAACATGTATTAAAATAGAGTTTCAATGCAAAAGCATGAGCGAGTATACAAGTTTAATTACATAGCATTATAGAATAAAAACTCAAATCCAACATGATTCATAATATGTGATTACTAGTATGCAATTTTGGCGTACAATATGATCAAACCCTAGAATACAACGCATAAAATAGCCTAATCCCAATAGTTTAGCGGGGTGGTAAAGTTTAACTTAACAATACCCAATAGAATAGCGGGCGGGGCGTTAATCCTATAGCGCTATAATTGTTAAGGTGGGCGAGCAAAGTTAATGAGCATACAACGTTCCAAATCGTTCACATAGCATACGAGAATAACAAGTAAGTCACATTAGTTTCATGCATGATCAAGGATTGAGTATGTTTAGTTTAAAAGTTGTTTGCATAATTATACATGTTGCATCCCAAAGTGTAAAAGGGGAAAAAGGGATCGAGTATACTCACGGTGGTTGCAAGCTTTCCTACTTGGAATTCCCGCGAGTGAGTTGTTGGAGTGGATTAAGTTGGAGCACCTAATCCTTCTACACGAGGAAACATAAGTGTGAGTTTGGCGTTCAACGGAAGATTATAACTTTGGAGTTTAACATAACATAAAGTATGATATTAAAAATAATCATCTTTAACTTATAACTCTTATATGACACTATGTAACCACTAGGGTTATATTGTATTTCATGGGTAGTACACCCATTAGAATCATATCAAGGTTTTAGGTCTTAGAATGAGTGTATACATATTTAGGTTAAGTATTACGTATTATTTAGTCCAATGATTCATGTAGGAGGTAGAAGATTAGAATCCTCATTTAGGCACCTCGAGTTATCATGGAAGTCATGTATGGGGTAGGAAGAACGAGCTTCCGTTTAGGAACCCCTTGAATGTTCACCACTTCACTTGATGTAAAAACAACCAAGGAGGGTCACGAACTAGGATTAGTACAATAATATAAACAACCTAACTAAAGAGAAATCATCAAATCATGTGAGGATTGTATGTTTGGACAACCCAAGTTGTTCCATAATCACTCATTCATCAAGGTCTAAGCTCGACATGACTTGTGGGTTAAATACCCTAACAAAACAGAAAGTTTATGAGGTTTAATCCTCTGATTTAAGTGTCTCAACCTTGTTTTTAAGCTTAACCAACCATGAGATAGGTTGTAAGCATTAGGACATAGGTGTGAGATGTGTTAGACACAAGTTGGATAAGTTTAAACAAGCTTTTGAAGAACTTAAAACAAAACAGAAAGTTTATGGACATTTTCAGGGCAATTCCAGGTCTGATTTCTCCAAGGAGAGATCATGGAATCAAACCCCATGATTATCCAAGCAAGTAGGAAGTAGAATCAAGTGATTTCGTTGAGAAATGAGCAAGTTATACTCACTTTAGTGCAAGAGTACGAATCTGCCCGAATTCTGAATTTGCAAGTGATTTGAGAGTGAAATTGAGAGGATTAGAGAGTTGTGAAAGTGTAAAAATGCTTGGAGGAGGTTTGTATTTATAGTGGAAGAGGTTAGAGATGATTGGAGGTGATTAGAGGTGGATTAAAGGTGATTGGGGAGTGTTAGAACTTAGGATTTCGTGCAAAATCGCGTGGAAATGCAGCTGATTGTGTTTTCTGCGAACCTGAGCTCCACGCGGGCCACGTAAAGGTTTAGGGGGACTTTACGCAGGCCGCCTCAACTTAAGGTTCCGGAATTAAAGTTTCATTTATTACAAATCAGCCCCTAGAGTTGTTATTTTGGTGTTTTTAGGTCATTTAAGGACTAAATTTGCCACAAAAGCATAGTTTGAGATAAATCTAAGTATGAGGAGCATAAACCAAATATAATTACGCGCATGAGTATCAAAATCAAGTGTCGTTCACGTTCAAAACACGGTTTATGCATAAGTTTAGATTAATTACAAGTTTAGCACATAGTTTCCAAGAATAATGATTAAGCACCAATTGATTCACCAATTCGAACATACGAGTATACATAACGTGTGTATAACATATTTGTAACAAAATACGAGTTTCATTAATGATCCAAGTCTCGGTTTTACAACGATTACAAAGAAAGAACGATTACAAGAATACAAAGTTTCCAAAAATGGAAATACGAACAAAACTTTCTATAAATGGAAAGTACAAAAGAGCCGGGCGTTACAGTCTCCCCTCCTTTAGGAAATTTCATCCCGAAATTTAGGAAGACGTAGGGAAAAGATGAGGTACTTCGTCGATAGAGAAAACATGGATGTTGAGCGCGAGGAAACAATAAAGGAAAATAAAATCAACGGTGATGGACTTGCCATCAGAAATTTTGACTGGAAATGACATAGATTCAGGTTTAACAAATACAAAGCCTTACGCGAGTATAGAGGTAATAAGGTTGTTAACGAAGAAGCGTACCCTCAACGTCTTCATTGTCGTCCTGGGCTTGCTGTCGTTCTTGATTCCACAGAGGACATTGTGGCCGAAGATGAGTAGTGTCTCCACACTTGTAGCAAGCGCGCACTTTGTTGACTGACTCTGTGTGTTGAAACTTTCGTTTCCTACCTTCGCCACCACTCGCTTGGGCTTCATGGTCAGTGGTAATCTGATTGGCTATCTTGGTGGAGGTTGCAACTTGTTTATCGCGAATGCGATTGTTGTTTAGGGAAGCAGCGAGGCGGTAAACAGCTTCAATATTATCGAGTTTGGCTGCCTCGATGGTATCACGCATAGCAGGGGGTAATCCGTTGATGTACTTCCTTATCTTACGGTCGGTGGTCATAACGAGGTGAGGAACAATGAAGCTAAGTTGTTTGAAACGGGTGGTATAAGCTAGGTTCTCATCTCCCACTTGCTTTAGTGCCCAAAATTCTTCCTCCAACTGTTGTTGCTCATGCGGAGGACAAAACTCGTCCATCATTAGGGCCTTAACTTCTTCCCACTCCAACGCATATGCCAGTTCGTTCGAACGAATGTTCCTTTCGTTCGTCCACCATTCGAGAGCTCGGGCTTGGAATACCCCAGTCGCACTATGCGTTCTGAGCTCTACAGGGCAATCACTGTTGATGAATGTGACCTCCATGCTATCAAACCATTCGAGCATGGCGGTCTCCCCATCGTTGCCGGTGAATGGCTTGGGATTACACGATGAAAAGTGCTTGAAGTTGAACGAAGCGGGCTTGCGTATTTCGACCTTAGAGTCGACGAAAGAGTGAGGTGTTTCAGAAGCTCGAATCTCAGAAATGACCTTAGGAACGACGCGCGCAAATTGATCGGCCATGAAAGCCATCATCTTCTTCGTAGCACGGGATTTTGACTTCTTAGACGAGTTGGAGTGACGAGAAGACATCTAAGATTCAAAAGAACGAATAGGTGAGACTTGATCATAATGTTTGTTTAAGAAAAATCATTTGCATAAATTGATTCACATAGCATAAAGTGTCACATAGCATAAAAGTTTCAAATTGATTCACATAACATAAAGAGTTTAGATGTCTCATATAGCATAGTCATGAGTTCCACATAGCATAGCATGAATAAATGAAAGCCTTGTAAATTTAGTTTGTTCACGAGGGATTATTATTGTTTGTGATTGCGATAACGTGCGAAATGATTAAAACGAAGTTTTGAAATGAACGAACGTTCAAGTATAAAATCACATATAAATTGAGATACATAAAAGAGAGGCTCAATAAAACATTGGATTGTTTCGGGTAGAGAAACGTCGACTATTCCAAAGTGGGTCGAAAGTTGTTGTAGAACTTATACCATTAGCATACAACACTCTAATGCACAACACACCCATGAAGCTCAATGTACAACCTATAAAGCCAACAAATGTTACAAAATTATAGTATATAATATGAAATTCAACGGTAACTAAATTATTATTAGAAAAAATTACATTCTATTTAGGTTAATCTATATTTGTAAAATAGGGTTAAGATATAATAGGAAGTTTTTTTGGCTAGAAAGGCTAGGAAGTAATCTTGATCATCAATAGATTTAATCAAGTGCTAATATTAAATTAGTGAAATTAAAGAGAACAAAAGTGGTGTGTGGGTTTCTGTAAGGGTATTCTAGTCAATCCAGACAATAGTTTCTCTTTCCTCCAATTCCCCCCATTCTTTAGACGTTAAAAACTTTTTCACACGACATTATTTTTTTTAATAAAAATTGCACAAAAAAAACAAGCGTTTTTTTATCTTTAAAACGAGTATACTATTGCTATATTTACGAAAAAAATTTCAAAAACCCAGTTGCATAAAACGCAATGTAAAAATAACCCAATTGCGTAAAACGCAAAGAAAAAAAAACGTAAAAAAATGACTTTTTCTAAAACGCAATGGCCAGAAAACACAAAGAAATGTCTTAT
The DNA here is from genome assembly GCA_030545235.1 of Helianthus tuberosus. Classification (NCBI taxonomy): domain Eukaryota; kingdom Viridiplantae; phylum Streptophyta; class Magnoliopsida; order Asterales; family Asteraceae; genus Helianthus; species Helianthus tuberosus. The sequence goes on along the minus strand of CM060369.1, from coordinate 168,079,273 downwards.
TTCTAAAACGCAATAGCCTAAAAACACAAAAGAAATTGTACTTTCTAAAACGCAATAGGCTGAAAACACATAAAAATGTGTTTTACCTAAAACGCAATGCACAAAAAACACAAAGAAATGTCTTATTTCTAAAACGCAATAGCCAGAAAACACTTAAAAATGTCTTATTTCTAAAACGCAATGGCCTAAAAACATAAAAGAAAGTGTACTTTCTAAAACGCAATGAACTGAAAACACATAAAATGTGTTTTACCTAAAACGCAATGCACAAAAAACACAAAGAAATGTGTTATTTCTAAAACGCAATAGCTAGAAAACATTTAAAAATCTCTTATCTCTAAAATGCAATAGCCAGAAAACACATAAAAATGTCTTATTTCTAAAACGCAATGGCCTAAAAACACAAAAGAAAGTGTTCTCTCTAAAAAGCAATTGACTGAAAACACATAAAATTTTACCTAAAACGCAATGACTAAAAACACTTCAAAAATGTGTTTTTCTAAAATGTGTTTTTCTGCCGCCCCTTGGACCCTGCTCCCAGGGGCGCTGCCCCCGGACCCCCGCCAAGATCGTAAAACGCAATGACTCAATTCAAAAACCCAGATTGTAAAAATGCAATTCAAAAATTTCTTATATAGATCGAAGCCGATTTCTTCACCGATTGACGAAATTTGAATGTTAGAAACACTTATCAGCGATCGAGTCGAACGAATCGAGTGATTCACTTCAAAATCACATGGAAAATATGAGATATTGTAAGAAATTAAACTGGGTTTCTTCAAAAAAAGTTGAAGTACACGTTGATTGGGTGTTTGAATCGTTGATAGGTGACGAAAGTCGCACTATAATGTAGTGATTATTGAGATAGAAAGTGAAGAAAAGGTTGAAGATGGTGGGTTTTGAAGTTACAGAAAGAAGAACGGAGAAGATTGGGTAAAATTGCCTAAAATGCCCTTTCTCTTTATTTTAAAGAAGAAGAAAAGGATCAAATAGGAAGTTTATTTTGGCTAGGAAGGATATAAAGCAATAGAATTATGACATGTGGCAAAATTTAAAATAAAGAGAAAGGGTATTTTAGTCAATGTTACTCAATCTTCTCCCTTCTTCTTCTCTATGTAACTTCAAAACCCACCATTTTCAAAACCCACCATCTTCAACCTTTTCTTCACTTTCTATCTCAATAATTACTACATTATAGTGCGATTTTCGTCACCAATCAATGATTCAAACACCAAATCAACATGTTCTTCAACTTTTTTAAAGAAACCCAGTTTAATTTCATACAATATCTCATTTTTTTCCTGTGATTTTGAAGCGAATCACTCGATTTGTTCGATTCGATCATTGATAAGTGTTTCTAACATTCAAATTTCGTCAATTGTTGAAGAAATCTGAAGAAATCGGCTTCGATCTATGTAAGAATTTTTTGAATTGCATTTTTACGATCTGGGTTTTTGAATTGAGTCATTGCGTTTTAGGTAAAACACATTTTCGTAGACAGTTTTTGAAGTGTTTTTAGTTCATTGCGTTTTTGGTAAAACATATTTTTATGTCTTTTCAGCCCATTGCGTTTTAGAGAGAACACTTTCTTTTGTGTTTTTAGTCATTGCGTTTTAGGTAAAACACATTTTTATGTGTTTTCAGTTCATTGCGTTTTAAAGAGAATACTTTCTTTTGTGTTTTTAGGCCATTGCGTTTTAGAAATAAGACATTTTTATGTGTTTTCTGGCCATTGCGTTTTAGAAATAAGACATTTTTATATGTTTTCTGGCCATTCCGTTTTAGAAAAAAAAAAAAAAGACATTTTTAAGTGTTTTCTAGCCATTGCGTTTTAGAAATAAGACATTTCTTTGTGTTTTTTGTATATTGCGTTTTAGGTAAAATACATTTTTATGTGTTTTCAGTCCATTGCGTTTTAGAAAGTACACTTTCTTTTGTGTTATTAGGCCATTGCGTTTTAGAAAAAAGACATTTTAAATGTTTTCTGGCCATTGCGTATTACAAATAAGACATTTCTTTGTGTTTTTTGGTGCATTGCGTTTTAGGTAAAACACATTTTTATGTGTTTTCAGTGCATTGCGTTTTAGAAAGTACACTTTCTTTTGTGTTTTTAGGCTATTGCGTTTTAGAAATAAGACATTTCTTTGTGTTTTTTGTCCATTGCGTTTTATAATTATGACATTTCTTTGTATTTTTTGTGCATTGCGTTTTAGAAAAAGTCATTTTTTACGTTTTTTTTTTCAATTGCGTTTTACGCAGCTGGGTTTTTTCCATTGCGTTTTACGCAACTGAGTTTTCAAAAAAAAATCGAAAATATAGCAATAGTATAATCGTTTTAAAGATAAAAAAACGCTCGTTTTATTATGAAATTTTTATAAAAAAAATAATGTCGTATGAAAAAGTTGTTAACGTTTAAAAAATGGGGGGAATTGGAGGAGAGAAACTATTGTGGTGGAGTGACTAGAATGCCCTTACACAAACCCACGCGCCTCTTTTTTTATCTTCATATTCACTCATTTAATCTTAGCCCTTAGTTAAATCTATTGATGGTCAAGATTACTTCCTAACCAAAAAAAACTTTCTATTATATCCTAACCCTAATTATATAATAGCATTTGTTTGATTTGGTTATTTTCTTAGGTGTGTGTATTTTGCTTGAGTGTTTATATGTATTTTCGTGGGCACCACTTTAGGGTCTTGTGTTGCCAACTTGCAACTTATCGAATCAAGACATGTGTGTGCTTGTACAATAGAGTTTACATATACCTTAAACAAATAAGTCATTGACTTCTTTTTCGGTCCAAGTTGGCATTTGAGACATCTAGAAACCTTATCTAGTGTGTAATATGCAATGTTTTTAGAACCAGACCGGACATTGAATCGATCTTCTTACCAGTTCAATGGTCCGACCGGTCGTACCGGAAGGTATCGTAAATATTATAAAAATTAATATGGTTAAATCTGAAAAATATATGAAAAACCGGTCCAACCCTTTCAAAAACCGCTCCGACCGGCTAGTTTCCCGGTCCAACCGCCAGGTCGCCTGTTCAACTCCGGTTCAATGCATTTACGGCCCGATACCATGACCTGGACCGGCTCAACCTCTGGTTCCCGATCCGACCCGGTCCGGTCTGGGTCTAAAAACACTGGTAATATGTATTCCAACAAATTTTATAAAAGAGATCACTCTTTCTATGAAAATGTATTTTACATATATAGACACGTACGCACGTACACATGTATGTATGTATGTATGTATTTACATAAAAAAAGTCACGCATATTTCTAATATGTATTGGTTACTTCTCATCGGGGATAAATGTATACGTATTATTGTAAAACACACAAATTTAGTGAGTTCTTTATGTTCATATATACATGTTTAATTAGTGTAAGTGCTTAGTGTATCTATATCTATATACTATATATAAGCATCTCCTATGTCTACAAATGTAATTTACTATCATATTTTTAAGATGGCATACCAAAAGCTAGAACAAATTCCTATATTTTTACATTTTTCTTCCTTTTTTGCCCCTGCTCACACACACAAAATCATTTCCTTACCTGCCCTAAAAAAACCCAACAGACGTCCTCATAATCAAACCCCCTCTAATTATATCGCCACATTCAACAAGGAATTCCAAAGATCTTCCTCATTATTTTTCTCTTCTCAAAATGTCAGTTAAGTACCGATCCCACCCCTGTTAAGTTGTGTTCCAGCCTCTTGAGTTTTCATTTTCCTTTCATGCTCCCCAGATACTAAACTCGATCTAGGTTGTTTTGTTTGTTGCAGGAGGCAAGGTTAAGCAGGTGAACGACCAGGTCTCGGTGGTCTGCAAGGGAAGTGATGATGGTGGTTCAAGAAGGAGCAATAACCGATTAGGGTTTTCAGGGTAACCGGGTGAAGAAGACGACCGGTAAACCAAACCACGTGCACCCGTTTCTGCGGAGTTCGAGTTACAGTCCAAACTTCAGGGTTATTCTGTTCTATTTTACTCTACCCAGATTTGCCCTTTGCTTTGGAGATTCTGTTCAACGAGATAGTAAGCGTTTAATTTCATAGTCTTTTTTTATGATTTATTTCATTTGTTTTTTTAGATCATGAACAATTTGAGATCTTGAACAAAACAACCCAGATAAAACCCACCACACCATTCTTTAGTTTTTTTTTTCATGGGGTGAAGAACAAAAAGCTGGCATTTTCTTTTGTATGGTGCTTTGATTGAGTGGTTTTTAAGAACCCACATAATTATTATTTGTGTAGAAAGGGCCACACAGGGATTTTAGTGTTACCATGTTCGTTTTACTAAACTCATACACGTGGTCTATAATTTTGGGTAAAACAAACCAGAAGATAACAAACTCACTTTGGATGTGGTGGTCCATAAGAGTTTTTTTTTGTTTTGAAGAAGCCATACATACTTATATTGTAAACATAGATACGAGCAACCTTAAATATAACTCGATAATTCATAACTCGATAAGAAGATTGGAGCTGCTACTGCACATAAAGTTTGAGCCACGGTAACCGATCCTTTTTCATAGATTCGGTAAAAAAATGATAAGTTGTATGGTTTAAGTTTTGAATATAAATGTATTGTTTACAGATTGGGGTGATGGTGATGGTTCATGGTGACGATACAGGGCTGATTTCAGACTTCTCAAGTTGTCTACAGGTTCATATCCCGTCTGGTGCGAGATCCCTTTGTTTGGTTTAAAAATGGTAGATCATTCTTTGTCGGAGCTTTAGAATTTATATCCGGTGCCGACATAAAAACCGCCATCGAGGTCGTAGGGAGGATGAGAGGATGCTTATATCAAATTATATCGATGCACCCTGTTTGTCTCTTTATCTTAATGGTATAGCCTAACATCTTTTTAACATTACGTACTGTAGTTAAGATGTAGACTGTTGAGCATTGGTACATCACCGTATTTAGAGGTGGCAACATGGGCTGGTTGGTTAACGGTTAAAGTTTTGGTACAGGTAAAAAGCTGGTTGGGATGGGTTGACAGGAAGGCAGAAACACTTTTTGTTCAATATTTGTAACTTTTTTTAATCAATAAATAGTGTGTCGAATTTGATTACAGAGCACTTATTTTTTCCATCATAATCTAATTTTCGAATAAAATGTTTTAGAAGGATTTATGCATAAAAGTGCACTTTGGACAACTCTCCACCCGTTTTCTTTTTATCTGTTTTTTATTTTACCAGTTGATCCACAGATATAAAACATAACCCAAATCGACCCATTTGTAAGTATATGGGTCAAAATTGCCATGCGTTGCGCGTTTTAACAAATTTAGGGATTAAACGGCTTTTTCAACATGCCGGGGAGGAAAAAGAGAAAAGTAAAATACAAAAGTAACTGTACTAAAATTATATAGTACTAAGATTTATACGTCTCAAGATTTTACGTACAGTCAACATTACCATATTCAAGTGATGAACCATCTTCCTGGTGTTCTTTTCTTTTTGATGAATTGCATTTAAGTCTTGTGTTCTTGAATGCGTAATCTATTCTTTGACTTAACAAAAATATCATAATTCGAGTTGATGTTGTGCAGAAGCTGATGCCAAAAATCTCCCTGTATTGAATCTTGATGACAGATACAGAATTGCTGTAGATATAGCCGGTTGCCTAATGTTGGGATTGAACCCTATCAGAGGAACAGATAATTAAAGCCAAAACTGGATCAGAGCAGTGGATCCAGAATAAGCAGATGATTACAGTTAGTTCATGCAAATCTCTCCCCTTGAAAGTGGCTTTGCATCTGCTGACCTCCTATCTGCTGATCTTACCAAGTGCTGATCCACAACTGCTGCCTTGCATCTACTGCCAAATGTTAAAGACTGATGGAAGACCAAAGCTCTGCTGACTCAATCTACTGCCTTGAGTCAAGTACTGCTGATCCGGACAAGCACTGCTGGATTCACAGCAGTGGAAGGATGCAGCAGCTGTTTAAGTGTCTTTTATATAATAAATTGTAATAGCAGTAGTTAGTACATCAGTGCTTGTATTGATCAGAGGTTAGAGTTTGTTAGGAGGTTAGATGTCACTTTCATGGTGACGTCAGCTAAAGATGCTCAGTGGTTTGCAAGTGCCTATAAATAGTTCAGTACTTTGTACTGTTCTATTAGCTCTTTCACCACATCGCCTTCTTTGCACGAACAAACTACTGAGCTCTGACTGAGGGGGAGTTTGCATTCATTCATCAATCATTGTAATCGTTGTTGAAACAAATTCAATCTTTCGATTCATTGTGTGAAGATGTTTGATTAAAGTATTACTCTCGTTTGATTGTATGCAAAGTTTGCTTTCATCTTAATTCCGCTGCACAACTCTTTCATTTGCATCTTAATTTCAAACGAAAATACAATCAAAAAGAAACTCAGATCCAACAATTGGTATCAGAGCTTGGACAGTCAAATTTGATTTAACAATCATTTTGACGTAAATAATTCAGCTCATAACAGTTGATACTGATCGTTTGTTCGTCCGTTGAAAAACAGAGCAAGGATTAATCACCATTAAAGTTGATTTCTCAGTGTCTGTAAAACAACAAGAATGACATCACAATCTCAGGATGATAAAAACAACATCGGCTCACTTTTTAAACCACCTATGCTAAAAAGAAATGAGTACAACATCTGGCAGAGGAGGATGGGTCACATCCTCGCTCAACAAAGCACAGGTTGTTGGAAGTCTGTCATTTATGGTCCCCATGTTCCTTCAGTGCCAAGTGCTGAAGATGCTAAAAAGTTCGTTCCAAAACCAGTTGAAAATTATACCGAAACCGATTTTCAAAAGATCGAACTAGATGCTAAAGCGTTTAGCATCGTAGCATCAGCGCTGCCCAATGAGATATATGCTGGACTGTTACATTGTAACAGTGCCAAAGAGTTATGGGACGCACTTAAGGAACAGTTTGGGGGAACTGAAGAAGTCATAGAAAACAATAGGGAAATCCTGAACCAACAGTATGAAACATTTTGCTACGTTAAAGGCGAATCACTAACGCAACAATTTGAGCGTTTCAGCTGTCTCATCAGTGAACTGAGGCTTGTTAACACTACTTTTACAAACTCAACTCAAAATAGCAGGTTCCTCAGGTCACTGCCAGAAAAATGGGACACCATAGCTTTTGTCACCCGAAACTCACCTGAATTCAAGGATCTGACCTTGACCCAACTCCACGGTCGACTCCTGACCTACGAAAGGGAGTTGAACCAGAAAATGAGGTTACAAGAGTCAGGAAAAGTTACCGATGACTACACTTTCGGTAATACTGCTCTTCTGGGTCAAGAAGAATCTGGGAGCAGTGGTAAGGATCAGGGTTATGATCACTTCATTGACATAACTGCTGGTGCAAACTTTAACAACCCTGATCCTCACTCTGCTAGTTATGCATTCACTGCAAATGAAAACCAGATGTCAGACAATTTAAGTTTTGAACTAAATGATTTGCAACATTTTGATCCCACTGATTTAGAGGAAATGGACATCCTGCACCAACTGGCTTTGCTAAGTGTTAGAACTAGCAAGTTCTACAAAAGAACAGGGCGAAAATTCCCAGGTTTGCATGGGAATCTAAGGGTTGGGTTGGATAAATCGAAAATCAAGTGCTACAAGTGTAATAGGTTGGGACATTTCGCTAGGGAATGTAGGAGTCAAACTATTGGTCCCATAATTACTCATCCTAGCTCAAATCCTAGACCTCAAAACCAAAACACTGTGCACTATGCCCAATATGCCCCAGCAGCTCAAGTGAACACTGCTCACTATGCTGCTGCCCCTGTGCAAGTACATTATGTCCAAACTACTGTCCCACAAATCCAATATGTTCAAACTCCTGCTCCACAGGTACAAGTGCAACCTGTTGCACCTCAAACCACTGCTCCAGCAGCAGCACAACCAGATCAACAAAGTTTTTTCACTCAAGGGTTTGTTGACTGGAGCAGTATGCCTGAAGACCTTAATGATGAAAATTTTGCACTCTATGCTTCTAATGATTCTTCACATGATGAGTTTTGTTTGATGGCATTAGAGTCAATACAGGAGGGGGTTGAAACTGAGGAGGAACAGCAGTGCTTTGAAACAGTGGAAGAGGTGACTGAAGCAGTGGTTACTGCTGTGGCTGGTGAACTACTGTTGGGAGAAAGTTCAGGTACTCTGATTGAACCAATGACAGATCCATGGTCCGTAGAGGACAAAGAAGAAGAGAAAGAAGAAAAGGATGGTGAAAAGAAGGTGAAAGCTGATGATGAAAAAGATCATCAATGTGATTGTGCAATGATGGCAACTGCCAAGGTATCTCCTCAAGTTCTTGAAAAACTGTGTTCTGACAATTGCATAATTGCTTTTGCTAACATTAAAGAGGTGAATGAAAACCTTCGGGATAAAATCTTGTCTGATGAGGTCAAATTTGAAAGGTCTTTAAAAGAACTTAAAAACAAATTGACTGAAAAAGAAAAAGAGAACAGCTATCTAAAAGAAGAGCAGAGTATAACCAAAACCCAACTTCAAACTATGGTAGAAAAATACCAAGTTTGCAAAAAGGAGTTGGAGTCCGCCCAGATTACTTGTGAAAGATGGGTGGAATCCTGTAAAGGATATGAGGTTATGCTTGAAAAACAGAGAAAAAGCAATGTGAAATTTGGGGTTGGCTATAGAAAACATGATGATGAAAACACTGCTTTTGAAAAATCTGTTCAAACCACTGATGTAACCACTGAGTTCATCCCCACAAACAAGAATGGCCAAGAAGTGAAAATCACTGACAAACTTGGTAACAAAATCACACTTGACAGACCAATGGAATCCTCTACTTTTGAGGAGCTTGAAGAATACCAGTTTAAACCAAAATGGTCTGATGAGTGTGACATTCTTGAAAATTTCAAGCCAATGGACTTTACATCAATTGATGGTGTCAAGGCTCCAAAAGCTAAAGTCATACCTCTCAAGGACATCCCAGCAGTGGTTAAAACCTCTGCTGCAAAGGAGTCTGAAAAGAGAAAGAAGAAAGAAAAAATTGATAACTTATTTTGTGAATTCTGTGAGAAAAGGAATCATCTTACAAAAGATTGTTTCCACTTAAAAGCGTATGATTTAAACAGAACAGGTGTCATTGTTTCAGCTGAAGGTTGCATTGTCTGTGGTAAAACAAACCACAAAACTCAAGCATGTGTGTATCTCAAAAACTTTGATGTGAAAAAGAATGAGTACATTGCTAAAACATCCTTGAGTCCATCATCATCATCAACATCTGTCAAATTCACCAAGAAACAACCACTGTTTGTGCCAGTTCAAACAGCTGTTACAAAACAGCTGAACCAAACATCTGTCAAAAGAGATGTTCAGGTTACTGATGCACCCCCTGCCAATCAGTTCAGAAAAGGCAGAGAAAAACAGTCTTACCAAAGGATTCCTCACATTTATGAGGCCTACAAAAGGCCCTCTAAACCCAAAGTGAACAAGCATCCTTTTGGTTACCAGCAGATGATTGGTCAGGACCCACAACAGTGGTTAGAGAAACACTGTCCTAAAACAGTTCAAACCCCTGACCTAACCACTGTCCATCATTCTGCATCCATCCCAGACACTGTTGAGACCCCATCCAAAGCCTTGTTGGCTTTGGAGACCTTAATGAACTAATCCTTTTACTTCATGTGCAGGGAGCTTCTGCATGCTTTGATAGTCTTTGGTATGTAGATAGTGGAGGCTCCAGGCACATGACAGGATGTAAAGCCCTCCTCAAAGACTTTAAAATCCATGGAGGGGGTGATATATCCTTTGGGAAAAATAGTAAAGGAAAAGTTCTGGGGTCGGGTACAGTGGAGTCTGGAAAAGTAAAATTTGAAAATGTCAATCTAATAGACAATCTAAAATTCAACCTTCTGAGTGTGTCCCAAATGAGTGACAAGGGTTTTGGGTCATTTTTCACAAAAGATTGTTGTAGGATTGTTGGACCAGAAATGGTCAAAAAGATTGAAGCAATAATCAAAACAGGTCAAACTAAACTTGTTGCTCAAAGAAGTGGCAATGTTTATGTTGTTGACATGTCAAAAGAGTGTCCCAGAGCTGATGCCTGTCTGTTCTCAGCTGCCTCTAACAAAGAGACAGAACTTTGGCACAGAAGGCTGGGACACACAAATCTTAAGACAATCACAGAAATTTCAAAAAATGGTCTGGTGAGAGGCCTACCACAAAAATTGTTTTCATGTCCTGAACATTGCATTTCCTGTTTAAAAGGAAAACAGCATAAAAGTTCTTACAAGTCCATTGAAGAGTCCAAAACAACCCAGTGTTTGCAAATGCTGCACATGGATTTGTTTGGCCCAGTTCAAGTCATGAGCCTCAAAAAGAAAAGATATTGTTTGGTTATTGTTGATGACTTTTCTAGGTTCACATGGACTTTCTTTTTGCACTCAAAAGATGAAACTGCAGGCATTTTGCAAGACTTTGTAATACAGGTTGAAAAGCAATTTGACCTTCCAGTGAAAAGCTTCAGGAGTGACAATGGCACAGAATTCAAAAATAGGGAGTTGGATGCCTTCTGTGTGAAGAAAGGGATTGTAAGGCAGTACAGCATCCCAAGAACACCAGAGCAGAATGGGGTAGTGGAAAGGAAGAACAGAACTCTGATTGAGGCTGCCAGAACCATGCTTGCAGATTCAGGTTTGCCATTAACTTTCTGGGCAGAGGCAGTAAACACTGCTTGCTATGTTCAGAACAGAGTTTTAATAAACCCCAGGCACAAAAAGACTGCCTATGAAATTCTGTATAAAATTAAACCACTGATCTCATATTTCAAAGTGTTTGGCTGCCCATGCTTTATTTTGAACTTAAAAGATTCCATTTCAAAATTTGCAGCCAAAATTGATTGTGGTTATCATCTGGGATACTCAACCACTGCCAAGGCCTACAAAGTGTTCAATACACGGACCAAGGCAGTGGAGGAGACTTTGAATGTTAAGTTCAATGAACTCTCATCAATGAAAATCCCAGCAAACCCTGCAGATCTGTTTGATCTTGAAAAATTCACTTTTGAAAATACTGCTGTCAAGACTAACAGTGCAGGTCCATCAGAGGATACAACACCAGACTATGGGTATGAAATCATCATCCCTCAAAGGTCTGCCACAAAGGGAAAAGCACCAGCTGTTCAAAACAGTTGTCAAAGCTCAACCACTGCTACCTCAACAGTTGTTGACCAAAGTAGCCCATCAACCACTGCTTCCACATCCTCAAACACTGCTGACAAAAGTCCTCAAACAGTGGATAAAAGTCAGCAGTTGTCCACTTCATTACCTCCTATACCACCACCTTTTGAAGCCACTGCTGGATCATCAAAGTCCCCAGCAGTGGTTAGCTCAGATGATACACATTTGCAGCCTTCACCAACCAATGCCATCATACCATACCAAGGAGATTTAATCTTCTTGAGATCTCATCCACCTGATTAAATCATTGGCAACATAAATGAAGGGGTGCTCACAAGAAGTCAAACCCAAAACATTTGTCTTTTTGCTGGTTTTCTATCACTCCATCAGCCAGTCAAGTACCAAGAGGCACTGAAAGACAACAGCTGGGTAGAAGCCATGCAAGAAGAGCTCCAACAGTTTAAAAGACAACAAGTATGGGAGCTTGTACCACTGCCAGAAGAGGTTAGTCCCATTGGTACAAAGTGGGTCTTCAAGAACAAAACTGATGAAAGGGGTATTGTTGTCAAGAATAAAGCCAGGCTTGTGGTTCAAGGTTACAGACAGGAAGAGGGGATTGATTATGATGAAACATTTGCCCCTGTTGCAAGATTGGAAGCCATTAGACTGTTCCTGGCCTTTGCTGTCAACCACAACATGAAGGTGTTTCAAATGGATATCAAAAGTGCTTTCCTCTATGGTACAATTCAAGAAGAGGTGTATGTTTGTCAACCTCCAGGTTTTGAGGATCCATTTTATCCAGATCATGTCTACAGGCTAAACAAAGCCTTGTATGGCTTGAAACAAGCACCAAGGGCCTGGTATGAAACTCTTTCCAACTTCCTACTCTCAAATGGTTTCAAAAGAGGTACCATTGATAAAACACTGTTTTTAAAATGGAGAGGGAAGGATTTAATGATTGTCCAGATTTATGTGGATGACATTATTTTTGGAAGCACATGTAACTCAATGTGTGAAGAGTTTAGAGAACTCATGACAGCTGAGTTTGAAATGAGTGCTATGGGGGAGCTGCAATGCTTTCTTGGTCTCCAAGTACAGCAATTGCAAAATGGAACTTCCATTCATCAAAGCAAATATGCTAAAGAACTTTTAACCAAATTTGATATGAATGATTGTAAACCATGCAGCACACCCATGGCAACAAATAAGCTGGTCATGTCTGATGAAAAGGATGAGCTGATTGATCAAACACTTTATAGAAGCATGATTGGGTCTTTATTGTACCTAACTGCATCTAGACCAGACATCATGTTTGCAACATGTGTCTGTGCAAGAAGTCAATCAGCTCCCAGAAAATCAAATCTCATTGCTGTAAAAAGGATCTTCAGATACATAAAAGGTGCTCCCACACTTGGTATCTGGTATCCAGCTAATGGGAACATCAAGCTTTCAGGTTTCTCAGACAGTGACTTTGCTGGATGTCACACCACAAGGAAGTCCACATCAGGAGGGTGCCAGTTTCTAGGTGATTGCTTAGTTTCATGGCAAAGCAAAAAGCAAGCAGCTGTTTCAACATCCACTGCTGAAGCTGAATACATTGCTGCTGCAAGCTGTACAGCCCAACTCCTATGGCTTCAAAATCAGTTGCTGGATTTTGGTATCACTGCCTTAAAAACACCACTCATGTTGGACAGTCAGGCAGCAGAAAATATCATCAAAAATCCAGTTTCCCACTCAACCACTAAACACATCGACATCAGACATCACTTTGTGAGGGATTGCTATGAAAAAGGTTTGATTTCTCTGCATCATGTCCCAACTAAAGACCAGCTAGCTGATGTGCTCACAAAAGCACTTGATACAGCCACTTTTGAAAGCCTGGTCTCTAGAATTGGGATGCTGAACATGGAATAACAAGCAACATCTTGTTTTTCTATGAATAAAAGCAACAAAATGTTTTCAGAAAATCAAAACTCCATCCTTAAAAATAGCTAAAAATGAAAATTTTTCATTAAAATCCTTAAAAGTATGCCATTAACCACTGATTGTTCAAAAGTCTGCTTCCTTCAAAAGTCTGTCCACTGCTGAAAGTCAACCCCTGCTCTCTCATTCCATTGATAAACTCTGTTGTTCAAAAGTAGTGTCTTATCCACTGATATGCTATCCACTGATAGTGAAAATCATCCACTGCTTTCATACCACTGCCTTCATCTGTCCCTATCACACAAGTACTGTCCTTCACTTTCAACAGGGGTTGTCACGTGGGCAGTACATATTGGTCAGACCCTATCACACAAGTACTGTCCTTCACTTTCAACAGGGGTTGTCACGTGGGCAGTACATATTGGTCAGACCTTTTGTAACGGCTGCCACCTCAGCATTCATTTTTTTTCCCTATAAAATCCCCCACTCACCACCAAAACAGGGTTTTACTGTCGAATTGAATTCTTAAAAATTCTCTTCTCAAAGCAGTTTTTCATCTCATTTCTTCACAAATTTCTTAGATCAATCATCCTCAAAATGACAAAATCAAAGAAATCTTCAAAACCCTCATCCAAATCATCATCGAAAACTGCCTCTCAAAAGGCAATCTCCACTGAAATTCCACATAAATCATCTCACAATCTCCTGGGTCTTCTCACAAAACCAGGAACCACCAAAGTTTTCGATTCCACCATTGATCTCATGGCAAAATCAAAGTACAAAACTTTGTTCACTGCCGATGCACCAATCTATTTGGCGACCCAAAGGGAGTTCTGGAAAAATGCAATCCTTGAAAAACAAGGAGACACTGCAACCACCATAAACTCTTCGATAAAGGGTAAAGTTGTCCAAATCACGCCACAATCCATTTCAGAGGTCTTTCAACTCGGTGATCAGGAAGGTAAAATTTCTTTCACTAAAAACGAGTTACAAACTGACTTCATTGAGAGAGGGTATGAAGCCACAATGATGAAGAAAATTACTTTAGAAAAAGGTTATTTTCCGTCTGCAACCAGATTTCTATTTCATACCCTCCTACTATGTGTTTCAAACAAAACCACTTCTTTCAATGAAATCCCTTTAAAGATTCAAAATCTGGGATATGCAATTATTCAAGGAGAAAATTTTAACTATTCTCGGGAAATTTTCAAAGATTTGGTTAATAATGTTGAAACAAAATCATTCTTACTGTTTCCAAGGTTTTTAAGTTACTATTTTTCAAAGAAATTCAGTAAGGATGATTTAGCTGTAATAAACCAAGGTGATTCTACTCAAATAAACAGTTTAACAACTGAAACTTTTTCAAGAATGTTAGCACCTTGCAAAACACAAGCAGAGGTGCCTGAGCAGATTTTAGCAGTTACAACTGCTCCTCAGGTATCTGATGCTGAGCCCACTGCTCAAGGTGATCAAAGCAGCAGCACAACTGTTTTGAAACCCACACCTACAATCTCCAAAAAGCCAACAAAAAGAAAAACACAAAAACCCCCCAAAACCATCAAAAAGGCATCTCTGGAGGATGAGATACCAGAGCTCCTGCCAGTGACAACACAAAAGTCACAAGAAACCACTGCTGCTACTTCCTCACAGCAGTTGGTACAAATATCTCAACCCATAACCGAAACTCCTACTGTTTCTTCACAAAAAGAACAGGTTGTACAAATAGGGTCTCCACATCATGATGCTCTAGAAACACTCGTTTCTATCATCCACAGTCCAATGCCCGGGACACATCCTATTTCTACACAAATCATCACCTCCACAATTCCCTCACCAATAAAACCACTGTTGGATGCAATTGATTTGAACCAGGCATTAACCAGTCCTTCTCAATCACCGACTAATGAGAATATACCTCAACAACTGACTGGGTCTGATGTATCAATCTGTGCTAACCCACCAACACAACCTGAGGAGGTTACACCCCTTGAGTTACAAGTAACTCTTGGTGGTAATCCAAGTGAAGCAGCCACTACAACTGTTGAACCTACAGGTTTACAGTTGGACAGTGGTTACATTAATAAGACTTCCTTGGAGGCAATTCCTTTTATAGCACCTCTGCCAACCACCAGTGGATTTATTTATCCTACTGGCAACATCAAAAGGTTGTCAAGTGTTGAAGGAAGAAGACCCCAGTACCAAGAAAAAGGGGCATCAGTGGTTAACGTTTGGAGTATACTCCCTACATCTACCACTGATAAAACCACTACTAGTGGGAAATCAGATGATCCCATTAACTTGGGTGATGGTTTAAAGTACCAGAAATTGACGGATCGCATTGCAAAGCTTGATAACTCTGTTGCAGAACTCAAAGATATGCTACAACAGGTGTTACAAGTTCAGAAGGTACAATCAACTGTTATTCCACCTCAAGCACTTGTTCTACAAAGGGCACCTGCTACAAATGAGCTCTGGAATCTCTTTCAATCTTTTCTCCAAAAACAAGCACAATTAGCAGATCAGCAACATGAAACACATGTACAACAGCTGAGAAATGCAATGGAGTCAAGGTTCAAGATAACTCAGGCTGATTTAAAGGCTCTCAAAACTCAGATCTTGCACACCACTGGCACTGCTCCTCCAAAAGTACGCTACATTTATCAACTCCCAGAAGATAATGCCAAAAAGGGGGAGAAAATTAAGGAGTGGAAAAAGAAGGGTATAGAGGATGGTCTCTATCTTGAACCAGAGAATTCAAACATGACCAAAAAGATCCCTTTGCCAGATGGCAGCAAGAAAATTGATGTGACAACAAATGCACTAGCAGAAGCAGTTGCAAGTGTAAAAAGGGATAGAGAGGCCAAAAGGAAAGCCAGGGTGGACAGAATGGATCATCCAGATCAGGGTACTTCTGGGTCAAAGGATCATGAAAATCCTGTTGAGGAAAAGAAGAAGCCTACTAGAAAAGTAAGGCAACCCAAATCCATTCCAACCAGACGTTCAAAGTCTGCTCAAAAACCACCATACAAAACAGCTGATGCAACTGGAGTTACAAAAACTACTGTTTGCCAAACAGTTGTTCCATCAACACACACCACTTTAACACACACAACATCCACTGCTTTACCATCATCACCACCAAAAACAACACCTGCTGACATACAGCAGAAGACAGCAGATGTTATAACATCTGTTGTAATGACAACAGTGGTTGAAACTGTAGGATCGATTTCGGACCCAAACGAGTCGTTCAGAAGAGTTTATCTCAGTTTGAGCAGCGGAAACGAACAAACCGAGTTCAATTCAGCGAGATTTCACTTTAAACTGTTGTTGTATTGATAACGAATGCGATTACGACCTAACAACACTTCGGCAGCACTTCGTGGCTCACCGGAAGAATCTCTAAAAAGTTACAACTGAAATGACATTACACCTATATATAATGTTCTAGATTTCGCTTGAAGACATTCAAGCGAAATCATCTAATTAATGTTCAAGCGAAACCTTCTAGAATCTTGTTGAAGCGAAATTGACAAATTAGCATTCTGTTTCAAGATTGCATGCAAATCCACGTATACTTGATTCCATGATGCAGTGATGATGTCACTAGTGTGATGTCATCATCAAAGATGATGACATCATGCTTGTTTAGAACCGCACCAAACCCGAGACTCGATACAAGACGAAGACAACAGATGTGTGCACCAACAGACTCCCCCTCAGATGTTGACGAGTCTTAAGTGTCTCCTCAATCTTCAGTCTTTATCAGTCTTTGAGCTTCCTTCATACTTCAACTAATCTCCTCCTCAGATGTCTTCAGACTCCCCCTTTCAATATGCTGGGATCGCAGTCTGGCTCGTTAAACTCATAGAATCCTCAGGTATCGGAACCTGGCACTCTTTCTTCAGGTTCAAGATCGAAACCTGGCTATACCTGCACATCCTTAACCCAGAAATAAATTTTCTGATGATAACTTGTAAAAACAACCTCATCATCTACTGAATTACTTACAGGAATTTTACAAACAAAGAATGATTTTTCAATGTTAATCATTAATAAACCACTTTGAAGAAATATCGTTTCTCTTTTAAAACACACTCTCCCAAACCATCTGTTCATCATGTTTAGCACTCGGAATTTTGAAAATTAGCTCTTCAACACCAGTTGTCGAAAATCTTTTTGAATTTTTCAAAATTTATGCTAAAACACACTAAAATCTTTTTGGATTTTTGAATGAGAATGCAGTAAAGAAATATTTACAAACAATATTTTTGTGAGTTCGTGCAAGAGGATCATATCAGTTTTTGAAACAAATCACCAACACCGTTAAGCTTTAACATTTTAAGCTCTAAACGATTCACATAGATTGACGATATTGTTATCCACTTAAACTCAATCTAAAAACTTTCGAAATGCTTACCGATACGTTAAGGTATATTAAGATAGCACTAAGTTCTTATGGACCCCACGATCTTAGCATATCCCCTCATCATGCAATACACTAACTCAAGTAATGCCTTTAAACTTTATCAACTGTGATTTGTACGAAAATAAAGCAGAATGTTTAAACATTAACAATCAGGTCGATACTTCCGTATACGCAGAGAAAGTCCAATGTTTAAACAAAATAAGAAAAATAAAACAAGTTGAAGTTGTTTAGGCTTTAACCACCAGGTCGATACTCCCGTATACGCAGAGGTGATCCAAAGCTTAAACGAAACACCAAAGAAAATAAAACAGAACGTTTAGGCAACAACATCCAGGTCGATACTCACGTATACGCAGAGGATGTCCGATGCTTAAACAAAATAAAGAAATCAAACAAGTTTAAATCTTTGCAAAATAAAATGCACAATCACAGCGACTTTTTAGCAAAGTTGTGAAAGTTCACAAACTTAACCAGTTTTATGTCTTTCGACAATCAGCGATTACTGAGTAGGCACACAGTCAAGAAGGACAAAACTAAGTACTATGCTTTCGACCATGTTTCCCACTAGAACTAGGCTTTTTCATTTAAGTTTGTATCGTTATCGCAAATCTACTAGTCTAGCTGAGCCTATTGTCACATCTTTAGTGAGACCGTTTATCACATTTTAACTCTCCATTTCTTTAGCATGCTGTGATCGTCCACTGATGTACTATCATTTCCTCTTATATGCAACAAAAACTCATTTTTCATTTTATCATGTTTTTGGTTTTTTCAAATTTTCAAATGTTTTTGGATTTTCTAAAATTTCTACTCCCCCTAAAATGCAAACACATTTTAGGAAATTTGAAAACAAATTGTACACAAACATGACAACTGATATCAAATTGCCTCAATTCGCCATCCACTTGGCATAAACAATCAGAACTCCCCCTCACAACAAACTATTTTCACATTATGATCTCAAAACACTTAAGTTTGTTTTAATCAAAATGATTTTTCCGGAAAATAAGTTTTGTTGATTTTACCACTTGTAAAATTGGGGATCAAATCATCACATTGTTTTACCAATCATATGTAGGAAATCAGATACAACTTAATGTCCCTGATTTACCACTTGTAAGATCATTCCAATTCAACTTCTGAACCACTTGTAAAAATCACAACCATACAACTCAAACCTGCTTTTCAACCAATTTACCATCTGTTGGTTGAATTCTCAAGGTGCCGATTCCTACTCCTCGCTTACATACCTGGGAGTTCCGGCAAGTCCTGCAAAACTATTCAACATTTTATACAAACATGATAGAGAATGATGCCGATTCATGATCCACGATTACCAACTTAGGATCTCCGGCAAGTCAGGTTTTTACTCTTTGAAAAATATATCCACCCAAGCCTGACCTTCTTTGGGTGTAACAACCTCTTCATCATCTTTTCTTTCAACTAACCTGTGACCTCCTCTTTTGGCAGCGTAAAATTCTTTAACACCTTTGGCCTTACCATTGATCATTTTGCCAAAAATGTGTTTCACAGTTCCGTTGAAAGCTTTATCAACATCAAATTTCTTCTTGTCAGAATAAAATTGATTTGAAATTTCAACTTTCCCAACTCTCTTTTTAAAATTTTCAGCACTCAAAGGTGGAAAATTCACATCATCCACTTTTGGAACTGATTTTTCAACCTTTTCTTTAACAACTTTTGGCTCCTCTGATTTTGTGGAATCAGATTCATCACCAGAACTGTTTCCTGAACCCTTAACAACCCATTTTTGATTTATCAGATTTTCTTTTCTTTTAACCACATTCTTTGAACATTCTCCCTTCTCAAAGATTGAATTTTCAAAGCCTGTGAACTTTCGGGTTGAAAGTTCAGTTTTCTCAACAACTTTCTCTTTCAGTTTACCAGATACTTCCTGTTTTGGTTTGAATGTTTTCGGACAATTCCTAGCAACATGACCAGCAATCTTGCATTGAAAACAGGTTCTGGTTTCTATCTTCTTTGGAACATGATTTTTCTTCAACTCTTCTTGCTTCTTGGCAAGGAATTCTTGATTTGTCTGATTTCTGAATGCTTGTTCTTTCTCAGCATCTAAAAAATTTCCTGAAACAAACATAGTTTTTGGTTTAGAAAATTTTTCATTTTTATAATTTTTCGGTTGATTAAATCCTAATCCTTTCTTTTTGAAATTACGATTATGGTTTGGTTTCTTTTGGAAACTATAACCACAATTGTAACCCATTTTCTTGTTAATTCTTTGTTGCACTCTTGAAGTGTATTGTTTAGGTTTTCCGATAAGATTTAAATTTTTTATTTCAGAAATATTAATTTCTGTAATTTTGAAAACCTTTTGAATAATTTCAAATCGAACACTTCTTATTGGAAAACTCTCATCAGAATATAATTTGTCAGAACCTTTCAAAGTATATGCTACTTTGACTGATTCATCATTCAAATTAGATTTCGATAGCAAAAATTGTTTGTCATAAACCCGTTTGTCCTTTTTGATTGTAGACTTTGACGCATCAGACTCAGACTTTGACTCGTGTTTGGACTCCATGTTTGACTCCTCACTGTCATCTTTATCTAACACCTGATCGACCACACTTTTTATCAACTTTGACTCATGATCAGTATCGGATGACGTATACGTGACATCAATATTTTCTGGCAAGTTATCCGATGTCCCAGACTCCCATTGTAAGTTTATTGCCTTTTCGACTCTTTCTGAATTTGGATTTCGAGGTAAAAATCCATTTTCGACCGGGGGCGGACATCTAGTGTAGACCACACTTGGTTTCTTACCAGAAGTCTTCACTTCATCTTTTGTCACAGATTTCTTTTCTTCGGACGTCTTCACTTCTTCAAACGTCTTCAATTCTTCCACAACTGGATAAATCCTGTCAACAACAAAAGTAGAACATGAGTAACTTTCTAATAACTTGTTGACTCTTTCAGTTTCTATCTTTTGTGTTGCCAACTTCAACTCCAGATCAGCACATTTCTTTATGTGAAAGTTGACATCATCCATCTGTCTCAGGTATGCTTTCTTCAGCGTATTCATTGCCACAACTTGTTCACCATTTGAATCAGTATACTTGTTGATTTCTCTGTTCAATGTATCATAAGATTCTTTCAATCTGTTTATGTTGTGCAGCAACTCATTGTTCTGCTTGATTAAAGAATCACAATTCATGCACTTTTCAGGAACTTTGACAGGTACTGCATCAACTTTGATTTCAAATTCAGGAACCTCTTTGACTGTCTTGTTTGATTGTAAAAATTCAGCTCTTCTCTTTTTCTCAGCTTTTGCTTCAGCTTTTAATCTCTCTTCCTCTTCTTCAAGCTTTCTCCGTCTTGCTTCAGCAGCTTCCATTACTTTTCTGCACCTTTCAGCACATTTCAAATCATAAGCATTTGCAATGAAAGCTTTAGCATTTGAAGTATCTTTGTACATCTCTTTGGTCATGAATTCTTGATCTGGCCAAAAATTATCCCAACTGAAACCTTTAGCTAATTTTTCATTGTCTTGATCTACCAAACACACTTTGCTGTTTGTTGGAACATGTTTATCCCAACTAAAACCATCATCCTTTCCCAGACAAGCTTTCTTTGAATCTTTAATCTCCATCATTCCATGTGCAGTTTGTGCCTGATGCAGTGCTGGTGTAATTTGATGATAAATCGCCTTTTTGTGATAATCGTTGTTTCCAAAAGGATTCTGGGCTCCAGTAGCTTCACGATTTTTGCACTCTCTCCTAAAATGCCCCTTTTCCCTGCAACGAAAACATGTAACTTTAGATTTATCAAAGCCTAAATTTGAAACACTTGCATCTAGAAAATCATTTCTTCCCGTAATTTGTTTAAACTTCTCAGCTCTTCTCATTACACTAGCCATGCACCATTTAATGTCCATTAATTCCATTTCCTCAGCATCTATTTGATCGTAATCTTCCTTCGTGAGCATTGGATTACCGATCTTTCCAGCCACAAAGCCACTATAAGATTCTAACACCATTCCCAACAAAGACATTTGATTTTTTACAACTTCTTCAGTATAATCTTGATCATTTTCAAGACTTAGAACAATATTGCACTGAAGTTTTCTTCCATTCTTTGTTGCAGAAATGTTTGGATCGAAAGATGAAAATCTAGTGCTGCTTGATTCCTGGGATGATTTCTTTTCTGAAGAATCTTTTGCACTGTAAGCAGTTTCAATCTTTGGAGAAAAATTTGATTTTTCGTTGACACCACCTTTGTAATACAAGCTGATATCTTGTTCTCCATCGTAATTCTTCATCCTGGCAATCTTTCTCTGCTCCATCTCTTGAGCTTCCAGGTGTTTGATGAAGTCTCCCAGTGTCAAGTTTTTATAATCTTTTCTGTTGGATCTTAGCATCATCAGAAACGTTCCCCAAGTTTCATGAGGTAGTGCATCTGCAAGTTTTTCAATCAACTCATCAGTATCTTTCTTAATTCCAAGTTTTTTCATATTTCTCACCAAGTTACAATATCTATCAATTATTTGCTTGGTGTTTTCAGATCTCAAACCACGGAACAAATCGAATTCTTTCTTCATGAGAGACATTTTGTTTTTGAGCATATCATCACTTCCAACAAATTTTGCTTCCAGTTCTGTCCAAATTGAATAAACAGTTCCATCATGTTGAAGCAGTATCAAGATATCTTCTTTTATCGCTTGCTGAAGCAGACTCACCATCAGTTTCTCATCTCGATATTTCTTTTTATCTTCCGTACTCATTTCTCTAATTGTTTGTTGCACACCATTTGTTGTGGGTTTAACATAAGGTTCCTCAGTGTGTTCCCACGCATCCAAATGATACGCCTCGACCCAATTTCCAAACCGTTCAGACCATCCATTGTAATCATCAATATCCATGAGTTTTGGTGGTTTCTGAGACGTCCCTGTTTCATTTTCATGCAAAGCATTCTGAGTGATTGTAACTGGACTAGCAAAAGCATTGTAGAACTCGTTCTCCATGTTTCGAATTTTCAAATGAGCTGTATCACCTTGTAAAATACCTGACAAACCTAACAATTTACAAAAACAAACAAAATGCAATCAGTTTAACAGTTAATCAACTAACTGAATAAAACTGGTACTCGAACTTGTGAATTTTCTGTGCGGACTGACTGTTGACCAACTGTACGGACTGATATGACCCGAATCAAATACCAACGTCCTGACACTTTGAAATCTTTGAACTCCGAACCGTACGAACTGGACTATTTCACACAACTTGACCACACAGAACGACCTGACTTACAAATGTACTGATAAAAACCGTGCAGACAAGGATTTTCTTTTGTGAGAACTGACTGAAACCAATACTCAAACCACGCAACCTGTCAATTCTATTCAAACAATTTGAACAAAATATGCACACGACTTAATCAACTAGCACATTACAACTACTATATCACAAGCAATTTTAATCCATACTATGCAAACAATTGTCAATACTGAAATATATCACATGTATCTCGATATTCACATACTTTCATGCAAATACAACATAAATTGTCCAACAAAACTCACAAGATATCACATGGACGTCTGACAATCCTTAATATTGAAACAACACTAACACATATATCGAATATGAATCACATGCTAACTGACAAATCGATTATAGAGTTTATCTCAACATTTACATACAAACCGACAAACTCAATATCACATACAATCACATATCAATTAATACTTTTCAATAACCGACAAATTTTAGTGAGCTGACACCTTAACACATCTCGATAGAATTCACATGTAAATCTGATACACATGCAAACACATGCTTTGGCTGACATTTAACTCTCAACACATGATTTGATCTTTTATAGTCCCAATACTTTTTCACATGCAAACCGATTTATATCACATGATGACAAACACTTTTGCTGATAACTGTTAGAATGATATAAAATGATATGGCCAATTTTAAAGATGTCTGACAACAACTCTTACTTTAATACAGCAATCTGATTGAACCTCTCCACTATCCGATGGCAATCACATGGAATTCACATGTAAAACCTATTTCACATTTGTTTATTAATCTACTAGACTTTTAAGAGCCATGTGCCGACAAAACGTGAATGTGCTATGTAATCAAACTTAAAATACTTGCCAATCAGATCAATTTCGCTTCAACTATTCAAGCGAAATCCTTTGTTCTTCAAGCGAAATCGACAGACACAAATACGATTCAAGCGAAATCTTCCAAAATCTCAAGCGAAATCTATGACATCAGCATTTTCGATCAAACTTTTGTCCAATTGATTCAGTTTTAGTCCGTTTTTAAATCTGAAACTCTCAAGGATTTGTTAAAACGTGTTTTCGCATAATATGTGAGAGATTGAACCGATTTTAACCGTAAAAAGTTTTAATTTTCGAAAAAGAATGGTGTAGAAACAGAAATTACGGCTGAATCAACAAGAACTCTTCTTCACTGGCTCTGATACCAATTGTAGGATCGATTTCGGACCCAAACGAGTCGTTCAGAAGAGTTTATCTCAGTTTGAGCGGCGGAAACGAACAAACCGAGTTCAATTCAGCGAGATTTCACTTTAAACTGTTGTTGTATTGATAACGAATGCGATTACAGACCTAACAACACTTCGGCAGCACTTCGTGGCTCACCGGAAGAATCTCTAAAAAGTTACAACTGAAATGACATTACACCTATATATAATGTTCTAGATTTCGCTTGAAGACATTCAAGCGAAATCATCTAATTAATGTTCAAGCGAAACCTTCTAGAATCTTGTTGAAGCGAAATTGACAAATTAGCATTCTGTTTCAAGATTGCATGCAAATCCACGTATACTTGATTCCATGATGCAGTGATGATGTCACTAGTGTGATGTCATCATCAAAGATGATGACATCATGCTTGTTTAGAACCGCACCAAACCCGAGACTCGATACAAGACGAAGACAACAGATGTGTGCACCAACAGAAACACCAGTTGTTTCAACAGCTGTTAGTCAATCACAATCCACTGCCACTACATCTACCACCACTGTTCCATTCAAAACATCATCAGTCTCTCCTAAACCAAAAAGGAGAAGGCTAATCTTAAAAGATGATGACACATCTCCATCACCAACATCTTCAAAATCCCTATCACTTGTCACTATTCCAAAACCCATACCTTTCTCTTCAGCTCAAATTGTAAAACCACTACCTCCTGCTGGTGTCTCATTTCCTCTGGAACTCATTGCAGTCAGAGAAGAAATAAAATCCTTTTATCGTGAAGATGACCCAGCCAAAAGGAGTTTACCATCAATTGCAAATTATCCCAGGCCTAACAATATTGAAGAATACTTGAAACTCAAGGCCAAACAAGCAGAGGATATTGCAATCAAAAATAGAAAAGGGAAATCTGATAGAGAATTTCAACAAAACTATCAGTTTTTACTCTCACAGGTCAATGCTATGGAGCGTTTTGCTAAAAATGTATGTCAGAAAATTTCAGAAAGGGCAGATGAGTCCTTAAGGAAAGACTACATTGAAAACATCATGACCTACAAGAAATACAAGGGGGAGAAACACATGTACAAGAACTGGACCATTCCTGAGCTTGAAAAAGAAGCAGCCAGGATTCAAGACATGATCAAAAATAAGGTCAAGCAGACTCCTTCTGAAAAATTCAAACAATTTGAAGCCGAGAAGATGTTAGAGTTGAGGAGAATGAAAGAGGAGCTAATTGCAGCTGATTATGGGTCAAAGAACTCTGTGACTAAGTGGGGAGAAGATAGAGTCAGGGCAACCTATAAAAAATTAGAGGAACTTAGAAAGAAAGATCCAAGAGTTCCACAAAAGCCTGACTATTCCAAAGCAGAGGTCTCAAAAAGACCACCAAAGCTGCAAGTCAAAAGAACCACTGCTCCAGCTGGTGCTGCCATCTACAAAAGAAGGAGCAAAAACCAGTTTAGCATGGAAACAATTCAAGATCTATTAGCTGGAGATGCCATTGTAAAAGCAGGCACGGAAGTAATGATAAAAGAAGATCTTGAATTGGAACAATCTGCAAGTGCTGCTCAGCCAGTCATGAATAGGCCAGCCTCTCCAAATACTTCTGCAAATAAGCATCTCCCAAGAAACCCAACAGGCTCAAAAATACAAAAGTGGGAAACTGACAAACAGACCTGCGTATTGACTTTGCTCAGGTCTGGTGGAGAAGTGGAGAAAATATCAAGGGAACAAGCTCTTGGCCTGAGTCTTGAAGATTTGCAGGATCTCCTTGATCTTCCACTTAGCAGGGATGATGAAGATACAGGATAAGGGAGCTGTTGATGAGGCAATAAAGAATTCCACAAATAATGAAGAGTTTTGGCATTATCTGTTCCAGGGGGAGATTGTTGGGATTGAACCCTATCAGAGGAACAGATAATTAAAGCCAAAACTGGATCAAAGCAGTGGATCCAGAATAAGCAGATGATTACAGTTAGTTCATGCAAATCTCTCCCCTTGAAAGTGGCTTTGCATCTGCTGACCTCCTATCTGCTAATCTTACCAAGTGCTGATCCACAACTGCGGCCTTGCATCTACTGCCAAATGTTAAAGACTGATGGAAGACCAAAGCTCTGCTGACTCAATCTACTGCCTTGAGTCAAGTACTGCTGATCCGGACAAGCACTGCTGGATTCACAGCAGTGGAAGGATGCAGCAGCTGTTTAAGTGTCTTTTATGTAATAAATTGTAATAGCAGTAGTTAGTACATCAGTGCTTGTATTGATCAGAGGTTAGAGTTTGTTAGGAGGTTAGATGTCACTTTCATGGTGACGTCAGCTAAAGATGCTCAGTGGTTTGCAAGTGCCTATAAATAGTTCAGTACTTTGTACTGTTCTATTAGCTCTTTCACCACATCGTCTTCTTTGCACGAACAAACTACTGAGCTCTGGCTGAGGGGGAGTTTGCATTCATTCATCAATCATTGTAATCGTTGTTGAAACAAATTCAATCTTTCGATTCATTGTGTAAAGATGTTTGATTAAAGTATTACTCTCGTTTGATTGTATGCAAAGTTTGCTTTCATCTTAATTCCGCTGCACAACTCTTTCATTTCCATCTTAATTTCAAACGAAAATACAATAAAAAAGAAACTCAGATCCAACACCTAAGCTATCTCCACAACGAGAGAACTATACCTCATGGTAACCTGAAATCTACCAACATCTTGTTGGAACCTCCTGCCATGAAACAACCCCTTTTGACGGATTACAGCCTCCACCGCTTATTGACATCATCTGGGACAGCCGAGCAGGTTCTCACTGCAGGTGCCCTTGGATATCGGCCGCCTGAGTTTTGCAGTATAAGCAAACCATGCCCGTCCCTCAAAAGTGATGTTTATGCCTTTGGAGTGATATTACTAGAGTTGGTGACTGGAAAATGTTCTGCAGAGATGATTCTGGGCAGCAGTGGAGAGGTGGTGCATCTGACTGAGTGGGTGAGTTTGCTATGTGTCGAAAACCGTTGTATCGAGTGTGTTAACAGCCAGATGCTGAATAATAGTGACAATATGGTTAAAGTGGCTAAAGATATGATTCAGGTGGCGCTTCGGTGTATACTTCCAGCTGATGAACGACCCGATATGAAATCCAATGGAAACAAGTAATAACATCCTGCTGACCGTCAACGTTTTTTGCTTTCTTATTAGTGGTGGCAAAAAGCGAAGGTCGGATGTGTTTGATAATGGATCAAAACGAGTTTGGGTCGATATGGGTCAAAATAGTCACCCTTTTTTAACAAATCGGTTAGTAGATTTTTATTGTCTCTTACAAACGGATCAAAACGAGTTTGGGTCGTAGGCATATACATCGTATTCGATAATAGGCTGCTGTAGGTTTTTATTTTTTATTTTTTTTAAATTTTTTAAATTTTTTTTGATTTTTTAATTTTTTTTATTTTAATTTTTTTA
This sequence comes from Helianthus tuberosus, assembly GCA_030545235.1. Classification (NCBI taxonomy): domain Eukaryota; kingdom Viridiplantae; phylum Streptophyta; class Magnoliopsida; order Asterales; family Asteraceae; genus Helianthus; species Helianthus tuberosus. The sequence goes on along the minus strand of CM060369.1, from coordinate 168,051,812 downwards.
ATTTTAATTTTTTTTTTAATTTTTTATATTTTTAGCCTATCATGCCCAAATCCATCTTGACCTAAACCCATCCTGGCCCATTTCTTAATAAACTCATCCTAACCCATTACCCAAACATGCCCAACCCACCCATTTTGCCACCCCTATTTAAAAGTAACGAAATGGTGGGTTGTTAATGAGTCAAAACACCCATCTTTTTTAAAAACTGTGTTGCGCCTATGTTGAACGTGTTTATATCTTTGGAAAAAAAATTAGAACTGAAATAAACTCAATTCTTATGGAAATATGTTGAAATTGCAATGCCTACGTACAAGTATGAACATGATTACTTTTAAAACTGTAGACAGTCTTGTTGATGGTACCATTTCAAGAGTTGGACAGCTGAATTTCAAGAGTTGGACAGCTGAAAGAAGGTATTATGACAGAGCATTTTGCGCTTTGGGAGGACCCGTTCAAGAAACCATGCTATCTGTTCGCGTTAGTTGTGGGCCAGTTAGCGAGCCGAGACGATACGTTCACAACGTGTTCGGTTCGTTAAGTTGCCCTGAGAATATGGACCCCCGCAGAGGATCTTTCGAAAACCGAACATGCCATGTATTATCTCAAAGCAGCCATGAAATAGGATGAAGATGTCAGTTCTTGCATGCTCTTTTAATACTTTTTTTATAAACGATGAAAAGGGCGGGTTGCATAACGGGTCATATAGTTTTTTGTTTGAGTTAAAAGTTAAAACGGGCCAGGCTGAGCGATCCTTCAAACACGTCTGTATTTATTTTATTCAACTTTGGAAATCCAGGTCAACATTATGGTATTGCATATCTTTTTATGTGAATATATATTGCTGGTTTTTAGTAGTGTACTGGATGACTAATTTTATGTTTTCTTCTTCACTCAGATGAATTCACCATGCTTGAAGTTGCAGAGAATGTGAAAGAGGTCAGTTCTAGAAGTTTTTTTAACAATTTTATTGTTATGTCCAAAATGTTGATGAATTTGTATGTCCAAAATGCCCTTGAGTTTGGCGTTTAATATGAGTATGAAAACCACATATGTTAGTTGATAAACCCGAAAGTGAAAATAATACATGTGGAAAACACGCATGATGATCCTCGACAAAGAAAGCCATTGATAACCAAGCCAAAGGAGGTGCTTGATTGGGAACCAACAATCAAATTACGCTATGGACTCCCCCAAATGGACGAGGACTTCCGCAAGAGGCTTGGACTACCAAGGACTGCATGAGTGTGAGCTTGTGCGTGTCCTCAAACCGCAAGAATTTTGGAAGTAATCGTGCTGCAAATGAAGCTTCTGCTGGAACTGCACTCTTTCACCCGCTCTGATTTTCAATGATGCCAGATACATTGAAAAGAAAAGGTTTGGACAGTAACTTATAGATGAGATTTCATTTGATATATGCAATTGAAACTTTTAGGCTTAATTTGTAACTTTTGTATAACCTCAGGGACTAATGTTGAAATTTACTGTTTTGTGGAACATGTTAAATGTAGTTATGTACTAAATTAAGAGGCGTTAATCATGTGTGAATGCTTCACTTGTCTTGTCCGGTTGTATATATGTAATGTACATAATTTGCATTTGGTGATCATCAGCTCAACTTCTATAATAACCACTTTTGGTCTAAAACTGAACTTCGAAAACTTTGCTCGTATGACTTTAATCTTCTTCTTAAGTTGTTTTTATACATTGTTGTTACACCACAGATTACGTTCAAGATTTTTTCTCCGAATCTCTTTAAAATTCTTGGCAACACTCGGGTACCCGCCGCAACGCGCGGGCATCACACTAGTTACCCTATATGGATAATGTGCCATTAGCAATGTAGTTAATAAATTATATCGATGGAAAGGAAATAAAACAATCACTAGTGGTCACAATATTATTAAGGTGAGAACAACTTGGGGACATCCTTAACTTAATATACGACGAGAATGTTTTGTTGGGGATTTTTATAAAACAGGATAAATAGAGAGGCGTGTAGTCACTCTCAGATCAAATTATTTCGGTGATTCTTCCGAATAATTCAATTGGATACAACTCTAATTGAGAAATCGAATAACAATATGTTTTGTATTGCAAATCGTGAAATGAACCAGAGGACACTCTAACCAAAACTGTTTAAGAATTTTAGGGTTAGGGATGAGTAACTGTTATAGGCAATTATCTTTTATTTTAAATAAAAAGCCTCCAAAAATGCCTTGTTTTTATTTCGAAAATTAAAGTCCAAATTTTGAAAAAAATTAATTTCTAAGGCATTTTTTATCCAGTTAGGGGCTGCCGCCCCTTGGATCCTGCTCCCAAGGGCGTTGCCCCTAGACCCCCGCCAAGGGCGCGTTGCCCCCTTGGAACCCCTATTCGGAACTGCGCCTAAACTCTCTGAATTATAACCACTTGAACAAGCGTGTACTCCCGCACCTTCTAACTTATCTATACTATATAATAAAAGAAACCTGTTTTGGGACACTTGTCATTCTCTCGTTTAATTGATTAAAATTATTAATAATACTAAAAATAATAATATTTAATCTAAATTAATACAAATTCTTATTATTAATAATATTTAATCAAATCTAAAATCTAAATTAATACAAATTTTTATTATCAATAATATTTAATCAAATCTAATAAGAATTCATACGAATTCCAAAGTTGATATTAACTTTCAAATAATTAAAAAAAAATCCGCCTAACATCACAAATGTTTCTGTTAAATTCGATTAATTAATTTGTTCAACAATCACTATTATCTTTATCATTCAGTACGGTTAACCGATTTATCATAATACAACCTCCCACCTATTCAATCATATGATTTTTCAATCTTATATTAACTAAATAAATAAAGATTAATATTCAATCTTATCCTACTTTAAATATAAAAAAATCCGTTAGTTCAGATTAATATTCAATCTTATCCTACTTTAAATATAAAAAATCCGTTAGTTTTTTTTAATATTTTTTATTATTTGGTATATAAAATCATATTTATTTAACCCATGTAATACACGGGGGTTTTTAAAAATATAACTTTTTTTATTATTTGGTATAGAATATTACATTTATTCAACCCGTGTAATACAATGGTTTTAAAGATATAATTTTTTTTACTTGGTATATAATATTACATTTATTTAACACGTACAATACATATGGTTCTTATAGATATAACTTATTTTATTATTTAATATATAAAATTACATTTCTTCAACCCGTGCAATAAATGAGTCTTTTAAAAAGATAATGTTTTATTATTTGGTATATAAAATTAATTTATTCAACCCGTGTAATACACGGGGTTATAACCTAGTTCAATGTATATTACAATTCCCTTTGGTCATCAAGTTAATCCTAAATTACACTTAAATAGTTTGACTATCAACAATGTGTTCAAACGTAAAAAATTTGCTAGTACCTATCTTAGTAAGGTAGTTAACATGAATGTTTATCTACAATAAAGTTAGCTTCTGAAGATTGTTGTTGTTGTTTTTTTTTATTATTATTACTACTACTACTGTTACTTTTACTATTACTATTACTATTATTAATATTATTACTCATTACTATTACTATTACTATTACTATTACTATTATTATTATTATTATTACTATTATTAATATTATAACTATTATTACTATTATTACTTATTACTGTTATTACTATGGGTTAGGATATAATAGAAAGTTTATTTTGCTAGGAATGCTAGGAAGTAATCTTGACCATCAATAAATTTAATCAAGGGCTAAGATTAAATGAGTGAAATTGAAGATAAAAAAAAGAGGCTCGTGGGTTGTGTAAGGGTATTCTAGTCACTCCACCACAATAGTTTCTCTCTCCTCCAATTTCCCCCTCATTTTTTAAACATTAATAACTCTTTCATACGACATTATTTTTTTTATAAAAATTACACCAAAAAAAAACAAGCGTTTTTTTTTTCTTTAAAACGAGTATACTATTGCTATATTTTCAAATTTTTTTTGAAAACCCAGTTGCGTAAAACGCAATGGAAAAAAAACCTAAAAAATGGCATTTTTCTAAAACGCAATGCACAAAAAACACAAAGAAATGTTTTATTTGTAAAACGCAATGGCTAGAAAACATAAAAAAATGTCTTATTTCTAAAACGCAATAGCCTAAAAACACAAAAGAAAGTGTAATTTCTAAAACGCAATGGACTGAAAACACATAAAATGTGTTTTACCTAAAACGCAATGCACAAAAAACACAAAGAATGTCTTATTTCTAAAACGCAATAGACTGAAAACACATAAAAATGTGTTTTACCTAAAACGCAATGCACAAAAAACACAAAGAAATGTCTTATTTATAAAACGCAATGGCCAGAAAACACTTAAAAATGTCTTATTTCTAAAACGCAATTGCCTAAAAAACAAAAGAAAATGTTCTCTCTAAAACGCAATGGACTGAAAACACCTAAAAATGTGTTTTTACCTAAAACGCAATGACTAAAAACACTTCAAAAATGTGTTTTTCTAAAACGCAATGGCCAGAAAACACATAAAAATGTCTTATTCTAAAACGCAATGGCTTAAAAACACCAAAGAAAGTGTTCTTTCTAAAACGCATTGAACCAGGACAATAGTTTTGTCTGTGAATTGTCTGAACCAGAGGCAAAAACTGTCTCTGCCCCTTGGACCCCGCCAGGGGCTGCCGTCCTTGGACCCTGCTACCACCCGCCAAGATCGTAAAACGCAATGACTAAATCAAAAACCCAGATCGCAAAAATCAAATTAAAGAATTTCTTACATAGATCGAAGCCGATTTCTTCAACGATTGACGAAATTCGAATGATAAAACACTTATCAACGATCGAATCGAACGGATCGAGTGATTATCTTCAAAATCTCTGGAAAAAACGAGATTTTGAATGAAATTAAACTGGGTTTTCTTCAAAAAAAAAAAAACAGAAGAACAAGTTGATCGGGAGTTTGAATCATTGATTGATGACGAAAATCGCATTATAATGTAGTGATTATTGAGATAGTAAGTGAAGAAAAGGCTGAAGATGGTGGGTTTTGAAGTTACTGAGGAGAACAAGGAAGAAGAAAGAATACGATTCACTAAAGTACCTTTTTTCTCTTTATTTTAAATTTTATCACATGTCATAATCCTATTACTTTCTATCATTCCTAGTCAAAATAAACTTGCTATCCCCACCCTTATTATTATTATTATTAAACAGAAAAGGGAGTTCCTATATTCATAAAAACCAACCTCTAGCCGGAAATTAGAGGAGGTATCAATACATCAAATTGTAGTTCCACCTTCTAACCCCTTGACTACATTAACAGGGGCGGATGTACCATATGAGAAGGGGTCGGCGGTAGTGTAAATTTTAGAAAAAAATTGACATTTTTTAACGTTTTTTCGATTTCGTTACCCCTTTCTTTTAAGATGTTACCCCTATGAAGGTTTTCTAGATCCGCCACTGACTACATACACCATTCACCATACATCAAAAGAAATGTTTACATTTTTTGCTGTAAACTTTATCCACATAAAACTACTATTATGCATGTATTTATTTATTTTATCTATTAGATAATTATTATTTAATTTAATTATTAAATTTAATATATGTTTCAAACATTTAAGAAATTACGGATAAAGTTCCATAAATTATCTTATTATTTATTTATATTAATTACTAGGTTATTATTCTAGACCATCTACTCTTACTTAATTGCAGATAATTATTATTTAATTTAAATTATTAAAAATATGTTCCAAATGATTCGAATTTAAAAGAATATCAAATGCCAAATTGTCAACCTCACAAATTCGAACTAATATGCAGATAGTCTCCATTATAGTATTAGAAAT